>JAZDUA010000317.1:0-1200000 GCA_038098605.1 Gryllus longicercus | reverse complement strand
TACACTCATATGCACTACACTACCACACATAACCGGAGATCAATCCAGAGCTTAGAGCTTGTCGCAGCTGGGGCGCGGCCATGGAGGTGGGTGATACCTGGTTGGGGAAAATTCTCGCAAACCGACGTAGGTAGACGCCGGATTTGCCGGGCAGCAGGCGAAGTTGCCTGCTACCTGCCTTGATAAAAACATGTAATTTACTTACGAGAAATGACCATGACAGATGATCATGACAGTCCCAAATCGCTAATGAATCAATCAGTGAACTTTATTCCATCATTCAGTCGCGAATAGTTCCTCTTTCTCTCCGTTGCCTGTCGATTCAACCATTTTATTTACTCTCCATTATGCAATCCCTGATTATATCATGAATGAAAACCTTCAGAGATGCAAATAAATCCTTTCATTTTCTCCCCCTTACTTCTTAAGAAGAGAAAGTGTTGTAATTGTGCCCCGGAAAACGGCGAATTTCAATCAGAATAACTTATTGCCGTGCGTTGGTAACTAAAACGTGGGTAAATATCTTTCCAATGTATTGTAAATTACTTACCCTAACACTTTGTGTAGTCAGAATACACATGCTTTTTGTGTCCTTTCTGTACTTGTACATGTTTTGTGGGTCTTTGATACCGAAAAATCGATTAGCTGCAAAACATGTCTGACACCGCTTCCGGCCGTCCACCTGTCCGGCCGTCTGTTGTTAAAGCTAGCGCCTAAACAGTTCAGCCCATTTTATCTAAAATTGATATTCCCCGATCGATTTAAATGAACTCAATGTACTTTGAGTTTGAAACGGGTACCGTACTTACATCCTCAACAACATTAATTTAGGAAGATCTGTGACGTGTAAGTTGAATAGTGTGGGTGAAAGTGATGAGTTTTGGTGGAATCCTGCGATAATTAGTCTGGGGTTGGAATGGTGATTATTGACATTAACGGAAAAAGTTCTATTGTTGAGAATGCTATTGATAATTGATTTTATGTGGTATGGGGTGCCAATTTTTTTGATCTTGTACATTAAGGCTTGGGGCAATGTTCGGTCCAACGCTTATGTGATATCTATGAATTCGACTATAGTGAGATGTTTTTTCTGGAACGCTGGGTACATATGTTTTGATATTCTTGGTAACTACTGTTTTATGGATATTCTTTTAGTAAATTCAAACTGTTCCCTAGGAATTGCTTTTGTTACGAGTAGGTGCGTGTATAATCGTTTTAGTATAATGTTCTCGAATAACTTTGTTAGAGGTGGTAATAAACTCATCGGACAATAACTTAGTGTTTGGAGGATTTTTATTTGGTTTACAAATTGGGATAAAGATAGCATGTTTCCAGGTATGCGGAAAGTAATTGGTTTTGAAACACGAATTGTAAATGTTTGTTAGGGTAGCTATTGCTGTTGCAGGTAAATATTTTAGAACGGTATTATTTATCTTCAATCAAATATCAAAAAATGCAATAAACACACACCCACAACAATCCTTCGGAACCAAAATATAATTATTAAATACCTCAAATAAATCACCACGGCACTTCTCAAAAAGTCTTCTACATAAAAAAAATAACCATGCCATCCCTCAATACGACACAAGGTATAAAATATGCTCCACAAGATAAGACAGAAGCGCTAACAGAACACTTCGCTCAAACATTCAAATCGAATAATACCCACCCGGACCACCCCGTACACCGAGACCACCGGACAATCATTGATTCAAATGGAGTTCCAAACTATGACGCCCCTCACAGATTCAATATCATTTCAACTGCCGAACTTCGAAAACGTCATAAAAATTTGCTCAAAAGAGAAGTTCGTGGATATGATGTAATTGGCAACCAATATTAAAAAAACCTACCCTTACCCACAATCGCTTACATAAACATCTATACATTCATCATTCAGATTAAGCTATTTACCAATAAATCGGAAAATATCAAATACAATCCCGATCCCTAAACCAAACACAAATCATAGTCTTGCATTGAATTATAAACAACTCCCAACTATTTCAAAAATATTTGAAAAAATAATTTTAAAAAGGCTCATTAATCATCTAACAAAGTTAGAAGCCATTTCAAATTATCAATCAAGCAACCACATCTGAACGGCACACCAATTACTAAGAATAACTCAGATTCCCTAAGCCTTTCCCACTGTCCCTAGTACATTCCCACTGCCTTTCGAGAAAAGACACACACAATTGTAGTACTCCTAGAGCAGGCATGTGAAGGTCGCGGGCAAAGTAACAAGCTAGGGGGGGGGGGCTAGTCCAACCCCTTTGAAGTGTAATAAAACGTACCCATATCCTTATTCCTTATCAATTCTGGCCGATGGGTAGACGATGCAGGGCGAAAGCGAGACGCGAGTGCGAAGACGCCACCTATCGGCAATTTGCTGACTTGATTGCGACTGACGAGACTTAACTACTCTGCGCCACCCTAGAGAGTGCTGGGTGATTAGTAACGGAGGATTACTTCAACTAAAATTAACGGCGTGCGCAACCATTGCTCCACGGTGTGCGCGACGCTCCTTAAGGAGGTAGAAGGCGCGTTGCGTCTATTTATACGCAACAAATTAAAAAAAGTTGCACGCTGACACACAACTGTACAAAAAATCAACATTTAAACAAAATAGATGAATAGACATAATAAAACGGAAGATAATATTAAAACCAAAGTAAAAATTTGTTCTTTAAGACCATTCTCTGCCCCACCTAATAAATATTAGCCAATTAAACTGGACACAATCAAATGAACCTATGAAATTTTTAGGACTAAATCTTGGCGAAAGACTCAACTGAAAAAAAAACTCATAAAAATTAAAATATAACTGGCCAAAATTATATTAATTCATCTTAAACCAATACTAAGAAAAACTTGAAGCTTTCATTAAGAAATGCAATAACATTTTATGAAACAATTACAAGATGCATAATGATTTATGCATGTCTCATCTGGACAAATGCCGCACCATCCAACGTAAACAAAATACAAATAGTTTAGAACACATTCCTCAGAATAATTAGTAACGCTCCATGGTTTATTTCAAATCAACAACTTCATAGATAGTTGAATATAAACTCAATCACCAAATAGCACGCCTAGCCAACAACTTATACTCCTGCTTAAACACAATAGATCAACTAAAATAATAAAATTTAGCCTCAATTTACAACTCACAAACCAGAATAAACAACAGATACCCGACCCTAAATTGTTTTCAAGCAATTGTGAACAGTATGTACTCTCATGAGGAATTTACCCAAATGTAGTAACAATGACAGAACTAGATTAAGCAAAGTTAATCATAGTAGGAAGTCAACAATACATATGAAATAGTGTAAACTGATAAGGAAGCAATAAAAAAGGTATTAAGGTCATAGGAATTTAGAATGGGTGCAGAAATTTGATGCCATTTCTTTAATAAAGTGAATCCTAACTTAACTCATAAATTTATAATTAAAAAAAATGTTGTGCTTTGTTACAACAACGAATCTTAGCCATCTATTAGGCATTGTGCATATATCAAATAATCCTCCGTTGAATTTTGTTTTGTTTCGTAGCGTCGCAGTCAGTGACTGCATTTTATTCCTTCGACCGGGATCTCGGCGCCGTTCGTAACCAGGGTACCAGGGGGTCACCCATTCAGGAATCCGAGGTGTCTAGTTTTGTAACTTCACGGAACGTAGTTAAGCAATTCGGCTGTCATCCTCTTTGAAGGCGATTTGTGTTTATGCTTAACCCATGTCACCTGGGACACCTAGGAGGCTGACCTATAGATGGCGTTGACTTAATATTGCTGTCGGCTGCCATGACTGATTTAAAAGTTTTGTTCAAAATACGTGTAGATTTAGTTAGTCATGGAAAAAGCATTGAATGATACGCGATATAAAGGGTAGTAATACACGCGTATGAAATTTATGATTCTCGCTTGTTCCTCGCTCATATCGTAATATACTACACTAGTGTGTTAATCCCCATCATTACATCATTGTTTCATAATATTCTAATACTATGCAATAAAATTATAAAATTAAATATCAAGTATTCTATACTAATTAAATTGCGACTGTAGTATTTTCTACTTTAATGTACGTGAAAACAATTCAATTTGATTGAAACGAACCAAAATTCTACGTAATAATTGAGTTTAATTTACTAAAAAAATAAGAGGAGTTGTAGGTTCTGGTAGATTGTTTCATGTCATACAGAATTAGAGCATTTGCAAACTATAGTTACATAAACTTTACAGGAGTAATCATTAAACATCTTTTGTCATTAGTAATTTGAATAATCTAGCGATTTTCAATGTACATTGACTAATATTTTTGGGCTTTGAATTATAAATTAGCCCCGTTGTACGATTTGTAAACCTTCTAACATCGAATTTGTGTCAAATGATTGAAAGTTTGATTAGGAAAAGATACGAGTAATTTCTCTTTCTCTGTCAGCGCACCGTCATCTGTGTCAGTCTACTTACCCACTTCAGGTTTAATTTACCTTTTGCTCATGGTATAATTGAAAGAGAGACACTCCAGTTGTAAGTAGGATAAATAAATGGGTTTATAACAATATTATGCTTTTGTTTTTGGTTACATAGAATAGTAATTACAGATTTCAAAATATTATAAATATATAAATTCTGTTCGTAAAATCTTCACTTGGTGTGTGATTTTCAGATGTACAGAACGTCGAGATCATTCTCACTTTGATATTAACGAAGAGCGTTTAATAAGCATCGTACACTCAAAAAGATTGTTCAACATTCGGAGTCTTTCTTCCTTTTTATTTTCTAGCTACTGCTTACTCAGTATAAAGAAACTATTGTAATGCTGCGAGGAGAAAAAAGTGAAATTTCGACACCAAAACTGCTATTGACGGGCCCTGGAAATTAAAAAGTGGATAAATCTTGCCTCTATATGTTGTATATTTTTTCCTCTAACACGTAGTCAGAATTCACGATTTGTGTGCACTTGATACCGAAAAATCTATTGACGGCAAAACGTGTGCCAGTCTGTCTGTGAACAAGGCTAGCGGCTAAAGCCAAAACAGGATATTCACCAAAATTGATATTCCCCAAACTGGCTGACGACGAGGCCGCTTACATTTGAAACATTTCATTTTCCCTTTGTTGTGGGAAAGAATGAAAAAAAACGTCGTGCTGATCTCACTTTTATTAAAGTCTGAATTTTCAAAAATTGCAAAAGTTCAGATTTTGTTCGTCGTCTTCCTACAAAAAGAGTATTGAATTGAATATTTCTTAATAAAATCTTTTCAATAAAAATTGATTTTTTCAATAAAAATTGATCTAAGGCCATGCACAATTTTTCGAAAACATGAATAGTTTTTGCATAATTGTGCGTGAAACACAGACAAATTTGAAACATTTTTAAACAATTATTTTTTCACGATCGGCTCCAAATTTTTAAATATTTTTCCCCTCGTACGTATATTCCCCTCATTTATTTTTTTAAAAAATATCTGTTCCAATCTGTTCTGGCAAAAGCAGCTCATCTTCTTTCAGACGCTCGTCAAGTTTTGTGGCAAAAATGGAGGTGATAACTTTATAAATTGTAGGTAGACATGTAGTAGGTCCATAAATATCGGGGCAGGACGCATTTCCACCTTTCGGTAACAAGAATGTCAAGCCTAATGAACAAAATTCTGGCAGCGTAGATGTTCCTTGCAAAATGTTTTGAAATTAACTCGCCAATATGCAATGAGTACATGTAAAATATTTCCACCAAAAATTATGTATTCCATCTACTACTGGAGCTTTCTAAATGTGGGTTCTCTTTATAGATCCTTTTACAGTCTCTGTTGAAATCGCAATTCCATTCATTTCCGGGATATTGTGACAAGCCTCTTCTTCCAGTCTTCTTCATAAGGATGTTGCTTTACGGTGGACAAAATCTGAGACCAAAAGTTTGTCATGGCAGAAGCACTTGGAGGGTCTATGTCATCATTGTCATTGGTACCTCTCGACTCTCTCTCTCTCTCTCTCTCTCTCTCTCTCTCTCTTTGTCTCTCTTATTGAGTCACGCAGCTTCATTATGCATTCTTATCCTTGCCCCTAGAGATACTATGCTTTGACTTAATCTTTCGTTTTCAACCTTGAGTCTACTTTTGTCTACTCTTTTTGAGTTCTTTTTATGTTCAGTCTTCTGACAATTGAGCGAATAGTTGCGCGAATGTTATTTGTAATCCCTCCTTTGTCTCTGAAATACTCAGCTGCGAGATATCTCGTCTAGATTGGGCAATCTGATTTTAGATTTTTTCAACCATATGGGTGGCTTTTTTCTTTCATAAGGCTTCTTGTCAAGACAAGTACCGTTTATTTTCCGTCTGGCTGATAAAGACGAGAGTTGAGGACGAGAGCCAGGCTTTCATACCGTTCTCTCAAATGCACCGAATGTCGAACTGGTGCAGATGCTTTCTGGTTCCACGATGAAGCAGAACACCTTTCAGGCTCCTTTTCGATGAATATATAAAGAAACTCTCTTTATCGTAGGTGACATTAAATTTACTCATCAATCCGGGATCATCAGAATAATTGGCTAGGTTATCTCCTATCTTAAAGTACTTAACTAAATTCTTTTCTTGATTTCTGTACCAATGAAAATATATTTCTTGGGGCAATAATTGTTTTCTTTCAATCTGGAGCCCAACAATTCAGCTGCCTCTTTTGAAAGGACCAGATCTCTAGACAGATGTTAGGTGCAACTCGAGAGTGGCTGAGAAGAATCGCCTGCAGAGGGTATATATTCGGAGCTTTCAACTTCTGGATTTTCCAAGTCTGAAGGCTCTGAAGAGATGACTGGCAATTTAGTTGGATGCAATGTCACTAGTACATCAGCTTCACGAGGTATAGAATGTCATCAGAATAAGAGATTAGCTGTTGACTTTTGCGGTGGTTCCCGCGGACATCGCAGAACAAAAGTAATGAGAGCCACTGAACCACTCATCAGAGAGGTTCCTCGGCTCCTTTCGTGTCGAAGGAATTGCAAATAGTAAAGCAGTCTACTTCCCTTTTAGCTAAAAGAATATATCATTCAGACACTGCTCACAAACGTAATGAGGATCCCACAATTTGTCCTGGTCTCCGAGTTTCTTGCCAAAAATACGGAAGATTAAGTTATCGTCGTAGACTGTAATGCTTATCATGCTATGCATCTCTCGCAGTTTAGGTCATTGGTCAGCGTGATCGCTTACCATGACGGGACCTCGGCTTCCCGGTCGGGCAAGATTATAGTGTGGGTTTTCCTTGCAATTTCCCAGTATATGTTGATGAGAGACGATGGGAAAACCCACTTCTCAGGTTGAGAAGATCAGAATACGGCGTCATCGTGCTAACCTAACCACACATACCCCCTTAGCTCACAGCCGAGACACTGCTCGTAGGCCCTGGCCTGTACGCTGGATGTCGCGCCAAGTTCAGAAAGACAGATATTCGCCGCATATGTTATAAAAGTCATCTGGCAAATTTTTACGTCTCGAACTCGAAGCCATGTTTCACGAAACGAACAGACAAAAGCAACCGTTGGAATTGTTTCTCTGATACAATTTTCATTTGTAACTGGGTCAGCACCCGCACGACACATGGAAGAAAAATTGCGACGAGCTCACTCCCGATTGCGCTCGCCGAAGATGCCTGCGGATTCAGATCTAAGATTAGGATTTGCGCGACGACGTTGGTTGAGATTACGAGGGGGTGGGGGGGGGAGGGATGGCGATGGGGAGGTGTCACAGAGGGCTTTTTTTATAGGTTTCACCACGGTAGAATTATGAACAGGCGTATCATTCATATCCAAGTAAGATTGAATTTTTCAAGAAAACGTGAAGTGATAGAAATTTCTCCTTATTTTTTTTTTTAAATTATCAGAAAAAATACATAAAGCCAAGCTAATAATTATCTTATTATTATTATTCACTTATTATTTATTTCGTCGCAGGCCTATGTAAATTGAAGGTATAGGACATGTTAAAAAAATACTTGCTTTTAACTTTTAAAATTTTCAAGATTTCATAGGTTTCAATGAATGATGACAGCTTCTGCTCTCGCAGGCATACTTTCAATCAGGTGCTGGAATGTTTCTTTGGAAATGACAGCTCATTCTTTACGGAGTGCTGCACTGAGGTGAGGTATCGATATAGGTCTGAGGCCTGGTACGAAATCGACGTTCCAAAACATTCTAAAAGGTTTTCGATAGGATGCAAGTCAGGACTCTGTGCAGGCGAGTCCATTACAGGAATGTTATGATCATGTGACCACTCCGCCACAGACCGCCACAGTGCCACACAAAACAACTAGGTGTGCAAGCCCCCTCCATGAAAAATACGACGTCCCCATAACATCGTTTTGGACGTGTCCGGATACTTTTGATCACAAAGTGTATAAAGTACCTCCAAAATTTCAAACGTCGAAATAAATTTCTCGGGGAATGACACTACTATATTTTATTTCTTATCAAATTTGAGCTGAAAAGCTTGTAATCTTCAAACATCACACAATACAATTTTATTTGCAGATGGCCAGATAATTCTTAGCACCTCAGACGATGATCTTCCAGTAGTTGCATATTCTCTGCGAAGAGAACGAGAAAACTATAACTTCAACTAATGAAAAGAAAACCATGGAATTACAGAGTGAAAATCACCTAAGATGTAAGATAATAATTAAAGTGAATTAAACAACTTTTTCGGTTGCAATGCTTCTTATTTTCATAAAATGACATTATCATAAAAATTAGATATTTCCGAAGCTGTGCGTTACCTCACCCGAATCCTATAGGAAATTATATTAATCAATGAATCGCAATAATAATTTATTGATGTGAAATTTGGACCCTCAATAGAATAAATACGCCAAAACGTGAAGGTTCTGAAATGATAGATTAATGTAGTGATAACTGAACTGTTTAAGATGACGGAATTAATTTGGGTGTATTATTTTGTTTTTTTTTCCACAAATTATACAAATGCAATTTTTTAAAAATATCTCTCACGCCTATATAAGCACATTTCCAGCGATTTACAAATACGATTGAATTTGTACTTAAAGTGCTTGAAGTAACTTCAAATAAAGTTTTTTCGGAATCTCAAGAGTTTTCTGTGAAAAGAGGTTCTAATTCCGCATATCCAGTAGCGCATAAACACCATTTTTTTAAAAACAGCTCAAAAATGTACAAACAAATTGCTATTTAGTACGAGATTTACTCTTTTTTAATATTCTTAAAATAATATTTCCATTCTTCTATTATGAAACCAAAAAATTAAGAAATTTTAAAAAAAAGAGGCGGCGATATACGACAGCGGGCAAGAGTATATGGCAAGTCCGAATAGCCAGCCTAAGGAAATAGAAAACTAATTCGGGAAAGTCTGTGCTATTCTGTAGCACCACGAGTTAATAATTTCAATAAGTCAACTTTTAATGTTAAACAAAGAATGATTTATTTAAATAACTATTATTAGAGACTTTAACTTTCATAAGGCCTGAAAAAACCTACATATGTATTGATGTAGTAGAATACAATTTAAGGTCCTATCTATGTATCTTCAAAGACTTTTTCTTTTGCCAGTGACTGAATCGAAAATGGAAAGATAGAAGAAAGATTACACGGAGGGACAGCTCATAAAAAGGCAGCTGTTCAGAGTAAAAGGCGAAATAAAAAACCTGAGGATCTCGGAAGCCATGCACTTGCACCTTAGGGTAAATTAGTGCAAATATGTACTGATGTTTTTTGTTATTGTTAAAAATGCGATTAAGTAGGCTAAATAAAAACGGAATGAGCTTCAAACGTAACAATTCTGAACATATTTGTCTGCAAAAGATTCATAGTTCCGTGGATACGACAGTGCCTAAAGTTTTATTTTATTTAATTCATTATGAAATTGCATCAGTATAATTCGTGACAGTTGGGTTCTGTGGAGAACCGACGGAAAGCCCTTTCGCATATTTCGAACGGGAGTGAGAGGGCCGATGCGAGCAAATTGCTCCCCTACCGCGATTCCGCCAAATCTCAATAGAGTTCCGCGTAATCGAAAAGGTTGGGAACTGCCAAATTAGATCCTGACCCGGACTGCCCGCCTCCGTCGCTGCTCTGGGCCTCGCCCCCCTTCTGCCCCCGGCTACTCCCATTTTTCGCGTCGCGTCGCGTCGCTTCGGCTGCCCCGGAGGCTCACGGGCGACGGGCTGCGCTAATTGACAAGCTCCCCGCCGCACCTCCGCCAGGTCCCTCGGGGGGCGGCGCGTGGGGCGCGGACGGGGGCGCGGGCGGGGGCGCGGGCGCGGGCGGGGGCGCGGGCGGGGGCGCGGGCGGGGGCGCGGGCGGGGGCGCGGGCGGGGGCGGGGGCACGGGCGGGGGCGCGGGCGGGGGCGCGGGCGGGGGCGCGGGCGGGGGCGCGGGCGGGGGCGCGGGCGGGGGCGCGGGCGGCGGCGCGGGCGGGGGCGCGGGCGGTGGCGGGGGCGCGGGCGGGGGCGGGGGCGCGGGCGGGGGCGGGGGCGAAGCGGGGCGGGGCGGGGCGGGGCGGGGCGGGGCGGGGGCGGGCGGGCCGAGCCGGGCTTTCCCGGGGCTGCGGGGGCGGCGGAGCCTCGGAGCGCGCGCGCCGGCGCGGAGAAGCGCGGAGCGGCGCCCCGCAGTGGGCTCTACACCGCGCGACTTGCAAAATTAATTCTATTTGATTGAAAATACGCGATCATCCGCGTACTTTTCAGCTTGTAAAAAACAGAAAAATTGTCAAGATGGCGGATGCATGGGGAATAAAGCATAAAAGTAAACTATCTATGTCATGCAAGAAAAGAAATAAATTTGTTTTATTTAGAAAAGAACTTTGACAATCAAATATCTGTGAAATTGCGTCTTTAATTGAATTAAAGTCTTAAATTAAATTAAGCTTTTAAATTAAAAATTTCAAATAACACTCATTTCGAATTTTCCTTAAACTTATCTAAAATTTTAGCACGTTTTGCTGCGTCTTCACTTAATTCAAAATTCAACCTCAGAACTGCAACGCCTGAGAAATGTTTATAAACAGGGCTAATTCATGAAACGAACACTTCTGCTTCGTTGTTAGGAATATACAAAAGGCTACAACGAAGATTGGTAGTAAGAAGTGACAACACAGACTACTCGTAAATTGCGTGCGATCCTCGTTGATCCCTCTAAGAGGATCTTTAAAGCAGCTGGATACCAGTCTTGTTTTTTTTTGAATTGGGAAAGAATTATGACAACTGTAAGACACTTCATAGGGGTTGGACAAGTTCCTGTGAAGCAGTGAAGCTCGTTCTGTCAGGAAAAAATTTCACATGCGGCTGTGCGTGAATCGAACCGGGATCTCCTTGGTGAAAGACAAGCGAATTTCGCTCTGAGCCATGATGAGTTGGCTACAACGGAGACGAACTGCGACGTAACTGTTCTTGGAATCTTGACTTTGTGCCGCCGAAACGTCGCTTCCGGGCCACCGTGCGGCGCGGAGCGACCGCATCCGAGCGGCATGGGCGGGGCGGGGCGGGGCGGGGACGAAGGAGAGGAGAGGACCTCCCCACCCCGCACCCCCGGCGTGGCCGCTCGCCGCGGCGCGGCGCGGCGGCCGAGCGGAGTAGCGCCAGCGCCAGTGCCAGTCCGACCGCGCGGGAGCTCGCGCCGTGCCCCTCTGCCGCGCCACCGCCGCCACCGTCGCCGCCGTTGCCGCCCGCACGCCCGCCAACCCGCCCGCGCGTCGCTCGGAGGTAAGGTCCGGCACGCGAGATGCGCTCGTCTCGCAGATTTGACGTGCGGAAGAATCGCGTCTTCCCGCGCGACACTTCTCAATCCTTCTGACAACCTGCACAAGGATGCTCGTAATCTTGTTTCGTTTCCGTTTTTCAGGAATTACAAATGATGCGCTTGGCTCGTGTGAGAAACTGTTTACTTTCGTCATACTATTCTCTTAATCTGCTTATGTTTTTGTAGTGAGCTTTTTCAAAAGTTAATATTTGAGAACAGCAAACATTTGACAAAACACATCAATTTGGAAAAATCAGTCTTTTCTCTTTTCATGTTTCTTTGAGAGCATTTTCAAATTTTCAGAAATTTTTGAGTTCTGTTGTGAGTGCTCCGACAGTAGTTCCTGTAGCTGTTGTAGCAGTTATTTTCGTATTTCGTAAAGTAAGCTAATAGGAGAAGGTATATTAATTTTGTGACAGAATTTTAATGTAGGTGCATGTACTTAAAATATAATAATAGTATTATGTTCGAATGTAACTGAATTTTCCTAGTGCCAAAATGCTATGACAGGATTGTCTGATAGTTCTCAGAGATCTCAGTTTGTGGTACTGCTATGAAAAAAAATCTCTACACTGCTAGACCTTCTTGGTTCTCTACAACAAATACAAAAATTCCATCATGGTTATTGAATTTTTTTAATTTTGTATGTGCTGAATCCAGTTAACATATATATTAATAAGCGAGGGAAAGAGTGTGTGCTGTCACATGAATTCTGTCAATGTAAATCGGTCGTATGTCTCTACTGTCTCTACAACACAAATCTTAAGATTTTAATTTATTGCTACCATTTTTGTTTTTATTATGGAATATCATGTCGGACTTGACTATTGTTAATAAGAGTTTTATTTATTTAACGACAAAATACAGTAAAATGTATGTTACGTATGAGGAAGAAGTATACATTATATGATAAAACTATCACATTTTGAGGAAGATGGTTACGACTAAAATTCTTATTTTTTTCTGAGTAAGAGCACCCACATCCTACATTTCTTTGGAATGGACCGTCACACTTCCCGAGCAACGGAATTCGCAATTTGCAAATTACGGATACTAAAGATGCAATCAAAATCTATACAGGTGTCCACGAATGGAACGTTTGTCATTGGTTACCTCGAAGAGAAAAGTATGGCCTTGATTTCAAGTGACTGCATCAGCTGTTTACATGAAACGCATTATGTGGTAGCAAATTACTAACTTACCGTCGACTTCTAGAAGCGCTACCGGGTCGAGAACAGGTTTGGGCGGAAAGAGCTGTCAAGGACTTGATCTTGCTGTGCAACCACGTGCCTGGAGTGAGTACTCAAGGAAGTCTGCGCATGCCGATCTTTTCCAACCATTCCTGGAGTACTTCGGAAATACAGTGGGCTTTCGGTAGGTGGAGAAAATCTCTGATATATGCACAATAATACTTCAGACAAAACATATTTAGCCATAGATATGTTTTGGGAACTACCGCAGGTATAATGGCCCTAAAATATAGTAAATTTTTGAGAATACTAAAACGTAACTTTTCCAGGTTGAATTATTATAAAATTTGAATTTAACAAATATTGATAAAGTAAACGTTTTGCTGCAACATAATGAACAAGATTTGATTAATATGAAATTTTGCTTTTATAAATAGTTTTCGTTTTATCTACCAATTGAAAATGATTATCCATGCGCGTCCATGAAGGTCCGAAATTAAAAAAAAACAGGCAAAATGTTATTTTAAAATTATGGATTAGTATATGATTATTTTAAATTAATTATGAGAAAATGCGATTGAGTTTCAAAGTAACGTTCTCCCATCCTCTATCGGTTCTGGTGTCCACATGATCTCAAGGTAGTATCGAATATAAAAGCACAATTGATTATGACGAATGAAATTGAATAAGACATAATGGTTCTTGTTCCATTTTATTTTTAGAAATTTCTAATGCAACCTCCTAGTTCTGGGATATTATTTATGATGATCGTTATTTGACACTATACACTAAAAAAAATTAATTGTGATTAAATGTTTTCGGCATTACTGTTCCTTTTTTAAAATCTGAAATTTGTGAGGCAATTTTCAAAATGTCCTCTCTATATTCATAAATTGATACATGCAGTTTAATGAGCATTAACATCTGGAGCAAAATTTTTATAAGAGACATAACTCAAGATTGATATTCTTGGAACAAAAGTAAAATATTAATAATATTAAATTGAAATAACAATCCTAACAAAATTAAAGAACGTTCTAAAATTAAAATCGAGAAGGTAGGTAGGCTCACACTATTGTGATTTCTCTAGAGCGCAACCGCTGAAGTTTCCGTATTTATCAGCATCCCTATCTCCCGCCTCCGGTGAAGTGGTTCGTGGTTGATTAAAAAACGGTGTAACCCACAAAATGTACTTTGTGGAGAATATCGTATGCAACTGCAAAATGTAGTACAAAAATCTAGACTATTGTATATTACATTCGGATTTCGGCTAATTTGCGGTGCAACAGGCAGAATTTAATGCTGTGTTTTTCCTACACACTCGCGGATCATGCCGTGTCGAATTATGCTTTCTAACAGCCACTACTGGCAGTTTTAAAATTTTAATTTAGTCTCTTCTTTGTCTCTCACTCAATAGCCTTGCTTTTCTCTTACAGTTTTGTTTCGCGTTACTTTCTATTGTGTTCGTTTTATCCTAACGACATGTCTTTAAAATACTTGTGTATTGTGTATTTGTGTTTGTCGTCTGCTTAGAATGTTTTTTAGTCCTCCATTGTTGGAAATTTTGTTTTTTACTGTAGGGGCAGACATTTGAATTCACAAATCAAACATTAGTATTTTTGCAGGGGTAAATAGTATTCTAAAATAAACCAGACGAGTAAAGAAAAGGAATGTAATGAAGTGCCTGATGTTTCAATAAATTATTTCTGAAATGGCAAATCTACTCTGATTAGTATATGTGATATGTCATATTAACACGCATTGTCTATTGATCTCCTTGTTTGGGTTGAAAACGAAACGTATACATTTCTCCTAAATCTATACCTCAAAATGTGTTACAAAATTGCATGTAAGATGTACCTCAAGAATCAAATTTTAAATATTAAACTAGCGGAAGGAAATTGTATTTTCAAATTAAACGAATAAAGTTCAAATTGAAAAAAAGTGGTCTTACATCGAAATATAAAAGTGGCACACTTGCTATAGTTTGATCAGCTTCAGTTTATCTCATATTTCCATGAGAAGAGAATTGACCGATTTTTATTTATTCAGATATTTCTTTACTGGAAGAAATACCTAAAATTTCAGTTAATCCTAAATTCTTCGTAAAAGAGAGAATGTGGTGATTGTGGGACTTTCGGCATTAAGGTCTTGGGTTCCGCATGTGAAAATTCGAATAAATTCTTGAGAAGCACTTTAAATGCAACGATCCGCTAATAGCCGTTAATTTACGGCAGCTACACTTTGAAAAGTGTTTCACAAGTTAATGAGCAACATATTTCTCAGTATTCTCTGTCAAGCAAATTAGATTTTTATAATTCATGGGAATTTCAGCTTCCATTCATAATACAAATTGATTTATGGAACAATATTTTGTTTTTTAAATTGATGAGCAAATTATTTCGTACCACCAACTTGTACAATATACTTTGTATGTGTCACCATGAGGAAGATAATGCAAAAATAACGATGCATCAGATAACTTTGTAGCGCATCTCCTCACGTTGAGCGAGGAAAAAGTGAATCTAGACAATAGAGGTATTCTCGGTTGCTGCTGCGTGGTTGCGGTCATTTTTCTGTAAAACTATTTTTTTGGGAGTTAATGACCATTACGAACACATTTCCGGAGAAACAAAGTGGTCTCCACGTCGTGATGGAGTCATTTGACGTGGAGCTGGTGTAACATGATTTATTATGTCATAAATTCATTGCCTTCTTATTTTTTCTTAACACAGTTTTCGGATAATTTGTTTTACAGATATGCAATAAATACGAAGCTTTGGAACATAGGCGAGGATGGGATGAATTGCATTTTATGTTCAGTGTTTATGTGTTGTTTTACATAAATTAAGTGTTGTTTCGTAACCTTAACTTTAGGATCTTTGGAAACTTAAAATAAAAGCCATGGAATCTATAATTCATGCAGGTGTAACTCCTGTGACCCGAGAGGACAGTAAAGGATATAGAACAATTATTACTGATAATAAATGTTGGAAATTGATGACAACAATTGAGGTTTACACGAAATACGAGGCGCAGTCAGAAAGTAAGTTTCTCTGAAACTTCTCTCAACAAAACGAAAACATAACTTCATGGAAAATATAGGAGCAGAGACAGCATACGTTGGAATACTTTCCCCATATAACCACCATCAGACCCGAGATGTTTGTCTCACCGTGGGATCAACATGTGTATCCTCGTGTCGTGGAATTTGCTACCGGAGACGGGAACCAGTGTTTTTCGGCTACCTGCACCTCTGCCGTGCTGTGATTCGCGCAATGCTGACCCGGCAGAAATTCCTTGGGGTATAAGAAAATATGGAAATCGCTGGAGGACGAGATGCGGACTATAGGATGGATGTTCCTACCATCGACCACACACAGTTTGGCTTACAACAAATCCTGTGCAGCAGTGCCGTTGGGAGGGGTCTGATCGGTAGTTTCTCATAGTTTCTTGCACGAGGCGAATGCCGGAGCAGCACCCTAACAAACTAACCATGGACCACGCACGGACTTCCATTCTACATCCTTGCCCCTTGCTCTTTCCTTTCACACGAACACACACATACACACACTAACACACTGAACACTACCACAAATCTCGAGAGAGCAGTGGAGAGAGCAGTCATATCTTGATCCGGCTGGGTCGCTGCACTGCTAGGAGACGTACCTGTATGGAGCAATTGCAAGCCGCCATGTAAATCGGTGCCGAATCTCGTTTTAGCAGAGGCGGAACCGTCATCTCCTGCGATATAAAGTGTACAAATGGGACTTAGTAGAGAGCGAACCCAAAAAGAAAAAAAAAGCTTCAGCAGTCGTGATGTACCTTTTTTGTTATGTCCCTCAGCTCTTTCGACGCATTTGTCATAATATCGGGAATCGTCTCAAATCTTTCAAGGGTCTCTTGAGCTTGGGGAACAAGAAAAAGTCCTCAGAAGGAAGGTCAGGTGAGTTAGGCTGGGTGGAGAAGAAAAGTAATCATGTGCTTACCCCAAAACTCCCGAGTTCTGAGGGCTGAATGAGCTGGAGCGTTGTCATGATGGAAAAAACAGTCGCCACTCCACATTTCTGGCCTTCTCCGGCAGATGGCGTCCCTTAGACATTTCAGAACTTCAATATAGTCGTTTTGGGTCACTGTAGAGCCTTCTGGAAGATTGTCGTAGTGAATAACATCCTTAGCATAAAAAACTGTCAGCATCACCTTGACCTGGACCAAACTTGGCGAGCTTTTTTGGGGTCTGGAAGACATTTCACCCGTTCACTGGGACGATTGGATCTTTGTTTCAAATCTCATAAAAATAAACCCATGATTCATCAACGGTATGCCTAAATTTATTAATAGCGTGAAAGGTTAAGCGAAAATGACCAACTTAGGAAGAAGTTCTAACCTGTACTTTGAGATTTTCTGCTACAAGTTCTTTTGCATGAATTTTGACACAAAAATATTTGAATTCTTAAGGAAATATTTTTACAACTAGTGTGTTTTGTTTTTTCGATTTGTCTACAAATTTTATCTACTGCAAGTGTAAGAAACAAAATTTGCGCCAAATATATCTTGTGAAACGGTTTTTAAATCCCCTTATTTCACATTCAAATCTTAACGTTGTGCCGGAGGCTTTTGGAGGAGATCTCCACTTCGCGGCTCGTCAAGCGATCTGCAGATCGGGGAAAGAATGTGCAGCGTAGCAACGTGACGGGAGGTGAGCGGCCCTCCAAAAAGACGAGCAGTGCTTGAGCAGTGAGCTGGCAGGCGAGCGCGGTAGCCGTGTTTGCGGAGGCCCCTGCTGCATTCCGCTGCCTGCGCGCCGGGAGGGGCTGGACGCCCCGAGGCTGCTCGCCTCTGGTCCTCCGGAGCCCCTGCAGGCGCCGCAACTGAGGGGCTACTCGAGTCCCCAGTTACACAGGACAGCGCATTCCTTTGCGTCGCCGATGCCGACGTTTTAAATCCAATTGTAAGGAGACTTCGAACTGTGCGATATTTCGTATGTTGTTCCCACTAATCTACCCAAAACCGATAGTATTGATATCTTTGGAAATCCTCCATAATGCCTTAAATGTTATAATTTCTCATCAATTTCATTCGCTGCCTGAGCTATCAAATGACAATGGCTGTGGCTGAGCTACCCTCTGCATCTAGAGCTGTCCACTTGCCGGCCGAAACCTCCCAGCTCCCCAGACTTTATAATTGTGCGATGTAATGTCAGAAATGTATTCGAAAAAAAATTACCTTTACAAAACACGAATAGTGACTGTGGATCACGTGGGAATTGATTTCTATATTCCATTTTATGTTACATGATTTTTTAAATGGCAAATTGTATGTACATATTATGTTTTGCTCCTTTTCTAAATTGTAATTTTATCACATGCATGTGGCAATATAACTCCAGCCAAATTGCTCCCTAAAATATTGCAAAAAAACATCGAAAAACATATTTATCGCCTGTAAATGATATTGTACTTTTAAATAAAATTAAAAAATGAAGGATTTGATTATTCGTACATTTAAAAAAATAAAATAAAACTGGTATTCTCTACCCTATTTTTACGCTGCTTAAACGATTAACGGTATCTACCATAAAACGCCCCGATGTGCGTCGCAGCGACCGCCTGGAGGCGCCGTAGGGCGGGTGGCTTCTTCGGCCCGCGGCGCGGCGGAGGTCGCGCCCTCCGTCGAGGCCATCCTCGCTCGCCGGCGCTTCCATCGCCACCGGCATCCATCTCGCGCGGTGCCCGGCGACTCGCGCTTAAAGTGGAAGCGAGCGAGCCCCCGCGACAGCGAGAAGGTAATTTGAGGACATGTAAGCTCTACTCCTCTTCAACGTTACGGCGGTTGGTTACGTTTGACAATTTTACTTTCGCATTTTGAAAATGAGCAAGGGATTTGTCACGTGTGAAGAATTAATACAAAATTCTTGTAAAAGTTGCCGTTTTTAAAAATGATCACAAGAACCAGAAATTGAAATATTCCAAGGATTATATTACTAATTTTAAAAAAAAATGTGCATACATTGACGGAAAACTGTTCAGTTTCTGAACATACTCATCTGAATAAGACTCGTCAACGGTTTTTTTTTTGGATTCCCCGAAGGCAGAAAAAAATGAAGCAGCTTTGATGTTGGCTGGGAAATGCAAATATTTGATTACGTTAATTATGATATGTTATAATTATGTTATGTTAATATTTGATTATGTTGATTATGTTAATTCGCAACATCTCGTATCTGATATTACGACTAAATTCGACTCGGTGCGTCATTGCTTAGCACACAGCTGACTTCACGCAACGAGAAAGAAAGAATGGATTCAGGCGTGCCGCTTTGCTGCTACAGGGCCCCAGATTTCAAATACTGGATGGCAGCGTTTTTGTTACTGTAAGCCACCAGTAATAATTCAATTCCTTTAATTTCGATAAACATTTTTCGGTTGAAGAGTAGCCATCTTCAGTTCAATTCTATGGCAGCTGGTGTTCGGTTAAGAAAAAAAGACCTATTCCTGCTTTGTCTAAACCTGGTTCGCAAAACAGCTGGCCAAAATATGCAAAAGCTAACTTTTCGTGAAATTAAATTTGGTTGAAACTGAGGGATATTTCAGTTTCTAATAACAAGATTACCGTAAAAATCACGCCACTTCTTACAACCTTTCAAAAAAAATGTATCAATTTCGTATTGCGATAGCTGAAATTTAATACGATTTATCACGACATATGACAGTTAAACACACATTCTGTGAATCTCAGTGTGAGAAATTTATACAATGGAAGTAGCCTCAACAAAATAATGCAGCCCAGACCGCGGTCATCGCAAGGAGATATTGCGTCAGGAGAAAGCTCTTCTTTCTGCCCCAGAATTCTACCATAGGTGTTTTCCGTTAGGTTTTACCCACCAATATTTCATCACACATCGATGTTCAAAAATGCGTCCACTTTAGTGGTAGTTTTCGAAGATAAGTGAATAACAGTGAATCTTGGAACAGATAACAGGCCGATACGATGATGTTTACTTTATACAGCAATGTTAGAATGTCGTAATATGATAACATTCTTCAATAATAAAAATACATAATAATAAAACTTAATTGTACATGTACAATGATTAGAAAATACTATGTAGTGAAGGTAGGTTCGGAAATAATATTTCAGACGACAGCAATATATTACTACAAATCGACAAATTTGACATATTTGGATCATGAAGGCAGATGAATCGGTTTTCCGTTACCATTGTTGGCGAAATAATACATTCTAGCATTTTTAAAGAAAATAACTGTATTCGTAATATGGTAAAGTTGCAGATGATTTTGTTCTCTTCATAAAATGAACAATGCTTCATGTTTTATAATCTACGTTTCTTACAAATTTTATTTAAAAACTTTAAACTTAACGCCAGCAGTCTCATACCTGTACATGCAATGAAATTTCTAAGACAATCTCTTGGTAAGTGAGAGGTGGGAAGTTATAGTTACGATAGAAGTAATTCCATCAGTCATTTCTAAGATCTGTCAATCTTAATTTATTGTGATTTAGATGAAACGTCCAGAACAGCGCCAATTAATGGTTGCTAAGCCATTCTCAAGACAGTTTTACAATGACGAGAGTTGTATTCCAAGTCTAGAAAGACGGAACTATCGGCTTGCAAACTGTCAACCGGAGAGAAAAATCTCGCGTAAAATAGAGCGTTGTGGAGTCTCGCGCTAAAGAGCAGGCGAGCGTCGAGAAGTACGTAGAATTCATGTTAACAAATATTCGGTAGACGAAAAAATGCACCAACAACCGCAAATGTAAGTTCTTTATATATAGATATTATTATAAGAAGAGGCAGTTACTTTGACAGTTACTTGAACACTGCTGGCAACATAACTGTAGGTTATGTCTATGCACTCGTTTTGTAGGTGCATTTGTTTACAGTTAATCATTTGTAAATGGATTCATCACTACTTCTTGCAATGTCATCGCCCTGCATGATGTTCATTTGTTTCCCGACCTGTCAAAGTGGTATTTTCTTAGGATAACTCCTCTGTATTCAGAATGCAACCATGAAATTCATGTTACACACACACACACACACACACACACACACACACACACAAATAGTAGCGACTTGCACTTGATTTGATTTGGTATTGTCGATTTATTTTTTCTAAAAATAGTAGAAAATAGTGCATGTGATGCATTGGGGAGAAGCACAATATGCGCACGTTTTCTTGAGCTCCAGAATCTCCTTCTCACCCTTTTACTATGCATTGTTGTAGAAGGTGAGCAACATTGAAAGATAGAAATTTTCGATTCTTAGTACCCGAGTAATACTGATTTGCATAAGTAAACGAGCTACACATTTGATTTTATAGTATTGCTAACAAAATGGCAGCTTAGATACAGTTCTGCTACTACAATACCCGGGACAACTTCACTTCAGCTGGTCTCCAGCACGCAAATACTTCTCGTTTGCAATATAGTGTTTTATTCAGGCCGCTGGACGATTTTTATGACAGGCCGTAAACAGAGGTGCGTCGGTGAAGACAGCATCGCTCCGAAATGTCCCTTTCGGCTACCACACGATCCGAACGCCAGCTGTTAATGGCCGAAGGGTCAATTAAGTGCGTGTAGTTGGAGTTCAGCGACATGATCGGGACGATTTTACGTTGTCCCCATATCGTGACGTAAAATAATTTTGAATGAATGGATAAAATAATGGTCAGAAGTAGATGTAAAAAGACAGCCTATAACCACCAAATTTCAAATGGCCAGCGTTATTTACTTTCATCGCACTTTTAATGAAATTTGCAATAGGTTGAATTCTATTGAACGAATAATGTATATATACAATATTTTTGCAAAAAAAGTTTTAGAGTGTACTTTTCATGCCTTTTAGTCACATATATAGAAATACTTTCAAATTATGTGCAAAGGAATGGGGATGCTAATAATTTCTAGGAATTACTTTCTGCAACCAAGTCCCCTAATTTAGTCTTCCATGAAGGAGTACCGATCACGATGGGATCGCGGGATCATCTGCCTGCTTGGCTCCAAAGAGCAAAAAATCGTGCTCGTTACCGCGTGTATAAGTTTCTGTTACGTGATTTGATACATTAGTATATAGTAATAGTAAAAGTAAGAAAACGCTACAAGTAAATAAAAAAATGTTCCACAAGTCGCAGACAGTATATGCGATTAAGGGTTCTTGTAGTAGTTTTGAACACACATAGAGAAAAAGAAAAAGGACGAAGCGTTGGCAACGGCTCTCTTCGTTCATCATAAAACTATGCTGTTGGCGAGTGGAAAGCACGGTGGCTTTGCGGCCCCTCACGCCGAGCGTCGCCGCGGCGAACGCGGATTCTGCTGCTGACCTGAAGCACGCGAGGGCCTTTGAAATAATTTGGTCGATTGATTATTTTGTGATTCCTGGTGCATTGACGGCTGCGGTAATTAGTCCCGAAAACATGTTATATCTCGGGGGGGGGGGGTAGTGGTGTTCCTCCGCAGCTATAACTCAAGATCCGGCGCCACTTACACGTCTGTTTCCGGGGTTTCTCCCTTCAGGAATCTCCACATTATATATATATATATATATATATATATATATATATATATATATATATATATTGTGTGTGTAAAGGGAAGGAGGGGACATGGCTGAGTAGAGGAAGATGGATGCGATCCATGGCCCGTTTGTTAAAGTACTGCTTCTGCGATTGCCTGGTATTGATCGGAGAAACCCTGGAAAGAAAAGAGCTGCCAGACGGCGGATAAATTCGTCGTAGCTGTTTAGCTAGTGTCAAACATTTGTCACAGAACTCTAGAACCACCCGAAGAGAAACGTTGCAGAAGCAGAATTTATTAAATAAATTAGGTAAAAGAGAAACGATTATTTACGAAAAGAATGAAAAGAAACGAAGATGATGGTGATAAGCCGCAAACATTATATTGGATTCAAGGTTTTGTGTAACAGTATTTTGAACACTGATGTACACAAACAGAAAAACCAAATAAAGAGAACGAGCAGCCGCCAACATATAGCAGCGGAGTTGCTGAGGGTGACCTTCAGGGGCGTTTCGCAAGCGAGCGTCATGCAGGACGCGACGGACTTTTATCAAGCGCGCGACCGCGGCGACCGTCGAAGTCCCTCGTAATGCGCCTCCACCAGCAACTCGCTTCGATTGGGATCCGCGAACGCAGCTTCGGGTCGTGTGCTCCGCAGTCCGGAGATACTCGGCACCACACTTACTACGAACAACGTCTGTAGACACAATACACGACACTCTGCGTTATAACGGGAGACATTCGAAACTAGCATACCTAGTGGCCCGTTTAACCATTGTGATTATAAGCACGAAGTGTATATGTTTAAAATATTTTTTTTTGTTTACTCACAATCATGTTTAGTTACGTTTCGCAGAGTAATTAAAAAGATTTTGGTATGTATTGAAATTTTAATTTGTCGCCGATTTTGCAGGTCACTAGGTTCGCTAGTGAGCGGTTGTCTCCTTTTAATAGTGTGAGAAAGATTCAAAGTTTCCTGTATTGTCTGTGTAGTATTTGCCAAGAATATGTGATGATCCATCGTAGCCCACGAGCGAGGAGGACATGAAGCCATATCTGTACCATCTTCTCGCTAGAAATTATTAGCTGACTTTTGGTAATTCGGGTGTCAATGTACATGAATGGAAAAGAGGCAAAACAGTTACAAAACTAGTTCAGAAAGTTAATGTTTGGCATACGAATGAAATGCAGACGCACGAGGCTTAGCTAGAAGCCGAGACGAGGATTTTCAAATGAGTACGTCTTAAACACTTTCGTGCGAACCGCGTACATTATTTTTTTTTTGTACAAATTCAAGGAAACGTACAAATGTATATACTCTTGGGATCATTCTCAGGAAGTGAGGTGGCAGCCGAGTTGATTCAATTCACCCCAATGTTTTATTTATTTTCAGTACCCAGTTGTTTTATTCGAACAAGTCCTCTTTACAGAACTTGTACAGTAAAGTAACACTTTCCAAACATTAAAATATTCGAGAGTAAGTACTAGTTTCCATGCGCGCTGGCTGAAAAATAAATTTATAAATGGAAGAACAGAGAAGTTGTTAACGAGCTCAATCTCCGTTCATAACGAAATGATCAGAGCACTGTGCACGCTGATACACGGTGATGACTGGCGTTGAAGTCCGCGGGAACACGTTAGGCCTACCGAATCGTCACCCTGGTTGCGTCACCCTTCCAAATGTGACTTCCAAAATCTAGTGTATAGTGCAACCAGTGTCATTCATTTTTCCACGGGGTGGGGGGGACGTAGAGAATGTTGCTTTGATTGATTAAGGTTACTGTCAGAGTAGTGAATATTTTATCTTGGGAAGCGGCGGTGTTCCTGTTCTGCATAAAAGGATTACCTGGAAACCTCACATCCTAGCCATAATGAAGTAACTTGAACTGCAAGTGAGAAGACTATATTGGCTACTAGAATACCATTCGAATCTATCCTTAGACAATAAATTATTGATCTACAAAACTTCGAGTATAGCAATCCCTAAATGGTTCTACGACATCCAAATCTGAGGCACTGCAAGCAGGTCATTTTTTTTTCATTTTACAGAGATTTCAAACTTAAACACTTTTAGAATGATTGCTGCATCACAATGGTATATCCCAAATACAATGCTACACAAGAGACTTGAAAGTTCCGAGAGTGTTTGAAAGAATTAAAACAAGCAGCTCAAGCTATCTTCAACGTCTGGAAATCCATCCAAATCCTTTAGCCATTAACCTATTAGATAATAGTGAAGGAATCAACCCATTACATAGACTTCAACCCTTACAACACTATTAAAGATTTTTATTTCGTCACATATATTCCTCAATTCTGACTCCTGACCAAAAGTAATAAAATGGCTTTTTGTTCTAGACTTAATAAGACGGTGAAATGTACCACTGGGATTCTTTAACCCACAAATTGTCATTGTCATAGTCATATTAACATATTTACTAATTATTTTAATGTAAGATAGATTGTAAATTTACTTTGTTCGGAATTTTAAAAAAAGAACGAAATGATCAAACTATTGTCAACAATGAAATGGTCCGTTCACGCCAGGAGACGATGTTTTTGATAGGTTCTAAAACAGCTGAGCATCGACGAAGACTGCATCGTTCTGCGAAATGTATCTTTCCGACTTACGAGCCGACCGCCAACTGTTAAATCTCAAAGAACCAATACGGTGCCAGACGTTTACGGTTAGCGATTGTTTTCACGAGTGATTTACATTGTTCCAATATCGTCACTAAAATAATATTGTAAGAATGGATACAAAACATGCCCCAAAACTGATAAAAATATCTACGAATGTGGAGTAAGCAATATAACAGTCAATAAATACCTAATATCAAACGCCAGCGGTGTTTAATTTCATTGCTTTTAATTACACAATTTTACCGCCCTTTTACTATACGTAATTATATGATGAATATCAATACCAGCACAGTAAGGCTATCAACATTTGAAAATAAGGAAATGTTCGCTCCCGAATTAGAGAACACGTATTTACATCTGTAATCGGGGTTTGATTTTTTAGTATCGCTAAGCAAATAGCAACCTACACCTTTCTTACAATACTACAACTAGCAAAAGGATAACCCAACAAAACGAGTGCATAGTGAAACTACAATTACATCCAGAAGCAAAACAGAGGGCCATATAAGAATTTGCTCAATGGATCAGGGAAACTGTTAAAATACTGATCAAGATTAGGGCCATTGAACCATAAGCTGAAGTACATTTTTAGTTACATACATATTGAGTCTTTTTTAAAATTATAGAGTACAAATGTTAACTAAGACATTATGTCGTTGTCGAACTCAATATTATTTTTATTTTTTATTGCCTGTACAGACTCTAATTTTTTTCGAAACAGTTATGCAGCAGAAGAGCAAATATGGTACTGGAGAGTGTCCTCTAATATAACCTTATATTAAAACTAGTGAACCTGGAAATGCTTCGCTATTGCAATGTATTATACCTCACTTCCTACTGAGCACGTGATTGTTAATCACGTTTTACGCTACGCTCTGCATAAATTTCATTCGACGAAAGACTTTTTCGCGAACGTGGTTCCGTCTCTCCCTCCCCCCTCTCTCTGTCTTTCTCCGTCTCCCTCTCCCTCTCTTTGCCTCTTTGCCTCTGTGTCTCTCTCTGAGCCACTGACTCTCGCTTTCTCTGAGTCTCTCTTTCTGTTTGCCTCTTTCTGTATCTGTCTCTCCCGGAAAAAATGTCACAATTGCAGGGGCAGAATAAGCAAAGAAGACGTCTTAATAATCGTACTTCTGTATGCGGCGGGTTGCATAGAGAGCGTTGTGGCATAAAGCGCCTTGATTGGGGTTCTTGAGTCTACATGAAATCATCGTCAACGCGCGTCTATGTGCGCAGACATGTGCACATTCTCATAGTACTATGACTATATTCTTCGCAGAAGAGCAAGCAATAAGTTGACAAAGTTGTATCGCAATCAGATGACCGGTATTGCAGCGCATTATGCACGATCAAACGTTGTCTTTTATATATAAGACAAGTTGTGCTAAATCAGCACGTACTTTCTCGCCCAATTCACACCAAATTACGTGAAAAGTACACAAATTCCCAAAATTTTGAGAAAAGTATTAAAAAAATTGCACATTCGGAAAGATGGCAGACAAATTTTGAATTTTAGAAAAATCTGTTTTCAACGAAAATGAGAACGTCATAATTCTCTTAATCGTCCTTTGAACTATCCATTAACAAAACTTAACCAAAAAAGATGGAGCCATTTTTTAAAAATTTCCAGTGGCTTCATGTAAAGTACCCTCAAAATCAAAATAAAGGTTTTAAATTCGAGGGGCCATGGAATAAATCAGATCGACTAAGAAATATACATTTTGGGAAAAATTGGCTTAACGATAAACGCTGGCGTTGTTCACGGACGGACCGACGGACGTTTGGCCGTTATTCAGAATTTCGGTGTCAAGGACTTACAAAACATGGATTCTAGCGACACCACGAGACAGATGATTTTTTAAAATAAATATAAAAACTGTATTTATCCGCTTTTTCGTTACCAGGACTCCGTAATAAGAGTTTTCCTGCCGAAAATTCATCTTTTTTTCGCGCAGCATTCCATACTTTCTTTCTGCTGCGTAAGCGTGAGAGGTTCTTGAGCGTGAAAGCGTGAAAGAAAACTATTGGGGGAACGTGTTTTTTCTCCCCCTGCTGCCGGTGACGCCCTTGGTACGAATTACCCCGTGGGTCTTCCACTCGTGTTGTGCCACGCGTCGATACGCGAAATGAAGAGGGAACTCATCTCGAGTCTGATATCACATTTGCTGTTGATGCGTCTTTGACTCAGAAGTTATTCGCTGAACTACTAATTTCCAATGAGAGTATAGAAATAGAAAGAAAACTGTGAAAACTATGAAGAATGTGAGAGATGTGTATAGTTTCCTTAGAAACCCAGAAACTCGCGAAAAATAGCAACAAAAAACTAACAATAAAGCAGTTTCGATTTTTACTAAAAATGCAAATATTTGTGTTATTCTTTCTATGCTCATACTGCGCATACCGTCTGAATTCTCATACGCACTGCGTCATTACTGATGACACAGTTTGTCAGGCAACAACAACGCATCAAAAAAGAACAGGGCGCATGCCATGAAATATTTGCTATTCACGTGTTGCGTTACGGAAAAGCAACTTTTTTGATATTCTTGTTATATAACAGAACTGATGTGCCATAAATATGAGTACTGTACAATGTTATTGGAATATTCGTGATGACAGTTTTTGTTAAATTATTTTATTGCAGTGTTACACGAGTATATATTACATTTAAAATTATGATCTATGTATTGACATCGACATTTTAATTTTGAACATCGATGTTCGGTAACATCCATGTTCTCTTGTCGATGTCGTATTAAGATTCGGTCGTTCTCATCGGTGTACGTGGCCACTAGTTTGTCTAGGTCGTTCTCACAGGCGTACGTGGCCACTAGTTTGACTCGGTCGTTCTCACAGGCGTACGTGGCCACTAGTTTGACTCGGTCGTTCTCATAGGCGAACGTAGCCTCTAGTTTGACTCGGTCGTTCTCATAGGCATACGTGGCCACTAGTTTGACTCGGTCGTTCCCACAGGCGCACGTGGCCACTAGTTTGACTCGGTCGTTCTCACAGGCGTATGTAGTCACTGCCGCGCCGCCGGTGAACCCGCAGCCCGCGAGGGCCGTGTCGCCGTGTCACTGTCGCCTTTCCGTTAGGCGGCGACGGCGGCGGCGACCCACATCTGCGGCGAGCGGCCCGCGTGAGGCCGTCGCGTCGACGCTTGAAAGAGGGGAAGGGAGGGAGGGAGGGGGCGCCGCCTTAAATCCTCGCGTGCGTCGTCGGTGTGGGCGAGCGGAGAGTGTTGGGCTTCTCCCATCCGGGGCAGTCCACGACCTTCGCGCGCCGGCCACTAATTAACTGAATGAAGCTTCGTGATGGCGCTTTTCCTTCTGGTGCGGACAGGGTCAGTGATAGCTGCAACCCTCTTCTCACTTTCGCGAAAGTTTGTGAACGAAAATTAGTGGCATTGCAGTAAAGGCGAGGCCGACCAAAAGACACATGGCCGGGACGGATACGAAAATGACCAATTTTGCAGTTAATCGATTAGCAGAATTACATTTTTCAGAAAAGTTATATAGTTTCTTTTAATAGAAATACCGAATTAATTTCAAATTTAACATTTGTTTTATTATAAGTGAATTTTGTTTCTTGAAAACTTCTGTCTTTTCAGGAAAATATGTTTACTTTCTCCATATGAGCATCCACCTCCAGTAATGTTTTTTAACATATATTCTTTTGAATATTTGGAATCTCGGGGCATACAGTTAATATACCGTACAAGTTACACTCTCTCTTTCGCTAAACCGAATTGACGAGTATAAAATATGTGTGAAACGGATTCTTGAGACATTTTCGGAATTAACTCTTCTCAGAGAAATTTTATTAATGAAATACACATTTTGATTTCTTACATTTTCATTTTGTTCTAATAATATTATTTACATGTTCGTTCATGATTATCGGTGGAGTCGTTTCATTTTTCGGAATTCCGAGCCATGTATTCCCCTCTTTTTGCGTATCCGTCCTACTATTTACTCTTCCTTTGTATCGGACACCCGCCGACAGTTCCGTTCTACTGACCATATATCATTTCATCCGTCCTAATTACATCTGTCCTTTCTCTACAATTTACGTAACAAAAGCGTGTGACACAAATTATTCCTTTTCTCTTCGCTGTACAAAAATGCAGTAATCAAATTATAATAAAGGGAAATTTTCAATGGAAAGGGAGCACCAATTACACGTTTCTCGTATTTTAATTTTTAAAACTCTGCTCCAATTTTGCGTCGTTTTGAAAATTGTCGCCGAAATTGTAGTAGAGTGTGCTTATTTGTACTTCGTCGTTAATAATGCTAACAAAACCATCGCTGGTTTATTGTACACTAACGCAAACTGCCACTGACCACGGAACATACAACCGGATTCTACCTTTCGAATAAAATGAATTCATAGATTCTCTGTGTGTGATATGTAGGATATACTGCAGGAATACGGGAGTTCCGCCATCTTCATCCATAAATCCACTGCTAGACCCGTCGTTCTTTGACCGTAATGGAGCAACGGACGACGGCTAGTGAGCAGGACGGCGGATAAGGGTCTTCCTCAGTAATGAATGACCGTGGTAGTACAATTAGTTGGGAAAATGGAACGTGGCAGAGAAAAAAGCCATTTTACATGCAACAGACATTTAGTGTCGGAAATTGAGTTTCAAATTATTCTATGTAGTTTTTGCGTGTGAAAGATATATTTCTTTAAATGAAAAAAAAAATAGTGTTTGGTTTTGAGATTTTAATATTATCAATGAGTTGCGAGTTAGCGTACAGAAAAAAAGGAAAAAAAACAACTATAGTTAAGAAAAATTAATTTAGTAGAAATTTATATCAATATCTTCATTATTTAATTCATTCCATTATCGTGTTGAAGCGTGAAGCCAACCTGCCCGAAGGGAATTTTTAACAATTGCCGTAATGAGATTGTTTTGGAACCTTAAGAGGATGACGCAAAAGGGATCACGAACCTGCAACGTGCTGAGCAAGTGACGAAGCCCTATTTCTCAATGGTAGTTCTTTTGAGACGGAGCTGGTCAACGGTCTGCGAGCGAACAATCTTCGTTTTGTAACATGACGATACCTTGACATAACCAAGTGCAACTAGAGCAGTCGCGTTCGACGCCCTTCCCTCAATGGGATGATTACTCCCAAAGTCCGTAACGCAGGATAGAAAGAGAATACAAAGAGGTGTTTTTCCAACGTTATGGCAGTGGAGAGGATATATCGTGTTGAACATTTTGTGGGAAATAAAAGATGACGGGAATTAAGATTTTGAACACTAGATTTTGATATTTAATGATAAGTCATTTCTATGTATATTTAATAAAAAATGTAAGGATTACAAATAAAATATTTGTTTAGTAAAAGAAAAAACTTAGACCTTACTTCTACAAACTGTCACCTGATTCTTGACTTCATTTTCATAAGTTTCCTTATTAAATTGATAGAAATAATACGGATGACTTCTACTAAAAATGTCTATTTCTATTCTGTATTCTCCAGATTATTATTATTATTATTATTATTATTATTATTATTATTATTATTGTTATTATTGTTATTATTATTATTAATTATTATTAATTATTATTATTATTATTATTATTAAGCGTTTTAAAAATAATTTGTTATAACGAAAAATATGTAGACCACAAAAATGTTGCTTCATTGGAACTGGACATTGGAACTTGTAAATTTGAAGTATAAAAGAAATTTTGAGAAGTTTTTTTTAAAATTACAAAGTACCAAATATCAGAACACATTTCTAACTGATCAAATATTAGAGAACGCAGATGAATCTCGACGAAATTGATCAAAGTGGGATCCGGAATGGTTGTGATATAAACATTTGATAAGCATTAATGGTTGGTTGGTTGGTTGATATTTCCTAGCATGTCAACTGCTATGGTCATTAGTCCTGTTAGTGTAGTACACTTTTGTCGTGGGAGGTGGCGGTGATCCTCACCCGCTGAATAGCCAGGTCCGGCGCTGACCTACAAATCGACTTGCGCAGTTTCCCCTCCCAGAAATCTCCCTACACTGCGCCAGCGCTCCGGCTGTACTACGTCGCAGTGTACTACCGCAGTGTACGCGTCTACGCTCCTGACTGGTCTCCCTACATGAATGTGTGTGACATGAGGACGTGATAGTAAATGTGTGTGTGTATGCGTGTATGTATGGGTGTGAGTGTAAGTAAAGGGAGAGGATAGGACAAGGAAATATTGCTGCCGGTCCGTGGCGTATTTTTAGGACTTCGGCCGGTATTGATCAAAAAATAAAACACAGAAAACTATCAATCACAGCAGCCAGCCAGTAGAATTCACCTCCAGATAGCAACTGAATTCGACGTACTAGCGATCGAGCTATTATCAAAAATCCGCTACCTACGGGACTCGACCCCTAGGACCTTCCGGTAAGAGTAGCTGCAGAAACAGCGGCAATGTTGGGTCTGAGCTCAACTCAGCCGGTGGCCAGCTGGAGAGAGGCTCGAGCTGGCCATCTGGAAAAACGGCCTGCAGCCACACGCGAAGAGGGTGGTGGGTTTCGGCGACTGTGTTCGCCCTGTTCTCGACTTGTCGCCAACTCTTCCTGCTGTTACCGCTTCGCCTCTCCCGCTTCAACCTGTCTCTCTTTCCTCCCCTCTCCGACGTCCACGTCCCGGTTGGCAGCGTTCCGCTTTTCCACCCTTGCTCTTCTCGCGTCAACTTCCAGTTCCATCTTCCTTATCTGCGCGGTCGCTCAGCTCCCTCAAAACCCCTCCTGGTCCGAGATTCTCCCGCCCCTCCCCGCCCAACCCACCCCTCCCCGCCCACCCCACCCCGCCCCGCGCCGCCCGACCTGCCAGCCCCGCCCAGCCCGCTCGCCCACCGAACTTGTCCTCTGCGAGCGCCGTTCCGCGTTCTCCCACTCAGGATCGCTGCTTCGCCGTTGAAGCACTGTCACTATCGCTGCCCCACTGACCCGCGTCGCGCCGCCCCCTCCGCCTGCTCTTCCCAGCTAACGGTTTGCGGTTTGGCACCTCGCATCCGTCCGCCGCCTAGCGATCGGCCACATGCAACTGAGCTCGAGAGCGAGCGGGATCTCGCAGTGTCATAGGGAAATGAGTCGGGGTTCGTAATAATTGTCTAACATTCGAAAACAACAGAAATCATTGAAAAATAACTTATGTATTAATATTTAAACGATTGCAATACCCATGAGAAAACCTGGAACAATTATTTGTGTGGGTTTTCAAATTTCATTACCTGATTGTCGTCTTATAGGAATAATTATAAAAAAATACTATGTGATGATAATGATACTGAGTGTAATTGATATATCATTCAAAGGATGTGCATTAAACATTGTGTAATATGTTAAAACTTTCATAAGCATTTTCGTTTGAAATTTGCCTACATTCTGGTGAAATAAGGTTATTTTCATGAATTTTTTTATTACGTAATTAAACATTCTTTGCATCTTTTACCTAACATTCTCTAACATATGTGCACATTTTCGTTGCATACACTATTACATGAATTGCATCTGGTTCGCTTTCCTGCACAGTTTTGTTTCAGAAATAGGGAGTTAAGCAAGAATTAAGGTTAATGACTTAGTTATAAAAGAATGAACGTGTTGTGTCTAACTCTGAAAAGGACAATAAAATGTAGTATTCTGTAAATTCTTTAAAGTAGATGTTAAATTGGAATGCAATATGTTTCTAAAAAAACAAATGTGGTCACTGCTTTTAGAGTTAATCTTCCACGATGGCTTGCAAGAAGTCTCAAGACGTACTTCACATTCCACTCCTGTAATTTCTTCAGTAAATGCTTCTCTCGCCCGAGCCTTTGGCGTGGGAGGTTTCCCCTTGTGCCGGCGTGTGCTGGAGATGACAAGCTTGCAAAGTGGCAGGGCGCGAAGCGGGTTTTTTCATCGGAGGCTGGAGGCTGCCGCTCGTAGACAGTTAAGCTGAACGAACATTCGAGTCATCTGGCCTTCTCCCGCCTGCTTTGCCTTCAACATTGGTGCATCGATTATGATGAAGGCCATGCTAATGTTGTCCAACGGACTGCACACTCTTTCCAAAAGTATGGCCACGTTCTCGTGTGACGGCCACCTACGAGGGCATTGCTTTCGGTGCTTGACAGGGTTACATCTGTAACAATCTCTAGGAAAAATGTATGACTATAAAATTAAAATATTAAAATTATCCCTCTCAAATTAAAATAAAAATAAAAATATAAGAAAATATAATTAATTTCACTCCCGTGAATTTACACTGCAGTTGTTTTCATACGTTTTGTAATTTTAGGCAGCCTACCAAACTCTGATTAAGTGATGATTTCCCTGTTTTTATTTTTCTCTTTTATCTTTTGCCAACCATTGATCTACTATATTACGCTAATCGCTACAGGGAATGAGACGGCTCAGGATATAACTCTTCTGACCGGGAGGCTCAAGGGTTCGAGATAAGATGGTGGCAGATTTTCGACACTAGCTGGAGGACTACGTTGAGTTCAGCAGATATCAGGAGGGTAATTCTAGCGGTCGGCTGCTCTGACCGGTAGTTTCTGTAGTTTTCCGTTCCAATCAGTACCAGGCGAAACGCCGGAGCAGTACCCTACCAAACGTGCGCGATCTATCTATCTTCTTCCTTGTCCTATCATAATCCCTTACACAATTTCTTGCAATACACATGACGGGAGTTAGCCGAGAGCTTAGTGTTTGACCCCCGGTGAAGATGTGTGGAGGAAAGAATCCTCGCAAATCTTTTGTCGCCGGATCTCGCATTCCAGCTAGAAAAGGAACACCTTCAGGGTATGACATGCACTACACTTACCTGGCCTTAGTAAGTTGACGGACCCGCAATCACGAAATAACCATACAGTCTAGTCTTCCACCGGCGTTGAAATGGCGTTCATCCACATACAATCATTATTGCTTTATTTTAATGTAATATCAGTAAGTGCAAAATTGTAGTGGAAGTAAATTGCATTAAATTACTATGTCGTGTTTCGTCATAATTGTGCTGAAGCAATTATGATAATTAGTGAAAACTGAATAACGAGTTGAGAGGCGCTTTTGTGTGTAGGCCTGGGGTAAATGTTGCACTGCTGCAGATTATTTGCAAGCAGGAGAGACGTACAATGCTTTTTGCGAAAATAATGAATACTTAAAAAAATCAGTTTTGTTGTGTATTTTAACATGGGAATAGAGCTTAAATAGAACAAATCAAGTGAAAGTGATCCTCCAAAGCGCAACTTTTACTATCATATTCTGATTTCATTGCACGCATGTTTAAGAAATCTTTATTTAATAAAACATTACATAACTATTTACGTTTTTTGAAAATGTACAAACAGAATCTCACTTTTAAAAGTTTAAAACCCATTCAGTATTCTATTACTGCAAATATTACTGAAAAATTGTATTAAGTGTTTTATAAAATTTGTAAACTGCATTCAGGCGTCTTGGATATTGAAGGCGATGAGTATTAACAGATACCCCTTCTTATTACAAAAATTATTATTTTTATTACTTAAAGCAATCGTATACAGAAGGGTCGGAGTTTCATGTTTCTCCGCTGCGAGCTAACGTACTTGCCTTGTCATTCGGATTGTTTGCAAGGAATTCTCTTAGTCCTCCATAAAATATAAGAAAATATGACAATATTGTAAAGGCATAACGATTACGTTGATTATTACAACAATTACGATTTTATTTAAGAGCAACATTCGGTGCAATTAATTTACTCCTAATATGTATTATTGATATGTATTAAATATAATGTATTTATTGCAATATAGTACATTATGAGGTATGCATAACATATACTTTACATATGTATTATATATTCCAATATATATTGACCATTGAAGCACCATTAATGAACTCTGTAATAATTAGGGTAAAGGTTATGGAAAATACATAAAAGATGCTAGATGGCGCTAGAATTATTGAGCGGAGAGCAAGATGCTTTTGGGCAGTATAAACGGGAAGGGGAGGGGGTTCCTAGTCGGGCAATTTTGGGCGCTTGGCGCCAGAAAACGTTATTTTATTTCATTACAATCATTATGATTATTACCCCATATATCATAGAGCGGCAGAGGAATGGATCTCGCCTCCGGCTGCCCGGCTTTTGGTTTTCTGAGCGCGGAGCCACTTCCTGGTGACCTCAGACTGAGGGATTCCTGGCTGTTAAATTTTATAAAAACACTTATGACCAACAATGATTACTGAAACCCTAGGTAGCATGTTTTATTTATCTATGTTATACATGTATTAGGAAGTGAAATACACATGATATTCAACAACTCAATATTGTATGCTAATTTTCATTTCTTCCAATGAGGCCATCCATAAATTACGTGAGGTCTTTAGTGGAGGGGGGAGGGGTCAAGGCGAATCTCGCCTAATATACGCTGGTGAGAGGAGTCTCGGCAAATATCACGTTCTTTTTGCTTAAAACAGTGATAAATTGCGAGAAAAGACAAGTGAAGCAAAACACGTTTCTATACTAAAATAGGGCTAAATCTTGCACAATAATTTTTATCGCGGTTATGTGCAAGATACAATAAAGTAACATAACATACTGAGAAAACGAATGTAACAAAAATCACCAAACGTTTTTCATCAATGGGATAAATCTCATTACCTGTATTTTTACAGACACTTTAAAGAAACTATATCGAGAAAGAATTATTGCTCTGTTTTTAGAAGTGAAATAATATTCATTGTAATTCAGTCACTGTTTTTTGAATACTTTATCTAGTCTTAAATAAATGTAATAAAGCGAATTATGCTTTTTGAATAAATCCCAATTAAATCAATCACAAATTAACGTATTTACATTAAAAATGCGTACTTTGAAAAACCTCGCTTGAGATTAGAAGGGGGGAGGGGATGGAGTCAAATCTCACGACATCTCACCAACGGGGGAGGGGGAGTCGAAAACCGCCAAAATCGCCTCAGCTAATTTATGGACTGCCCCAATTCCTTGCTCACTCTTAATACACAACGCTGGCTTCTTCCGAGAGCGTAGGGCCGGCTGAGTCGACTCAGGACAAGCTCTGTTGCCTCTGCAGCGCAGCTAGCGGGCGATCCTGGGGAGTTCCAGCCCCGACAGTGGAGGAGCTTTGTCAGTAGCTACACAGTTACGTCGAAATCAACCGCTGCCTTTAGAATTCTAGCGGCCGGCTCCGCTAGTCGGTAGTTTTCCGAGGTTTCTCCGCTTATTTCCAGCCGATGCCGGAGCGGTACCCTAACAAACGGATCACTGATTGCGCGCAACCTTTTCTTCCTCATCCAGGTCAACTTCTTTCTCTTTGCACGCACACACTTACGTAAATACACTTTCACATATGTAGGGAGATCCGACGGGAGGTTATAGTTTGCCCCGGATGGGGCAGAGATAACTGAAGGTGGGAAATTCTGCACGCTGGCGTGTAGGACGTCGCCGGATCTCATGTTCTACAGGCAAGAAACATTGCCACATCCCGTAAAATAACATGCCTTGTGGAAGTTGACGTGCGCGGGAGTTGAGGAGGCGGGCAGGGGGATGTGGTGGGGCAAGCGCCGTTGGCTATTGGACGAAACGGGAGGTCGCTCAGGAAGTGTCGGACGCGTGTCGGTCTCGCGACAGAACGGGATCGCGCGGCGGTGGAGAGAAGGTAGTGGGAGATCTCCGGTCCAGCGCCATGTGCGCGAATTTCTTGAGGGACAAAGGCTGTTGTTTGCAAGGACATGCGGGTAGCTGGAGAATGGCGAGGCCGTTTGGGAAGGTGAACACGTGGTCTTGCAATATGCGAGCCAATGACTTACGCTTTACTGGAGCTTATCAGACACAGATCAATACATTTTGTTTTAACAATATTTTGGAAAAATGCGAAGGAAAATTACACCTAGTTTATAACGTATTAGTCAACCTTTGGATTGTACAAAAGCTTGATACGTACATCTGAATAATATTATCAAATTTAAATTCTGTAACGAGCTGTTAGCACTAGCGAACAGTCCCAGCTGCCACTGTTCTTTCTAGTAAAATACAAGTGACTCTCTATCGTAACAACTTTTGTGAATGCCAGGATTGCTAATTAGACGTAGCGCATTCGAAACAAGCGAGCCACATCCGCATCAGCCCAACACCTCGGTGTGAAAACACTGCTTCAGCCATAGAAATCCTGCCGACAAAAATATAACCGCAAGGCAAAGACCAAACCAAAGGAAGCTTCCTGACATTCTTCGCGTTATCTCTCTTGTGCTTTCGGTTGCAGCTTCGGAGGTCCACGAAACAAACACCTGGGACACGCCCGGCACCTCACTCATAAGCTTAGCTGGTTGCCTGGCGTCCTCGCCTCCGAGCCCTTTCCTTTAACTATCCCGACCCCTCTCGACTCTGGTGGACCCAGAAGCCCCCCCCCCCTCCCCCCAGGCCTGAAGGTTTCGTTTACTTTCTTTTATGTGGTAAAATTGCTTTAAATATTCATTTATGTTCGAATTATGTAATTATTTAAACAATAATATTGTATAGTATCAAATCTACAGTACATTATATTATACATCAATTGTACTGTATAATAGCAAATATGTTTATTATTTAACAAAAATCTACGATGGACCCCTCCAAAATGATTGGCTGGATGCACCGTGCCCCGCCCCGCCCCGCCCCGCCCCGTCTTGGCGCCGTCCGCGTCCTCATCCCCAAAGCCGCCGCGAAGCGTCTCTCGTTTTGGCCGCCGCCTTCGCCGGAGTTAGTTGGGCTCACTAAAAACAAAAGACGGCCCATTCGCGGGGGCAATCCGCGCTCTCCCGTGACCTACAACCGCTCGACGCAGCGCTTGGCTGTTGGCACGGCGCGCAACCAAAGCCAAGCCTTTTCACAGGAAACTCGTCGTTGCTTTATTTAGAGTAAAATTAAATAGCTGGGGCCTAGCTGGCCAGGAATCCGGACAAAGTCCAAATTCCATACATCGGAACAAAAGGGGAAGTAAGTTTCTTCGACTTAAAGAGATTTCGCATTTGGAAGTTTTTCGAATTAACGAAAATGAATTATTGGACGTACGAATAAATCAAAGAAGTTTAGCAAATCAGGTAAATTATTTACTTAGGATCATTTTTGTTCACGCTTTGATGGTTAGTAATGCAAGTCGTAATATAAGGTAATGCAAAAAACAGAAGAAAAGAGTGAATGCGCATTCAGTCTGATATAATATAGAAAAATTAGTAACTATGGATAGTTAATGGATTGACTTTGATTGTGTAATGTTGATTAGTGAAATTTAGAAAATCAATAACTAATAATGTAAAATTTGTACAACTCTGACTACCATCTACCCCTACCACTGCCACATGGAATTTTAATCTAGATGGCGTGGGGTACTTCCCTGCGTTCCGCAGGAGGTCTTTGCTGTACTAGGGATGATTAGACTAGAAGTAATAATAGTAATAGCCGATCGGGTGGTCGAGATCGCTAAGGCAGTAGTGCCGTAGCGATCTCGGACCGAAGGATCGCGGGTTCGAGTCCCGCCTCGGGCATGGTTGCATTGTGTTCGTCCTTTCACCCCCCTATCATCATAATATTGTGTCATCCTCACAGTTACAATATCATTGCAAGCAATACTGGTCGCTAATGACCTAGAAGTTGATGCGACCTTAAATAACAAAAACAATATTCTTCTTCTTCTTCTTCTTCTTCTTCTTCTTATTATTATTATTATTATGTAAGTCGGGTGATTTTAGACGACACAATGTGTCATCTAGTCTCTTCCTTTGAGTCTCCGTCGTCTGGTGTCGGCAAATCCTTTTTGCAATGGCTGTTTGAATATTTTCGTCAAGAAATGTTCGAGCTAAATAAAAAGTGTTCCAAGAAATACGCCGAATTAATTCAGTATTTCTTTCAACTTGAAGTAGTTGCCTTTCGTGTAACTAATGATATCCTTAGATCGACTTATAGAGCTTTTCGATTTATCGATATTAAATTGAATTTCAGACATAGATGTCTTTTTCAGGGCTTAAACGTTTATGATTCATTCATTGATTAATTATTTAGCGTTTCTGAACGCGTTCAGAATTATAGCAGCGTGCCACTTTAATTCTCAAGTCTGTAAATGAATTCAGGATTCGTTAAATGTAATATAGATTGCATCTCAAACAAATGTCTACCTTTACTGCGTTATCTCCGCTCTTCCCCAAAAATATGAGTCGCCTCCGTCGCCTAAGAAATGAGTTTTGAGAGAAAATGTTTTCCCATTGAATCTTAACAATAACATGTGGAACGTGCTTAGGTTCGAGTCCATTGAATACACGACATAATAATTTGGGTAATTTGTTACAGAGTTATTTAAGAAAAACATGCTTGCAGGGTAAAGTTCATTAATACATCCGTACCTATTTTATTCATGGAAACTAGTTTTTAAATAAGAATAATTTTGCTTTTGCATGTTTTCATTATGTTAAGATTTCATCACTGTTTAAGTACTTTTCGTCATCCATCAATCCGTGTAAACACGTGTTAGTTTAGTTATTTGAATAGTACCCTCTGCCCTCGAGAACCTTAAGAGAATATCTATATCTCTTATGAAAATAGAAATAAATATTTTATAGCGAGATATTTCAGAAACAGAACAGTGAATCCTTTACTAATGGGACTACAAGTGAGAGATGAATTTGACATCAATTTAGATAAAATCCCTTTTTACAATAGTGATTTAATTGAAATATATTTCGTTTTCAGGAGTATTTTCGAATATTACAGTGGTTTATGTATATCCATTGTTTTACGCAACGTGAGAAATGTTAGTGGTACTTTGAAGTCTATCATATGATATGATTTGCTTATAAATCACCGATAGCGGAAAGTTATAAAGAGGATCAAATTAATATCTACAGTGCTCAACGGTAGAGCGCAGACGACGTCTATGAAAATTGAATAAAAAGTTTCCATCGCACCACGCGTTACGGTCTTTCCCCATCACAGTTCGTTTTGAATTGCTCCGTAGATGTGGCATCAGCGTAGCAAATGAATTTACGAGAGTCAATGGTTAATCCACTTTTGGGCAAATATATGACAGAATAGGACTGCGATTAGTTTCGGCCCATTTGTCTCTGTGTACGCAATGAGAATTCGATCCCCATCGACCAAAAGTTAGTCGGAATTGGGATGCAATGAAGTCTAGGAATGCTTCGGCGAGATATCACGCTTTGTTCCTGGAGTTAAAAATTCTCAATTTTTCGTTTTTGTCAGTGTGAAATATTCAAAATATATAAATGAATAATCTACTAAATAAAACTATATTAAGCAAAAAATAGATAATAATTATATTCAATTTTGATCAACCAGGTGTTTTTTTTACATTTGCTCAGAGAGTTGATTTATTAATGTGCACCCTAATGAATAGAGAAAGAGATGTCAATTAAAAAGTTTTGGACCACTAATTTTGTACAAATCCATTTCGCCAATGAAGTCAATAACTAGAGGTGCTAAAACAGCATATAGTATTATTAACGTTACTCGTATTATTTTTAAATTTGCAATTTTCAAAAATATAGAGAATTTAACAAAATTGAAACGGGTACCATTCTTTCAAGCATTCCTCATTCTATCCGTGGAAAAAGTTTGAAGAAAAATCTTGAGCCGTTTAAAAAATACTTATTTTTAGAAATTTCATAAATTTCAGACACAAATTACACGAGATCTACTTATTTTTAAAAAATGCTCATGACCTTTTCTAAAGACTTGATTTTTTGCAACAGCCTTCGTCGAATGCAAAATCTCTCTCTTCAACTTTATAGTTTTAAACTGAGAGATCGCCGAAAATGAGAAGATATATTTTTGCATCGTTCCTTGTTGTAAATGAGGAGAAAATTTAATAAACAAATTACTGTAAACGGTTTTTCGAAAAAAAAAATGCTAAAAATATTTTATATTGCGTATATTTCGCGCAATATTACCCAAAAGCTATTTATATTTTTGAAATTTTTGAAATTATTTAAAGATGTCTCTTTAAGGAACAGATTTAATTGACGAAAGAATTCTATCTTCAATATTATAGTTGAAGGAAGACGCCCTCCCCCCCTAAAAACACACTTTTAAATTTTCGAAAAATCATGGATATCAACGAATATGAAACCTTCATTCCACTAAGCTTACGCTATCCGAGGTCAAAGTTTAATAAAAAACTATGGAATTTGTTTTGAGAAAATTTTGAAATCGTTCATGAGGCGTCATGAATAGTACTCTAAAAAATCAAAATATTTCTTTGAAACTCCCAAAGGGTTGAGGTCGTTGAGATCGATCGAGGAACCGAAAGCCGATTTTGGAGAAAAACTGCTCAACGGTTAAAGTGCTAGCATTCATCGAGGACTAACGTTTTGCCGTCAATCGATTTTTCGGTATCAACGACCCACAACACGGATTCTGACCACACCATATGTTAGAAGAAGTATTTTACTACTTATAGAAGGATGTATCAACGTTGTCGTTACCAGGCTCGGTAATAAGGGTTTTTCTGCGGAAAATTCGACGTTTTTCTGCCGAAAATTCGCCGTACAGAAAAAAAAATTAAGAAATTAGGAAGGAATTAAGGGAGATAATTACAATTGCTTCATATGTCTTACCACTAAAGACTTCTTTCGATGATTTAACATTCTGTTTCGTAGTTTTAAGTAAGCAGTAGAGAATATTCTCTTTTGCAATATACTTTTTTTTCAACCTCTTTTATTCCTGTGGACCACGTGTATTTCATTCAAATGGTTTTTGAATGAAATACATGTGTATTTTATTCAAATTAGGTTTAAAGTTAGAAATTTATTAAAACTTAAATACGATTAGCAATAATAAGATTTTTTACGCCATATTTCTACATGTATGGAATTGATTCATTTAGAACATAAATCTTCTATACTTGCAACATAAGACTGCGATCTCCAGACGATATTTGCGACGTTACAGATTGGATCTGTAACTTTGAATACTTGTCAGAATCACTCAGTTATTATATTAAAATTTGCGAATAATATTTATTTGGGGATTGTCTGATTTTATTATTTTTCAACTATTAGAATAAAATTTAAATAAACAACACAATGAGTAATTTCTTTAAAATATATCGAAAGTAATCGTTTTGTTAATACCAAACCTGGGTGTGTGTTTTTCAATAACGCAAGATAGTATTAATTAGTTTCAACTAACATCATAAGATATAAAAACAGTACTTAAATAAATCCTACAACGGTGTACACCTGAAATTTGCAAATTAAAACATTAAAAATTCCGTTTTGGTAATGTTCCTCTTCACCAAATTGAACGTACTAGCTTGTGCACTTCCACTTGGTCCTGACGCCGCCTTTACCATCTTACTACACCCGGGGCACCTTCTTGCTTGGCGCGCTGCCATCTCATTAGACAGTAATTTGTTTATTTGTCGACATGACCAGACATTATTTTGATTATCTGGTGGAATTCTAAAAAAATATTAGGACATACTAGCCCAACTAAGAGAAGAAAAACGTATGAAATATCAAATCATCCTTTAAAATGGTACACCAACAGAACAAAATGATTTTCTTTTTTGGATTTGCGCAGCAGTAACGACACTATATCACACAAGGCTGTAACTTCGGCAATTTGATATTTTACTGTAAGAAAGATTCACTGTTCATGTTTCCCGTGCCGTATTGAAATTTTTGTTTTTTAAAAACCGTAGTAAGGAATGAAATGTGGCTAAGGAAATGATTTCCATAATTAAAAAAAAGTCTCCTGTATTCAGTCCTGACATTGACTAGTAATGTGATTGACTGCAAAGATTCAGGGAAGAATATAATGCTGATAAAAATCATTTAATTATTATGGTACGCCTAATAAACCGTATTTTGTGTATATGTGTGTGTGTCTATCTATCCGTCCGTCTGTCCATGCGTCTGTGGTTCGGGAAGGTCTGAAGTTACAATGTACTTCACTGTCCCAAAGAATCGCGCTTCCCTCAGTTTTCCAGATTTTAATGTTTTTCTGGATGTTTCGTAGACAACACAAATGGTTGAATATTCTTATTTGAAGACATCAATACATTACTCATCAAATACATTGCAAATTTTGAGCCAAATCATCTCATTATTATGTGAAAGGCATACCTCTATGATATCGAATAGTCAATGGAACTGTAATTACAAAACTCTAGTTGAGTTATGCACGAGGAACTGCCCATTCGCGTTGCTCAATCGGTCAGAAACTGGAGATAGTCCTGACAGTGGGTGGGTCCTCAGCTGGGCTCGTTTCCTATCGCAGCCCTTTTTTCGGCTTTCATTATTGAAAAAAAAATTATAGAGGATTTGGCTTTTGAAATCTGCCTGTAGAACACGACACAAGCTACACTTAACCCCGGAATATGGGACTATATCTGGTAGAGACGACCATTACGATATCATTAATGTTGAAAGTGTCGATTTATTCATATAACACTCATTATTAAATGCATTTATAATGAATCATATTTTTATGAAACGATTTTTAATGCCATGCAGACTAAGTTGGATTAGAAATGAACATTCTTATATCAATTTTGAATCTTGAATTATTTTTATTTAATAAAGTTTTAAAAATTAACATAAGACAATTTTATGACACTTTTTTAACGTTTTAAAATGTACATTTTCGCAAAATATTTTTGGTTATTTTTCGCTCTGTATTGAAATATCAACAAGAAATAGAATAGTTATTATGTTTGTGAAACAATGAGAGACGACGTCAAAGCGTCAAGTTGAAATAAATCAAAATATGGAGAGTTGGTTTGGCTCGTTGATTAACTTTCCCACATTGTTAGCACTGCCCTTTCATTAGATTTCCGCCTCATAATCCAATGCGTCGAAACTGGATGCCCTCTATCCTAAAATTTACACAAAGCCCGCAGTGATTTCGGGATTGATGATAAACTCTGCGGCTCTGCTTCTATCTAGTACTTATGCCGTGAACTCTTGACGTCATTAAGGACCCCACTCCTTTTTCTTATCAGTCATGCGCATTGAAGAAAATTAATTAGGTAAAAGAAGGTTTTTTCAAAACAAAAGATTAAATAAACTTTAATTTTACGATGATGATGATGATTAAAAATAAATTCAATATGCTCAGAGCAATTAGTAAGATTTTGTGAAACTGAACATAAAAAATTGCAAACAATACACCTGACGTCTCTAGTGGAATTTAGCATTATGTGTGAAATATTTTAGGGAGGATAGTTGTGAGAAGGAACGCTTTTCTGCTCGGTTGCAGGTTTGCTCCTTATTTTATTGCTTTCATTCACATGTTATTTTAAATGACATTGATATTCAATTAATATTTCTTCCCATACACGTTTGCTCTTTGAGAAACTGTTTAAAGCTTTCCGATCTTTCGTTCCTGCCGATAAGGCCTGCAAAAGCCGAGCTACTGGTCGAATTCTCAATATTTTAGTTCGCGTCCACCTCCTAACGTAAGCTATGATATAACTAATGCGGTTTCCAGAGAGCCTGTAAACATTGTTCAAATGAGAGAAGAGCTGTTGATGTCGCCACTGCTATCATTTGTAATAATGGTAATAATACGACAGAATAAACCTAAAATTAATGAACTCGTGTGGATATGCATAGGAATAATCGATCCATGCAAGAATAAATCGTTTTTACTATCGTTTTCAGATATTGCTATTTTTACAGAAAAAAAGAAAATCTTCCTGATTTGTTTTATCCATTGAAGTTGAGGTTCAACCTGAGTTTGAAGGATGAAGATCTACTCCAGAGCACATGGTTTGTGCACCGCCGGGCCCAAAGTGCAGCCCCGGCTGCATCGCGGCCGCGGCGCGTCGCATCGGGGGTTTCTTTATGGCCCGGGGAACCCCCGCGAGGTGTATTTCGGGAGGGCCGGGTCAGGCGCGCGGGGAAGGAACCTGCAGAGCATGAAATAATAGATCGGCCAAACGGATGAAACTTTAGAGATACGACCCTCTCCGCGGAATCTTCTGGAGAACTTCTTTGCATTATTTCTGGCTTGGGAGTGTGAATGTGATTCATGCCCGCTAGTTCCTTTGTGATTCGCAATATTCTCGGGTCGAGCTGAAAAAATAAATTTCACGTATTTTCCAGTATGTAATTCACTCGTTGGAGCCCACATAAACAAAAGTAATCTAAATTCTCAACTATTATTCCTATCTTGTACATCAGATTTGACTACAACGAAATTAGTTTTCTTGGTACAATTAATTGTAATTGTGCAAATGTATTAGCGTGGTTACTAATTTACGCTCTAGTATTATACATGGTTTATTTTACTTTCTTTGTAATTATCGAAATAGTCGTCTTTTGATCCCTCTCGCATGCCGATTATACTTTTCTGAGTCAATACGAGTAGATGCAGAAACGATTTTTAGCGTAGTTTCTGTTTTGTCTCTTAGTTGTTAATAATTTATTGTAACAACTTTGTAAATTTCAAGATGGTGATCCTTGCGTTCAAAATGTTTTATTCTTACTTACTTTGGTGTTGCAATTTGAACTAATATTTTATCTTTTTTCTCACCAGTGTCCTAAATAGTAGGGCCATTTAAACTGTGTGTGCCCTATTAGAATACGGAATAAGGTAATAACTCGCTTAAATGCAATGTGATTAGTTAACTTCGTTAAAGAGGCGTGTTTTAACAAAAAAACAATTGTTTATTTCCTATTTACTGGAGATGAAGTTGAGATTATATATGTGCTATACGTTATATGTGTTGAACTTGAGTTTTAATCAATTTATCTAGGTGATGATTTCAAGAAATCTGTTCAGTTTTCTACAATTATTTATATAACATAACACAAGCAATAACGGTTATAAAATGGATGTGACATACGAGAAAATTAACGTTCGCGCAGTAATTAGCTAGAGATAAAACGAAGGTATAAGTGGGTGGTCGGATAAGAGGTGATAAGTTCTGGGAAGACTGTAGTTTCCTCTGACACCTCACGGCTCGGGCACTTTCCGGAGGAGATACTCGTACACGTTTATGGCGCTTTAGCGGCCGGCGGAGACCAGAGGTTGGAGGGACCCTCATCAAGGACTCACGACCCTCAAGTCGCGAGTGTTATGGAGATGCACCTTTGTGGCAACTGGGGGCGCCGAGCGACACGATAGTGTGGGCGGCATCGCCCATGGAGGCCAGGAAACTTCCAAAATTGCAACCAAACCATATAACATTCTGGTAGAGGACTTCTTTTAATGCTGCCTTTGTTAAAGTTGACAAATACCCTCCCATTTGGGTTAATTTAAAAGCTTTTCTGCGATATGTTGCACAAAGATTTTACTACAGAGAACCACAATAGACATGAAAAGAAGATTCAATTTTATCAGAAACATGGCATTTAAAATCAAACCCTGATAAAATCGCTGTATCGGTTATTTGGTAACTAGTGTTTTACTACTTCGTGTTACTTCCGAAAAAGTGAGTCTTTGGCATATGAATGAAATGTTGAAATGAATACGCCAAAGACACTTTAATAAAGTTGCGTACACTATTTTTACTTTCTCACCCTAACCAGAAGGTCAGAAGGTATTGCAATCGGGTGCTGGAAATCAGCAAATTCTCGACAGAAAAACTCGCGTAAAGGACGCTTAAGAGAATGCTGAAAGTCTAATTAATAATGATGTAAGTTAAAATTTCAGAAATTTCAAAATTTTCAAAAGTTCTAAATTTTTTCGGCGTATTCCTATAACTATAATACTGTAACCTACCTCGCTGTAGAGTTTCTAGTCGGCAGACGTTGCTTCTGACCTCTGATATATTGATAGGGGAGAGGGGGCGCATGCATGCTTAGGATTTTGTAATCTTACTACCATTGAAATAACATAATTGAAATCATAAATACTTAATTTAATCAAGTAGCAGAAATATATAACCCAGTTACAGTGAATATTGGCTCACAAAATATTCTCCTTACAATTTAAATACCTCTTCTCCTCACACAGAAGTCAATTAACGTTCGTCCCCTTTTCGTCGATCTCAGCACGCTCCTTCCCATGCTGACGGAGTGGCGCTGGTCGGGGACGATGTCCTATGGACCGATTGATCCTCCGCACGGAGCACCTTCTGTTGGTCTGGGCTCCGCCTGCAGTCGCGTGAGCACGGCTGCTCTCACCCGTGTTCGCCGGCGGCGGAACGGCGCGACTAAAGCAGTGTCACCGGGGAGACGCCAGGGGTCGTGCGCGGTATCGCCTTAATCGCGGCGACTCGGCCCCCGATCGCGGTCAGCAGTCGATTACACACAGGAATCGGACTTGCAAACAAAGTTTCTTCGCGGCCCGACATGTTCTCGCAAGATCGTCAACATTTAACACAGTTGCATTCAGGGCAACGCGGCACGGCTCGCATGAGTGGTCTGAAGCGAGCACGCTCACGAACTTTTGGAGAAGCTCGGCGAATAGAATTTAGAAAAAGAAGCTCGGCGAACAAATATTATATGAGGTTGACAAAACTCTTTTTAAGAAGGAGTAGTACGTTGGGTATTTGGGTATTTATAGCTTTCGCGGGACCACGCCGATGACGCGGTGGCCTTATTGCCAATCACGTAGGCGATGAAGAGTCCAGTGACCTTTCCGGTTGCTGGCGCCACCTGACGGCACCTTCCTGGAATGGCCCGTGACGCGGGGCCCTGCTCTGGTCGCCCACTCGCTTACCGATCCCCTGACGTCAAACCCCTTCCTTCAATGCCTGGGCTTCGCAAAGGAGACGCCCGGATTAGCAGCTCGGCAACGCAAAAGTTTCCTTGTTAGGGCACGACTTCTGGCAGCGATTTTGGACTGACTGTGAATTTGATTTGGGTGGCGTGAATTTAAAAAAAAATAATTTTTCCCGCTGCTGATCGGCCTTCTTTTTTATAATAAAAATTAAATTAATACTAGCTCTGTGCTGTTACAATATTGATATAGAGATTTTTCTCTTAATGAAATCTGTTGGTAACAAATATCCTGAAATAAGGTCAGGTACAATTTTCAAAAATGAGTGGTTTTTGCGTAATATTACACTATGGGATCAAAAGTATCAGGAAACATGACTGAAAATGACTTACCAGTTTTGTGGCGCCCACCATCGGTAATGCTGGAATTCAATAGGGTATCGGCCCACTTGGCCCACTCTAGCGTTGATGACAGCTTCCATTCTCGCATGCATAATTTCAATCAGGTGCTGGAAGGTTTCGTGGGTAATGGCAGCCCATTCTTGACGGAGTACTCCACTGAGGAGAGGTATCGCTGAAGGCCTGGCACGAAGTCGGCGTTCCAAAACATCCCAAAGATTTTCGATAGGATTCAAGTCAGGACTCTGTGCAGGCGAGTACAGTGGTGCTATGGTCATGGAACCACTCCGCCACAGGTCGTGCAGTATGAACAGGTGCTCGAGCGTGTTGAAATATGTAATCGTCATCCCCGAATTGCTCTTCAACAGTGGGAAGCAATGTGTTTACAACATCAACATAGGTATGTGCCGTGATACTGAACCGTCCATGAGAAACACGTCCATAACACCATTTGGGGCGTGTCCGGATACTTTTGATCTCATAGTTTATGTAAAATATGGGGAATTTTATGCTTAAATATTTTTTCTCAAAAAGGCACCGAATTTTTTCTTTACATTTTTGTCTCGTTTTTATCAAAAGATGGCAAAAAAGTGATGCTAATCTCAGTTTCTTCATACTCTCTGTATTTTCAAAAACTGCAAAAACTTGATATTTTAACACTATAAAATAGGTAAACTATAAAAAAGTAGAGGTTTTTTTAATACCCAAAATCTGTTTTGAGAAATAAGGTTTTAATGAAGTGTCACCACTGACTTTCATGTTTGGAGTACTCACAGAACCAGTGGGAAGCAAGTATTTCAGAAGGACGAAGAGGAAAATCGAGGTGCACAGCTGGCTAGAGACACGACCAAATATTTCTTTCAATGTGGTATCTACACACTTCCAATGTGGTGGAACACTTCATTGAATGTCAAGGAGACTTCGTCGAAAAATGATACGCAGAAGTGGTTCCGCGTTATTACAATAAAAAAACTTATTCGACTTTTAAGGTTGTCAATTGAATCGACTAGTAGTTTCTAGGTGCGAGTCCTGAAAAGTCTGTTTCGTTCCGATCTTCTCATCTCAAGAAATCATTAAACTATTTAATTCCCTCTCTTCTTGGTTAACAGTCAAAGAGTCCATTAAATGCTTTGACTTCCACTTAATCAAACATATCACATCGAATCTACAAGATGGGAGGATAAAACATTATTTTACCCAAATTATTTTCAATCATCAATAGCACATCTCTCGAGCCTGAATGCACGCTTCTTACAAATCGAGTGTTAGTGCTATCTTATTTTGGGGATTGACAATATCTTTCAATATCCGTCTATAAGCATTTAAAAATAGAATTCCGTGTGAAGCAATAAATCTCCCACTGTTTTTTCGGAATGATAAACTTTGTATAGAGATCTTAGGTTCAATCGAATCAAGACGTATATTACTAAAAAGCCATTTACTTATCTCAGGTCACCATTCAGCCGAAATTGTGTCTCGTGTCTCCTGGCAATTGACAGTATCACGCGTGACTTACGAATCGGTTTCGTCTTCATCCCTTTTCAATTTACCTCATGTATGCTCTGTAACAGTGAATACCGCTCCACCCTTTACTACTTTACCGATTGATTTATTCTCTTACCGTAATTTAATTTCTGACTAAATAATATTAGAGCTTCTGTCTACCGATTGGAATTCCTTGGCAATTTCTCTTACAAACCTGGAAAGCGAACAGTCCTGGGAAGGTACAAATTAACAATTAATATTTCTGCCCAAACGCTAAGCATTGGATGCCTAGTCATTTGAATTTCTTCGTAGTCGTGGTGATCATCGCCATGCCACTTTCACCATCAACAACGGGTGATTCTACAGAACGGGTAAATTGTAGTCTAGTTCTGGTTTCATTTCCGTCATAATATTTTCTTGTTAAGATGTTTTTCCATATCATTTTAAATTTATTTATACTTTTAGGGTTATCGTATTAGGTTAATAAAGGTATCCATTTAATATAATACGTTTTTGTGTGATTGCTGTAGAAACTGACTATATTCTTGTACATGCGGAATGGGACGATTGTCTCCAGGTAGGATTCATTTCCACAAAAAGAAACGGAAAAGATAAATTCCCCGCGTCGTCTGGTTCTCTTGCGCATGCGCGGGCACGCGAAGGAAACGAGAAAACTCCGACGCGAAGAACGGGGGCGCAAAGGAAGCAGAGAAAATGTGATTTTTTTACAGGAAAGATTCGGTTTTCAATGAGGACACTTCCAACTGGATTCGAAGCGAGCTTGAGTCATGGAGGAAGTACGGAAGATGTTCATTTTTCTCAGAATGTTTTCAGGAAAAATTGCAAAGTCTCGTCAATTAACTGTAATTCTTAAATGTCTGTTGATTCATTTGAGCATATTGCTCAGTGACAGAATAAAACTGATGTTTTTCAATTATGCGCTCTGTTTACGTTTTATGGCAATAATTCCCAAGTAATGTACCTACACATTGAATAAAATTCTCTTTTTGCAGTATGTGGCTTTAAAACAACGAAATACTGAGTTGTGGTTGGAAACTGAATGTGCCTTCTGAGGCACATTAAATGAGAATGAAAGGTTCACGTAAGGTATAATTTCTTTTCATTCTCTCCTTTTGTCCTATATTTCTGTGTTCATGAGGTAATATTAAAAAAAAGCAGGAAGGAAACAAAATCACTTTTCGAGATTCGAATCAATTAATGATATTCCTTGATCATTACTTGCAACAGAATAATGATTTGCAACGGTGAAAATCCCATTTTCATATTTTGTTGCTTGAAGAGATACAGGGTAAGATATGCACCTGTCGATTGTCTTTTTTGCTGCATGGATATTAATATCTCAATCACAAATTTCTGGGGCAGAAATTGGAGAGTGAGAAAACTTCTAAAACGAATGAGTTATTTTCAAGAAATTGTTATATGAATAACTAACGATGTAAGTACTGAATTCGAAAGTGGATATCTTTTTTTAAATATTGTGCTACCGATAGTAGGTTTTATTAATTGATTGATTGGTGATTACGGGCAAGTCAACTGCTGAGGTCATTGTAGTGCGTGCCCATACGTGCAGTGCGTGTTTTAATTGCGAGAGTAGGTGATAATCTCCCCTGCTGGCTGGCGAGATCCGGCGTCGACCCCCACCAGCGTGGCACCGCCCCAGCCTAGGCAAGCCCTAAGATCCCGATCTGTGTAGTAGTGTAGTGCATGTAAGTGTATGTGTGTAAGGGGAGAGGATAGGGACAAGAAAAAGGAAAGCAAGAATGCGCGTGGTCCATGGCCCATTTATAGGGTCCTGCTCCGGCATTCGCCTGGTGTTGAACGGAGATGCCAGGGAAAACCACCGATCATAGCAGCCTGCCGCTAGAATTCTCCCCCGGGCAGCGGTTATATTCGACCTAGTAGACCAGCTCGTGTCGAAAATTCTGCCACCATCGGGACACAGTTGATGCTCTAAGTCACCTTTGACAGAGCGCCAATCTTTTATTAAACTTGGGGTGTAAGAGATTGATTTGCAGTAACAAATATAAACATTACATAACCATTTTCATCCCAAACACGTTCTTGTACTAAAAATGCTTGTCGCGCGTATCGCACACTGACTCCATTGCGCGTTACTTGATTACATTTGCTAGAAAAGTGCTACTGCTCTTAGATAGTTCGTGCCAAGAATGTGTGCATTCGGCTGACGTTACAAATGAGGAAGAGGCCTGCAATGAATGCCGACCCAAAAACATTGATGTCCTTGCTTTTCGACAGACAGTTTCGGCAAAAAAAAGATCCATTGACATTTTGTGTACGAAAGCACTTAAGAAAACCAATGAAACAAATTCCTAATGCAAGCACAGGAACGATTACAATCTACAAAGCTCGCGTTGGGTACCCGATGTTTCTGAAAGCTGTGAATGTGCGATGTCTCCGGCCTCGTGTGTCTCGCTTGCACATTAAGAGTTGTCGAGCGCCAAGATATCGCGTGCGAACTCTGAGAGAGAGCTTAGCACGCGCTGAGCGCCAGCGCCAAGTTTATGGAGGGGCAGCGCCGGGTGACTGCGGGGGGGGGGGGGGGGGGGCGCACTAAAAAGGCCGCACGGCGCGTAAACGAGCGCGGAGACGACGCGACGCGGCCCTGCCACGGTCAAGATGCATTGGGAGGGTCGGGGAGGACGGGTAGAGCGGGGAGGATGGAGAGGACGGGGAGGATGGGGAGGATGGGGAGGATGGGGAGGACGGGGAGGATGGGGAGGACGGGGAGGATGGGGAGGACGGGGAGGATGGGGAGGAAGGGGAGGATGGGGAGGACGGGGAGGATGGGGAGGACGGGGAGGATGGGGAGGACGGGGAGGATGGGGAGGACGGGGAGGATGGGGAGGACGGGGAGGATGGGGAGGACGGGGAGGATGGGGAGGACGGGGAGGATGGGGAGGGCGGGGAGGATGGGGAGGGCGGGGAGGATGGGGAGGGCGGGGAGGATGGGGAGGGCGGGGAGGATGGGGAGGGCGGGGAGGATGGGGAGGGCGGGGAGGATGGGGAGGGCGGGGAGGATGGGGAGGGCGGGGAGGATGGGGAGGACGGGGAGGATGGGGAGGGCGGGGAGGATGGGGAGGACGGGGAGGATGGGGAGGACGGGGAGGATGGGGAGGACGGGGAGGATGGGGAGGACGGGGAGGACGGGGAGGAGGGGAAGGCGGTGAGGATGGGGAGGGCGGGGGAGGATGGGGAGGACGGGTAGGGCGAGTAGGACGGGGAGGACGGGGGAGGACGGGGAGGACGGGTGGATGGGGAGGGACGGGTGGATGGGGAGGACGGGTAGGGTGAGCAGGACGGGGAGGACGGGACGCGTTGGGAAGAAACAGTGGTGGGATGAAATGGTAGCATTGTGCTCTCTCTACCGCCGTCAGAGGCACTGGAACAGCGTTTCCCGAGCGAGAAATATTCCTCTACAAAAACCCATTCTCAATGCAAAATTAAACATAAGCAAACGCATAGACGTAAACATTAACATAAGTGATATGCTGAAGTATTCACAATATCTAACATAAACATAAGCAAAATAAGAGTCTATTGGCTGCGAGATATTCTAGTATACTATTGGTTGGATGTGATAAACGATTTCGAGGTATCAACAGTGGCCGTGACCCATATGGCATTAGTTCATCTATTGACGTCGGTCCTATTTCGATTCTCGATTTTGAGTTACCGTGCTGTGATTGGTTCATTTCTTATGTCTTACTTAAGCATAAGCATAGAAGCTGAAGCTTGCAAGCTTTTAAGTTGGCGTCTTACGTGTTATGCTTATGCGAACGCGTTGTGAATAAGTCCGCTTGTGGACGTAGTCCTAACTTTTATGTCAACGCCATGCTTATGTTTATGTTTGCATCGTCAATAGGCCTTAAGTGAAGCGTGTAGTTCTAGATCGGGGTGTCTACTTCCTCCATCCCCGGGCGGCAGATAGAGAAAAATGGCAAGGGAGGTTAAGTATGCACGTAATAGCATTCTTAAATTTTGCAATATAGCTACAAGATACAGTTCTTGATCTCCAACACGTGAAAAATTTTAAGCAGAGTCCTTGGCGCGGTTGATTGTGTTCATTTGGTATTTGATCGGCAATGTAATAATAGTTTCATCTGTTTGTTTCCTGCTTCAATTTTATACTTTACAACTAGCAAAAATCCGGTTTGTTTATTCCATTGAACCGTAAAAAGACACACACGAATTGTTCCTTGATATTAAGCACTTTCTAAATATATTATCACGTGTTCTGAAATTACCAATTTTGCGAAAACAATGGGTAGAGCTTTGACTCGCATCTGAAACCTGCGCTACATGTTGCACTCTACGCTCCCCGCACTTTCTCAGGCCCTCTCCGCGCCCTCGCTCGGTCTCCGCGCCCTCGCACGGTCTCCGCGCCCTCGCTCGGTCTCCGCGCCCTCGCCCGGTCTCCGCGCCCTCGCCCGGTCTCCGCGCCCTCGCCCGGTCTCCGCGCCCTCGCCCGGTCTCCGCGCCCTCGCCCGGTCTCCGCGCCCTCGCCCGGTCTCCGCGCCCTCGCCCGGTCTCCGCGCCCTCGCCCGGTCTCCGCGCCCTCGCCCGGTCTCCGCGCCCTCGCCCGGTCTCCGCGCCCTCGCCCGGTCTCCGCGCCCTCGCCCGGTCTCCGCGCCCTCGCCCGGTCTCCGCGCCCTCGCCCGGTCTCCGCGCCCTCGCCCGGTCTCCGCGCCCTCGCCCGGTCTCCGCGCCCTCGCCCGGTCTCCGCGCCCTCGCCCGGTCTCCGCGCCCTCGCCCGGTCTCCGCGCCCTCGCCCGGTCTCCGCGCCCTCGCCCGGTCTCCGCGCCCTCGCCCGGTCTCCGCGCCCTCGCCCGGTCTCCGCGCCCTCGCCCGGTCTCCGCGCCCTCGCCCGGTCTCCGCGCCCTCGCCCGGTCTCCGCGCCCTCGCCCGGTCTCCGCGCCCTCGCCCGGTCTCCGCGCCCTCGCTCGCTCTCCGCGCCCTCGCTCGCTCTCCGCGCCCTCGCTCGCTCTCCGCGCCCTCGCTCGCTCTCCGCGCCCTCGCTCGCTCTCCGCGCCCTCGCTCGCTCTCCGCGCCCTCGCTCGCTCTCCGCGCCCTCGCTCGCTCTCCGCGCCCTCGCTCGCACTCCGCGCCCTCGCTCGCTCTCCGCGCCCTCGCTCGCTCTCCGCGCCCTCGCTCGCTCTCCGCGCCCTCGCTCGCTCTCCGCGCCCTCGCTCGCTCTCCGCGCCCTCGCTCGCTCTCCGCGCCCTCGCTCGCTCTCCGCGCCCTCGCTCGCACTCCGCGCCCTCGCTCGCTCTCCGCGCCCTCGCTCGCTCTCCGCGCCCTCGCTCGCTCTCCGCGCCCTCGCTCGCTCTCCGCGCCCTCGCTCGCTCTGCGCGCCCTCGCTCGCTCTCCGCGCCCTCGCTCGCTCTCCGCGCCCTCGCTCGCTCTCCGCGCCCTCGCTCGCTCTCCGCGCCCTCGCTCGCTCTCCGCGCCCTCACTCGCTCTCCGCGTCGCATCCTATTCCCTTCGATCGCGCCCCGTGTTGGCTTGGTAGCGTCGCGCGGAGATGGAAGTTGTACGAGCGGCGCGGCGCGAGCGAAAATACGAGCGCAGTCGGGCGGGCGCTTGGCGCTTGATCCCGGCCAAGAGGCGGCGCCGCTCGCAAAGGCGGCGTAAGCCAAATCTTGGCGCCGCCGCCGCCGCCGCCGCGATTTACGCCTCCGTAAAGTGCGCCACAGCGCCCGCGGTTTAAACACGCCAGTCGCAACTGGGGGGGGGGGGATCTCAGTTTCTGCAACGTTAAAATATAAGGAAACCGACTCGCCAACGAAAATGTCTGTCTTTTATGAATTATTAGACAGAACAGAATTTGAATGAGGAAGCTGGGTGTTTACGTTCTAGATTCTACAACTCGAAGCTTCAATTTGATTTTATCACTGTCATAATAAATTTAATATAATATTTTATGTTTATAATTGCTATGGAATTTAAGAATCCGTCAAGAATCGATGGAAACAGCAGAAGCGGGGGGCACGGAGTAGTGAAAAAGGGGAAAAGAAAGGAAGGATGAGGGGGAAAAAGGAAGGAAGGAAGGAAGGGGTGAAAAGGAGATAGGGAAAAAGTGAAAGAGCGGAATCTTCTGTGGTTTGTTAGTTTATTACAAAAATTATTAACAAACTTGTATATAATGTCGAAATATTTTCTTATACAGTAAATGCGTAACAGTCTTAGTATTAATGTATGTCATATTTTGTAATATTATAAATATTTGGTTTTCGTAACAAGTTGCTTACATCGTTTACAAAGTTTATTTGATAGTTCTAAATTAAAAATATATATTATACCAAATGTGGGCAACTCGTCTCTGATGAATCATATATCACGAGTTGATAGGTACAGGATTAATAAAATCTTGATCATGATTCTGATCATGATGACTGAGAATATCATTGCAGTAGAGAGTGGATAATGCGTGAAACTTAGTGAGTAAACTTTTCAAATAAAAAGAAGACCATGAACACTTATTTTCAGTTTGATGTAGGATAAAGGCACTTTTGTTTCCAAAATTGTATTTATTAATAAAACCGTCAAAACTAAATATAATGTATTTTAAATTAAAATAATTTGTAAAAATAGTAATTGGACTTTGCTGGAATTAGATTGATTAGTAGTTAATAGCCTCTATTACATTTATTGACGTTTAGAAGCAATATGAAAATCTTAAAGTATTTTCAAATCATTGAATATATTTTTTATTCTTTGAATATCCTGAATCCTTTAATTGTCGACCACTGTAGTTTTGTCTAAGTTGAATCTGGAATCCTTTATCCTCCATAGGTCTCTCATTCCCTGCCAGAGGTCGCTGTCGAAGTTACAGTCCTTTTCATCAAATCATAAAATTTGTAAAAGATATGTATTTCATCTTGATGTATTTTAATTTTTTAAAGGTAAGAATGAGATTGCAAAATTTTTATTTCATTGCGTGGCTGTTGTGTGATTTTTGCCCCCTAATTTGCCTCGTTTAGATTTTCGTCCTTTTTATATAGATGATAGGGAGAAAGTGCCGTTCAGACAACAAATAAGAGTGCCAAACATTATTAAACATTTAGCACTAGAAAAACTGCTAATGTAATATTTTAAAAGAGGATAAATACTTGCGAAACTTTCAAAATTTTTCATTGATTTCATTTCGTTTGTTGTCTTGCGATTCTCATTTTCCATTGTTATACTAATCTAAGATGATTAGAGTAATAGAGAGTCTTTGATGAACTTTTTAACTGTTTTCCCTAGGGACATTTGTGAGGTACTTATGGTGCTGAAGTATATTTTGAATAAGTATGGTTGCACGTCCGGATAAGTTGTATCAAAAATAGCTCCCAGTTCGGACGGATTGGAAATTTCTGGTACAAAATCATGGCGATTCATTATTTCGGCTATGTCAAAAACTTTCTCTTTCAACATCTTTTCAGTTTCCTGTCTTAGTTTGCGACGTTGATCTTCATTGTTCACTGTAATCAAGTGCAATCGAATGGTCCAAACTTCCCATGGAATGTTTTCTGTGTTGAAAGGCCAGCGATTTCTTTTCTTTTGAAAAAATTCTAATGATATTTGTCCAGTTTCTTCCCCATCATTTTCTCTCAGAGCTATCAGAAATGCGGAAACTTCGTTCTTTATAACTCCAGAAAGCTTTTCTGAGGAACAGGATACGTAAGTGAAGTTCACAAAATCGCAGTCCACATCGTTGTATCCAACAGTTCCCACCGAATAACTTGTTTCATCTGCGTTATTAAAATGAAGCTTACCAAATGTTCGATAGAGCAGCACAGTATGAAAAAGGCTGGAAACTACCTCTTGTACTTGCTGACCTTCCACCGTCTGCTGAATCATACAGACAGTTGTTTAAAGCTTTTGTATTAAGCTGATTACTATGGTATTCAATAAGCAGCGTAAACTGTGTAATATTTATTGCACATCAGAAGAATATTCTATTGGGTGGTTATAAGGTTGGAAACCTAACTAATAAGTACAAAGAAAATGCATAAAAATATTGAACATTAACAACTATAACAAAAATATTTATGTATATTATATTTTTCAAATATAATATTGTATTGGTATTGATATTGTATATCTTCGAATGCAATAGGGCATTATTAGAAATGCGAAAATGATATACAATACATACGCAAAGGATAGGAGCAACCAATCGAATGAATTCGAGAAAATCGAATCAATTCGAGAAAATAGATTGTTTCACGTGTTTTGCCAAGGCATAAAGATTGAGAAAATACGTATATTTTAACTAATCAATTTTTTTTATATTCACTCTACTTCTTTGTTAACTTGCGGAAAGGGGAGGTATGGCAGTGTGAGAAAATTAAACTTTTATTCATTGAATTAATATTCCATTGCATTGAATGATGTATTACTTTGTTTGCTAATTATATTTTTGGATTAAAATATTTTTGCTAATATGTATTGAAGTAAGAGAAATTGCATTCGTAAATGAAATTCCCAACCGAATCTAGTAGCTCGCTATTACTTATAATTCCTTGAAGTACGTAACTTAAAAGGCTTTGAATTTGAATAGAAAAGTCAAAAGATGTAAGAAATTAGTGACAGTGCATTATAAGTGATCTAAAATTTTGGATTTTGTTTCAGAAGCAGTTCAGAACTTTTGTGTCTTCGGCGTTTTCGTGCAGCAAGAAACTCTTTTCAACTCACCAATTCAAAGGTATGTGACCTTGCGTTCATGATTTACACTTTTGCACAGAGGTTCCATTTAAGAAGTATGACTGGAGTTTCAAGTAAACATATACAAAAATTTCATAAATAATTACGTTCAAATAATTCTAATAGTTATTGTAGAACATAGTTTCCGCTAACCTCTTATACTGACAGTCACTTGTATAGGTCTTTGTATCCTCCGTCGTTTGTTTCAACCATTTTGTAACCTAACTTAGACAATAAATTTTGTGCAAAAAATAAATAATAGAAAACTTTATCGAAGTTATAATTGAATCTAATATATTATTTCTTAGCTTGACAGTTTCATTCCAGTATTTTAATTTGTTTATAATGTAGAATAACTTTAATTATGAAAGTGGAAGATTTACAAAGAGGACAGAAATCTAAATTAAACGTAATTACAAATGATGTTAATGACATGAATAATGTAGAGTCTGAAGGATCTGAATTTCAGTGTAGGAGAGAAGGGCATTGAGAGGACATGTTTATAAAGTCACGAAAGATCTGATAAGACTGGCATGCAAAAACAACAACATAGAATAATGTAATTTTCCACCTCTACCGAGAGATAAAAAGACAGAAAAGAGAAATATTACTCCCACTTGTTTAAATAGTTTTACTGGCCACAAATGTGTCTTTCTTGATTTCTTTTTTGATGAACAAACAGAACTTTTTTGTTTCTTTTAAAAGTCTTCTTATTTCTTGATAATTTAAATGCTATTTCTTAAAATACATGATAATAAAATCCATTGTCCGAAACAATTGTGATTAAAAATATTTCTTTCAATTTTTAAAGTTGCAGTTATTCTTTAGAGGTAAATTACACTATCTATTTTTTCTGAAGTGGAATATTTTAACACAGTGTTTCCGAGTGCATTTTTCTTTTTTGAATTAAGTTATTCGTTCAAAATACATTGTTAACATGGTTATTAGCAGTAAAAACATTGTTTCATTGGGAAGATAAAAACCTTTTTAAACTGCTTTTCTGTAAAATTAGGTAATAACATGGTCCAAAGTACAGATACAAGTATATCTTGTATGATGTATGAAGTTTAATGTAATGATTTACATTAAGTTAATGTAATATGCGGGACAATAGTTTTAAAAATTAACCAACTGTGAATTTAAATGTTTTCCGTACAAATTCGAATATCACACGCACATTAATGAGCTTTTCGCCTCTATGATCTGAATCGCTGAAGAGTTTCGTGATCGCCCAAATTGAATGAGCTGCTATTGGATTGATGGCTAACGAGTTAACGCAATCAATTTTTGCTATTCATCAATTTGATAGCAGTGTCTGACCGAACATCAATTGATGAAACAGCACATTTGTAATTCGTGACATTTTTCGCACAAAGAGGATTCATTGGCTGCAAGTAATTGCAGCAATCAATAGACCTTGTTCATAATTTAGAAGTACACTGAGGTGACAAAAGGCATGTGATAGCAATATGCAAATATACGGATGGGAGTGGAGAATCGCGTTCAAAAGGTATAAAAGGTCAGTGCATTGACAGAGCTGTCATTTCTACTGAAATTATTCATGTGAAGTTTTCTGACGTGATTAAGGCCGCACGGTGGGAATATACAGACTTTGTAAACCGGAATGGTAGATGGATCTAGAAGAATGGGACATTACACTTCGGAAATTGTTAGGAATTCAATATTCTGAGATCCAAAGTGTTAAAGAGCGCGCTGATAATACCCAAATCCAGGCATAATATCTCACCAAGAACAATCCTGAGGCTCACAGTTTTCACTTAATGATCGAGAAATGCGGCGTTTGCGTCGAGTTGTTAGTGATAACAGACAACGAAAACTGCCTGAAATGACAGCAGAAATGAATGTGAGACGTACGACGAATACATTCTTAAGGATAGTGCGGCAAAATTTGGTTTTAATGGGCTTTGACAGGAGATGACAGACTCGAGTGATTTTGCTAACATCATATCGCCGGCAACTCGTCCCCTGGACTCGTGATCATATCAATTGGACCCTAGACGACTGGAAAACCTTGACTTGGTCTGATGTTTCCGATTTAAGTTGCTAAGAGCTGATGGCAGGGTTCGAGTGTAGCGAAGGCCCGACCTAGCTGTGGACCCAAGTTGACAAGGCACTGTGAAAGCTGGTGGTGGTTCCATAATGGTATAGACCATTCTTACATGAAATGAACTGGGTCCTCTAGTCCGAATGAACCTATCATTGACTGGAAATGGTTATGTTCAGCTACTTGGAGACCATTTGCAGCATTTAAAGAACGTCATGCTCCCAAACAACGGTGTTTTATGGATGGAAACGCGCCCCTTCATCGGCCAACAATTCGCTTTAGGTTTGAGGGACGTTTTGGATAATTCGAGCAAGTGATTTGGCTACCCACATTGCACGACATGAATGCCATAGGACATAATCGAGAGGTCAGTTCATGGACAAATTTTGCCGAGGCAAAAAGTTTGCAATTATGGACTGCTGTAGAGGCAGCATGGCTCAATATTTCTGCTGGGAACGTCCTATGACTTGAGTCCATGCCACGTCGAGTTGCTGCTCTTCACCGACCAAAAGAAGGTCCTGCAGGAACGTCATGATATTTTTAAAACAATTCTTGGAGTTTTATTATCTAATCATGTGCAATTATTTGACTAACTTGCGTGTGTAATAGGTCTTCTTGAACTCGTACCATTAGTATTCTTGTTCTTCTCAGATGCGGTTTCTTTCTCTTTTCCTTCTCATATCTATGCTAATAAAAGCGAATTCAACGACATCGATACTACAAAGAGTAGTGTATGAATAGATGCGAAATTTTTACAAACGATTGTGCAGGATTACTCGTAGTGTACATTAAAATTTGGGTTATAATTAATTCAACACAAATGCGTAAAATGAATAATTTAAGTCTTGTTAAAAAATATATACAATACAAATGTAAACTAATTCATTATATATCACTGTTTTGTTGAAATAAACATTTTTTTCTTCTTGATGATCAATATAGTCTCTAATTGTATAGAAGCAGTAATGCAGCAGAAAATATTTTACTTTTATCTTAAATTTGTGTACCGATTTCAATTGTTTAATGTCATCTGATAATTCGTTGTAAAGTAACGTACATGTGTTGTATGTTGATTTCTGGTAGTGAGCTGATGATACTGATACTTGATGAACGTAATTTCTACGACGTGTGTTGTAATTATAAATATCAGTACTGCGTGAAAATATGTTTCCACCGTTAAATTCGTCAGTTTTGGCCAATATTACAGATTAATAAATAAATAGGCAAGGCCATGGTTAGATTCCAAGCTCAATGAAAAAGGCTTGCAGGGATCACGCAGATGGTATTTTTGTATTATTCGAATTTTCTTTTACAATCTAAAGGTCTGGATACTACACGATGAGCTTCCTCAGACTTATGCCACATCTCAGACGGGAATGCACATTTGCAAAATACACGCAACGAGCTACATGAAGGCTAACAAAATTTGTAAGAAATCTGAATGCGTAACATAATGAACTTAATTTAGTGTTTAATTCTGTTATACGAACATTCCATTTGAGGTTTGACTGAATTGAGAGACTTAGAAATTTTGTTAACTTAACATCAGCTAATTGCATATTGCTCATTTTTAATAAAGCATGCGAATTTAATGGAGCATGTTGATTTGAAATGCAAAAATGCATTGAAACCGTTTTTGTTCGTTAACTATTAATTTATTTTAATTATATTTAAACTAATTTAAAACTTCTGAAATCGTACTATTTATTGTTTTCTTTTTGCAAAGAACGTGTGTCATCAGCAAACAGGACTGTTCTTCCGTTTTTAATACACGAAGGCATATCGTTGACGTAGAACTGAAAGAGGATAGGATCTAAGATCGAACCTTGTGGGACCCCTTATTCAAGTGGTAAAGAATCGGAAAGATAAGTAAAATTATGTCCTTTCGTGCCAGTACGGTGTTTCTAGTCTTTGAGATCGATGTTTAAGGCATGAGGTTATCCAATGTAGAGCTATACCACGAATTCCATAAGAAGGTAATTTTGATAGCAATATAGTATGGCCAATAACGTCATAAGCTTTCAAAATATCTTAAAATATTGAAATTGGTGCTCCATTTTATCTATTGATGAAGCAACATCTTTAAGAAAGGAAATAATGGCAGTTTCTGTAGATTTGGATTTTCTATATCCGTTTTCTAAGTCTGAAAACGATTCGTTTCTCCTGAGAAGTTTCCATTCGCGTATAGAAAAGCCTCTCTAATATTTGAGAGAAACAAGCAAAAGAGAAATTGGCCGGTAATTTTGAAATTCATTTTTGTTCCCCTTTTTAAAAAGTGGCTTAATTTTTGGTGTTTTGAAAATATCTGGAAATATTCCTGTGCATAGAGAAGCATTGAAAATGTTGAGTTAACGGGTGTATAAATGCAGGAACACAATTTTTCAATAAACAATTCTGAAATTTATCTAAATTGCATTTAATGGCGAGCAACCTCTTTTTTGCAGCCTTACAGTCGTATGATGTCTGTTGTATGGTAAGCAGTGACGTACTGAGAGTAGGAAATCAGTCGGTAGCCGCAGTGTGATAATAGGTGGAATACGACAATACAATATTTGTATTTTTCAGTCATAATCGAAGATGTTTCTTTGTTTTTATGTTTTCAACAAGTTTTTGGGTATATACGAAAATCATAGACACCTATCATATGGCCAGAGTCTGCAGTTTTCTTTCAATTTCGGTACGTATTGGAAATTTGTAATAAAGATTTTATCCGATTTTATCCTTTTTAACAAAATAATTCCAAAAATAATATTTTTATTCGTAATTATTAAACCCTTGGTCTCCTTTTTCCCCTTTCTGATCTCCTCCTTTCGGGTCGTTCGTCCTCCCTGGCCGGGCGCTCGGCCGTCTCCTGGGCGAGTGCCGGCTGCAGAGAATGAACGCGCCCGGGCAGTGACGAATGGGCGGGAGAGGCTGTCGCGGGGCAAAGAAATTTGGAGCCATCGCGAGTGACAAATGGCTCGCGCTTTCTCCGAAGAGTCGTGATTTCATAGCTTTGTTTTCGCGTCTCGCTCAGCTGCCCAGAAACGAAGCGCACTTTGTGTTACGCTGTTGAAATGCGGGTAAAAAGTTGCATCTTTCCAGACTGTTCTAGAATAGAATATTCTTCTTACGTGTGGGTGTGCAGATGCTGACTTGCGAGTTTTTAGATCAGTCAGATTTGGAAGGGGGTGTTACTGGTTATTTCGTATTAACCAGTGAATGTATAGGGATTGCAGCTGAATTAACTCCGAAAAGGTTTAGCGCTGGATTTGAGTGTGTGAATATAACTTAATGAAACAGTCTCAAATTCAAAACATATGTGGCACCTTTAATTTAATCTGTGCGATGTGCACTGGGGGAAATGTAAAAATAAAATAATGAATTTAAAAATTGTAAGATTGCTTTAATTATACGTAGTAATTCCACGTTGATATTGAAACTTTTTTAAACATTACAGTTCGTATTTTTGTGAAGCGTTTTTTCAATTTACTCAATTTTTATTAGATACATGTTTACTTCCTCGCATAGCAGTTGTCACCTTTCCTCATTTTCAGATTATACACATCAATGATTTTGCCCCTCATTCGGGAGTGAATAAGTGTTGAACTGTACTTCTACGCGAAAGCGATTCATTTTCTCGAAAAAATACGGTGTCATATGTCGGACACTTTAAGACTTTTTGCAAGGAACATGTACCTACCAGTGAACTGTTGTCTAGAATTATATGGATAATAACTAACCTCGTTTCTTTAGGATATTTACATCAATATTGTTTCATTAACGCTATTACACTGATCTCCCAAAATGTTATACTGTTACAATAATTTTTAGATGAATGAAACCTAACTAATTTTACACATTTACAGAAATGTATCTCACATGCAAACAATACTGATTCTTCTTCTTAGTCAGTTACAATTTTAATTACATTTTTAACAATGACAATAACAGGTGCTGAAATCATTTTAGATGGAACACTCCTACATATTAGCATTTGTAGTAATTCCGTTCTCGCGCCGCTTTAATCTCTTAGTTTAACATTGTGGCTCGCTGCTCATGCTACCGACAGGAAACCGCCGATGAAAATGCTCTGCTTCTCTAATTGTGGCATCTCTGAGCTGCATGTTTAGTTTTTCCTCTCATAATTATCGCAGCACCTTTTGCCTCCGCACGCTCTCCTGCACTTTGCAACTTTTTTAACCCTCCACGTTTTAAGAGCTCTTCGCACGAAGGGAAAGATCTTGCTGCTGCACCGCATTTGGTGTGAATGTTTGTTTTAGTCGCTCTTCTGCTTGCTTGATTTTAATTGTCATGAGCTCATTTTTACAGAATTTCATGCTTCGTTTTCTAGAATTACTGCTCAGTAATTCGTTTTCTAACATTTCTTCGATCTTTTTTGTTCGGATTTGTTACCAAATTGTTATCAACTCTATAGAACTGCCTTTTCATACCTCATCATCATTATTAGTTGGATTGTCTTATTTCGGTATTAAAGTGTCTCTTATAATCATTTTCGCAGTGTCTCGCGTTCGTATGTTCTGTTTTCCTGCTTTCATTCAGCGTTAAGTCAGACATTACTTTGCATGGAGTGCTCGGATTCAGTTTCAAACCCGTCTTGATATATATTATTTATCTAGTCGATCCGTTTGCACACAAATAATTCAAGACAGTTGGTGACCAGCTGACGATCAAGCATCCCATTTTATATGATTATGCTTTCAATGACCTCGCGTGTCCTGCATAATCTTTTAAACTATAAGGTGTCATTTTAAAAGACGATATTTCCATGCTGAGTAATTAGCTGTTTTGATTGACGCCAAGTTGAACTATTTATTGCACCTTCGGTATCAGAGCTGATGTGTTAGTGGGATGTCAGCGTGCGGACAGCCATTAAAATGTCTCAAATGCATCCTTGAGATTGATACATCGTGGTTATAGCACTACAAGGAATGTGACCTCTATAATTACCTGTTTTGACCGAAGCAACATTGCCGCCGTCAGAGAAAAACGAAATCTAGAGAGAATATCGCCGCTTCCGTGTACATAACTTTCGGTACGGAATCTACTTCCGTCATAAACCCTGAATTGGCCCTGGATCATAAACGTTCCAGGTTGAAACAGAAATTGATATAAAACGGGTCTCCCGTAATAGCGAATATCTGGGGACCAACAATGTTTGCTTCTCTGAATCAGAGGTTCACTACATTCGATATGCTGAAATAACGTGTTTTCTCCACAATGATTGATTTTTATTTCTTCACAGGTCCATTAAAATATTGGAACACCGATAATTAAACATTTCAGTATCTTGATTTAGCCTTAAAATACGTTACATTACTGTTTGCTAAGAACAATTTTTTATTAAAATTGTTTGCCTATCCGTTTCTAGAGATAGTGCTTTTGTTAATTATATTTCATGTACACTCTTAAAATATATTAGTACGGTCTTTATACCATTGAATTACTCTTGTACTTTTGAAACACTTTTTTGTTTGTGTCTTCTGTGTCATCACGTTGATTTTCTTGTTCTGACAGACCTCAGGTTATTGGCATTCGTATTCTCAAGGCGAAGTACTTCGTTTCTAAGAAGTTGTAGTATTTACGACATTCACTACATCTGATGTAAAGAATTGACTTTAACCCAATCATATAGTGTTTATTATGCATGTGGATTTGGATAAGTGACAATGGTTCATTATAACCGACAGTTGAGTAGTACCCGAAGTCGACTGTATGTTGTCACCTTCTACGTCTTCGTGGGAGCGACCGTAACAGGTTTATAAAAATAAATGTTACAAGCTTACGGAATATAGGGGGGTCGAAAATTACTTTTTGGTAATAAATATATGATGGGGAATTTCATATAACAAACCAGGCTCTATACATGTGCTATTGTCCCTGATTGGTAGACCACTCATTTTGCATTGATTTTGTCTGGTGACGATTTGACGTAGTTACAGAGATTTTGTTTACCTTCCAAACATCTGTGCATGATGGACCTACTAACCAGGAGTAAGTGTTTCATGTGTAACTTCTTTATATATGATTTCCCATCATATGCTCATTGGCAAAAAGTGGTCATATTTATGCCTTTTCATTTTCTAGAATTTTATAACATTTATCCGGAACACTGTCCTTCTGGTAGAACCATCTGCAAGTGGATCCATTAAGTGTGTTGAATCGGCAACGCTGTTCCCAACGGCCCTCGCACCTTCCCAAGAACGAGTGCAGCTCGTCTGAGCGCTGCCGCGCCTCTCGCCTCTGGAGGCGCTTACAAAAGAGTTCGGCCACCCCTCCCCAATTCACTTTCTAAGGAATCCAGGAAACCCCCTTTGCCTTCGAGGTGCGACTAAAGATAACGAAGCGGGGGAGATGAAGCCACGAGACAATTGTTCAGGTTAACATTTTCAAGTTTTCATACGCATAATGTACAGAAAAAAGTGTGCTGCAGAAAAAATGGCAATTTTTCGACAGAAAACTCATTCTGGGCCCCTGATATCAGAAAAGTATTTTCCGAAACCTCTGTGAATCTTTCTGTCTGTGGACAACACTAGAGCCTAAACTCCATACAGAAATGTCTTGAGAATTCCTTGATTTCTTGGTACTGTACATGAAAATTTTGGAATATTTTCAAATTTTTTGCGGGAGTGGAACACAGTGCATCCAATTCAATGACAGCCATTTGCCATTAAATGTTTGAAATTTTTTAAAAGATATGTACTTTTGATCTCTAGCGGCTCCGATTGGTTTAGATTTTTCAAGTAATGACTTAAGTGTTCGTGAGTTTGTAATTACAGTATTATAACATTACACAACCGTTTCCAATAATAGGAGAAAGTATATGCTATTGTAGAACCAAAACATTGTTCATTGAAGTTGTATTGGAATGAGCTTTCATCGATTATCTTTGTTTATTTTTCTTTGAATAACTTAATGAAGTGGCATTTAGTTTTCTAAAAGCAGTTGTCTAGAGAGCACTTAGGGAGTAGTAAATGACGCTGCTCTGTCCAAAAGATAATTATAAATTCTGATTATGAATGTCTTTATGAGCCTAGGTGTCTCCTTACATAGATTTTCATAGTTCCTAGATACATTTACATTTGCACATATCCTAAATATTTTATTTAAATTTTTAATCAGTCACAAGATTTTTCCGTGTATTGTCCCGTTCATTTCGTCAACAACTTCCTTTTACCTCAAATGATCCGTTAGGAATGACTAACGTAGTCCGATTAGAGTTAACTGTATAGCGAGATATTCGATTGAGAATGGAAAGTTTTCTCGAAACTTATATTCATTGGAAATTATTCATAAGCTTTCGCGAATGTCTTTGTCCACAGCAAGTCGATTCTTTTTCACCTAATAAAAAAATGTTTCGTAAAAGTTATTACATTATGTAAATAAATAATGAAATACTTAAATTACGTGGAACAGGAAACAAACGCTGGTTTGTATTTTGATGAAGGAATAAATAGTTACTAATTTGTAGCATCTATTGAAACATCTGGAAAATTACAAAAAACAAATACCAATTTCAGTGTTATATTTCTGATTATTTATTAAGAAATGATGATGCCAACGACTAAAATATTAAGAAACTATAAGATAATTCAATTGCCTGTATAAATTCATGAACAATTATTCATTAATTTACATTACAATTACAACACAACGTGTGAAACATGGAAAATATTAATGACTTGCGTCAGTTCTCAATAAAATAGACATTTTATTATCGCGTGTTGTAATTGGAGACTCCTCGATACGATATAACGGAAAAACTGCGCTCTTGCGGAACCAAAATGAAACTCCCGCAACCGAAATGAATAGTACGCGAATGTGTTTTTTGTCGGCGCCGTAGAAGTGACAGCTTCTGGGAAGAGGAAGAGGGTCGGGAGCGCTTTTACTTTTGCATCGATGCAAATGCGGGCGTCGCGTCGCTTTGGCGCGCGCTCAAAAGCGGCGTCGGCGTCGCCGCCTTCCTGCCCGAACTGGGCCGCCGGACGCGCCATTTGAATGCGCTTCCCATGCAGAGGACCTGTCCTGCAACAGGCCGCCCCCCGCGCCGCGCTTCCTGGTGAGTGGCGATGCGGGGGAGGGGGGGTGAGAGAAGGAAGCGGTTTTGCGAGTGGGAAGTGGACTGGGTCTCCTCATCCCCTTTTTATTCCATCTTTTTTTTATTTCGGGGCGCCACCGGCTGGGGGAAGTGTCCAAGCGAAGAGCTTCGGGTTGACGGGGTCGCCGGTGGGCAAGAGTTACAGTTTGCCGGAGAGTTCCCAAGCGTTTTGAATAGTCAACTTAGCGCAGTGGAGTAGTGAGAGGAGGTGCCTTAAAATTACTTCATGACAAATCCACGTCATACATTAACACCATTTCATTTGATGCAATTCTTTTCAGCACAATAGAAAGGACGTAATGTATTTTTCAACTTATCATGAATAATTGCACGTGATATATTAATAATTATCTTCTTCTTCTTCTTCTTCTTCTTCTTCTTCTTCTTCTTCTTCTTCTCCCTCAAGCATTAGACCGGTTGGTCCGTTGCGCCTCCTTGATCTAACCATCTTCTCCTGGGTCTACCAACGCTTCTTCTTCCTTTAGGGATGTACTGAAGCACTTGCTTTGGAATACGGTCGTCAATAATTATCATAAGTAAAAAATATATAAATTCTTGAAATATTGTTTTAAATGTAGGTTACTTGATAATCTGATTATTTGCTTACTTGATCGTTTTAATTCATGGCCATGTCTTGTATTGGTCATGTAATTATCATAAATTTTAGGTTTGTAAAACTTATCAGAATTAACTATCCGGAATGCATCTTTTCAGATAAGTAAATAGCTCCGACGATTTCTGGAGTTCATACCTCCCGTAGATATTCTATTACTACTCTCACGCACGGAATGTTTTTGTAATTTAGATAGCTACAATTTCATCTCGTGAGTAGGCATTATATAGGCAAATGCCTATTTGACTGTTTAACCTAGACACATGAATTTAATTATAAACACTTTTCATGACGTTGCGATATTATGCGGAACCATTTTTACAATGGCTAATAAAACCTATTTCAGTATTAGAATATAAAAACGCCTATTCGTCCGTTAATTAATTCATTTTCAGATTTTTCTGGAATTGAATCGTAACATGTTTGATAATCGATCATCTCAAGGAAAGGCAGCTATGCTCATTATATGTTCAGATTATTGCTGTATCATCGCTGTCAATTTAAGGGCTACTTAATGCTAGCCATTGCCTCAAAATACAATCTTCCTTACTCCGCTCAGTTTACCTTGTAGTAGCACTCTCAAGTTCGACTTTTTTCGGTAACACACATATATATTGTGTGTAACACACACACACACACACACACACACACACACACACACACACACACACACACACACACACACACACATATATATATATATATATATATATATATATATATATATATATATATATATATACCTGAGATACCACAAAATTCAATCATCCATTCTATCAATTTACATCTTCCTGTCCTCTCAGATTGCATGTAAATTTACTGTCAGCCATTAAATTCTAGGATGCCAAAAATTCAAATCAATTAAAACGATTTTATCGGGCACAGAATTAACTATTTCGAATGTTTTTTAACACACGCAAAGAAATTTTTTGTCAACAATGCTGCAAACTGTTAGGTTTTTGTTTTGTATTATAATATATGTCATATATGATAATGCGTTAATTTCGTTATAGTTCTGCAATATGTAATAACTGTCACAGCATTGTGAATTGCATATCTCTGGTCCGTATAACGATCCGTCCGTACTAAACTATCGTAACTATCGTTACTAAACTAGCGTCTCATTGCTTTGATTTTTCGCGTCTGCCACAAAAATGCCATTTAAATAATAGTGCAAATAGAATAGCTTCAATTAAATTGAATTTAGTATCAAAAATAATATTAATCTTGATTTTTTTTATTTTGTTTTTAATAGCATGTTTTATACGCCTAAAATGATGAAATAGTTATGCGTCGTCATTGCCAACAATATTATTTATTAAAAAAGCAGTTTTCAATGGCTTAGCCGTCATCATCAGTTTTCTGCTGTATGGAAGCCACAAAAACATCTCCCTATAGCCTAAAATGATGTTTTAGAGCCTAATTATCCGAAGTCTACTCATGATGCACATTACGGAAGTGATTTCAGAAGTAGAGAGAAGGCAGGAGAAGCGAAATCTGCGAAGAAATGTTCTCATTTTCCTGAAACGTGACATTCCTTTTGCACTAGTGGGACGACGACATCGCGACACATTGTCGTCGGAGTGTGACGAACCCTTTCGTCATTGTTCTCTTCCAGCAAAGATATAACATCGCAAGGGGATTCACACAAGCGGTGAAAGCGACCTTGTTGCTGGCGGTATAAAACCCAGGGAGCAAAACCACGTGCCCAAGTAGCGAATCGCCAAGGAGAAAGAGGAACCCGCATGAAAGACGCCGGAAGAAGTCTTGCTTCCAATTGTGTGAAAACCTTGTGGAATTCAATTAACAATCTGTGTCACTAATGCGTCATTTATTAGATATAATACTACTTTAAAAAAATCCTCAGTATTGTACATTTCCATCCCGTTCAATTTCAATGTATTTTATATTAACGGAAGATAGTTTGTTGAACTCCCTTTATCGACAATGTTTCAACTCTGATGCTCTATATTCACGCCATTTGTTCAGTTATAAAAGTAGTACATTATGTTTTTCACAAAAACAAAATTCAGTGGCCTCAAAGCCAAGGCAACCTGGAATATTAATATAAATTTTAAAAACTGCGAAATAGTATTTCAGGCCTATGGCATTGACTAAGAAATTGTACGATCCTTATTAAAACTACTTATGTAAATTCCCCACTACCTAATAGTTACACCGCCAAATTCAAAGCGTTGATATACCGAAACATAGTAATAATGAATAGAGCTCGGAAGTTCAAGCATTTATTTTATCGAAAACAGGTAGGAGATAATGCATTTGTTTTTATTAAACCATACATACACAAATGCATTTACTGTGGCTGAAATAGGGGTGTAAAAGACATATAAACAATCAAAAATTTCTCCATTTAAAATGAATTATCGTAATAAAAATTAAAATCATTGAAATATTTCTTCTAACTTTACAATTTACATCTGCACACAAATGGAATGATATGATACTTTCTTTTTCTAGTGATTGGGTATGACCACAAGATTTTTTGCACACCGCCTATGAGAAAAATTATTCTTAGTGGCATGATAACTTCTGATGTGATGACTAGGAATTTGTTGACGATGTCTCTACGAAATACTACTGTGATTCCCTTTTTAATTTTTAGAATGACATCATTGAAGACGCGAATATAGTTGTCGTTCTTCGTACTTGTGTAAGCAACGCTGAGAATTTCCGCATCGCATTTTGTATCATGAACAGAGAACTCGGGTTTTGAAAGGGATCGGAGGCTAGCGATGTGTGGACCAAGTGTTGTCATTATCAGTAACGCGGTTTCGCTTTCTTCATTCGTGGCTATTCTCTTTCTGTTCTTCTATTTGAAAGAGCAACTGCTTGGAAACACTGCATGCAGTTAATAAAACTGTTAAAAGATGCCTGCAGGTGCTGGTCTATAGATAGTGGACATTATGAACATATACGCAAGTAAATTGAGTAGTAATGTAGAGTGTTTACCTTTATTTACTATTTTATACTGTATTTTTGGAACATATTTTTATTTGAGTGATTAATTGTTATTAACATTCTTGATTTTTATCAAAGAAATACGTAAGTTATTATTACAAGCTCATTAACATTAAAATAGTTTGCTCAAATTGTATTTTTTATACAATCTTATTTATTTTCATTGTATTTTATTTCAAGATCCCATTACATCTTGTGGCATGAAATCTCATGAAATGGAGTTGAAGTAACAAACAATTTTATTTCAATACTTACGTGTCATAAATCTTTATTTCCAATCCTCCAATTCGTTCAGCCAATGAAATACAAAAAAAGGTGAAAATACGGAAGGATGGAAAGCAGATATCGGGAAAAAATTGCAACAGTTTTGTGAAGATTAGGAATACGCTTTGCGTCTTCAAATATTTCGATCAGCTTCCCCTACGCGAGCGCGCGTTAGCAGGGGAAGCTCTGCGTGGCCTCGTGTGGCGGTGCCTACATTCGAAATACCCGTTAAACACGAGTCGCAAAACATATAAATTAGCGCAAAAAATGCTTATCTAACACATGAAAATATATTGTCTTTTTACGCTCGTCATGATAAACTAAAAAATATGCATTGTTAAATTTTAAAAAAGTTACATCAATATCTCGAAAATGCAAATGATAAAACAGAAATAATACATATACAAATTAGCCTCATTCCCGCATGCACTTCCGTGAAAACTGCATTGCTAAAACTTCAAGTATTGAAAAACTGCAGGGGATGATATAGTTTGGTAACTCATCCAAAATATTCCTTTTCCGGATGAACTACTCAGTCAATTGTAGCAAACGAGATGTCATTTGAAAGCTGGACGTTTACAATGTCTGCACGTGTAGTTTACATTTTTGCATACGATATACAAATATTATTATTATTATTATTATTATTATTATTATTATTATTATTATTATTATGAAGAAAAAAAACAACATATTTTTGAAAAAGGTTTCATCACGTTCAACCTGGCGGTAAGGCGGGTAGTATCGGCGTTAGCCAAGGCGGACGAGGGCGGTGACAAGGAGGCAGGGAGTGTTTGAGGCCAGGGCCATAATTCTAGGGCAGAGCAGGGCCAAGTAGAACTACAGCAGGGCACACCAGGCCAGACTAGGACGATGATACTCTATGGACAGATTGCATTCCTTTTCCTGTCTGAATATATTCATGTAATTCATGAATACGATAATTAAATATCCAGACAAGTGGAAGGATTTGGTTTAAACGTCCTGTTAGATTTGATCACACAGGTTTCCACTAGTTAGGGGTAAATATCACATGTGCAACTTCATTGTATGAAATTTATAAACTATGTGTTAATTGGCCAAAAGTGGTCATTGTGCATCCTCTCCCCCCCATCATAAGGTGGCTAGCTAATGAAGATTGCTAATGAACATTATTGGCACAGAAGAGAGGCAAAGATGACGCAGAAGTTCTGAGAGATGACAAGGCCCGGATGCAGGTGCGAGGGGGTAGACGTGAGCGAATCTGGGGACAGCGTCGATGCGTCGCTTCTAAATAAGGCACCGTGATATCGATTTTTAGATGAGTTGTTACAGCGCCCCAACCGGATACGTCGGCAACTACCCGCCTATCGCCGCTAAGTTAAAGGTCTTTATCTTGCGGAAGGAGACACTGATTCGGACGCACGTTCTTCGCGAGAGTTAAATGGTTGTTTAATTTGTAGATTCCAATATGTTTAGTGCCTGAGTTTTGCAGTCACTCTGACCGGGAGGTCTTGGGTCCGAGTCCCGACGGTGGCGGATTTTGGATACTAGCTGCTTAGCTCGGTCGAATTCAGCCACTGGCTGGAGGAGAATTCTGCCGACAGACTCCTGCCGTGGTTTCTCCGATCAATATCTGGCGAATGTCGGCGCAGTACCCTAACAAACGGGCCACACACGCACACGCATGCACTACACTACCACGCATGTCGGGAGACCGGACATGAGCTTAAGTTGGGGGAGGTAACGGGAGGACGAAATACACTAAGTCAACGTGTAGGTCGATGCCAGATCTCACCATCAAGCTGCGAAGGAATCACCATCTCACATTCTTTTTTTTTTTATCTCGGATCAAACATTCACTACACTAGCCGGACTAATGACCATAGCAGTGCATGTGCCCAGAAAAATTAAAAAAGTTTCTTGCGCTTTCCTTTATTCCATCCCATAGCTCATCCTTTTTGTTTTAAAAATGGTTGGCCTTTCACTATTTATCTATTGTGTAGGAGACGCATTTCTCATAATTTAGATAAAAAAATTGGGTTTCAAAATGTTTTTCTAAATTAGAAAAAATCTAAAAGCATAATTCTATACATACGTTACGTTAAACAACTTCATCCTGATGTTTGGTATTACGTCTCGTGAACCCATTGCTTCTTTATCACTTTCTCACTGCCATGCGCCAACTGACTTGGCGAGAGACAAGAAGAGAAATAAATCACGATCATGATTTTTGTTGTGAAGGTTTTTCGCGCAAGTGAATCTTTAATTACTCAATCAACCCTAATAATTCAAGAGACTTTCATCAATTTTTATTAATTTCCTCTGACCTCTTATATACACATCCGATAATTTCAACAACATATTGACGAAATATTAGTTGGCTAATTTTTCTGGTCCCTTTATGTTCCCAAACTCACAGTTCAGGTGATCCGGGTTTTCGAAAAAAATAATTGTGAACATTTTCACACTATTCGCAGGATATAAAGTAAAGTATTGAATGGGACGGGGATTTAAAAGCTATGGAGTGCAAGTTGGAATTATGAAGTTTGCTGAAAAGAATAACCAGAAAATTACCATATTTCTGGAGGTAGAGTATTCATTTTCTTGTTATTCTTTCTTGACACACATAGATCTCTGTGAACCTCTGGACATTTGCTCTCTTCGTGGGAAGTAAAATCTTCAGTATTCATGCGAAAGATGTGCGTGCATGCGGATGAAGGTGCGCGTGGTCGCAGCGAAGGCGACAGTGGCTGCATCTACCCGTGGCCGCGTTTCTCCTCCTCTTCCTCGGTCGCGCGTCCCCGCCTCCCCGCCTCCCTCCCTCCCTCTCTCCCTCCCTCCCCACCCCCCTCCCTGTCTCGCCCGTTGCGCTCTCTCCCTCGTTGCGCGCCGCAGCCTCCGAGGCGGGCTCTTCGGCTCCGGCCGCCCTTTGCTTCGCTCTTGCTTTTCAATGTAACCCGCCGAGTTCTGCATTTGCTCTTCCTCTCTCTCTCCTCTCTCTCCTCTCTCTCTATCTCTCTCCTCTCTCTATCTCTCTCCTCTCTCTATCTCTCTCCTCTCTCTATCTCTCTCCTCTCTCTCTATCTCTCTCCTCTCTCTCTATCTCTCTCCTCTCTCCTCTCTCTCTATCTCTCTCCTCTCTCTATCTCTCTCCTCTCTCTCTCCTCTCTATCTCTCTCCTCTCTCTATCTCTCTCCTCTCTCTCTATCTCTCTCCTCTCTCTCTATCTCTCTCCTCTCTCTATCTCTCTCCTCTCTCTATCTCTCTCCTCTCTCTCTATCTCTCTCCTCTCTCTCTATCTCTCTCCTCTCTCTCTATCTCTCTCCTCTCTCTATCTCTCTCCTCTCTCTCTATCTCTCTCCCCTCTCTCTCTATCTCTCTCCCCTCTCTCTCTATCTCTCTCCTCTCTCTATCTCTCTCTCTCCTCTCTCTCTCTATCTCTCTCCTCTCTCTCTCTATCTCTCTCCTCTCTCTCTCTATCTCTCTCCTCTCTCTCTATCTCTCTCCTCTCTCTCTATCTCTCTCCTCTCTCTCTCTATCTCTCTCCTCTCTCTCTCTCTATCTCTCTCCTCTCTCTCTCTATCTCTCTCCTCTCTCTCTCTATCTCTCTCCTCTCTCTCTATCTCTCTCCTCTCTCTCTCTATCTCTCTCCTCTCTCTCTCTATCTCTCTCCTCTCTCTCTCTATCTCTCTCCTCTCTCTCTCTATCTCTCTCCTCTCTCTCTCTCCTCTCTCTCTCTATCTCTCTCCTCTCTCTCTCTATCTCTCTCCTCTCTCTCTATCTCTCTCCTCTCTCTCTATCTCTCTCCTCTCTCTCTATCTCTCTCCTCTCTCTCTCTATCTCTCTCCTCTCTCTCTCTATCTCTCTCCTCTCTCTCTCTATCTCTCTCCTCTCTATCTATATATATTTTCCATTTTACACTTTACGTAACTCACAATATCTTAATTTTTCGTCTTTGCTTTCTCTCTTAGAGGCCTCTCGCAACATCTTCCCTTTTCTTGGCCATTACTCTGTTTTTTAGGTCTCTCGAAATATTTTCTCTTTTCTTCGTCTTTGCGAGATTTTCTATGGTTCCTCTGATCAGTATCACGTGAATGCTGAAGAAGTATCCAAACAAACGATCCAAGGACTTTCCCTCCTCTTCCTTGTCCTATCCTCATCCCTTATACTTCCGTGCACTACACCTCCGCGCATCCCGGAGAGCGGTCGCCAGTTTGTAGCTGGCCCGGGTGGGGCGTTGCCCCGATGCCAGTGATACCTGGAGGAGGAGACTCGCTACGAAGAGGTCGGCGCCAGCTGTCGTGTTACAGCGGGGGAAACATCACCAACTGGGATGTAGCATGCACTATACTTACAAGCCTATAGGCCACAGCAGTTCATGCCCCTGGGCAGACAAATTAGTTCATTAAAAAATCAGTCCGCCTTTGTTCTCTCTTGCGTCTCCCGCAATATATTTCCTTTCATTCACATTTGCTCTCTTCGTGGGAAGTAAAATCTTCAGTATTCATGAGAGAATAGCTACATTGGCATTAAATTATTTACCAAAAGAATGAACGATCTTTACTAATCGAAAGACGATCTCTACTAATCCTGATAAAAAACACCATGCAAAGGTCGGTCTATGAAGCTAAAAGCAAATACATTTATTACATAATATATAAGAAAAATATTTAAAAGACATGGAATTGATATATTAAATATTTTAAGGGAGGAGAAAAATAAGGTTTACAAAGTGTAAAATGTTTGGCTTGACATTTGTTGAAATTTAGATTTATCCTTAATTTCTTCTACCCATTGAACATACATGTTTAGATATTGTAAATTATCATACGCAGATAAAAACGACATGAAGGGAAGAGAGAAGTGTCATCAGCGTACAGTGCAGTTTCTGAAGACGATTATGTTCGAATGTTTGAAAGATGGATATTAAGTAGTTCAGGAGAGTGGTAGGATCCCGGAGACACTCCTACAATAATAGAAAAGTTTTGGAAGAGAGTTGTGTTAATTGAACCATTAAGTATCTTGTTTTTTTTTAAAAAAAATTTAATGATGTCATAAAGATATATGGGAGTTCTATTTTTTGCAATTTATATTGTAGGTCAGATGCCATACTTTGTTGAAAGCTTTTATGTTATAAGCATGTGTCTAGAAAAACTATCAAATGAGCTGTTTGTGATAACAGGCGTTTGAATGTGTTCGGTGATTCAGTAATTGATGTGTTATGTTTGTAACCGAATTGAGTCTGGGAGATAAAGGTATTAGCGGAAAGGGATTTATTATTCTACTTTGTATTAATTTTTCAAAAATGTATGAAATGGAAGAAAGTAGGCTAATTGGTCTGGAGTTTGAGACGAGTCGAGCATCTTTGTTCGTTTTGATGGTTGTTTTCAATCGTTTAAATATTGGTTTAATTTTTGACGAAGAAATACATTTTGTTCTTTGTGAAACATAATGAAAGGGTAAATCCATTTCTGAAGATATAAATGTATTACATTCAATATTCGTTGGAGAGTTTGGTGTAAAAGACTTTTGAAAGGTTTTTGCAAGTATTCTACTTTTTCTTGATCTGTAGTAGTAGTATTGTCATGTAGTTCTTTTTAAGTGGGTGTATTTGGTTTTCTTTAACACAATCATTTTATTGCTGCCCATAAATTTCTTCTGTTTGGGTGAATTTGATTAATAAAATGTTGATAATTCATGATGCACCTGTAATCTAGTTAATATTTAATAAGTTTTGCTCATTTATTATTTTAATATCATGCGCAGTGTTTTGTCAAAAGATAAATAATGTTTATTTTTAGAAAACAGTGATATATGATGAATTAGTTTACATTTGTATTGTATATTTGTTCTAAAAGACTTAATATGCTTGTAACAAATAATATACTTCAGCTTCGGGGTCAATGAGCGCCATCTCGATCAGGTTTTTGTCCAGTTTTCCTGATATATTGAGCAATGCTGAGATAGCTCCTTGTTTTGCTTCTGGACGTAAATGTAGTTTCACTATGCGCACGTTTTGTTGAACTCTCCTTTTGCTTGTAATGGTAAGAGTAGAGATAAGAGCGAGTTGCTATTTTGTTAGCAATGCAGAAAAGTCGTACTTGCAATTCGTGTATCGATGCACATAAGTTTTCTATAACTCAGAAACGAAAATGACTATTTTTCAAATATTGCTAATCTTACGATTTTTAAAATGTATTTTTAAAATTTATGTATTTATTTATTTAATTAATTTATTTATGTTAAACTTTTACTCACCTTCAACTATTTATATCAACTATTCATCTATTCAAAATGACGCGAAGAGATTCTGGAACTCAAGAAAACGTGCGCATATAATCTTTTCCCCCCTACGTCACATACAGTTTTTACTGTTTTTTTGACTAAATAAATCTAAATCTAAATTCGTCTATGATTTCTTTTCGATTTTATTTCGTTCAGAATTCTATAAGATACTGGGGGTGGTAAGTGTAAGTGAGATTTGTAGTAATGGCAGATTGTTGTAAAGCTTTTTTGAATGTGGTTGTAAATTCTGTTTATTTATCATCTAATAGGGTTGTGTTTTGATGTGAGTGGGATATATTTAAAATTTTGTTGTAATTTAATACCGTTAATTTTATTTATAATTCGGGAGAGTAATTTAGGAAAAATTGTTATTTATGATAAGAGGAAGCATAATAATTACAAGACAATGATCTGAGTCTAAATCTGAAAGAACATTTTGTAAGATTGAAAAATTTATTTTTTTGTTGTAATGCATAACTCTAGTATTTATCAGGAAAAATGTATTGATGAATAGTAGTATTGCATCAATAGTAGGTAGGTTCATTTGGTGATATTAATTTTATATTATTTGACTGAACAAAGGAATATTATTTGATTGCTTGAAGCGATATAGTATTCCATTCCCAAGCCATTAAGCCATCTCACAAAATCAGATGGTTTCGTATGATTAACATAGTAGTAAGTTAAGAGTACAAATGCTAGGGGCTTACTGCTTTTCTTGTTTTTATTGTGCAAGTCGCCGGAGTCAGGTTAGGTTCTTGGAATGATGAGTTTGCTGTTAGTCGATAAGATCTTTGGCTGGAGCGATGCCGATGCTATCGTTTCCCAAAGTGCATCCTCCAACATCGATTTCTCGTTAATGGCCTCTTAGAACTTCGTTTCCGCGCACAACTTGAGATGGAGAAATGAACTCGAGAGGCACTGCCAATTTCGAACTTTTAACAGTCGTTAAATAGAATTGGAGATCGTCATTCTACCGAATGTTGAAACACATTGATAGTTGTACTCCTAATTCTTATACTATCTGAAAAAGAATTAAATACATTTGTTATAAAAATTGTCACATTTAAATAAATTGTATTTGTTTCTGCATAATAATAATATTAATAATAATATGACTATTATTATAATGATAGTATACGCTAGAATAATTGACACCTCAGAAATATTCACACTTCAGGGGGGGGTAAAATACAGAGTATTGATCCAAGTTGTAAAGGAGGAATGGCCTTAGGGTAACGCGAAAACAATACCAGTGATATTGCTAGCCACTGGCGTCGTCCCAAAGGTCACGGTCAAGTGACTTGAGAAACCGGGCATCAATCAATCTGCAATTAATAACATCCAGAAGGCAGCTATAACTGACACCTGCCTTTGATCAGAAAGTGCATTGTAGCAGGTACTTAGTCAAATTGTTAATGTTCGATTTTGTATTTTATCTATAAAAATGATGTAAGCTTATAATTATGTAGTTACATATTTACCTAAAATATGCAGTACTATGTTATAATTACTGAGTCTTATGATTTATAAGTAAAAGTATTCACGTGTTGATTTCTATCTGGCTGTTTGCCAGTTTTCTGTTTTTTTATTTTACTTAATAATAATAAAATTAATAATATTATTAATAATAATAATATTAATAATAATAATAATAATAATAATAATAATAATAATAATAATAATAATAATAATAAAACACCTAGGGAGTACACTACCTTGTAGTTGGTGGTGGAACTTGAGTACCCCCGTGACTCTGAGATCTATGTCGGCGGTAGCCAGGTAGGATCTCTCCTGCAGAAAAGGTTGAAGGTGAGGGGTCAGACGAAGAAGTAAGTACTCGAGAGGCAGCCTCAACGGCATCTTCGAAGAAGAAAGGAGGATCGAAGAGGGGCCTCGAACAAAACAGCCGCATCTGATCCGCAGCGGCCAGCTTCAAACAGAGTCTGTCTCCTGCTAGGGGCGGCTGCACCACAGCGAGAAGGAACTAGACAGGGAAAGGTCATGAACCTGTGGACTTCCTGTTATCGGCCCATGGAGGGTACGGGAGAGAAACCAGGTTGGCACACCAGGCCACTGATTGGAGTGGAGGTCCGCACCATGCATTAGACAGCGAAGGAGGCTACCGGAAGGAGACAGCGAACGGTCGCTCATGAAATAACTCATGGGTTAAATGCGATCTGTAAACTCGAACTTGCTTCCTGCAAAACTTTGTTAAAACAATGAGCAAAATGGATAGAACAAGAAATGCTCAGAAACAGAGCTAATGTCACCTTGGCGATGTTTGTTCGTTTCACAGATGTTATTCTCTCGCACACAGTGTCGGCAGTAGGTCAACGTCGTCGTCGTGATCGATCCGGGATGAATTGAAGGAGGTGATGTGCTTTTGCTATGATAAAGCGAAAAATAGGGGCTCATAAATAGAAGTTCACAAGATATGGCGAGAGCGGAACCCAGATATGAGACGTAATCTAGATTCAAAGAATATTGCCACCATATAACGACGGTACATACTGAGCAGTGCAAAACTGATACCATAACAACTTGCTGTCATTCAGGGGAATGTGCTGTCCACATGAACAGAACCATCTAATATCCCTGAAATCGATGGTTCTATTGAAGGTTTATCTCTTGCCAATGAAACATCCATGAGTGGTGAAAATTAATCTGGCTATGAATCACACGATAGGACATGATGCGAAATCTCCTTCGACGCAACATAGAAAGAGTTCGTCTACTTCTATTCAAATCTCGTGCACCGTTGAGGAGATAATACGAAAATGCTAAAGTAAGAGAGTCATAGAATCAGCGAATTCTGTCTTAAATGAGGTGGTACAGACCCCAAGTAGAGATCTCGATTCTACTGAAATAAATCACATTGTGTATGAAAATGATCTCTGGTATCTCAGATAATTTTGTAGCCAGCCAAGAACACTGACGACCTTCAGCCAAACAGAGCAAGCAGCACAGCACCTCCATGGGCAAAATTAATTATTAAACGGATAGCCAACACTCGGCGTGAAATATCCTTCTTAGCCGAAGCATCTTCTAAATCAATGCACACCTCTAAATTTCAACGAAAAATACTCAATGTTGAACAAAAATACCAAATTCAAAATTACTCAATATGGCTAATGGTAGCTAAGAAACTAAAAAAGAGAATCCAAGTTTGAGCTCATCTTATTAGACGATACAAACGTAAAGTAGATTTACGTATACAGAATCGGTTATGTGAAACAGACGGAATGAAATTCTATCCCAATCTGACTCAAAAATCGAATGCCAATGTTGTGACTCCTTCAAAAGATGACGTCGAAACATTTTGGGCAAAAATCTGGGAGGAAAGCAGATCCTACAACAAAGACGCGTTCTGGCTTGAATCTGAAGTTGATGCTGCCGATGAACTTGTGAAAACAGTGGAACATGTTCACGAATTCACGGTAGATGACCTATTCTAAGAAATTAATAACTTGGTAAACTCGAACCCCCCCCAGGATTGATAAGATCCAGAATTATTGGATTAAAAAATTAACGGCATTACATTCTAAGGGCGCCTTCCCACGCCGCCACGGCAGCGCGCGTCCGTCAAGCGACAGGGCTCTTTGCCGACCCTCCGGCGACGACGAACAAAGGGACCGCAGCAGGTAAACACAGCGACCGGCGGCCGCAGTGGGAAGGCTCCCATTTAAAGCTGTGTTCTGCTAGCCGTGGCGCGTACGCCCTCCACTTCGCGTAGCGAGAGCCCGCCACCGCTTGCCGCAGCAGCGCACGCCCGCTGCACGTGGGAAGGGACCCTTATGCGAAAGGCTGTTAATAGAAATTGAAAACTTAGAAAAGTGAAAGGAACTCCTGGAATGGATGAATCTCACCAAAGAGTGGGAAATAGAGGCGTTATAAGTGTTGTTGGAACAGCCCACATTTTGCGCAAGTATTTTAGAGGCACCGACAGCCTCTAAATCTGCTCCTTAGGGAGCTGGTTGCAACACGGAGTAAACTTTATAATCAACCGATCCTAACATCTTTAGCCGTGAATTTGAGAATTATTATTATTATTATTATTATTATTATTATTAATAATAATAATAATAATAATAATAATAATAATAATAATAATAATAATAATAATAATAATAATAATTACTAATAAACCGGCCCCGTAGCGCAGACGGTTACAGACGCCGTCGTCTACGCCGAGGGGGCTGCAGGATCGAGTCCTCCGTAGGCATGGACGTATTTGTAATTGTGCTTTCACCCCTCAATATCATCATCATCCTGTGCCCCATAATTCTTAATTCAAGGCGCAAGAACTTAAGGAGGGATGTGGCTGAAAAACTGATCCCCATAATTACACATTCCGGGCCTCGGAAGATGTGTAACGTGTTAAATGACCGATATGCAAATAATAATATTATAATAATGAAAACTACTCCTATTATTATTATTATTATTATTATTATTATTATTATTATTATTATTATTATTATTATTATTATCATTATTATTATTATTATCATTATCATTATTATCATTATTATTATTATCATTATTATTATTATTATCATTATTTTTTTTGTTAGTTTGAAGGCTTTGCATCTAAGGCCTTTAGCCTTTTACTGATTGATGTTATGATTAATCATATATTAACTCTAAATTTTGAAGAAAAGATTGGCGTCTTTCAAGAACTGTATTGTTTTGTCAGTTGCTGTCTTGTCGGTGCCGAGATCTATCTTCATGTTGCCTCTCATGCCGCATCTGTGTCTAAGTCTTGAGAGATCTACGCAGTCTGTCAGGATATGTTTCACTGTCAGTAGTCTTCCGCAGCTGCAGATGGGTTGTTCTTCATTTCTTAACATGTATGAAGAAGTCATTCTTGCATGGCCTATTCTTAGTCGGGTTATGCACACTTGTTCTCGTCGAGGGTAGCTGACATTTGGTGACCATTTACTGATATTTTGTTTAATGGGGTGTAGTTTCGTGTGAAGACTGTTCCACGTGGTCTGCCATTCTGTGAGGATGTACTTCGAGACAGCATTTCTTGCATCCTGAGGTCGTATTTCAATATCCATTTCTGATTGGATGTTCCCAGCATTTCGTGCTGCAGAATCGGCTTCTTCATTGCCTAGGATACCCACGTGTCCAGGGCACCAGATAAACGTAACTGATGCTCCGCGCTGTTCTAATTTATGGCATGCTATGAGAATCATTTGTAGCAGTGGATCTACAGTTTGGCGCCTGTCTATTGCAGTGAGAAGACTTAGAGAGTCTGTGCAGATGACGAACCTTCCTGAATCGAGAGTTTCACAGTGTCGCAAAGACTGCAATACTGCATATAATTCGGCAGTGTACACACTTGCTTCAGGTGGAAGCGCCCAAGCCCTCGACAAGTTCTCAGTTACAAATGCGCTTCCAACCTGATGTTTTGTTTTTGAACCATCTGTGTAGATTATGATGTGATTTGCCATGTATTCTTCGAGAACTGATTGAAATCTAACTTTTAAATCTATGGGAAGGCATTCTGTTTTCTTTACACTGGTAGTATCGAGTCTTACTTCTGGCATTTTCAACATCCAAACTGGAATTTCATATGGTTCGTATTTCAAAACTGGTGGTAGGACGATGTTGTAGCATTTGGCTATCTCGATTGCGCGGATGTTGGCTGGACGAGTAGCTGAAGGTCTTCGATCGTAAATATTTACTAGCTTAGGTCGCGTCATCAATGAGTGGTTTAAATGTTTCGGTAGAGACAGCAATTTTGATCTATAGTTGAGTAGCATTGTTTGTCGTCTGTGATGTAGCGACATGGTGCTGGTTTCACAGTAGAGGCTTGAGGAAGGACTAGTGCGGAACGCGCCAGATGCATATCGGAGGCCTGCATTGTGAACGGGGTCTAGTTTCCTTAAACTTGATTTTCTGGCTGAGGAGTACACTGCACATCCATAATCTATTTTGGACATCACCATGGATTTGTACAGGCGGAGTAAGATGTCTCTATCTGCTCCCCAATTTATATGGGAAATGCATCTTATTACATTCAGAGCTGTTTTGCATCTACGCAAGGTGTATTCTATATGCTGTTTCCATGTTAAATGCCTATCAAAAATCAAACCAAGGAATTTTGCCGTTTCATTGTATGTCAGTTGAACACCATTCAGCGTCAGCTCTGGATCTCTGTAACTTTTTCTTTTCCTACTGAAGTGAACGCATTTCGTTTTGGCTGCTGTAAATGAGAAACCAATGTTTTTTGCGTTCTGTACTAATTTATTGATGGCATTTTGCATTTTGAATTTGACCATTCCCAGTGATTTGGCTGAGTAAAATATAGCAATGTCATCTACATACATGCATTTTCCTATTGACGCTTCTATGCCGTCAAACATCCTGTTAATCGCTATGATAAAGAGCATGCCACTCAATGGAGAGCCTTGCGGTACACCGTTCTCTAGTACGTAGCTTTCTGAGATAGACTGCCCAACGCGAACTTTGAAAGATCTGGTACTAAGGAAGCTGGATATGAATTTTGGTAGATATCCTCTTATTTGCCAGTTATATAGTTGTCTCAGAATGTTATGTCGCCAGGTTTTATCGAAAGCTTTTTCCAGGTCAAAGAATACGGTAACCATATGTTTTCTTTGGATGAAGGTATTCTGAATTGCATTTTCTAGATATATTAGCTGGTCGATTGTAGAGTGATGTTGTCTGTATCCGCACTGGTGTATGTTTAGGAGGTTGTTTCTTTCGAGACACCATGTTAGCCGGATGTTGACCATTTTTTCCAAGATTTTTCCTAGACAGCATGTCAGCGATACCGGGCGATAATTTTCAGGTTTTAATGGATCCTTGCCTGCCTTTAAAATTGGAATTTAAACTGGAATTCTTTCCAGACTTTGGGGTAATTACTTTGTGTCCAGATGTTATTGTATATATTTAGCAAAGTGGACAGTATTTTCTTCGGTAATCGACGTAATATGCTGTAAGGGATATTATCTGATCCTGCTGCAGTGTCTCCAGCTGCATTTATGGCGTCTTGCAATTCTCTCCATGTGAAAAAAGCGTTATATGGCTTATCTATGTTGGTTGTAAAGTCAAGTACTTGTTGTTCTTCTTTCTTTTTGTCGAGAAAGTCTTTAGGATAGCTATTTGTGCCACTGGCTTTGGAGTATTGGGTCGCTAATGCATTGGCTATTTCGTCAGGGTTGCATATTAGTTGTCCTTCGTGTTCAATGCATGTTATTGGACTGAAAACATTTTTCCCAGCTATTGACCTGATTTTCTGCCATATTTCCGTGACTTTGGTCGTCCGAGTTATGGTGGTTACGTATTTTTCCCAGCTTGATCGTTTTGCTGTTAGTATTTTTCTGCGAGCGAGCGCACGCAGACGCTTGAAAGCAATAAGATTGTCTTGGGTTGGTGCACGTCTATATCTATTGAGGGCTTTTCTTTTCTCCCTTATTGCTTCTTTGGTCTCCGTATTCCACCATGGTACTTGAATCCTAGATGAGCGGCCACTGGTCTGTGGAATGTATTTTACAGCGGAAGATATGACAGTGTTGGTAAAATCGGTAACGTCTTCCTCGGAGTTTCCACTGACATTTATTGATGGTATATGTCTGGTGAAGCTGGACCAGTCTGCGCGGTTGGTACACCAACGTTTTGGTAAGTGTACTGTGTTCTTTGGCATGTTTGATGATATCAACAGAGGAAAGTGATCGCTCTGATGAAGATCTGGCAGTGGTTTCCACGTCAGCCGAGTTGCAAGATTTGGACTACATATTGAGAGATCTATGGCTGAGAATGATCCATTTCTAGCATTAAAATGAGTGCTTGCTCCTGTGTTTAAAAGTACGTATTCGTTGTTAAGTAGCAGGTCATCGATTCTGCGACCGGAGTCATTTGTCCTTGAACAGCCCCATGTGGTACTGTGAGCATTGAAGTCGCCTAGAATTAGAAATGGAGTCTGTAGTTGATCGATCAGGTCTTGTAGATCTTCATTTCGCCATGAGGCATCGGGTAAGTATATGCAACATACCGTCATCTTCAATGGCTTGTACAGGGTTACAGCTACTGCTTGTAGAGGTGTGTTGAGATCAAGACGACTAGCAGGATGAGTATTGCTGATCAATATGGCAACGCCACCTCTAGCTCGTCTATCCGGTTCTACGTCACTGCGAAAGTTTTTATATCCTCTAAAATCGAAACGGTCTTCTGGTTTAAAATGAGTTTCTTGCAAGCACACACACATTGGTGTGTGATTGGCCAGTAGCAATTTCAGCTCACAGTAATGCGAGATACAGCCGTTGATATTCCATTGAATTATATTTTCCATGGTTGGAATGGGGTTTTTCTGCTGTAGGATGTGTAGATCTTGCTTATTTTCTTGGTTTTCCTTTTGGCCATCCCTTCTTCTTTCTCTTCTTACGCGGGGTTTTGCATAGATCGATGGATTGATAATCATTATTTTCAGCACTTACCATCGAACTTGTCTCAGAGCCAGTGGTCGTGTCTTGATCATTGGTCATTCATTTCATTTTTTGTTTGAGGAAGTTGTCCTCGGTGTGCTTAGGAGAACGAGGCGATCGACTTCGATAGCCTGTTGTCGATACTTCTTTGCTGGGTATGTCTGCAGGCGCAGCTACTGGATTTCTGTCTGCCTCATTTGGTGGGGGTCTTGATTCTTTTTCATTTACCTTTTCACTTTGAGTGTTTGTGGTTAAGGCTTCTGTGTTGATTTTGTTATTGTGAATTTCGTTGAAGTACTTTTCTATGCATCGGGTTAATGCAGGCATTAGTTCTTTCACTACTAAAGAAGGTAAATTTGTGTTTTTAGTAACTGCTTCCACGTATGTAATATTTCCTTTATTTTCGGGACACACAAGTTTTTTTGCTTCAGGATAGCTGATCTTCTGTCTGGCTTTAACTTGTTGTATTGCTGCCTCCTGCTTATATATAGGGCAGTCTCTCGAACTCGATGAATGTTGTCCACTGCAATTGATGCATTTGATAGGATCTAGGCATGGATCATCACTATGAAATGGCTTACCACAATGCCATACTTTGATTCTCGCACATCTAGATGCTGGGTGTCCAAATCGTAAACATTGGAAACACTGCATTGGTTGAAGAATGAACATTCGTACGGTTAGACGATGAATGCCTGCTTTAATCTTCTCTGGTAACGTACAACGCTTGAACGTCAGGACATGGGACGCAGAAGGAATTATCTGCCCATCCCGCCTCATTGTTAGCCTACGACAGGCAATGACTCCTTGAGAAGCTAGTTCTTGAACTATTTCCTCTTCACTGCAGTTTAGTAAGTCACTACAAACTACAACACCTTTGCAGGTATTCAGTGTGCCGTGAGCACTTACTTCTACATCTATAGTGCCTATTTTCTTCAATTCTAGTAACTTTTTACCTTGATTGTCATTAACTGTTTCTACCAAGAGTCCAGATGAAGTTTTCTGTATATCTTTTACGGCAGATCCAGCGCAGGTGCTAATACTCCTCTCTATTATAAACGGGCTCACTTTATCAAAATTTCCTTCAGTTCTTTTTACTGTAAGGTACTTTAGTACCGCTGCAGTGTTCTTGAACAGGTCATCATAGTTTGTTGATTTTCCAACTTTCATTCTTTTAGCATTAAACTCCGGGCTTTTTTCTGGACGAGGGTTTTTAAAGGTTCCCTCAACCCTAGGTTCGCAGACTTCCATACGAGTCCCGCGAAGCTTGCTATCACTCGTAGCACTATCTGCCAGCGGTGCCGAGTGATCCGCACCCCTGGCATTGCAGTCGCTGGGTGACGACGCCCGGTGGCCTGCTTGCGCACCACCGACCGCCGGTACTGGGGCTCCGATCCCCTGCACCGTATATTATCATTATTATTATTATTATTATTATTATTATTATTATTATTATTATTATTATTATTATTATTATTATTATTATTATTATTATTATTATTATTATTATTATTATTATTATTATTATTATTATTATCATTATTATTATCATTATTATCATTATTATTATTATTATTATTATTATCATTATTATCATTATTATTATTATCATTATCATTATTATTATTATTATTATCATCTAATGAGGCAGCTCATGAACTATGACCGAAGAATGGGAAACAGAGGGATTGTTAGTCTAGCAAGAAGTATTGAAAAGAAAACTATGCAAGACACGCACAATAACACAGACTATGCACTTCTGATGCTACTAAACATGAAATGTGAGAGATAAAAATGATAAAGAAATCGTGGAGAGCAAACCAGTCCATGGAAAATACCTAAAAAGAATGGACAAGGTGCAAATCAATAAAGATCAATCATTTATGTGTCTTAAAAGGAGAAGAATACAGCCAGAATCAGAAGCGGTTCTAATAACTGCTCAGGATCAGGCGTTGAGAACACGATATTATGATAAAGTGGTTCTCAAAATTTCCCTGAGATAATGCCCCAAGTGGTACGAACACTCAACAAAACCGGTGACATCTGTTGGACTCTATACAATGTTGTACGACCAACAAATTCAAACGATAGCAGCAAACAAACCGAATATTGTTATCCGGGATTTGGAGAAAAAATCGTGTCTACTTGTAGATATTGCTATGCCTTGCGATCAAAACGTAACCAAGAAGGCAAAGAAATGTCTTAAATGCAAATGTTTGGAAATCTAGATCAGCCGAATATGGGGCGTAAAAGCACAGGTCGTCCCCACAGTAATGTACTTTCCATAGTACTGTACCATAGTCCTCGGAGCTTTGGGATTTCTTCCGCAAAATTTGTGTAAGAACTTGGCTGTAATCCCAGGTCATTCAAAAGTCTGAGAAGTGCAAGAAATTGCTTTATTTGAAACAGCCCACATTTAGCGCAAAGTATTGTAGAGGGACGGACAGTCAGTAGATCTGCTCCTTACGTAACTGGTTGCAACGTGGGGTAGATTTTGGTTGATGTGAATTTTTCAGTCAAAATCGGAACTGTTTCTTTGTCTTTATAGTTTTCACGAGTTCCTTGACAACTAACGAAGCCGTAGACACTTCCCACGCGGCCGGATATCTTTCAGTTTCTGCCCAGGCTGGAAAGTAGTAATTTAGATAATTATATTTATAATAATATCAAGTACAATATCTTAGACTGAAGTAGGTGAATTTGGTATTCAATGAACAAAAATGGGTAGATTTTTAATGAAGTTAAAGTGGTTGTCAGAGTTGTAGCTGCGGCTTTTGGTTTGGGGGGAGAGTTGACGCTCGCCCCAGTTCCCATTGACGTCGCGTCCGCTGCTTATGGCGACACCCTCCCCCCCTCTCTCTCTCTCTCTCGGCGCCGGGCGGAGGTCTCGGTCGCGCAATTCTATTGTACTCCCACACAAGCGCAGAGTTCAGCCCACGGAGAGCCCCTCCCACCCCCCTTCACTGCTGTTCTTGCTCACGCCTCCGCCCCCGCCCTCGCCTCCGCCCACGCCCCATACGGATGAAAACATCTGAAACGGACCTTGAACGGAATAATTCTACGCGGATGCAAAATCTTCCACACCACCCATAAGACTGCGTAAGGGGTATGAATACATTTGAAGGGCTTGATGCGGTAACATGAGAAGCCCACAACTGACACAAGAAATTTCCTGCTATTCGTATCTGTCAATATCTCAATTTGGAACAAAGTATGACCACTCTCGTTAGTGTGTAGGTCGTGATCGTAGAATGAAGTACTTGAGAGTTGTATAAAGACGAGCCAAACTTTGATAAAAACCGAAATATTAACGTTTACGAGAAGCAGAATAGTTGTTGTTGCTGAGGCTCATCTTGTTACTTCTTCAAGCACTTAATTTTTACCGGCCAGACCAAGTATTATTTCGAGAACTTGTCTTCAGAAGTATTACACGGGAATTCGTAAAGGAGATTTTCATATATATTTTTACCTTCGTATTTTATATACCCACATGAAATTGTTTAAGTTGCTTCATTTCCCACGATCAACTTGCTCATCTTAATATTAAAAATACTAAAGGTTTTCGTTTAGAAAGAAATTTGAGATTTCAACTGAACGAAATTTCATGAGTTTGCTTCAAATCAAAGTGTACCTCACATGAGATATCCTGTCGTGTCCTGTCCTGTTCTTGGCTCGACATAACCGATACGGGCCCTGGCCCATCAGCGGTTACCCAGCCTCTCCGCCATAGGAAAAGGGATTCGTGTGGTTAGCACGAAGACATTCCTTCATCGTGTATACTGGTCTTCTTAATCTTAGGGTGGGCTTTCTCATCGTCACACAACGATAGATACTGGGACATTTGTAAGGGAAGTGCACGGTTATAATTTGTCTCGGCCGAGAATAGAACCCGGGGTTGCTGAGGAAAGCTGCATGCTGCGGGAACGCTGAGGAAAGCGAGCATGCTAGCCAACGGGCCACCCGAGAGGGAAGATGAGTTATCATGTGCTCTTATTAACCGGTTTTATAGAAAAATCACAAACTTTAATAATATATTGAAATTAACAGAATGAGCGCTTAATTGCCGTCACTTGTTTGGTTGGTTGTGTGAGTTACTATCAATTTGTCGAAAGTGGACGACAGGTGAAACTGTTCTACAGTTCTAACTTCTGCGCGTCGTAATGGCAAATCTGCTAGTAATTTTCAAGAATGGAATTTGTTAATCCCTCTGACTGCAAATATGATCTGAATTAACCGCCAGTAAATTTTTAGGCTGTGCACAATTAATTTCAAGTGTGTGAAATCATAGAAAACATTAAATAAAAATATTTGAAGTTTTAGTCAAACATAATTATTCGATCTTAAAATGCAATGAAACATTAATATAAAATATTTATCAAACCAATATTGTGTGTCGTGAAAATTTCCATTATTTTAGGTCTTGAAAATTCAGAGTAAACATTTCATGACTAGCTAATGTTCATTTAGAAAAATCACAATTTACGAAGGAAAACATTGATTTACCTATAAGATATTTGAAATATATTATCAGTTATATTTTTGTTTATATTCTTTAGATTACGAAACGAATATTATTTCATATGATTTATTTCAATATGAAGTTGTCATCGACTCTTTCTCACAACAGCTTTGAACATCCGCTTTTGCTCAAGGCGTATTTTGAAACTGAGAAAGTCTCTAAACATATTCTCTCACCTATAACATGGCCACTGAGTGCAAACATACTTACAACTTGATTATGAGGTCGACATCATCACCTGAACTATTTCTCCAGAAAACGAATGCCAGGCGAGCGGTTCCCAGGTTTCGCATCTACTTTCTCACAGCAGCTTCAGTGCTACGTCACTGCTTTGGTGCCATTGTGACGTGCTCCCGAGCGCAGAGAGCGCGAGAAAACCATTTAATTGGGGGCGCTTCTGCCTGAGAGGTAGTCAGAAGTGGCGGGCGCCACGGCTCAGAGCAGACCAGAGCAGAGCAGGGCTTGTCGGGGGAGGGGGAGGAAGGGAAGGAGGGAGAGCCTCAAAGAACCGGGAGGCAATGGACAGGGAGGGGAGGAAACGTAATGGGCGGGGCGGAGCAGGGCAAAGCTGATGACCAGTGCCATGGATTAAGTCGAATGACGCAGTGAGCGGCCGACGAGCCTACATCTTAGGAGAGTTCCATCACCTCTGGCAAGATAACAACTTTGAACTCCTCAAATGGAAGCTTTTGCAAGTGGAAATAAAAGTAACTAGCTGAGCGTGGCGTCTCCGACAAGTACTGTCATCTTCATTTTTTTTATTTCTGCTTTGCAAGCTCATTATAGAAAGACATTTTAAACACAAAACAGTTGCCTGGTCCCTTCTATCCTCATAAACAGACTTACTACATGAAAAAGTAGCGATAGAAGAACTGTTTTTAAATATTTGAATGTTTCATTAGATACTATTTAACTAGCTTCAGTCTTCGACTCATGTCCTAAGCAATACACGTTATCCCGGAAAGCAATATACTAATTCACTGCATTTCATCAGTGTAGGTGTATCGACTCCTTCCTAAAACGATTTTTTTATTGAATATTTCACATATATTTTTGAAATATCCTGATAATAAAAGTAAAAAATTAAACAAAAACGCCTAGCCAAAAGAAATTTAATGAGCTTACTGATAATCTGAGTAGATATCTTAATACTCTCCCAAAACGCCTCTTAGGTGCTAAATCCCTCAACATATTTGGTCAATAATTCCCTTAGAACTTTTTAGAAGGATACGAAAAATGGCTGTCTCTCACCAATAACCTGCCTGTTATGTAAAAGTGAAAATTTTCATTTTTGTATCGATGATTCCTAGATAACAATCATATTGACATTAAATAATGTCGATCACAACCCAGCTTTGATATGATTGCTCTAATCATGAGATTTATGTACAGTTTTGCTGCGAAACATAAAGTTTGATGATAACTTTATCATTGATTTTTACACCAGTTATTGTCTGCAGCAAATATTTAAGGTTAACTTTAGGATATTTGACTACGTCGATTAAGATAATTTTAAAAAATTAATTATTTAAAAATTCAATGTCAACAAGGCTGATATATACTGCTTGTGTTTAGGATGTTTTAATCTCCTTGTAAACGAGAAATTAAAGAAACATCCTGGTAGGTGTAAAACAGCGTTATCCGAAGAATTTATTTGTAGGGCCATCTTCCATGTGAAGGGCAGTGCAAATTTAAGTAATACGAGCTTGGAGTTTCAGCGCTGCTCCTAGTCGTTCGTCTTGGGAAAGTCAAACGTGCTGCGAATAAGATATTCCATAGAGAGAAGGCTCGTTGAATCGCGGGGTTTTCCCGAAGGCGGATGTTAGTATGTGGAGGTATACCTTTTCTTATCATGAATATTAAACTGCACTCGAGGATATGGAATTGGAAAATGGATCTCAGGGGAGTGATGCATTTGTTTGAGAGTTTCATAGTGTGTTTACCTTACACCCTTGAGTAAAGTAGATCTTTCTTTTTCAAGATACCTGGTGAAGTTTTCATGTAAAAAAAAACTTGATAAAAATTGTTTTTAGAGTTGCAATGGAATAAATAGAGATATTTCAAGAATCTGAAATAGGCTTTTGAATGCAAATCTAATTACATTTCTCATTAGTGGAAAAAATGGAATTTTTGGCTTTGGTTTTTTGGCAATTATTGTCTAAGCAACTTGAAATTTCTCACAATAAAAATTGTTCATATCTGAGTAATTAAAATCAATTCTAGAATTCCTTTTCTTTTTATGAAATTTCGCAATTTTCAATAACTAGAGTTAAGTAAATGTTGACAAAATAAATACATAGTGTTCTTGTCTCTTATGAAGGTGTGAATGGAGAGGAACAGTTTATTTTAGAATCGTTCGATGAAGCAGTTCTTTCCACTCCTGAAAACGATCTACAATGGTCGTGAACCGCCACTAAAAAGAGTTGAAACGTACTATAAAAGCTGTTATGCAGAAGGGATGAGACGAACTTCAGTGATACGAGAGAATATTCGTCGAAGAAAAAGGTTTGTCACGAATTCCTCACATTGTTTACATTTTGGGAATGTAGTTCTTGCACTCCATCTAATGACAGATCTCAGATGGTAGTTACTGAATCTTGTGCACATTACGTAAAATGGTAAACTATTCATTAGTTTCTTATTCTTTCGGTATATTTTTTTACTCATAAGAAGCTGACATACAGTTAAAATGAATTTTTGATTGTGCCAATAGTAACTAGATTTAGCAGAAGTGTTCTTTTACTAATTTTCTTCAGAATTAATTTTCTTACACATCGCGTGCACACATCTCTCAAGGCTAAATCACATTGGAAAAACCCTCCATAACGCCCAACTGTTACTGCACTACAGACACTTTCCTACAAAAAGCAGTAAAACTGTTGATCTGGTCTGTTTGTGCCCGGCCGCCTTCGGCGCTGATAAACTTCCGCCCTTGCTTCACTGTGGTCTACCCCTCAGATTTGACCACAGATATAGTGGCTAAGTTTTGTTTTGGAAAAAGGGTGCCGTTGTCATCATGAATACACACGGCTCAAGAAAGTACTACAGTGCTTCCGCGATTTGGGCAAAATCAACGACTAGGGTTTAAAATTTTCAGAACTTCCCTACAAAGTATGTTATGGGCTAAAATGCCTGATGCTCATTTCTTAACACACAAGAAGACCATTCAGAAACGAAAAATGAGGTTTGACAGCCCCGTATTTGGGAAAATGAAAATATGATCAGTAATTTAAACGTTTTAAACAATATCTATTAGTATGTAGAACAAAATATTAGTATGAGGCAATAGCGAGAGTAACAAAAATAGTGTTGTATTGATTAATAAAAAACGGTTAACATTCGCGTGACTATGTTCTACATTAAGCTAATGCAATTTATCTTTAAAATATACTGCGTTTAAAACATGAACCATATTTCGTATTCTATACTAAATATTATACTCATAACACCAACATTTTCTACGCAAATGTTGGCATTGCATACTTTTGCAGAAGAAAAAACAAGAGCGAACTACATTTTGTGCTAGTGACATCTTCTATGCAACTCACTCGACTTCCAGTGCAAAGGTCACGGGATCAACTCGTCAGCAAGTCATGATAGGAGGGACTGAGCACATTTGCTTACAAAGAGGTCACTTTCGCTCCCGTGGCGCGCGCTCTCCATGCAAAAGAGTTGCCGCCGCGCTCCACTGCCCTTGGCTCCGGCCCCCGGCTCCAGCCCCCAGCTCCAGCCCCCGGCTCCAGCCCCCGGCTCCAGCCCCCGGCTCCAGCCCCCGGCTCCCCCCTTTCCAATCTCCACTCGCTTCATCCCTGGCGTCTTCTTCCAACTCTCCCACTTTTCCATCATTCGCTCACTCCTCTTTCCACACTCCATGTGTAAAATGTGTTCCGGCGGGATCCAGGTACCAGCCTGTTGGCGTACTTGGTGGGGATGGGGATAAAGTCAAAAACTTGGGTACCCACCCCGGGGTGAATTCTTCCTGGTAGAACAAGTCGTAGTGAGTTGTAGACCACGCAGGGTATCTATTACTACTTTCTTCAAACCCACCCCTGATTGCCACCGCCCCGTCTCATTCCCTTTCTCCTCCAATCAGCTCTCTTCTTACTACATCTCTCCCCCAACTTCTCATACCTCCTCTTCCTACACCCTCTCCAACCGCACCTACAACACCATTACAATATTTTTCCACTCTATCTTTTTTCCCTTTGTGATTGCTTGTCTCCTTTCTCCCTCGCTATTGCGCATCCTGTGTTAATTTCACTTATTTCATTCAGCTTCCACACCTCAATCCCCCTCGTTTAGCTTGCACTCTTCGAACGTTATCGTTTGCCCGGCTCCCGCGTGGCTCTTGCATGCGGTCTGCGCGTGTTCCTTCCTTTGCATGCGGCAACCCACTCTCGTCGTTCCTATGTGTGTTTAGGAACCTCTGACAGCTTCATAGCCCCACCCTACCCCACCCCACCCCACCCCGCGCAGCCCAGATTTCCGTCGTCAGACCTTTTTTCTTTCCGCAACCTTTCGCTTCACCGCTCCCGCCACCTCCCTCCTCACACCTCCGCTTCCTGGGTTGCGCCAACTCTGATTTCTTCGCGGCGTCAAACCTCCTCTTTTGTTCCGACTTGCACGAACTTTTAACGCTCTGTCAGCCGCCGCTGTAGGTCCCGTGCGACCCGCCCTAGTCGGCGCCACCCCAGCCACCCCTTGCAACACCTGCCGCATCCGCTTCTTCAGTTGTTTGCCACTTGGCACCTCTGGCATCTGGACCGGCTGAGGAAGTTTTGCACTACAATGTTTCGCTGTTCATTGCTCGTTCTTATATAGTAACCCAGTGCGTGCATGCGTGCGTGCGTGCGTGCACACATGCGTGCGTGCGTGCGTGCATGCGTGCGTGCGTTCGTGCGTGCGCCACTCACGGACCCCACCAATGGAGTCTCTAGTCCCGCAATGGACCCCCCCCCCCCCATGAGGTGTCACTCGACTCGCGTTTATCTCTTGGTGGGGAACTGACCACCTTTCTGTTCCAAGATCCATCTAGGATATTCTAAGAAATTTCTCTAAGACCCAGTTTGCTTAGTAAACAACTAAAGAGTTTGGGGTAACTTAAGACACACTCTCATATTGCCCTTACCGACAGAATTCTTATACTCAGTGTCAATGCTTTCGGCACTGCATTTCTCACGCGATTAAGAATTATTATTGAGGCTCCAAGGAAAAGGCCATTAAATATTTGTTATTCACATGTTGTGTTATGTAACACTAACATTTTGTATGTTCTTGGTATGATGTAAAGAACTGTTGCACTGAATATACGAGTATACTATACTGTGTTATAGTAGTGTTTGTGAAGATCTGTTTATTTTAAAATATTTATTTTATTTCCGAGTTACAAGGAAGAATTTGTTAGTCATGAGTAGAGTGCGTGCTACTTTTTAAAAAAACGGTTCATCGGTTTTGTTCAGCTGCATTTATGCTGCTGCAAGCCCCTGGTTATTAATATAATAATAATAATAATAATAATAATAATAATAATAATAATAATAATAATAATAATAATAATAATAATAATAATAATAATAATAATAATAATAATAATAATAATAATAATAATAATAATATAATTACGTCTGATTGACATAGCCATTCCCCTCTCCCACAATAATACACCCAGCAAATACAAGAATCTGGCAGATGAACTAAACAGAATGTGGAAAGCCAAGAAAGGTAATATTTGACCCATCGGCATTTCGGCCACAGAACTTATTTCTAAAAGCGCGAAAATACGCTTGGAAATCCTTGAATTCGAAAACCACTTATCCAAAATGCAGAAATCTGCTTGCTGTACTGGACACTTGCCAAATTGTGGGGAAGTTCTTGGGAGACGAGCTTGATTGAACTCTCCACAATTACCGTTTCACAGTTTCCAAGAACACAATTTTAATATATATATATATATATATATATATATATATATATATATATATATATATATATATGAACAGTAGTAAATAGTTTATCTCGCATGTGTTGTGTGATATGTGTAAATTTAACTTGTCATCTGATAAAATAAAAAAAATGTAGTTTGTAATAAGTCTTGAATTTTAATTCCGATGTATTATGTAATGTCCAATGCTGCTGAATAAATAAATTAAAAATATAATAATAGAGATACTAATATTAATAATACATTCACCACCCCGACTTGACATGACCACTGCCTCTCGAAAATCGTGTGCCGCCGGGCCCCGCTCCCCGATCGGCGGCCTGTCAGCGCGGCACCCGCGGCGGGGCTCGCGGGCCCGTGAGGAGGCGGCGGCGGCGGCGGCGGCGGCGGCGGCGGCGGCGCGAGTGGCCGGGCCTCGCATCGATCTGCGCAACAGGGTGGCTCCGCGCTCCGCCCCGCCCCGCCCCGTGCGCCCCGCCCCGCTCCGCGGCGCCCCTTCCTTCTTGTCCCCGGTGCGTTCGAGAGAGGCGCGAGGAGGCGCAGTCAACACGTGTCCCCGCAGCCTCCTCGCTTCTCACGCGGTCGCCGCCCCCGGGCGACGGCCCTGCGACCCTGCGGGCCAACGAGGCACGCCTTTCCCCTTTGCGACTACACTTGCACTGCTGATGGTCCCCTTCTTCTTCTCTTGAACTCATTTACCTTCTTCTCTTGGTCTCATTTACCTTCTTCTCTGGGTCTCGTTTACCTTCTTCTCTGGGTCTCGTTTACCTTCTTCTCTGGGTCGCATTCACCTTCTTCTCTGGGTCGCATTCACCTTCTTCTCTGGGTCTCATTCACCTTCTTCTCTTGGTCTCATTCACCTTCTTCTCTTGGTCTCCTTCACCTTCTTCTCTTGGTCTCGTTCACCTTCTTCTCTTGGTCTCGTTCACCTTCTTCTCTTGGTCTCGTTCACCTTCTTCTCTTGGTCTCGTTCACCTTCTTCTCTTGGTCTCGTTCACCTTCTTCTCTTGGTCTCGTTCACACTCTTCTCTTGGCCTCCTCTTACAGTCGGTTTCTCACAATCCATCTCGTTCCATTCGCTTACGCTCCTGATTGTTATTCTGTTGGTTAAGATAGCTCGGTAATAGCGTTGCATACCGCTGCAGTATCTCTGGTCGGGAGGTCCAAAGATCTAGTCCTGACGATGATGACTGTACAGCTTGATCGGATTCAGCCGCGGTCTAAGGTGAATTCTAGATGACTATTAAAGTCGATAGTTTCGTGATTTTTTCGGGAAGTATCAGGCGAATGCTGATGCAGATCCCTACCAAATTGGCCATGGACCACGCGCCGTCTTTCCTTCCTGCTCTTAGAGCTATCGCCTCCCCTCACCAATGGCTCCCATTTTTATGCCCCACGCCACCGCATGTGTCGGGAGACCAGTCGGGGGCTTAGAGCTACTCCCGGCTGGGGGGGGGGCGCCCGCTGGGGAATCCCGCGTGCCTGCGACAAGCAGACTCGCGTTTTAGATTCAGTAAAAACATCGCCACCTCCTGCGATACAAGATGACTACACTTACGAGACTAATAACCACAGCCGTTGACGCGCCCACAAACACCATCAATCATCTCCTACTTTCTCCTAATTGTTCATCAGTCTCTAAAAGTATTTTCGCGTTCAAAAATCAGATAAATGGTAAATTGAGAAGTAATGTATCTCCAAGGGTTCATGTGATGTTGCTTTGTCATTTTGTAGCGATGATCTGCCTCCATCTCTGGTGAAGAATGATGTACTTCGCTGCCAACTGCGGTAGTTTTGTTGTTCACTTTTGCCAGCTGAATCTACGTCCCTATTGGAGATGAGATACCAAAAAATACTTTTAATATTTTTTAAAATAAAATCATCAAATGAAAGTTGGCATTGTGGTACCCATCGTCGGTCGCGGTGGTATAAATAAATCCCCCACTGGATTTATGGTCCTACCTTGCACACTATTTCGATCGATAGGAATGAGAGCTCTTTAGACGTCCCTTGAAAGGATATGTAGTCGCAGACACTTCATGTGAGCTTGATCTTTTGATCTTTGCTGATATTTGTTGATCTTCGTTGATCTTTTAAATTTGTAATACCAACATTGTGTGTTGTTTTTTACATCTTCATATCAGCAACTGTTGTAAATGTCTGGCAAACGTAACCCTTTAGCATCCTTTTATAACAAACTTAAATATTCTTCAATAAGAGTATTAGAAACGGTATTAAGTAATAAACGGTAATAAGTAATAACAGGTATTAAGTAATAACGGGTATTAAGTAATAACGGGTATTAGATATTGAAGAGTATTAGATATTGAAGGGTATTAGATATTGAAGGGTATTAGATATTGAAGGGTATTAGATATTGAAGGGTATTAGATATTGAAGGGTATTAGATATTGAAGGGTATTAGATATTGAAGGGTATTAGATATTGAAGGGTATTAGATATTGAAGGGTATTAGATATTGAAGGGTATTAGATATTGAAGGGTATTAGATATTGAAGGGTATTAGATATTGAAGGGTATTAGATATTGAAGGGTATTAGATATTGAAGGGTATTAGATATTGAAGGGTATTAGATATTGAAGGGTATTAGATATTGAAGGGTATTAGATATTGAAGGGTATTAGATATTGAAGGGTATTAGATATTGAAGGGTATTAGATATTGAAGGGTATTAGATATTGAAGGGTATTAGATATTGAAGGGTATTAGATATTGAAGGGTATTAGATATTGAAGGGTATTAGATATTGAAGGGTATTAGATATTGAAGGGTATTAGATATTGAAGGGTATTAGATATTGAAGGGTATTAGATATTGAAGGGTATTAGATATTGAAGGGTATTAGATATTGAAGGGTATTAGACAATGAAGGGTATTAGACAATGAAGGGTATTAGACAATGAAGGGTATTAGACAATGAAGGGTATTAGACAATGAAGGGTATTAGACAATGAAGGGTATTAGACAATGAAGGGTATTAGACAATGAAGGGTATTAGACAATGAAGGGTATTAGACAATGAAGGGTATTAGACAATGAACGGTATTTAATAAGAGTATAAAGAAAGGCATTTAGATCTGTATTCTGCTGATGGTGGCGCGGATTTGCTTCTGCGCAGTTGGTAATAAGAGTTTGCAACCGTGCGCCAGAGGAGCGCCACTATGCCGCTCGTGTGACTACCTCTATTTAAACCAATGCTTTGCCAGCAGACGCGCCACTCGGAAGCGCTGCTGGATGGCGCCGTGTGAAGAGGTCCTTACAGCGTTGGTATTTCTACGAAATGCATCTGTCGAGTTCCTGCGCTGGGATTTTCGAGAACACGTTTTAATAATAGAATATCTGCAACGTAGCCTCACGCGTTATCGGCGCCCCCAAAACATCCCCGTAACGAAGCTATAATTCGCCCACGTCTCCTCCCTCCGTCCCACCCCCTTTGCATTTCTCTTCTCTCTCTTGCGCAAGCATACGCATGGAGCCCCTCCCCCGCGCACGCACGCAGGGCCGGTTTGCGGGTGCGAGCGGTGCGTCGGTGCGTCGGTGCGTCGGCGCGGGAGCGATTCCGCGTAGTCCGGGCGGGGGCGTGGGGCGCGCGGGGCAGGGAGGGGTGGCGGGGGAGGGGCAGGTGCCGAGGGCGGGGGGCGGGGCCGAGGCGCCCTCTCGCTCCGGCCCGGAGCCAAAGCGTGGGCGGGCGCGAGACACTTGCTCCATTGCAGGAGCCGCGGCTATTGGGGGCGAAATCCGGAGAGTCGGGTGTTTTCAGAATTCTCGAGAAAGCAAAGAGTTAGAATTGCGTTCCTGACAAAGCTGCAAAGCAGTGACTGTCATCGTTTGCAAAAATTGAATAATACGCAGAGTTCCAAAAGTACAATACATAAAAAACATATAATTTGTAATTAGCATGTCATGTAGTTGCTAGAGAATTTTGTTAATTCTTAAGGCATACCCATGGAATTTATAAATTGTGCTCTCTGAATTTCAATAATGTAATGGAAGTTCTGCGAGTTATTCTGTGCAAAAGCAGTAAGAATCTGTCAACTAGTGTTTCCAGTGAACTTGTTACTATATTGCTTAAAAAGTAATTAGAAAAGAAATTCGCACTTAGTACTCAGCTCGCATTTTCGCGAAAATGATCATTAATTGTTTCACCTTTACACAGTTCAACATTTAATTGAAATGAAAATTGAATTGTTTTCACTTTCAATGCTAATAATAGATGTTTATTACAAAATACGAGGCAATACGGGGCAGAAGTCATGGCAACTATTTTTTTTTCTACAAGAAGCGTTATCGATCGCACAATTTTATTTGTTCCGTGAAAGAAATGCGGCAGTGAGGTGTGTTCATATCAACATATGATTCTGTGTCTCTAGTGGCTCTATTAGCGCAGAGGACGACACAAAATCAGATGTCCGACTACTCCGTGCGAGATGAATGCAACCTTTTTAGAGCAGTGCTCATACATCTCATACACACCTTTCTCCATGGGAGAAATTCCTGAGAATGTCACAGGGAATTGGTGGAATTGGTAACAATGTCCCATGCCGGACAGTCGCGAGAAGGACAGGAGAGTTTCTGCCAGGATGCGAAGAAGACCTGTGTGTGTGTGTGTGTTTGTGTGCGTGTGCGTGTGCGTGTGTGTGTGTGTGTGTGTGTGTGTGTGTGTGTGTGCGTGCGGACCGATGTGGCACGAGCGCTAATCGAGCATCTACCTAAACGGGCCTTCGGAACGAGAATGTAATGCCTTTGGCATGTTGTGAACTCGAATGTGCTAAAATGTTTTGGAACATGGAACAAGTTCTGTCATTTCAACTACCTTAATAAATATGAGAAACTCAGTTTTGGTGTGACGTTAAATGTGCATGCACTTAGTTCATGCCTTGTCCTTTTATGTGTATATATCACATTTTCCACCCGTGCTCGTATTCTCGCAAACAAAATAGTTGCCATGATTTATGCTCGAACCCTCGTATTAATCTACGTTTTTACATAATTCAATTGTTTCCCTTCCATCATAACCTTCGTCAGATTGTCATTCATTTACGATTCTAAACCATTTTGATTTAACATAATTTTTAATCGTTCGTATATCTTCTCTAATCTTGGATGAAAAAACTACATTTTGATTAAAGTTTGCAACTACAATAAGAAATTGTGTAAATATTGGTATGTACTGAAAAGGGTTTATGTCCAGTTGTAGGTTTTGATGCACTAAAATACTAATGTTTGTTTTTTCGTTTCAGGTAAGGGAGATAAGACATTAAAGGCGAACAGCATTTTATATAGTCCAACGTTTTAGCACGTAAGTATGAGAACCGTATATTATTAAATGCATATTAATAATATTAACTAAAAGATTTTAAGTAAAGCTGATAGATTTTAAGTAAAGTCAATAAAATGGTGCACATTTTACATAAAACATTTTAAATTTTCGATGGGGCGTCATTTACTGCCGACATTAAATAGCAAGTGTTGCCGATGCTAAATGTATCTGAATTTTTATAGAACCACACATTTTATATTCATTTAGACTTTCCTATTGAAACTATGGAACATGTAAAATTAGCAGCTTGTCTAATAGATTTTGAGATGCTATGAGGGATGTCACTGATTTATCTCAAGTTCAGGAAGATACTGTGTTACAATGATTAATATGTTTTTAAACTTTTTTACAACTTCGTTTTACATTTTGACATGCACAAATAGTCGCCGAGAAAATGTCGGACCCCGGAAAAAAGGTGGTAGTGTGTCCTTATCCATTATTCTACAGATATGGACATGTATATGTATGTGTATGTGTGCCTGTGTACATAATGTCATTTCTTACAATCAATTATATTGACATATTTAGATACGATTTACCTTGCTGCTCTCGATTTTCACAACGTCTCTTAGTACACTTTACCGAATTCGGGGTGTCTCAGAACGTGACACACTGTGACCAGCGCATAACATAATTACCTAAAATACATTTCCTCATTTTAATATTTCCCTCCTGATTGTTAAACAATCTCGCATGCTCTGATGTTCGGCAGGTACACGAATCTCTTCGGCTATGTCAGAACGTGACCTGATCGCAAATGCACAAAGAGCCTGAAAACCATGGGCAAATGTAATGATGTTACTACAGTCATTTGAAATTTTTGCCCACATGTTTATTGTCGAAAAGTTAACATTTTCGACCTCTCAACTTGCTTTAGAAGTTTCTAACATATATTTTGAGACACACTGCACTTGGGAAATATTTTACGTACACATTTAGTACGTGTTTAGGATACTACCAAATATACTTAATAAGGATTACGTATGATACTAAGTGAAAAGATAGGATCAACAGCAATATTTTCTAGAATGAGGCTATTGAGAAAACACCCCAAATAATTTTTCGGCAACATTTTACTACTTTAACGTAACAATGAAATCTAGTTAAGATTCTGGATGCTGTCGTAAACAAAACGTACCAAAATTTGAGTGCATGCTACGATCTTATGAAGAGCCCCCGCAGTGCTTCGTCATGACTACTTGAAATGTCAGGACATTTTCCTCTTTCTAGATCTATTTTTGAATTCTGAGTTGTTTGGTTGGTCTCACATATTTTGTTTAAAAGTGAAACTTATTATTGTGTTTCCAAAGTTCTGAACGTTTCAGATTGACATTGTCTCGCCACATGTTTTTGCCTTTGTATTCGTTACGTGCGACCAACATATTCGTAAAACAGCTTTATGCCTTTTTTAATAATCACTGGATTTTTACGATTACCTACTTTGATAGGTAACATTTGAGACTGTGCTCGCCAATGACTACCGTAACCGAATGTTTGTTAATGTACTAACACATATATTTCATTAAAGGCCGTCCATTTCTCTTATTTCTATTTGTATTTATTCTATAAAAGAATTGGCTTTTTTCTGGATTTGTAACAATACACATTTTAATTGTATAAGATTCATTAGCGCGATTTTTTATCTTGGCATCCCTCATTTCATTAGAAATACCTGTTTTATGAATGGTTCTCATAAGTTATTGTTAGCTACGAATTAGTTGTAGCTTAGTACTGTAAGTTGTACTGTAAAGTTAAAATCCTTAAGGGATGTTTAGCCGTTGTGAATGACTTTTCGTTATTGTTGTTGCGTTATGTCGATATAAGTATCATATTTCAAACAGTGATTTACTTGCAATTGGCGATAATTCTCGCTTTTGAACAAACAATCCAAAATAACAATAGACTCCCACTTGACAAAAGTCTTGATGTGTGAGGATTAACTTATTTGTGAGGATTTTGAAATAATCTGAAAAAGCAGGGAGAGGAACATTGTTATACTACATCTCTAAACCATTTTCCCCTACGGTATTCAATATAGAAATATATTGATGACTTAATAGTGTTTGTACATTGTAGGTGAATTCTAAGACCATACTAGACTCAAATATCTTGCAAGGAAATCGAACATACCAGTGTGTTCATTGCCGCGAACAATGACAAACGAATCAGCACATGTAATGTTCTTCAGTCTTCAGCGGAGGAGAGGCATGCAATCAATTCATTTTTCAGTATCTTATGTTTTTTCTCTGAATGAGGATTTGTGATTAAGTTTACATTTTCAAATCCTGGTTCGCCACAATATGTGAAAATGTTGCAGAATCATTCACACAAAGCCCACCAATGAAACAACGGAAGACTTTGTAAACACGTGTGACACTACAGACACGTTCGCTGTGCATAGATCTGTGCTGTAGGCCGTGCCTTCCGGTCGCAACAGCTTTTTGTTTCGAATGCGCGTCATCTGGCGGAGAGAGCTGCGCGGCGCCGAGGTGAGAAGCGCCAAGGCTGCAAGGCAGTTGGGGATTGCGGGGGCGGACTGGGACGCGGCCGCCGCCCCCTTGACCCACCTTCCGTCCCGCCCCTCCCCTCCCCTCTCCTCCCCTCCTCGTCCACGCACGCGGCAGCCACGGCATTTTCTTTTCAGCACTCTTGCATGGGAACTAGCGCGTACTTTCACGGTACTTAGAGTCGAAAGTGTTACTTTGACGAACGGGTACTGCAAACAAATCTTGGCCTTATAAAACAATCGGATTCTGCAAAGTACACAAAATACTGGACCGACGATAATTAACATATCTGCCACCTCGTACATCCCAAGAGAACGTACTTGTAAGATTCCAAAAATCGTAGTAAAATAATGAAATATGCGGTTCCATACGTTTCCGGCCTGCCCAAGATGTCGCTTATCAATGAGAAAACCTTGTGAACGGTTTATATTCATATCTGTAGATGTAATGCTATAATGTTGGCCGACATCTCACTTTTAAGGGAAGGGGTACGCGAGTTACATGCGGTGCGTGATATGTCATGATGTTTAGCTTCTTCATGACAACGCACCTGCACTTCTACTCCCAGTGCAAAGAGTGTGAAGGTCTTCAAAGAATTGGACCATTCAGACTACAGTCCAGATAGGGCACGCAGTGATGTCTACAATTTATGAAAACTGGAGAAAAACTTTCGGGGAAGAAAAGTGTCAGACAAGTCTTGAGCTGAAAGAAGTATTTGACCACTTTGCGAACACAAATTCGGAGTATTATTTCAACGGCCTAAAAATGTTAACATTCTTGATATACAGATGTGAAAAGTTGGTTTGACTAAAGGACCATTAAGTTGAAAAGTTACGTAATTTTTTACTCTCTTACCCTTACGAATGTATTTCGCAAAATGAGAAAGTTATGTAATCGTGCGCCGGAAAACGGGGAATTTTCGACAGAAAAAATCTTATTGCCCTGTCCTGGTAATGAAAAAGTGGATAAATGTTGATGATATATTATAGTAAATTACTTTCTATTAACACGTTGTGTAGCCAGAATCCATGTTTTGTGGGCCTTTAATGCCGAAAAATCCATTGACGGTAAAACGTATGTCCGTCTGTCTCCGTCCGTCCGCTCACTCCTAAGCCGTTCTGTCGATTTTCTCCAAAATTGATATTCCCCGATCGATCTGAACGAACTCAAGGCTTTGGGAGTTTCAATCGATTTTTGAGGGTACTTTAAGTGAATCCTCAAAAAAAGTCTCACATTCGATGAAATTACAGAAATTTTAAAAATTGCAAGTGTGTAATTTTTTTGGGCGTTATCCCACAACTTTAATATTGAAGATAGATTTTTTCTTAATAAAATCTGTTGTTTTAAAGATATTTTGAGTCATGAACAATTTTTTCGAAAATATAACAAGTTTTTGAGTAATTTTTGCGCGAAATGTAGGCAATTAAATTTCCGCTTCAAATACTTATCTTCAAATTTTCTCCACATGTCTAATAAGGGACGGTAAAAAATATGGGACTAGTCTTATTTTGGGGCATCACTCGGTTTTTGAAAATTGAAAAAAGTTAACATTCCAAAATTACAAAATCGAAGATGGAGACTTTTGCCTCAGACAAGGACTCTTAACAAAATAGCTCTTTAAAAGAGGCCATGGCAATTGTTTGAAAAAAATTGATAGTTTTCGCGTGATTTGTGCTTGAAATATACGCAGTTTCTAAAAAAACATATCAAAATCCGCTCAAAACTTTTTCTTCAAACATTATACACGGATAAAAAAGGGACGCTTATAATAATGGTGCTGGTATGATTGTCATTGAACTCTTTTTTCCAAAATTGCAAATTTAGAAATAATGGGAAAAGGTATGAGCTGATGTAGGTTCATTAGTGTTTTGTATCGAAAATAGAATCGAGAGAGGCCAGAAATCGTCTATGGAACCGAAATCGTACGCAACTCATACGGAAGTGTCATTGGCGTACTTTGGCTCCAATCGTCCGTCTATCGCCAAAGCCTCGCTTACTGTACGTTTGCGAGTGCAACTCAAAAGCCAATCTTGATGAGTGAGTAACTGATAAATACAGTTTTGGGAACTGTACATACGTCTAATGCGCGCGCGCGTGTGTGTTTGTGTGTGTGTGAGTGGTGTTTGCGCAGCTACTCACCCTTTCTGATGCGGCTGCAGCGTCTCTGACAGGGAGTTCTAAGGTTCGATTCCCAACAGTGGCGGGTGTTCAACGCCAGCTACATAACTAGTCGAATTCAGCCGCTGGCTGGAGGTCCATTCTATATACCCGGATGATCTGATCGATAGTTCCCCATCGTTTTTCCGATCTATACCATGCGAATATCGTAGAAGTACATAAACAAACAGACCGCGAGTGATTATTCTTTCTTTATTCTTATCATCTCTTCACTTACACACGCTTACACGCTCAACTCTACCACACATAGAGAGTGCTTCCAGCGCGTCCGGGCTGCGATGGCGCCGGCGGTGTAAATGGGGAACACCGCCAGCTCCGGGAAGCACTAAATATTCTCTGAACCGTTCTGTGCTGTGGCGACCGGCTATTTCAGGAAATCCGTATACTCATTGTCACATTTGCGTCGTATTGAAATGTGCAAAAGTTTGATATTATTTGACAGTACCTTTTGGCCGTAAATGTAAACTTGTCACTTATAATCTACAAAATATCGCCAGGATCGACCTAATTAAAGTCTTATTTTAATGTGAATAGCAGGAACTCTGAAAGTGGGGTGGATAATAAAATAATTTCCAAGGAAATTTATAGTTATCTGGATCCAACTTTCAGGAAATGCAAACGTGTTGAAATTATTTCAGACTTTTGAAGCTTGTCTTGGTCACATCTACTGTTGATCGGAAGAAGATTCAGTTCTGCTGCTACAGGACTTACTTTCTCGTATTATTAATAACTGATAGGTAGTATTACATCAATGACATGATCCTGAAGTATCAGACTCTTTCGCCGACCGACACACGTCACAAGTGCATTTATGTACACAATCGATTTTCATGGTGAATGGAGAAGAGATAAACCCTGTGCCTGTGCCTAAGGCTGTCGACTCAGTGGATGGCATTGCATATTTCACTAAGTATCTGAACTGCACTTCACTGCACTGCAATGTCATTGCCTGTAGTAAAAGGGAAGTTTCTGAAAATGACTTTCTGAGTAATATCGTAGAGATAATTTTCTAAGATTTTTTTATCTGGCCTAGGAGGCTCAGGGTGTCAATTCATGTCACTGCAGTGCCTCTGACCGGGAGGTCCTAACGTTCGAGTCCCGACGGCGCCAGGATTTTCGACGCTAGCTAGAGTGCTTCTAGGTCGAGTTCAACCGCTTTCAGAAAGGCGGTTCAAGCGTTCGCCTGCTCTGATTGGTAGTATTTCGTGGTTTCTCCGATCAACACAAGACGCATGCCGGAGCAATACTCTAACGAACGGGCTGTGGTCGGAGCGATCTTTCCTTGCCCTTCATTGTCCTATCCCTTTCTTGCACATACACGATCATGCACCCCACTACCAAACATGTCGGGAGAACGGTCGGAAGTTTAGAGGTCGCTCCGGAAGAGGAGGTGCCACGCTGGTGAGAGATACCTGTTTGAAGAAGACCCCGCTAGGACGTGAAGATCGAATTCGAATCGCGCCATCCAGCGAGGGAGGATCACCGCCAATTCCCGCGATAAGGGCATGCCTACACTTGTGACACTAATGCCCATAGCAGTGGCTCGGAATACTCAATCAACCGAAGATGTTTTTCGTGTTCAGCACAGTTCGAAATTATTTAATAGAAAGAAATGTAAAAAGCAAGTACAGACGTACCATAAATTTATATTACAAATTTGTGGTATGTATGTACTTGAGGCGACAGCCCGTGAACGCGCTCAGGCCTACCGGTGACGACCCTGTCTGGCCAGCATGGCTTAAGGAAGTACGTGTGATTAGTACGGACACAGTCCATGGCGTATTCTAGTCTTCTCAACCTGAGAACTGAATTTTCTCATCATCACACAGCAACATATTCTAGGACATTGTAAAGAAAACGAATACAAACGCACCTACACTATAAACTTAACTGACCGGGAATCGAACCACAGGCGGCGTAGTGGAAAACGAGCACACTGGCCAATAGCTAGCCCGAGGCTAAAAAAATAATGGTACCTATCTTAATTAAAAATTAAAAATTCTCTAATTTCCAAAAATTTATGAAAATTACACTCCTGTTGTTCATTTACTCTAATTGTTTGTTTTTCAAAATTTCAAAAATTATAATTTTGTACGAACAGCTTCAAGTATTCTCTTATTAATTATTATTGTTCTCTCGTCTCCCGTGGTGTTTTATGTGCATGAGAATTACATTCATTAAAATGACGCTGAATGTTGTTTTATTTTCTCGCATACTATATATGAAATATTGAGAAATTTATATAGTGCTGCAACAAAAAACCGCAAAATTTTTCGCAAGATGAATCGGAATTCTCGGAAAGTGTTAGTATACGAGACTGACGACTGTTGCCAGTACGTTCTCCACTCTGTAATTATCATTTAAAACGGCATTCTGAACTAATATTTTTTTTTGTTACGTTGTTGGATTATTTTGGTTCCTGGCTCATCAACTACTACAACTTCGACTGGTCATTCGTCCCGTCAGTGCACACTATGGTGCTAAAACACAGGATGTGGCAGTGTTCCTTACCGAACAGAACACGAGATCAGCAGACATACGACGAGACAGCATCACACGAGCAGACCTACACGTCGGCTTGCAAATGTTTTCCCCTCGAGGTTTCTCGAGGCACCGCTCCGAACGGGATAAACTCTAAGCATCCGGCTGGTGTCCTGGCGTATGTGATAGAGTAATGCACATTGCGTGTGTAGGGAGTTAGGATATGACAAAGAAGAGAAAGGAAAGATTGCGCGCCGTCTGTGACAAGTGTGTTAATTTATTGCTGCAAAATTCCCCATACGAAGGTAAAAAAGTTTTTGCTTTACGAAACACATGCAGAGTTGGTAATTAAAGGTTGTCAACTAGTAACTAGGCAACTAAATGACCATTTAATTTCCCAGTAATTAAATTGTATCTGAATATCATGAAACTCTGCCACACATTGTCGATTGCAAAGCTTGTTGATGGAAGTGAGTTGGGGTGCAAAGGCAATGTTAATGCACACTCGCTAGAGAGCCTTTTGCTGCTCTGGCTTCAGACCATCTCCGCTCTGTTGTTTGAGCATGTTACGAAGGGAATAGCAGTAGTCGAGAACCGTAAATCTTTCTCTTAATGACGTTCTCCTCGTTCGTTTTACATTTTACGCCATCAACTTTGATTTCATTTCCTGGCGCGATTGGCCTGTACAGTTAGTTTCGTATTACCCTTTGAGCGCGGGGCGGATGGAAGCATCAAGAAACTTTGGTCTCTTGTAATGAGAGCTTTATTGTTTTTCAAGTTCAAGGTAGAGGTAATTGCTGGTCTTAATTAGAAATCTCTCGCTTGCCTAGGCACGAGCGAAGAGGGAACTACGAAACGGGAACAGCGAAGAACATGGGAGCGATTTCAATTTCAAAGGCGCATTTTGTTTGGTTATGTTACCCGTTAGCTGGGGAATTTTCTAGTCTAAAAGTTGCTTTAGAAAGGGAAATTAATGTGCTAAGGAAACTTACCTCCTCGTCGTGGTCAATAAATTAATGCGAGGCAAATCATCTCGTCTTCCCCAGCAGAGTAAAGCGCTGAGGTCTTATCTCGTCCCAACCTACACAGTCATGTGTTAATGCCACGACGATTTATCACGTCTCGCCCAGAAACGTTCAATGTGTTAATTTAACCACTAGTGGTCTACTGCAGCGAACATGCTGCTGCACAAAATTACTCCAAATGGATTTCCGAAAATTAGCACGCACATTGCTCAAGAATCACAGATAAAATGATCGCGCATAGCAACAATAAATCGAACATTTTAACAAAAACGGTCTTCAGGAATACTGCAGCAACATATTATATTATATCTACAATACAACAGTTCTTGACACACAAATAATGCAAAAAAGTTGCTGTTCTTTGACATAACTCATGCATAGCAAACCATTAATGGCAGCCAGACTCTTCCTTGAATCCTTGCTGTCAGCTGTCGTAAGCAGTAACGCACCGAATATGACAATTCAGTATGGGAGACCTACAGCATTGGAATAGGCTGATTAACAAAATCAAATATTTGCATTTTTCAGTCAAATTGAGACTTTCTCATTGCTTATGAATTTTTTTCGAGTTTCTGGATACGCAACACAACCGTAGATACCACTTATATAGTCTGAGGTTACCTATTTACCTACAATTTTGCGCGCATTGAAAATTAGTAATATAGCTTAGAATATTATCTAAACATGCCGATCCGGTGGCCGAGATCGCTAAGGCAGTAGTGCCGAAGCGATCTCGTACCGAAAGATCGTGGGTTCGAGTCCCGCCTCGGGCATGGTTGTATTGTGTTCGTCCTTTCACCCCCTATCATCATCATCATCATCATCATGTCAGGGAAGGCAACGGGAAACCACCCTGAATAATTTATCCCAAGAAAACCCGTTATGGGTCACCTAACTTCCGTATATGGAAGATAGGACCAAAGAAGAAGATTATCTAAACATATCGTGAAGTAATGAATATAAGGAAAACGTAGCGAAGGTTTAGTCCCCGATAGTGTTATAACTCATTTTGTAGTTCTTAATACGAGAAATTCACGACACACGGGAAGAGAAATCCAATGTGTGACTGTCGTATCTGGTATGCGGATATGGCTCATTCTTACCTTTAGTCGGTGATTCACTCTGCTGTGTGTAGTCTCATCACTGTCTACTTTCACTTTGAATATACGTGACTAAATGTCATTTGAAACAATGACACATTGACCTCGTAGTTATTAAGATAATTAGACATTAAAAAAACTTATTAAAATTTTTTGTAGATGTGTATTGAACGAAACGGTTCAAATTTGTGATATGCCATTGCGTATTTGTGAATGTTTTGCGATTTAAGGCGGAAATGTGCAATAGTCAAAATTTACTCCTGTCGTAATTGACAATAAATTAGTTTGAATTTATATTTTAAGGATATATTAACGGAAACGACAGGAACTTCAAATCATAGATAAGATGGAATTAAATCTGGAAAAGAGTAAATTCATTTGCTTTACCAAGTCTCGCTCGAACGTACGCTCCAGTTATGAATTAGGAACTAACGTTATACCACGTGTAAAAAAACTGTAAGTATTTGGGTTTGGTCCTGCCAAGCGACTTAGGTTGGTCGGATCATATTAACAATACGGTTAAAAAATCCTGGAGTGCGCTGCACTTTGTAATGCGTATTCTAAAAAATAGTAGTCCAAATGCCCGATCCCTAGCATATACTACACTTGTTCGTCCAATTTTAGAACACGGAGCGGCATGCTGGGACCCGTACAGAAAAGGGCAAATCGAAGCGTTAGATAAAATTCAAAAACGGACCTCAAAGTTTGTAAATCACGGGTGCGTTGGTGACGAACGAGAAGAATGGGAGTCCTTATCTAAGAGAAGGGAACGGGCGCGTTTATGCGTAATGGATAAGACATACAGAGGGGACACAGCATGGGCAGATATCGGTAAAAGATTACATAAATCAGATTATAAAAGCAGAGGAGATCACCCTTGGAAAATACGATGTAGAAAGCAAAAAACTGATGTAGGCAAGTTCTCCTTTGTGAATCGCACTATAGTAGATTGGAATAAACTACCTGCAGAAGCACTAGAGGCTCTTCCTTCGAATGTAGCAAAATTTAAAAATATGCTTCATTCCATCTAGATCATCTCGAATAATACTGACTGAGACATTTATCTTTATTATTATTATTATTATTATTATTATTATTATTATTATTATTATTATTATTATTATTATTATTAATATTATTATTACTTTTATTATTATTGTTATTGTTAATATTATTATTGCTTTTATTATTATTAATATTACTATTACGTTTATTATTATTATTATTATTATTATTATTGTTATAATTATTATCGTCATGGCCCTTATACAGTGAAGTGATGTGAAGTGTAGTGTAGTGGAGGGGAAGGGAGTGTAGTCTAGTGTAGTGTAGTGTAGTATAGTGAAGTGTTATGTAAACTAGAAGTGAATTTAGAGTTAGCTAGAAATAAATTGGAACTATTATATCGACCCCCTAATTCTAATAGTAAACCCAATTGTAAATGTTGAAAATGTTTAGTAATTCTAATTTTAATTGTTATCATGTTTGCCACCGAGCATTAGCCCAAAGCGAACTTTAGTAAATCTATCTATCCAGAGAACAAACACGAAGAATTACCTGAGACCAAAAACAATTTCTGAGAGAATGCACTCCAAGGGAAGCCACCACGACTCTATGGCCGAGTGAAAATGCAACGCTCAGTGCTCAATGGCAATTCTTAATATACTTATTAATTACTGATTGATTTATCAATAAAAGATAACACAGATACCTCTGTCTGGATCCAACCCGGTAGATGACTTAAGTGCACAAAAATCTGCTTGTTCACGAGTTGCAACAGAGTATAGTCTATTTTCAGAATATATTTGCTTCTCAGCTCTCCAAATTTTGGGCCACGATACATTTATATTACTAATTTTTAATGCGCGCAGAAGTTGAAATAAACTATGTCTCTTCGCGTGATATGAAAGTTATCTATGATTTTGTTAGATATAATGAAAATCGTGAAAAATCTAAAAACAATGAAACAATTCGAATTTTGACCGGAAAACGCAATTTGTTTGCAAATACTTACCTTTTGCCTATTCTAATTCTGGTCTCTTACTGAATTCTCATACTCGGTGCATCCCTGCTTTGGACACAGCTGAAGTTATTCGGCAGCAAGTCTCCAAGGAAGGTGTCACCTGCCATTACATTTTGCTATTCATGAGTTGCGTCATGGCTCAGGAACGTTCTGGTATTTTTGGTATGTAAAGAACTTATGTATTGTGTACATACACTGAGGTGACAAAAGTGAAATGGTACCAATATGCTAATATAAATATGACAGTAGAATCGCATACAAAAGGTATGAGGGAAGTACATTGGCAAAGCTTTCATTTGAACTCAAGTGATTGATATGAAAAGGCATTTGACGTAGCCACACGATGGACATTAACAGATTTTCAACGTGGAATGATAGTTCTAGCTACACTCATGAGATATTCCATTTCAGAAATTGTTAGGAAATTCAATATTACAGTGTCAAGAGTATGACGAACATACCTTGTTCCAAGCATACACTCTCATCGCGGACAATGCAGGAGTCTGCGGACTCGGTCACTTAATGACAGAAAACAGTGTCGTTTGTGTAGAATTTTCAGTGCTAACGGACAAGCGACATTCAGTGTAATAACAGCCGAAATCAATGTGGGACGTTCGATAAACGTATCTGTTTGGTCATTGCCGTGAAATTTGGCTTTATTAGTCTATAGTAGCAGAAGACCGAATCCAGTATCTTTGCTACAGCATGACGTCGCCCACAGCGCCTCTCTTGGGCTCGTGACAATATCAATTAGACAACTGGAAAACTGTGGCTTGGTCAGATGTCACGATTTCAGTTGGTAAAAGCTGATGGTAGGGTCAGTGTGGCGCAGGTCCCACGAAACCATGGTTCCAAATTGTCATCAAGGTACTGTGCAAGATGGTGGTGGCTGGCTTCATAATGGTGTGGCCTGTTTTTTCGCGAAATGGACTGGGCCCTCTGGTCCAACGGAACCAATCGTAGATAGGAAATGGTCATTTCAGCTTCTTGGAGACCATTTTCAGCAATTCATGTTCCCATACTACGATGGAATTGTTGTGGTTGACAGTGCGCCATGTCACCAGGCCCAAATTGTTTTCGATTGGTTTGAATAACATTCTGGACAAATGATAGAGCGAATGATTTGCCCACCCAGATCGCCCGAGGTGAATTCCTTCAAACATTTGTGGGAATTAATCGGGGGATCATTTCCTGCAGAAAATTCTTCACCGGCTACACTTGTGCAGTTATGGACGCCTCTGGAAGCAGCATGGCTCGATATTTCTTCAGGGGACTTCCAACGACTTAAGTCCACGCCACGTTCAGTTGCTGCACTTCGCCCGGCAAAAGGAGGACCGACTCGATACTAAAAGGTATCCCATGACTATTGTCACCTCAGCGTACTGTACTACGTTATTACAGGTTTCGTAAAGACTACGTTTGTTAAAATATTTAATTTATTGCAATGCTATACGAGAGTATTTTATTTGATGTTTTTGTGCAGTGTGCAGCTACGTTTTGGAAAGCTCATTTTGCCTAGCTTGGTTCAGAAGCATTTTACTCTTGCATGCCGCTAGTAATGAAAATTTGTGGACAACGAAGGCGTTTCATCGCTAAGTCTTGTTGGATTCCATATGATAGCCCATTTAATGACGTTTTCACGTCCTCCGCGATGAGAGCATTCAATAATATTGTTTTGTTTGCAGAAAATTAATTGCTCTTGGTAGTGCAGATACTTTTGTGAGAGCGTAACGTTGAGAGGTCAACGTTGTAAGTAGAATTTTTGGGTGTTTGACGGTGAATAAAATTATGCCAAATAGATTCTTACACCAGCTGAGATAGTTCAGAATCAGCATTGGCGTTTCCTCTGCAATTTACTGTCCGGAAGGTTCTAGGGCTCGAGACTCGACGGTGACATCAGCTAGGTCGTATTTGGACGCTGTGTCTGTAGGAGAATTCTAACGGCCGGCTGCTCTGATCCAAAGATTTTCGTGGTTTCATCGATCAATACCAGACAATTACCGAAACAGTACAACCTTAATAAACGGGCTGCGGACGGCAATCATTCCTTCCTCATTTGTGTCCCATCAACTTCCCTTTCTCTGACTGACACACACACACACATGTTCACAAGCACTTTTCAACCATACATTTCGGATAATCTTATCCCAGCCGAGGCAGTGCCCCGCTAGAGAATATAGCTGAAAGAGGAAACATCCCAAAGTGTAGGTTGGTACCTGATCTGACTATCTAGTGTAGCAAAAACACATTCACGGCCACAACATGCACTACCTGACCGTAAAATGACCATAGATATTATCGCGATCTGGGATCTAGTGATTCAACTGTATTTCGAAACGAAGTATTTGCTTTGACTGTTCCCTTCGTCCGCCGGTTATAATATCAATCGGTATTGATATAAAGCGGTCAGCAAGACCAAAAACCCTCCTCTGCGCTGGGCAGTTGCAGTCGATCACAGACCTGCGACCTTACAGACATAATTTGTTGAGAAATATTTATTTTAAATAAAGTACACTCATTAATAGATAATGTATCCAGATAGAGGCATTAAACCTTATCAAGTAATGTCCCGGCTTCCGTTAACAATATTTTGGATTCTGTTTCGGTTTGGGATGTTTTATTACCAAAAACATTTGTTCCGGTTGACGTTTTGAGTCTGTTACACACGGTTTTGATAACTTATTAAAACGTTTTAGGTGTTTCAGACTGTTTTAGTCCGCGACTCTTGTCTCCTGCTTGAAGAAGCGAACCCTCCCATTCGGGTACGTGAGCTTTGCAATTGTGAGTTTAGAACAAAAATTTAACTTTGTTTATTCATTAAGCTAAACTAAATGCAAATTTACAACAAAAAGTTCAGAACTAAATGCAGTTACGTTCAGTTGCTGTCAGAGCACTGTCATAGAGTACGGGTAGTTACCACACTTTTTCTATGTAGTGAACCTCAATTTCTAATTCATTGAAAAATATTAACCTACCAACTAACATTTAGTTTCTTCAGAAATTTGAGACACGTTTTTAAAGTTTTAAAAAGCAATTCTTACATTTCTGAAGAATTCGATAAAACAGTAGGGAATACTTTACATTTTATATTATGATACTTCAAAAACGCTCGTACTCGGACATCAGCTGTTTTATGATATTTATTTAATCATTAGAGGTGGCACTAAATTATGAAGCACTTTTAAGTAACCGAACTTGTTTCATCCCGTTACGGATCTCACAGTATATTTAATAAAAAATCACATTTTCTGTCTCGCTATTGCAATGCTTCGGTTTCCGTTTGATGCCTTGATGCAGTTGGATGGTGATTGCACTGCTGCTTCAGCAAGACTGCGGAAGAGGGCTCTGAGGGCGGGATTCACTGCAGTGCAGAGCGAGTGGAGCGGTTTGCAGCCCCAGGAAGGTCAGGGGGAGGGGCACGGGGGCGAAGGGGGTGAGACCCCCTTAATCACTGCCTGCCACGTGGGGCTTTCGTCGCCGGGTCGACTCGACGTCGGGATAGACATCGTAGGAATCTTCAGACCGCTGGACGCGGGCAGCGGACGCCTTTACTGCTATGATTCGTTCAGGCAGCAAACGATTTTCTTCACCTCTCTTGAGCTGGCACTACCATAATCAGTTACCAAAATACAAATATAACACTATTTAGAATTAATTTTTTAATTAATTGCAAAAATAAATTGCAATTTTTTGGCGTAGTTTAAGGTGAGATGGCTTAAGATTAAGCTGGCACACCAGAACCGGTTACCTCAAAAACAAATATGCTCTCATGTAAGACTATTTAATTAATAATTAATTAAGCAAAAATAATTTCCAAATAATTAATGGTGAGAATTAAGAATTAAGAATTAACCTGGCACCACCACAATCGGCTACCACAAAAAGAAATGGTGGCGTAGTGGCATATCTGTTTTTGACTTAATCGATTGGGGGAGTGCCGGTTTAATCTTAAGCCAGATCACCACTAATTACCCCAAAACTTGGACAATTGAATTAATGATTCCGCCATTAATCAGAAATTAAATAATTCTGAGCGGTGGTACATTTCTTTTTGTGGTAACCGATTATAGTAGTGCCAGATTAAGAGAGGTGTTTTTTGACAGGTTCTAGCACAGTTAAAGCATCACCGAAGACATCACCGCTTTACGAAATCTGTTCTTACGCTAGCCAGATGAGCCGAGTGCCAGCTGTTTCACGAGTGATGTACGTTGTGCCAATGTAGTCACTAAAAATAATATTGTAAGAATTGTTGAAAACCATGTCGAAAAGCAGTCTTAGAAAAGGATGCACAAGAATGACGTCATCAAACCGGTGCGTACGTCAGGCCATAAATACAAAATGCGAAAGAGCCTGCATTGTTATCTTTCATCACTCTTTAATTAAACCCGCAAAAGACTTAAGTTTAATCATAGAACAATGCACGTAAATAATATTTCTTAAAAAGGAAGTTTTAAAGTACTTTTCATGAATTCTAAGTTACATAAATACATACATTCATATTGCGCGTATATTCTCCAGTTGGAGTAACAAAAATAATACGGAGAATACAAGTTAGCCAACGTTTGCGAAGGAGTGCAAATTCATTCTACGCATTATATACCGACCACGCCCCGGATTTTATTTGGCATAAATGCGTGTTAAAACAATATCGGAATGAGGCAACCTCACCTTCACGTGAATGGCGAGGAAGTTTTGAACCTGGTCTAGTAATTGCTCGAAAAGATATTCGGGAGAGCTGACGTAGCTATAGGAGGATGAATTATGAAAGACTAGAAAGAACATATTAACTTAATTTTGATGTAAATTTTGTATACAGAGGATTCTACTTAATTCGGAGTGAGATGAACCGCACTTTCTCATAATTTATGAAAAACAAATTGTAATAGAAATCAATGCTAACTTTAGGAATAATTAGAATTATGGAAGGGTACTTTCTTGTAAGTGAGGATTTTCAAAATTCCAAGTAAAAATACAAGTTTTAATTACTAATGAGAACGTGATTTAATTGTTTGCCCTAAAATAGTCATGCAAATTACCATCGTCTTCATTTCTGAAAAATTATGTCAACTTGCATTTTTCCAAGAGGATTTTGAATTGTCACTAAGTAAATTATGTGTATAATAAGAGATTGGAGATAAAGTGAGCTTTATACACATCTCACAGTGCATAAATGCGTTGTTTGCTTCTGCGCACATCGCCTGGTCATTTTCCTTCAGTGAAGTGAATGTTTTATTCCGTGATGTGGCGATGTTCCTCCCTCGCTGGGTACTGAAATCCGGCACCGACGTACACGTCGGCATGCAGGGGATTTCCCTCCCCAGGTATCATCCCTAGGCAGACACCGCCCAACCAGGAAAAACTCTAATCTCCCGACATGTGTGGTATTGTAGTGCATGTAAGTAAGAATTGAGGGTAAAGACGAGGAAGAGAAAGGAACGATCGCGCGCGCTCAGTAGCGCATTTGTTGCGGTTCTCCAGTATTTGCCTGGTATTCATTGAAGAAACAACGGAAAAGTATCGATTAAAGAAGTCGGTAGGAGTTAGAATTTTCCTCCAGGCAGCGGCTGAATTCGACCTCGCCAGCGACGGAAATCCGCAACTGTTGGGACTCGAACTTCTCTCGTGGTAGGAATCTGCAGAGTCAGTGGTAATGCTGTCTCTATTCAGAAGGTTTAATGTTCATGGAACGTTTCACACTTATGAAGTTCCAATGCTGAAATATTAAACGTTCAGTAGGTGTGTTGTGTTATGTTTAACATCGAAGAGAAAATGTTTATGTATTTTAACATTGAATGATTCAATTTCCTCAACTTTCTCTTTGAATTCTAATTGCGAAGTGTTGATAATATTTAATTTAGAATGATTTTTTTGTGCCAAATGTATTATTTTCAAAAGTTGTTGGGTGAGTCGATTGATCATAAAAACAAAACATCATTCAACATTTCATGTTTTCTTTAGATTACTTTTTATAACGCCCCTCGCGTGGCGTTAAAGTTCTGCTCTCTGAACATTCAGCTTAGTTTGTCTCGTGAATCTTGGCTTTACTGCCAGAGGGCCGCTGGGTGTTGCACCGAAATTGCCAAACTTTGTACTTCTGCTTCACTGAAGAGACAAATCAAATATTTATAAGATGACCTTCATGGCTTGCAAGTTATTTACCAAATCAGAAGTTTGAGCTGTTAGTGTTTCGGATTACATTCAAGACATAACTTATAGTCGTTTCAATGAAATAATAGTTTGGCTTCGAGTGCATAGATGCCATCGAAAAACTCAAGAAAAACTTGGACTAGAAGCTGTAAAGAGTTTTTACACAGGATAGTTTGGGGGTTGGTAGTATGTATTCCTGAAAATTATTAGTCGTATTCACTGGTTCAGCCATCAGAATTCACACACACACCAGATCGGTGTGTGTGTGTGTGTGTGTGTGTGTATTGTGTTCTCTCTCTCTGTGTGTATTGTGTTTTGTGTGAGCGTAAGAGAGGAGAGTAATAAAGGAAGAAAAAGACCGTTTGTTAGGACACAGTTTCGACAACCGCATGGTATTCATCAGAAAATTCACACAAAACTATTAATCAAATACCCAGAAAGTAGAATTATTCTCCAGACGGCGCGGCGTCTGACCTCGACCCAGCTTCCCAGCTAGTGCTGAAGTTGCACAGGCATTGATGATAGTAAATGAACGTGTCTCTAGCGATTTATGTGTCAAAAATCATTTTTAACGTATTTATTAATAAAACAGGGTATGGTAATCATGTATTAATTTCTTCTTAATTGTTTTTGACCTGAACTGTATCAAACTAGTTTTTTAGTACCAGACACGTTTTTTATTTTTTGTAGCGTTATATATTTCTCTTGTTTTTTCTCATCTTGTATAGCATTGATGATGGAAATACATTTTCCAAAACATTTTCCAAAATTAATGCGCGGTTGTCAAACAACCGCGTATTAAGGTTTTCGCTTCTACGGACCAAGCTCGGTAAATCTGACTTGAGTGTAATGTAATATTGTCGTTAAGGATTTACATATACAGTGCTTGCTTTCTAAAAAATAAATTTCGGAACGCAAAGTAAATTGATTAAAATTTCATTATAGTGAATTATTCATATTATAATGTATTAATTGTTCATGCTCATTAAAAATATTAAAAACGTGAAGTAAAAATGATAGACTTGCTGTATGAAAATAAAACAATATAATAATAGTAATAATAATATTATTCTAAAACAATTTAAATTGTATTGTGATATTTATGGGTTACTTACTAATAATTTTAATATTTTAATTATAGACAATTAAATGGAATGTTATTTAATTTTGTCTTAACGAAAGTTGCTCTTTTTCTCCCTCTCCATTTCTCTCTCTCCATTTCTCTCTCTCCATTTCTCTCCCTCCATTTCTCTCTCCATTTCTCTCTCTCCATTTCTCTCTCTCCATTTCTCTCTCTCCATTTCTCTCTCTCTCCATTTCTCTCTCTCCATTTCTCTCTCTCCATTTCTCTCTCTCCATTTCTCTCTCTCCATTTCTCTCTCTCTCCATTTCTCTCTCTCTCCATTTCTCTCTCTCTCCATTTCTCTATCTCTCTCTCCATTTCTCTCTCTCTCCATTTCTCTCTCTCTCCATTTCTCTCTCTCTCCATTTCTCTCTCTCTCCATTTCTCTCTCTCTCTCCATTTCTCTCTCTCTCTCCATTTCTCTCTCTCTCCATTTCTCTATCTCTCTCCATTTCTCTATCTCTCTCTCCATTTCTCTATTTCTCTCTCCATTTCTCTATTTCTCTCTCCATTTCTCTATCTCTCTCTCCATTTCTCTATCTCTCTCTCCATTTCTCTATCTCTCTCTCCATTTCTCTATCTCTCTCTCCATTTCTCTATCTCTCTCTCCATTTCTCTATCTCTCTCTCCATTTCTCTCTCTCTCTCTCCATTTCTCTATCTCTCTCTCCATTTCTCTCTCTCTCTCCATTTCTCTATCTCTCTCTCCATTTCTCTATCTCTCTCTCCATTTCTCTATCTCTCACTCCATTTCTCTATCTCTCTCTCCATTTCTCTATCTCTCTCTCCATTTCTCTATCTCTCTCTCCATTTCTCTATCTCTCTCTCCATTTCTCTATCTCTCTCTCCATTTCTCTATCTCTCTCTCCATTTCTCTATCTCTCTCTCCATTTCTCTATCTCTCTCTCCATTTCTCTATCTCTCTCTCCATTTCTCTATCTCTCTCTCTCCATTTCTCTATCTCTCTCTCCATTTCTCTATCTCTCTCTCCATTTCTCTATCTCTCTCTCCATTTCTCTATCTCTCTCTCCATTTCTCTATCTCTCTCTCCATTTCTCTATCTCTCTCTCTCCATTTCTCTATCTCTCTCTCTCCATTTCTCTATCTCTCTCTCTCCATTTCTCTATCTCTCTCTCCATTTCTCTATCTCTCTCTCCATTTCTCTATCTCTCTCTCCATTTCTCTATCTCTCTCTCCATTTCTCTATCTCTCTCTCCATTTCTCTATCTCTCTCTCCATTTCTCTATCTCTCTCTCCATTTCTCTATCTCTCTCTACATTTCTCTATCTCTCTCTCCATTTCTCTCTCTCTCTCCATTTCTCTATCTCTCTCTCCATTTCTCTCTCTCTCTCTCCATTTCTCTCTCTCTCTCTCCATTTCTCTCTCTCTCTCTCCATTTCTCTCTCTCTCCATTTCTCTCTCTCTCTCCATTTCTCTCTCTCTCTCCATTTCTCTCTCTCTCTCTCCATTTCTCTCTCTCTCTCCATTTCTCTCTCTCTCTCCATTTCTCTCTCTCTCCATTTCTCTCTCTCTCTCCATTTCTCTATCTCTCTCTCCATTTCTCTATCTCTCTCTCCATTTCTCTATCTCTCTCTCCATTTCTCTATCTCTCTCTCCATTTCTCTATCTCTCTCTCCATTTCTCTATCTCTCTCTCCATTTCTCTATCTCTCTCTCCATTTCTCTATCTCTCTCTCCATTTCTCTATCTCTCTCTCCATTTCTCTCTCTCTCTCTCCATTTCTCTCTCTCTCTCCATTTCTCTCTCTCTCTCTCCATTTCTCTCTCTCTCTCCGTTTCTCTCTCTCTCTCTCCGTTTCTCTATCTCTCTCTCTCCATTTCTCTATCTCTCTCTCTCCATTTCTCTATCTCTCTCTCTCCATTTCTCTATCTCTCTCTCTCCATTTCTCTATCTCTCTCTCTCCATTTCTCTATCTCTCTCTCTCCATTTCTCTATCTCTCTCTCCATTTCTCTATATCTCTCTCCATTTCTCTCTCTCTCTCTCCATTTCTCTATCTCTCTCTCTCTCTCCATTTCTCTATCTCTCTCTCTCCATTTCTCTATCTCTCTCTCCATTTCTCTATCTCTCTCTATCCATTTCTCTATCTCTCTCTCTATCCATTTCTCTATCTCTCTCTCTATCCATTTCTTTATCTCTCTCTCTATCCATTTCTTTATCTCTCTCTCTAGCCATTTCTCTATCTCTCTATCCATTTCTCTCTCTCTCTAGCCATTTCTCTATCTCTCTCTCTCTAGCCATTTCTCTATCTCTCTCTCTCTCTCTCTCTCTCTCTCTTTTGAGCGCTCACAAAGCAAGAGCCGTTGGTGCGCGGATTCAATAAAGCGCATGACGTTTCCATCAAGCGCGCGCCCCCTGGCTCCCCCCTCCAATCGCGCTCCGTGCGGTGGCGGCTGCGGGGCCTCAGGAGGAGCCACTTCATCAGCGGCGGAGTTGGACCTCGCTCACTTGGCAACTCCGGCCTTTTAATGACTTTGCGAGTTAATGTAAATGTGAACCTTAAACGTCGTTTTAGAAATCTCACCCAAGTACTTTCAATAATTAAGTTGTAGCCGGAAAGCGAACGCCTAGCAGAACAGACAAGCTCTTTAAACTCGCATATTTCCTTGAAACTGCTTTAATTGAAAGGTGCTCTCCATACTTAGGAAATCGCGGAGAATTCTGAGTGAGAAAGGCTGAGTACTCGATGCTGCAAGATTAGAAAAGGCTTAAATTAATTCACACTAATGAAGGCGTGTATTTCTGCGAATAATGCTTAGGTGGATTCTAAATTACTGAGCCTGAGTTTGCATGAAGCGTTCACATTTAAATAGTGTGAAATATGCTTTACTTTTTAGTCATATTAAAATGTAGATTTCATGTACTTTACTTGCACTTAATATGATTAAAATTTTGTTGTAATAAGAATTCAAAAGTTATATTTAATTTAATTATTTGTAATACTCAAAATTTTGTGTCAATAATTTAATTTATAAAATAGTTATAGATTTGACCAAAGTTAATAACTACAGTATTTATAACTAATTGAAACGAGCAAAAGTAGTTAAATGTTGTAGAAGGAAAATGGCTATGATGGCTTAATGAATGTTTCATCATGCTGGTGAACTCAGACGCGCGGTAATGAACCTTCCGGAAAGGCTTCCACTGGCGAAGTTTGCTTCCAAGTACAAGGTGTGCACAGTTATACATCTGCCTGTAGACTCTCAGAGAAGCGAGAAATCTCGTTACCAGCGACGCATTTTATGATTCAGAGCCTGTATTGCTTTGCGAGGGGCTTATCTTCTCGTATTCATTTTACGTCGATGGCGGCCATATTGTTTGAGAAGGCAACGTTTACGCCGCTCCTGGAAGTGCCCAGCCCCTCAATGGCTGGCCTCCTCGTTCTACCCGACTTGCTCTTCTCCACGGTCTGCTGCCGGGGATGAGTCTCCACACTTCCCGACACACAATCTTTTATAGAATGAAAATACTAATATTTTATCCATTCAATTTCCATACTTCATCTGCACCTAATTTATGAAAGATTCGGTAAACTTTCTATTCAGTATAGGACGTTGCTTGTAGTTTGTCGTGTTAGCAAGGTTCAACGGCTTGCTTGGCATTGCTTGAATGAAATTTTTGAGCATCTTGTATGTCATTAATCATCATCTTTCCCCTCTGCGAGCCCGAACGAGCAACTAGTGGTTCCATAGTCTACGAACATAGTCTACATTACGAAATAGCATCTAGTGACCGCTGTTTCTAGTGAGAGTGCATGACTATTCGCATAAACAGTAATGAACTATCCAGTAAAGAGCGAATAATTAGTGAAGCCATAAACTCGATAAATAATTCGCAAAATGTGACCGACATAGCGCCCACAAACTTTGGAGACAACGTAGAATACGCCAAAGATATCTCGGATCATCATCAACAAAATGCAAATTAAAAATGCCTATTAAAGAGAAAATCTGCCAACCAGCCCGATGAACCCATGCAAGTGTAATCGCAAGAACCTAACAACTGAACCAGGCATTCAAACAAGGAACCAGGGACAGCCAGGAGAACTCTCACGATGACATAATAATTCTCGTAGTGGAAATAATAATTGTAACAATATACATGTGTGGGTTTTTCTGTAGAGATCAGTCTATCAGCAAATTGTGAACAAAAGCACGATTCACTAACTTGTAAACATTGCTAAGGTAATAATAGGGTTGATCTCAGATTTGTACTATGTCCATACTATCGAAAAATTTTAGAAAGGAAAAGAAATAATCAAAATATCACAACTAGAAAATTTTATACTCCCACTCCTCAGTTCAACTCCACAGACTTTCCAACACTACCTTCAACGAACAAAATACAGAGTTTTACACAGGTAACAAATTCCACCAACCAAACCAAAATTCAGCAAAAACGCGTTACCAGCAATATAACTATTGACATTCAAATATTCATTCTAAGTCTTCAACAATGGTAACTCATACATCCTACACATCACGCAGTTTACAATCAATCACATAATCAACATTAGGTTTCTTCATGTCTTTCAGGGGTTTGGACATTACAAATAAATAACTGGTGACTTGATAATCTCAGAAACCTGCAGTAGGAATTTTTAACATTTAAAGTTTAAAGAGTTTGTTATTAGAAAATATGAAGTTTGTAAATAAGATGTAGAGTACAAGGATAATGTATTGTAAATTAAGAATTTATGGCGCATTAAATATGTCAGTAGGAAATTTTGATAATATGCGTGGAGGAATATGATGTGTTTGCTCAAAATTGAAAGTGCATGTCTGATGTAAGTCATATAAGGAGTTGAAAAAATTTAAGGTTATGTGAACGAATTAAGAAGTGGATAGTATCAGTTTTCATTGGGAAGTTGAGAGTTGGAAATTTACCAGGATGCATGAAATATTTTTCGGATGAATTTATTTTGGAGAATTTGTATTTTTAATATGGATTTTGGCAACATTGGACCAGATGGGGCAAGCATAGGTAAGAGTAGGACGAATAACTGTAGTATATATTAATTTTGCTGAGTAAATGTGCATAGGAGATTTATAGTTAATGAAAAGTGTAATTTATGAATTTTAGTGTTAGATTTCGGTATAATATTTTTAATATGAGTATTCCATTAAAGTTTAGTGTCTAAGAGGAGTTCAAGATATTTGACAGATGTGTTGTGTAATATCCAGGATATAGCGCGATTAAAAGTTAATATTTCTGAAGAGGTTTGGTTTACAGAGTGTAAAGATTTTTCATTAACATTTATCCATGTTAATTATTATTTGCCATTTAGATATCCAATTTGTATAAATCAAGAGGTCGGGTTGTAGTATATTTTTGGCAGTTGTTAAATATTTATGACTAATGAGGAATGCAGTATCATCGGCAAAAAGTGCTTATGAGTATATAAAGTTGGGAATATCAGAGAAATAGGTGTTAAAAAGTAGAGGGTATAGGCAGGACCTTGAGGCAAAAGTGTGATCAGAAAGATTCAGAACATCTAGTATTGAATTGATACGCCATTAAGTAATAGTTATGGAGCTGCCACACCCTAACTACTTCATTATTTGAAGTTGAAATGGCACTACCAATAAAAAATACGAATTAGATAACTTTCTACAATATCTTATTGTTATAATATGCATTACAGAAACGCATGTTAACTCAGGATCATCTTTTGTTCTACAGGATTACAGACCCTTTAAAGTAGATAGACAAAACTCGAATGGAGGCTAAGTAATATTATTAATAAAACGCAACATACCACTTCGCCAAGTTACACTTCCACACAGGCCAGACCTCCAAATAATGTCTGCCAAATCCATCCTTTATGGTAGGTGATCGAGATTCGACTACCAATCCTGTTAAATTATTTATTCAATGCAAAAAAGAACTTGAATATCAAAGCTCTAGTTTTTTTCATCATGTTAAACAGTTCGTTGTTAAATGTCTGTGCTTAGTTAAGGTATTTTACCTGTTTGAAATGGAATGATTGAACACCATCTCAAAACATAAACTCCCTTGTGATTTTTTCACAATCTGCCGATTTATCATCCAATAAAACTCAGTAATGTAAGAATATACCCTGAAGAATTAGTAGGGATATTTTATAAATATATGAGGATATAACAGCCAATTTTGTATATTTTTTGTCAAGCCTAAAACATTATCTCATGAACCCTTATGCTGTTTTACTAGTTATGAAAGTAACAGTTTTTTATTAAAATACAAAATAAGTTCCTATAACGTACATTTGTATTAAAATTAATAGAAATCCAATTGCGTGTTTTTTAATAAAAAATGCCTGTCTTCAGATCAAGTTCATGGACCTTTCAATGCAAGTAAGTAGATATGAAATGCGAAATATGAAGCAAACTATTCCATTTGGAAAGCTCTCATAGTTTTATTCATTTTTTTGAGAATAGAGCAAAGCATGCATTTAAGAGAAGGTGCAAGTCTCATTTTTGTTTAATTCTCTCTTTATTCAAAAATTACAAACATTACACAATGCGAGGAAGTATGTGCAGTTGTAGCACCCCTAGTTTCTTGTTTTATTGCATTAAAAAACTATGTTTGGCAAAAAAGTGACGCATCATTGCCAATTCATCATAATGGCTGCAGTCGAAGCGAGAGGCAAATGAATTGAAGGGAGTTGCTGAGCCAACACTGCGCGAATTGCGCAACGGGCGCTTGGAGCGAGAAAAGTGCGTTGGCTGCCGAATCTGCTTTCGCCCGGCCGCGCGCTAGCCGCCCCCGGTCCCCCCCCCCCGCCGGAGCGCTGCGCTGGCGATTGCCTGCAACCAGCGGCGCTGGAGCGCCGATTAGTCTCGAACTTACCCGCCCCGCCCCGCCCCGCCCCACCCCTCGCCGCACCACTCCACTCCACTCCGATCCGTCCCGCACACTCCCACCCCGCCCCGCCCCGCCACCGCCCTTTCCCGCGGAGGCGCGGGCGGAGGCGCGGGCGGAGGCGCGGGCGGAGGCGCGGGCGGAGCGCTGACCGCGCGCCGGAAATGAAGGGCTGAGGGATCTCATTCCACTTCGACGAGTTCCCAAAGCCTCCGGACTAGTGGTTTAATAACCGAGCCCTTGTATTAGTTCGTAAACAGGTCTCCCGTTTACCGCGCATATCATATGTATTAATTTCCATTTAGGGAAATGGGGAAAAAACAACGCTGTGAAGTGATGAATTTTAAACAGATCATTTGTCGTTTTACGTAAGCGTCACGTTAGTGCCTGATTGTTGCCGGGAAATATTCAAGAAGGAAACGAACATTGGCCCCGTTTTTGCGTCTCGAGACGACGATCAAGGAGAGCCGTTGAAATATGGATGCGCGCCAGGGGTGGGGGTGGGTGGATGCAGACCGGACGGGGGGCCAGCGCACAGCGACAGGGAAGCGGGACGAAGCGTCGTCACCACTGGCGGCGGCGGCGGCGGCTAAGCCAGTGCTTGGCGCAGGAATTTTCAACAGCTACGAGGGAAATGGGAACCCCCAACAACGTTAGCATTGTTGAAATGAACGTTTTTATCACTTAATGGTTGTAACACGTTTTGTTGATAAATGTTTCCAAATCAAATTTTAAGACGATCTGATTTTTTCTGCTTTAACTCGTAAAATTAAATACAAAAAGAGATTGTCTCAAAATTTGATTTGGAAACATTTATCAAGAAAATGAAATGAATGTGTTTGATGTAAAAACAAAGACTTATTAGAGAGAACTGATTCCTTGTTAAGTGCATGCCAGTGATATACCGGAAGAACCCCAATGGCGGTTGTCAAAAACTGCCCCTTAAAATAAATTGAAATATTACTGAAATGCAATTTTATATACACAAGAACTAAAGCTACATGCATTTAAAAATCTACTACTCTCATTTTGTGAGGTGTAATAGATACAAAGTGACGGTAAGCTACCACCCCCTAATGAGGTGGGAGGGTGGAACTCTGAGGTGCGTTGGTGGCGCTGAAGAGGTTCTCGTGTTTCGCTACACAATGCAGCCCGGCTGATAACCAGAAGCGGATTTTTTTAAAGGAGGGCACAGAACTCTTGAATGGAAAGTGAAGGAGCTGTTGAAAGTGAATTGAAGACTTCTTATAAATTCAATTTACAATGAGAAATAATTTTGTATCTTCTCTTTTAAATGTATCAGATCATTCGCTCCGGTTATTGTCCGTGTCACTGTCAATTGCATGGGCTATCAACACAGTAAACACACAATACAATAAAAAGCATTACTTTATTCTACAAAACCAATCCGCTTGAAAATAAAGTTGGTTTTTAAAGTACTTGTTGAAAGAGCGAGTACAGCTTTTATTTGTCTGAAGTATGTTCAATTTCGGTTGAGGTGATCCCATTATCTTTACGCGCACTGAATGTAGAAGGAAATATTGTACTAAACTGGATTGTTTCTTAGAATGGAAGAAGGGCTTTACTATGTTCTTATGCTCCCATATAAAATACAGCCAATTCGAGATATCTATGCCATTCAAGACCATTCTAGAAGTGTCTTTCAACAACGTTCAACTTTCAGTCAACATTCTATGGCAGATTCGAAGAAACAGTAATAACGTTCTCAGAAGAGAAAGATACACGTCTATAAAAAGGAGAGTTCTGTCACCAAAATTCAAAGATCAAGCCCTGAATCACTTCTGTGGCCCAGAAGCAAGAGAATTTTAGAAATCTTACGGCGGCGTTAAAAGAAGATGATAGCAAAAACAGAAATAAAAGAAACGAAACTGGCAATTACTATAACTTCACCGAATACAAAATTTTGTTTTCTCCTTCAAAAATGGTATATACAGATGTTTTCATTTATTTTTTGTTGTAGGTCACTGACATTCAGTCAGCTAAAATTGGGAATTACTTGTTTTTTTTTTCAAATACATTGAGGCTTGCAGGAGTTAAAAAAATAAAATAAATACAAAAATGACTATTTAAAAATGTCAGTAATTTATTTTGCCTAAAAACAAAAACATTTATAAAATCCTTCTATAATCATGTCTAGGTCTAATACTGTGTGTGACAATGCTCTAGATTGAGAGATATTAGTCTTCAAACCTAAAAATTCGTTTTTCTCCAAACTTGTTTTTCTGTGACGTTCCCTGCTCTTCTCCTGTGGTCTCCAGCTCCAGAGGATATGATATAGAGCTGTGATGGAAAGGAAGTGAGAGCAAGGAGGTGAGCTGCGGTCGGGGCGCAGTGGGTCAGTGACGCGGCACGCGCTCGAGGCACGCATCCACGCATCCACGCGGCGACGCAGCGCGAGGGCGCGGGGGGCGTTGACCCAAGGTCCCGTTGCGCCCGCGCAGCCGCCGCCGCCGCCGCCGCCGCCGCTTCCTGCTCTGCCTCCTCCTCCTCCCCCTCCCCTTCCGCCGCCTCAGCCTGCTTCTTCCGCCTTCTCCGTCAGTCTCCCTGTTTGTGAACTACACTAGCGGCTAAATCGTTCAGACGATCTTCTCCCAAAACTGGTATTACCTAATCGATTGTATGTAATGTATGTATGTATGTATGGTATGTATGTATGTAATGTATGTATGGTATGTATGTATGTAATGTATGTATGTAATGTATGTATGTAATGTATGTATGTAATGTATGTATGTAATGTATGTATGTAATGTATGTATGTAATGTCTGTATGTAATGTCTGTATGTAATGTCTGTATGTAATGTCTGTATGTAATGTCTGTATGTAATGTCTGTATGTAATGTCTGTATGTAATGTCTGTATGTAATGTCTGTATGTAATGTCTGTATGTAATGTATGTATGTAATGTCTGTATGTAATGTATGTATGTAATGTATGTATGTAATGTATGTATGTAATGTATGTATGTAATGAATGTACTTAATGTACATGGCGCGATAGCCCGTGAGCGGACTCAGGCCTACCGGCAACGTCCCTGCCTGCGGCCATGGGTTAAGGGAGTACGTGTGGTTAACACGTAGCACCCCACGCCGTATACCGGTCTTCCCGACCAGAGAAGTGAATTTTCTTATCGTCACACAGCAATATATACTTGGATATTGCAAGAAAAACGTACATTATAATCTTGCCGCAACGGGAATCGAACGCGGGGCCACGTAATGGAAATCGAGCACGCTGACCAAGAGCTAAACACGAGACAGTTTTTGGGGTACTTGACATAAAACCCCTGGGTTTTTTCCAAATTTTCAAAAAAATTGTTACATGTCGGTTAGCGTCACTTAACAGAATGATGCAGGTCTGATATTCATTGAAATCCCTAATTTTTCGGAAATTTCGAAATTTCAAAACGTTTTCCGTGTCTTCCTACAACTAAAATATTGAAGATAGTGATTTTTCCTTAACAAAATCTGATCTTTAATGACATATTTTTAAATAAGGTCTTGTACAATTTTTCGAAAATTTGAGTACTTTCGCGTAATTTTGCCTGAAATATAGACAATTTCTAATTTTTGTTTAAACAATTTTTTCTCTCGTCAATCTTGTTTTTACCTTCTTGTTTTTAATGAAATTTTGTGGATAGTATGAAATACGTTTAAGATAATATGGTGTATATCTTATGTTGGTTAAAAACCCTCATTTTTAAAAGTTGAAAAAGTTAAAAAAAATTGCAGCGTCCTACAAAAATGAAAATGAAGTTATTTTTCTTAACGAAATGTATTCATTAGAAACAAATCTTCAAATAAGGTTATATTTAAATTTTAGACGTTAATCAATTATTTTCTTAGAAATGGCTCCAATTTTTTTCTTTTAATTTTTTTCACGTATATAGCAAAGAATGGTAAATAAAGTAGTGATGGTGGTCCTATTTTCAACGCGCTCCGTATTTTCGAAAATTGAAAATTTCGAATGGTAAATTCGAATTTCCCGCGTTTCGTTAGAGGCGGTGTCACTGCAATGGCAATATAATTTGTAAAGTGCTTGGAGGTAGTCATTCGAAGCTTGAAAAAAAGATAACGTTTAATATTATTTAAGCATTAAATCTATTTTAAATTGCGTTATTTAATTACATTAAATGTGAAAACGAATGGATCATTTCAAGGTGCGAGAATAACGACTAATTTGTGTAAAAACAAGTAGTTTGGATGAATATAACAATATTATACTCCAAAGAGATCTCCTTTTTATAATACTGCTTAAGAACCCTAGGGCCACGTCTGTCGTTCTTCATTCCCCACCTGCTCCTCCAAAACTAGTGCCATAGAAACTTGTCTCCCGGGAAAAAATCTGGTTTTAAGAAACTAGGACACATCGACTCCGAACTGTGCTCGATTATAATGTGTGTTGCAGTAATCAGTTTTTTATATCACAATCTGCAAACTTAATTTTTTTCACCTCAAAACTTTTGGATGTTGGTCTGGGGAACAATTTCCTGTTCAGCAGTAGCACGTAGATTTTTGTATCAATAGTTTCTTATGAATTGCCGAAAACAACCATCTATTCTTAGCGTATTGCTCATAAGATTCCAAATGGCATGTTGAGATATTTAAGGTCTAGAAACTTCCAAACCCGTTTGATGTCTCCACAAATATGTTTAGTGCAGCCGAACAGTGAATAATGAAATCATACAGGGCAGTGCAGCTCACATGAATGTAGGTCGTTAACAGTGATAGCGCGAGGCACAATTTTAGCCGACTGCAATAAAATAGTTAACTATTCGAGACAATATTCTTAAATTTGAGATTTGAAGTTTTTATATTATATAAAAACTATTATAAGTTTATATATTTTATTAAAAGTATTTTGGATAAAAATTTACGGAGATATGCTCTTTTGAAAAGTATGGATTTTTGTATGATTGTTAACGTAAAATTGACATATTCCAACTAATGTGGTACACTGTTTAAATCAAATAAGTATGTTTAATGATCATAAACTTTCTGCAGATGGATACGGATTGCTGCAACGTGGATAACCCCTCAGCTAAAAAAATCACTAAATAATATATAATCGTTATTTTTAAAAAAAATAGTGAACAGGCCAAAAAATAGAATGTTTATGAGGTTTCTTGCACCCTAAACCAATCTTAAAAACAGTTAATGGTACCGATGTTATTCTTGCAACGAAAACTACTTTTTTTGCTAAGCCATTAAATTATTTATGTGTGTAATTTATAAATTAATCTATACATAAATTAATATAAAATCTACCTTAAATATTGTTTGTAACGTGCCCAGAAACTGAAAATACTAAAGCTAATTGCTAATTGACAGATGTTTCTTCCTCTTTCCCGTTCGCTGTTAATCGTTTCCCTTAGCAACAATGGTCTACGATGTAATCTACTGTTCCTCATTCGCTGTCCTGTTCGATTATTCTGTGACACGACCAATAAACATCCGCGACGTGCTCCGAATACATGTGTTTGTTGGAACGCACGTGCTTCCGATGGGAGTGTCACTCAAGTGTCAGATTTGCTCGGCAACGACAAAACATCTCACTTCGTGCTCCGGAGTTGCCGAGATGAATTTTGTAGTAGTGAAAGAATGTGGTGATTTATGTTGATGCGTCAGACTATGTCGTTGGACTTTTAAACGTGTGTAAACTAGGTCAATAAACAGAACTCACCTGACGGGTTTGTACTGAAGACTTATTTCCTTCATTCTTTAGATGTTATGATTAAGTATTGTTGGGGCGTTTTACATCCTGAGAAGTTTGAAATGGAGTAATGTAAAAGTATAATTTTTAAAGGAGCCTTCAATTCATCATAGATAGTTTCAATCCTGAAAATAAATTATGCTGCGATTTTTAGTGTTTCTTCCGTGTAGTATTACATTTAAGCGCGGTGTAGGAAAGTTGAAAATGCAAAATTATTGATCTAATCATCCCTGATATACGAGCGTTTGGTCATCAGAGACAGAATGAAAATCATTTAGTTCCTCTGATGTTTTTTGACTAGTTTAAGTGTAGGAAAATTTACCTTCATCGTTTGGGAGTTTAAATAATTAAGCCGGAATCAGTTCTTCTTTCTTATGAAACAGCAAAATTTGGGAGTTTCTTTACGAATTGTAAGTATTTGTGTTTCCGATTGCGGGCTCTGTGAATTAATTTGAAACCTCTCATCTGTCTGAGAGAGGCGAAATTAGCGTACATATCAAGCACCAGGCGCCAGCTCATTCGTCATTCTGCGTCCGCACCAACTGCCGCCACCGGCCCTACTGGCGCCTTCGATCTCGCCGCAGCCCCCAATAGGCGCCGCGCCACCCGCCCTCGCCGGGGCTCACGCCGCCTGCTTCTCTCCCTGCGTCGCTGCCTCCTTCCCCTCCTGCCACTTTTGCCCGACAGCATTGGCATTGTCTCTGCAGAGACTGACCGGGAGGTCGCAGGGTTCGAGTCTCGGCGGTGGCAGGATTCTCGACACTATCTATAAAACTAGTTCGAATTCAGCTGCTCACTGTTAGGAGGAAAATTCTTGCGTCTGGTAACTGTGGTCGATAGTTTTCCATGGTTTCTCCGATCAACACTAGGCGAATACCGGAGCAGTACCCTAACAAACGGGACATGTACCTATCGCGATCTTTCCTTCCTCTTCCTTCTCCTTTCCACATTCCCTACTAATAAACACTCACACTTACATTCAGTACACTACCGCACAAGTCGGAAAGCCAGACAGAAGCTTAGAGCTTGTCGCAGCTGGGTGGTACACAATCAGTTAATTAATTTACTACCTGCTCGACAAGAATCGTTAATGCGTGCGCCTCCGCGAGATCAGTCCGTGTTGTTTCTCCCTCCACGCCCTCGGCCGCAGCCACTTCGCCACTGCCCCGCCCCTTCATTCAGCTCCTCTGCGGCACCCGTCGTCGCTCTCTCCGCGCTTTGCCTCGGCTCCCCCTCCTCGCGCGGTCGCCGCTGCTTCGCGCGCGTATACACAGCGCCGATCGCCTCGAACGGCTGCATTCCGAAGCAGCGCCCGGGGTTCGTCGTTTGAGACAGCGATGCATTCGACTGCGAGTCACATGCAAAGGCAAGTTGCAGGTGTTATCGAGGTTATTGTGTTTGTTTACACGCACACGGAACATTCACAATCGCATGGAACTCGCTAATAACGTACCATTGTATGGTGGAGTGAAAATACTGTCGTTCGCAGGAACACCTTATTGCTAGCCCGGCGACTCACAATGACGACGAATGAAGTCCATCGTACAGGGTTATTTAATACGATTTTAAAACCGGCTTTTACTACCCGTGACTAAACTTGCTGCTGTAGTGTTTACTTCGTTGTGTTACTTCCTATAAATCAATTTTAAAATTATTGTTTTATAGGTTAATAAATTGCGAATGCCAATGGATCGGTTATTTGAAAAGGAAAAAAAGTCCTCTTTTTTCGTAAAAAGAGTTAAAATATACATTTTCTTTGTTATATTTGAAGCCATAATTCTGTGTAAAAATGAAACTTCTCCACCTTAAAGAATATGTTATAATTACATCTAAAAATTCTGACTGAAAAAAAGAAGGAAGTTCAGGTCCAGTTTCTGATCCTCACACAGAACCAGCACTATCAGCTAGAAAAAACGCCTAAATGATTTCTAAAAACATTATAGACTTCAAAGCCTGAGGGTCGAACTATTTTAAGAAGATAACCAAGTCTCTTTGCTCGTCCTGGCAGTCCTCATTATGAGCCTGGAGTGACTCCCTGCAAGTAAAGCAGCTAACGAAAGAGAGAGAATATTTTGGTTACCTCGTGAGTACGTGAGCACGTATATTGATGGGCCTGATACTCATTCGTGTTGGCAAAAGGGAAGGCATATCCAAATTTGCCTTTCAAGGTTATGGCTCAGCTTTTCTTAAAATTATCAGAATGAAAAAAACCCATGTTCAAAAATATTATAATACACAAATATCTCCATTTCTACCAGAAAGTTTTCACATACAGACGCTAGTGGAAATCGATGAGTAGTTGCTGATATTATTAATTTAGTAAGAGTATTTTTCATGTCAACATATTACAATATGTTAATTAACATAGTTTCATAAGTCTAAAAATAAAGAAATAAAATATTTCTTTGAAATATTTTATAATTATTTTGTAAAGGAAAAACGTTCAGGGTATAAAAATGGTTTTGTACATCACAGAAATGCAAATTTGAAGTTATATAGGTGCCCAAGCAATCAATACCGACTAGTTCTATATCTTTTGTTTTGAACATAAAGGTCTCAGATGCCAACTGTGGATGTTATTAAGTGTTTTTTCTTCTTTTTCTCTGAACTATGGAAGACTTATTTCCCTTTTCAAATTACGCATTCAATTATGAAGAACCGAATGAAGGCCACCGCTGCACTGTAATTGTGTTTTACGTAACATAATTGCTTAGAATGTTGTTTGTATCCACATAAGTGCTTAAAATTGTTCTTTGGTCACTTTATTTTCTACCTTCCCCAGGATAAAACTATGTAAAGCAAACTGCCATCAGCGCAGCAGTTATTGCCGAATCAATTATGTTTAATAAACTGTAAACTCTATTAACCGAGGAAATGTTATATATTCACCTTTATAAGTCCAAAACTATGTTATGAAACTGAACCTCCCAAAATTTACTTTTTAATTTATTTTTCATTGACTACTTGTTAATTAGCAAACGTTATGGTAATTAACGTTTTTTCAAAAATTAAAAACTTGCTATTGTTTCAAACTCTCCATTCTCCGTCCAAATTCAATTGGGTAAATTGGCGAAGTATGGAAAATCTTCGCTCGCGTGTCTTGAAATTGGTGGACACAATCTCGAAATTTACAATCCGACTCACGTCAGAAACTACGTTCTCTTTGCATATGAACGCGAACCTTCGAACGCTGCGGAATATCTTTCGAAGGTCGAATCTCTAGTTGTTCATTATTAGGTGAAAAAGTATTTTTCCCTATTTGTGAAATTTTAACTATAATGAATGTAAGTTTTATAATAACGCAATTATTAGTTGTTTTCAAGAATATTTTAGTGGCGTGTCTTTGATGTGTTCTTTACAGTTTTGTCAATAGCATAGATAGCATAAAGAATACGCCAAGTATAAATAGAAATGTGCCATAGTATCCTCACGATATTTGTTTTTTATTACAGAAATGCTAATTTAAGATAGATAAAGAAATTTGCTAATGTCTGTTGGTAATCCCTTTTTATTCATATATATTGCACTTTGCATGTTTATCAGATAATACAGCTTGGTTTGCAGTAAACAACAAAAAACAATTTGTAAAAGTAGAACGTCACGTCTAACTGCGGCCTGCAACCTGCAGCTGTGAAGGTTAGCGGAGAGGCTACAGAAAACCTGAACGCGCTGGATGAAGATGTACAAACGGTTGCGGAAAAGAGCAGAGAATGTACTTCCCTGAGATCATGGCCAAACAGCGATGGCAGGTGCACTTTTCTTAAGAGAAGGAACGACATAGTCAATTGCATAAACTACCTCAAATGAAATACGCAAATAGATTACATTCGTCGACTTGCGATGGAATAAACGAGAATCATCTCCACGTTTCGTTTGCAGGTAGGCTTCCGCCAGCCCACGCTAAGAGATTACTCCGTCCGCTCCCGAACGCGACCTACCCGTTGCTGCATGTAGCATTGCACACGCCCTTTAACGCCTTCATGTAGTTGAAAAAGATGCCTGTAGACGACGGTTCCAGAGAGGAAGACATCTTCTCTTGGGTGGTATAGCTTCATTAAAAAATGCTTTCTCTTCTGGCCGCAGGATCGCTGTGCGGTATGAACGATTAATACACCGCAGGAGAATAGCTTTACAGTTCCTCCTCAGAGCGAATTCCAAAATTTTTCGCTTAGAAGTTCGCGTTGTTTAAAATAGGCAAAGTAAAATTTCTCTCTACATGGAAAAAAATAATATTTTTTTTAAAACATGAAAGCAAATATTTTATTTTGTACCCGCATGTAGAAGATGTAAATATGTGAGAAGGACATTCTCTCCCCTAGGAAACAGCAAGATTCCTGTTCCCTTTGATTGAGTGTGCTCTAACGCCCAATGTGTTTGTGTGTTGCAGCCGCCCCGCGATGCGTGCGCTGGCCGCCTGGTTGCTGGTGGCGCCGTGCGCGCTGGCGTCGCTGGTGCTGCTCGCCGCGCCCTCGGCCTCGGTGCTCGCACCCGCCTCCGCCCACGACTCCGCCGCCGCCGCCGATCCTTCCGCCGCCGCCGCCGTCGCCGGGGAAGACTCCAGCGCAGGTGCGTCGCGCAGCCTTGATAACGCCTCACCCGCCCCGCCCCGCAACGCTTTGCGCTCTCTTTGGCCTCTGCGCTTTCCAACTCCCCTCCTACCCGCAATCTCGCCTGCCACCCGCCCTTCGCCTACCACCCGCCCCCTCGCCTGCCACCCGCCCCTTGCCACCGCGCCCCTCGCCACCACACTCCCTCACCACCACACTTCCTCACCACCACACTTCCTCACCACCACGCTCCCTCACCACCACGCTCCCTCACCACCACCCTCCCTCACCACCACGCTCCCTCACCACCACGCCCCCTCACCACCACCCTCCCTCACCACCACCCTCCCTCACCACCACGCTCCCTCACCACCACGCCCCCTCACCACCACACTCCCTCACCACCACGCTCCCTCACCACCACGCTCCCTCACCACCACCCTCCCTCACCACCACCCTCCCTCACCACCACCCTCCCTCACCACCACGCTCCCTCACCACCACGCCCCCTCACCACCACACTCCCTCGCCACCACCCTCCCTCACCACCACGCTCCCTCACCACCACGCCCCCTCACCACCACACTCCCTCGCCACCACGCCCCCTCGCCACCGCGCCCCCTCGCCACCGCGCCCCCTCGCCACCACGCCCCCTCGCCACCACGCCCCCTCGCCACCACGCTCCCTCGCCACCACGCCCCCTCGCCACCGCGCCCCCTCGCCACCGCGCCCCCTCGCCACCACGCCTCCCACTTCCACGCCCTCTCACCACCACGCCCCCCACTTCCACGCCCTCTCACCACCACGTTCCCCACTTCCACGCTCCCCACTTCCACGCTCTCTCGCCACCACGCCCCCCACTTCCACGCACCCTCGCCACCACGCCCCCCACTTCCACGCACCTCACTTCCACGCCCCTCGCCACCATTCCCCCTCGCCACCACGCCCCTCGCCATCTCGCTACGTAGCACTCCAGCACCTCAGCTTCCCCCCTCATCGCCCCACACTTCTCACCCCGCCAACCCGCCTTCTGATTTCCCCGCCACTTTACCTCCTCGCCTCCACACTTCCGAGCCTCGTCTGCTTGCTTCCTCCGCGCCCACTTGCCAACACTATCAGCTGTTCTTCCCGTCGCTTTACACCTTCGTCTCCAACTCCTGGCCTCCCCGCCCAGCCGCTGCGCCACCTCCCCGCGTCTGCGTCCTTCCGCTCCCCGCCGCTCGTTTCCTGGCGCAGATTGCCCAGGCGGAAGACATCAAGGCCCGGAGCGAGCGCCTGAAGAGAGTTTGCGCAGAAGCGTGGAGAGAGATAGAGGCAATGCGCATCGCAAGCGAAAATATGGTCGCTTTAGTGAAAAAGGACGTGGCCGAAGAGAGAGAAATGAAAATTGCAAGCAAACAGTAAATCCACCACACAAACTTTTTCGTTCTGCTCAACGATCGTGTATGTTGGAAACATCGCGTATGCAGTACTATTTCGAATCGCTTGCCATTGGTGAATTCAAGTTGGTGTTCGGCACACAATACTCATATTCTAGCTCGTTCCATGTCGAAGGCAGTGCATGTTATAGGGGTCGCTGATTGCGAAAAATTGTTGTTGTTTTTTTAAATTGTCTTTTTTCGCGTTTCGTTATGTCTGCGTGTATGTCTGCCTGTGTACGTCTGTGTGTGTCTATGTTTATCTGTGCGTGTGAGTAAGAGCGAGTGTGAATGAGCGCGAGTTTGTAGGTATGCATTCGTCTGCCTACGCCTGTCAGATTCTGTTTAGTTTGATTGTCTATATGTAGTTCTGGGTCTGTCCATTCGTTCGTCTGCTGGCTAAGAAGTGCGAAGGGTAATATTTTTTTATACATATTCCACACCTTCGAAATGAAAACGGATTGTCTTAACGTAATCTATTTCTCGATATTAGATCTTTAAACCATGTCATTTGCGCGTTTTCAAACTGTTAGCAGATAATTACCTGGTAATTTAGAGTTATATGGCCTGTGTTTTTCTAGTGATGGCTAAAGTGTTAATAGAACACAAGTAGCGCTTTAATATTGAGTAACAGTTTGCACAAGTAAGAAAGAATGAAGAAAGTAAGTACTGTTGTCGAACCAATACTTTACACAAGTTGTATCCCTTAACTTTGGTGACATGAAAACAGTGTCAGGAACTCATGATCACTGTAACTGCTATATCTTCCATGTTGTAAAACACATTTTTTTAATGAATTGAATGAATAAAAAACTCATAAAATTTAAAAACATTATATTGTCTTAAAAATCATCCTCGAGCATTAGACAACGTAGCACACACAATGGAATAAAGATGTTTTGAGTGATACATTTTTCATTTTCATGGAACCAAGGCAACGCAATCGTAGTTTTCATTAGTTGACCTCCCCATTTATTTTACTAGTATTAGGAAAAAATAAAACATTTTTGAAGCTTGTTTTAATTAACAGAAGCGTTAGAATATTCCATATTTTAATACGTTTCATTCCAAAAACTGATTAAGGAGAGTTGTGTTAAATTTTTTCATAATACTCCACTGTTTTTTTAACATAACGACACCAGTGATGAAAAGTCGCTCTTAACGGTCGCCGTTCGTTTTGGGTTTTGCGGCCACGAGAATAATGATACAAATTAGGTGTATCTAAAGGTGGTGTGAGAGTACTAGTCCAAGAGAAGATATTTTCTCATCGTAACTAGGTGGAACTAGACGACACAAATAACAGACGTTCTTCATTATAAACTTCCGTTTTCGTCCTGGTTTGCAAACTTCAACCGCGATCTTTATTTGTTTGGTAACGATCTAATGACGTTAGAACAAATTCATTTAATATTTCAACGGATTCATTTGACCTTTATTTGTTCGGTAACGATCTAATGACGTTAGAACGAATTCATTTGATATTTCAACGGATTCATTTGACCTTTATTTGTTCGGTAACGATCTAATGACGTTAGAACGAATTCATTTGATAAAAATGCCAATAATTCAATAATGTCTCTTGATACTCGCTAGTTTTTGTTAAATTAAACGAGTTTTCAATAAATCTCAAACAACAATTTATTTATTCTAATTTACTGTATTGGGTGAGGGTATTCGCTATCCCTTGTATTTATTTAAATCGTCAAGTGAATGGCGACCAATATTGCCTGCTGTGCTAATTTACCGTCGATGACTTTTTTCGAAACATTGAATTTCGATCTGCATATTGTAGATACTTGCTAATGTCGGGGCTTGGTTCCATAACACATTTCGCCAGCAGTGATTATAAGCTATTGAATACGAAAGCAATATTGCGAGTCACGGAAATTGAAAATTAAAATATACATTGCCATTTGGTCATATTTTCGTTGGTAGGGTGCATATTGCGCTGAAATGCGAATTTCTTCCGGGAAACTTCCCTAACATTATTCAGTTTTTCATGAATATGTATTTGCCGATATTCGATGCGGAATGACTTGATGGTTCTGACCCACTCCATATGCTGATCCATGAACATTTATCATGGACGGAACTGTGTTATCTCATGCTATTTAACGAAATTCATAGGAAGTAAAACTCGAACTAAAATCTAGGCAAAAATACCTATTGGTAATATTGGTAAAGAAGATGGAGAATACATTTTCACTGCAATTATTTCGAAGGAGAAGATATAACTATACTTTGTATTACTTGAGAAAATCCGGCAAATTCTTCTGTAATCCGGAAGAAATATTAAAAAAACCAACTTTATTAAAAGCACACAAAATTATTGATTTGAGGAGATCAGAATGGTGGAACTTCCGCTTGCTAAATATATTTGTGCGACTTCATAATACAAAATTGTAGTTTGAACAGTATTGAATTCTTGTTCACTAATCTATTTCTTACAAAATGTGATTAATTTACATCAAAATCATGTTTGCATACATAATATGTTCATCAAAACCCATTTTCAAATAAAACATATCAATGCCAATCTTCCGAGAATACCTTTTGCATAATTTGACGTGAAACGTAGGCAATTTTTAAACCATGAAAACAATTATTTTCTCAAAAAGCTCCAAATTATTTCTTTAAATTGTTTCCTTGTATGTAGCAAAGAACGGTAAAAAAAGTGGTGCTGGTCCCATTTTCGACGTACTATCTATATTTTCGAAAATTGCAAACAAATAATGAACATTACAAAGGTACAATACTAATGATAGAGATTTTTTGTGGTTAAATCTAATCTGTTCTAAAAATAAGTTCAATTTTTTAAAAAGAGTAGATAAGCGAGTTTTACAATTTTTTTAAATTGCAAATTCAAATTTCTCCGAGTTTGGTTCGACGAGCGTCAGTTCGTAATTCATAGAATTCTTCTCATTATTGGTGGGTCGACATGGACAATTAAGGCTTTGTTTTTGTTTATTTCACATCAAAACTGTTAAAACTGCGTGTGATGAACTGTAGAGAGAAATGTAACGTTACACCGAAATACAGTGAAGTCAATGGCAGTAATTCACTTAATCTTTTGAATGATGTATATATTAAATCCGTACTCTCTTCTTTTATTCAAGATTTTAATAATATTTAATTTATACTTCCTTTAACATTCAGACGGAGATTGCATTTTTATTGTACTACTAATTTCAACGTATTTCCCTGATTTCCTTGTTCACTTACTACTGAAACTGTCTCCTCACTAAGGTCACGCATTTCCTCAAGCGTCTTACCACTTCTCGTTTCCATGGTGATACACAATTTTAACAGAATACAAAAATGCAAAACAATAATGTATGTGCTGATATTTGCATATCTGCGCGATATTTTGTTCGGATAACTGCTAAACGATCATGCTTCACACTGGGCGCCACTAAAGCCATCTTTTATTCAAGACAATAATAATATTCACTTTATACGTCAACACTGATACTGCCGTAGTACTTTTTTATTGTGGGAGCGTATGATGTTACACGTCCACACGGTGTCTCGAGCAATTTAGCAAATTACGAAACACTAAACAGAAATAATTTTAAGGTCTAGAATGCATATGTAAATAACAATATAGTTATGGTTTTTAAAATTGCATAGATGAAACCCAAGTCCCGTACTTGTTTAATAAATCTTTTTAAATATCAAATGATGTCCTTTCAACACAAAATTATTTAATACAAAACCTCATTAAACCAATTAAAATTTAATATTATTTTGATAATGATTTTATTTTTCCCATTTTAATAATATTTAATTAAAACCCTCAAAGAAATATCACGTTTTTCACCCGACATGCATGGTATTAATGTTTTTCTTACTCGCTCCAGCTTCTCTCCAACATCTTCATGCAGAGAAGTATGAAAATTTTCACTGTTACTAAGTTTAAAATGTTCCTTCATGAACGTTCTTTCTTGTAAACATATTTTTAATAAAAAGTGTCAGCCCCAACAATGAACGAAAAATGGAGTGATTGAGTTAATTATCAACAAAAACATGAATTTCACTCAACCGCCCAAAATGGAGGAAAATATCGCCGTACAATCTCCTTTCTCTCCACATAGATAAAGAACTCGCATCCTGTCACAATTTTTTTTAATACTGACAACAATGGAAAATAATTATGTCTCAATGAGACTGGAAATAACAAATTCAAAAGATAATAAACCTTACATGTTACAAAATATTAAAATGAAATATGTGAATGAAAACATTATTTTACCTTTAGGTCAATTTAAATTATATCAATTACGCCTTCCTACTTATGTAAATAAGACTGGGACTAGTACTTTTTTTATTACATTTAAACATTTATTTCACTGTTTACTCTTTTCTTAAGTCGTCTTTTCTTAAATCGTCGGGAGTGTTGCCTGCTCGTGCACCAGCAGGCGCTCGCAGCCAGAGTGTCCTCCTTTCAAAAGGCAAAACAAGCACAGTAAAGCGATGAGTATTGGTGTTCCATTTCCTGTATAGTAGTGAAACCGTAGAAAGATCTTCCAGGAGGATGTTACATACAGAGCAATACATTTGACTTGGAAAAAACAAGTCAGGTGTTTGCATAATATTAAGATAAACCATCTACATGTAATGCCAAAGAAAATTTGTAGTTGGCGAAGGCAACTTGCGACTAACATTCTCTTACTAGGTTAATTTTCTGCCTATTTTCTCTTGCAACGTTGATCTATTTTCTTACAAACCCACAATCACTGCTTCATCTTGGGTTCGGTCGTGCGACTATAAGTGATTCGCACTTTTATCTTCCTCCCGTTCTTTCACGTCTTTTCCTTGAGTGTCAAAAATTTACTATCAACGACTATCGGGTTCCCGTCTATCGGTATCCGTCTATCACTTCCTCCATTGGTCCTAGAAGATAATTTCTCTTTTTTGCACTATTCGCTCCCTTTGTCCCGTCTCGCACCCTCTCTCTCTTCTCAACATTCCCATCTTTCGATCTTCAATTTTTCTCCATTTCAATTTCCCCTCTTAAACCTCGTCTCCATATCTTACCTCCTCTTAAACCAAGCCTCTTTCGCCGTTTTCAGCTCTTCTCCCATCTGTCCACCCCTTCCTCCTTCTCGTACAACTCTTTCCCCCTTTCTTCCACCCCTGCCCTGTCATCCCCCTACTTCTTCACTATCCAACCTGTCGCTGTAACGCACTCTTTCGTGTTTCCTCTTTCGTTCCCTCGCCATGTTCCGTCGCTCTCCGTCTCCTCTGCTTTGACGCGTCTCCATTCCGGCGCGGCGCTCGTGACTTGTCGCCGCTCTCCGCGGGATCCGGGGCGCGGAAATTTATATAGAAAGTTGGCGCCCCGCGGTGCGGCCGCGCGGCATCTCCCCTCCCCACCCCTCCCCTCCCTCTGCCTTCCCCGCCCGCGCCGGTGGGTCGATCGGAGGCTGCCGCCCTGTGGGACCGAACGCCGCGCCGCGCGTCTCCGGAAGAGGGCGGGAGGGGGAGGGGGAGGAGGTGGAGGAGGGGCGGCGGCGGCTGGATGGAGACGAGTGGGGCGGGCAAGCTACCAAGTGTGAGGTGGGGTGGGAGTGCTTCCAGAAAACAGGGGGAGGGGAGGCTAATCAAAAAATTCTCTAGTTTTTCGTGATCACACGCCCAAGTAAACCACGCTTTAATCTTAAGAAACACCATTATTTTGAGTAAAGGTGTCAATTTTGTTTCTGTAATTTTTACACTGCAAATATAAAAACCCGAGACGACTCGGTAGAAACGATTTTTGCGCTCATTAATATTTAATAGTAATCTCGTAGAACCAGTCAGTAGTTTTTGGCTAAATAAAACATTTATTATCTTTATACTTTTTATGTTTTCATGTCAAATACTTGTGTGGTGATGAAATTTATAGAATCCTTATTATTTTTTTATCGCTGGATTACGTCGTAGAGGTCGCAAATTTTCTAATAATTCTGGGATTTTTTTACATAAAATAATTACGTTTCAAGCATACTTGTACCAGAACTTTCTGAATTGACTCCACCACCTTTTCCCCTATATCTGTAAGAAAAAGATGTTAAAGGTTTTTTTGTACAAATATTATAAAGCTAACTTTAAAACTATTTTTAGAATATATAAAATACGTATAATAAAATGTAATATAAAAGTCCTAAAGCCTTTCATTTTGTTTTGAGCAACATACTCCAATGCGTTAGGTCTCGAAAGTCCGGTTTGAAAGCCCATAGATACCCTGTTTTCGAGCTGTAAGTAATCGACATGCCGGTCAACAGACCTTCAAATGTGCACTATTGCGGATTGTATTTGTGTCTGCCTAATTCAGAAGCTCTTGTTCAACGAGTAATAGATAGTGGCCATAGTTTAAAACGTTCTGTAGTTTTCTTAAAATGCTTGGTCTGAAGTTCTGAATTAGTTTTGCGTAACTCAGTGGACGATTAACATACGTCTTTTTTAATATATTTGAATATGCTTAAAAATGGACAAATTTAAATTTGTTTTATTTTTTATTAATTTATTTACAAACTCAGATTTTAAACCTTTTGTGGCCACGTGAATATTGTCAAAATTTGTCATATACTTGCTCGGTAATGGCCACTAGTATCCCCACTCCCTCTACATTTTGGATTTTTTTAATCTTTAAAACTACGAATTTAATGTATATTATTACAATGTGGGGATAAGTTATTTTTATCTTATCATTTCTTCGATCTATTCTTCACCACCAGAAAGCATCAGTTTAAAGTTTAGCAAATTTGAAGCAAAACCGACGTCTCCCTTTCTAATTTTGCAAATTCTGTGCCATCTGTGATCACTAATGAGAAAGTAGCCTCTGCTTGGAATTTTTACCCCTGTGTATAAAGCAAAAGCTTCACTTCGACGTGAACTTCTATCTTTTAATTCCTAAAGATGTTGGATGAGGACCCTAAAATGAATTTATATGACAGATATTGAAGAATTCTGGGCATCAAACTAGATTCCTTTATAAATTTTGTGTAGTTTACTATACAGCGTGTATCATTCATGCCCGTTCTCTATTGCGACCTAACGTTCTGTCTGAGGAAGTCATTTATCCCCCTCCCTCCTTTTTCTAGCTAATCACTATTTAGTTTAATGTAGATTTTAACTAAGTGAGAGGTCCAACTGAGTGCAATTCGGTCTTTACCACGTACTGATGAGCAGGACAATGCTCTGCAAACGGGTTTAATTTAGTCCTACTGCTGATCTAGCTCAGAAGGGATTGTGATATTAAATATCTGAATACCATATTGTATTTTGCTAGAAACATAAATGAAAACTGTAGGTTTCCTGACTTAATTCATTTCGGATCACGGCAAAAAGTTATTTTATCATCTATTATAAACTCAGACTTAAGGACCAAATATCAGTAATCACAACACCGAGTTATTTTAAAAGTCTACAAAACCTTCAACCCCTATTATTCGTGTCCAGAGTATATCTCGTAATACCCGTCGCGAAGAATCTCGTTAGCCCGAATAGTTTAATTATTGTGGCGAAGAAATTTGTACAGTCCAATCTCAAGTGTTTCACAGACCTCGCGGTTTATTATAATTCTCCAAATGCACAATAGAGAGATAACTACAAACTTCTGGGGTAATGTAGCTGGGTAAAAAGCGATTACATGTAGTCGGAAATTTCATACAACAAAGTTACTCACAGGCCATTTGCCCCTGTATGTTAGGCAACCCTCCATACTTCAATGTCTGGCAGATCACGTCCTGACGCAATTAGAGGGAATTCGTGTACCCGCCGCTCATCGAAGAAGCAAATGTCGCAAATGTGTGTGCAACTTTGTTGTAAGACCACGTGTTCATTTTCAAGAAGACGTCGTATTCGACTCATTTCCATGCCCTAGAAGTTTGTATTATTTATTTCGACACACTCGGTGGTCTTTTCATCGATCTCCATTGCTCGTGTGAAGTCGAAGACTCCACATAGATTACTCAATGCTCATAAGTTGATTACTCTGATGCTGATAAGTTTATAATGAATACTTTTAGGGACATTTTACGAATTTATAGAATTTTATTTCCTAAGAAGAAATTATAAATAAACACTAACTTGAACCGTATTACTAGGTATGGATACGAATGTCTCAAGATACACCTTATTAACTTGAATTCTCACTAGGCTTTCCATGTATTACATAAAACATGCAAATATCACTTAAATAAAAAAAATGTAAAGACATATTGATCTGTTACATATAATGATATTCAGTTTCACAAACATCTCATCTAATGATTTATCAATGTGAGAAGAAGGGTATTACTATTGAGAGCAGGGTTCGTGTATATTCACTAAGTGTGCTAGTCAGGTGCAAGAAAATAAAGTGCTGAAATTGGTGTGAACCGAAATCTTATAAATTAAGTAGATGCTTGTATTTTTATACGTACGAATAAAAACGTGATAACATAAAAGTGTGTATTAGTTATGAGTATAAATATCATTTCGCAAATATATGGTTGAATTAAATTTGATGATAAATGTATATTTTTCTCTCACAGACAGTTGATGTCACATAAATGCAGGTAACACAGCGCAATAAAACATTTTTATTGTCTCGTTTACGGAGAAGAGAGAAGTTAGAGAGTTCTGCAAAAAAAAAAGTGTCTATTTAAAACCTTTCGTGAGTTTTTATACAGAAAAAGTGTATTTTTCTTGCTTCTCTATGTAATAATGTACTTTCACATAAACATTGCATTCGCAGCGTTCACGTTTTATGGGTTCGTGATGTAAAAAAAATAATTTTCTCAAAAGACTGTCGGTCTTAGCAATACTACTTGTGCCTAAAACATAGGGTTTTCTCTAAAGTGGATATACTCCAATCAATATGGCCACATTCGAGGCCCTACAAATGTGCAGCTGATCGTTTGGAGATTTTTGGAGATACCTTACATAAAGCTCCAACGACATTTTCGATTTTTTCCCCAGAACTTTTCCCAATTTCTACTTTTTTCGAATAGAGAACAGTGCTTAATAAAATGGAGTCGTCATATTTTCATCATAACCTGTGCAATTTTGAAATTTGCAATAGTACAACATTTTTTGAACCCGCCAAAGGTAACTATATTATTGAAGATATGAGGGTTTTCAATAAAAACTTTTAAAAAACTACTTATATCGTGAAATATTTTATGATAAATTATATCTGAAAATGCTAGAATTTTCGAGAAATGTGTGTGAAATCGTGATAATTTTTAAAAAATCCTAAAATTTTCTCAAAAACTGAATCCATTTTTTTCATTAATTACTTGCGTAAATGCAGTAAAGTTTAATAATACGTCGTTTGTAGTTTTTCATTAAAACCTCTCGAATTTTGAAAATTGCGAAAATGTAATTTTTGTCGATTCTGTCCTACAGCTTAATATTGAAGCTAGAAACTTCTTTCTTAAAGTAATGTGCTTTCTAATATTATATAATTAAATCATTGTTCGTGTTTTTTTATGTCGGGCATGTTTTACTTTTTCAGTAATTTTGAGTAAAATAGTGACAATTTTTTACGTTCTGCATTGCTACTTGATATTATTTCCATTTGCTGCGCCTAACGCCTACAGCTTCGATCTACTGATCTGAAGATTGTTATTTAATTTGGAGCGCTTGCGAAGAAAACATTTCTTTCTTAAAACTTTTCATCGAGGGAAGAGAAATACGATTTTTATTAAAACCTGTAACTTTCAAAAATTATTGCAATTTGGAATTTCTAGCTTCTCTTTTCCTGAGGAAGGTGTTTCACGAAATGCTTGAAGAATTAGTAGGCTATAATTTCTAGTATAATGATTATGACATTGTGTATTAGTTACAAACAGTATGAGAAAGTAAATACTTGTAAGTAATACCATTAGTATTAAGATTGCACAATGTTGATATCAATTACAATTTGACTACACGAAAGGGTAATTTATTTACAGCGATATATTTAGACAGTACAGCCACATTATCATACCCTGCTTCTGAAGCTCAAACTGTAGTGTGTCTCGGAATAAATGATACAAATCATTTGCGCCTAAGGAGGGGTCTAAAAACCAGGGGGGAAGTTCACATCTATAAATGTAATAATTCCGTTATTTACAAAATTCCTTTATGTTCATTGGCAGCCATTTTTAATCCCTCTACGTGCCCTAGATATTTGTAACATTTATTCTGAGACTTCTGTGCATTAAGTATAGTTTATTAACTAAACTTTTTAAACTAAAATTTAATTAGAAAGTGAAGAAAATATCTAGTATTTATAACTACATTTGATGAGCGACTAATCAGAACGCATATGGTGCACTGGCGGAAAAAATTGACTTTGCTATGAAATTACGTATTTTTTGATACGTTCTACATGCTCCAGCTTTCAGTTTTCTTAAAAATGCATTTGATCACATTACATTAAATGTGTTTTGAAGAAATCTGAATGCAGGAACGTGTGGGGCGTATTAAAATATAAACGATTTTAATCAGACTCATTTTTGTCCACCAGTGGACCATATGCGTTTTGAATAGTTGCTTCTCTTTATTTCTTCTGTGAGCGTTCTTTCCAAAGAGTGCGAGATGAGTGAGTGTGTGTGGTGCAGGGGTGGGCGAGGCGACGCTGCGAGGGTACGGCCCGCCGCCAGCGCCGGGGGCGCCGGCCGACCGCGCCGACCAGCCCTACACCATCGACTTCCGCTACCACGACTACGACCAGCTCACCAAGTTCCTACGCACCACGTCCACGCGCTTCCCGCACCTCACCGCGCTCTACTCCATCGGCAAGTCCGTGCAAGGTGAGTGCCGGCGGTTGCCTTTGCAGGGGGAGCGCGCCAGGGAAGTCTCTCGGCAGTGGCACTTGCTGTGGAGAGTTCTTGCAACAGACAGCGCAAGCTGCAGCTTGAAAAATGTAAATTCCGTACTCGTCGCAATCATAAAAGATGCTCGAATTGTTGCCATCTTCCCTAGATAGCCAGCGTTCTGGTGGCTACCAACCTAAATGGGGTATGTAATATGGAGCTCTGATTCCCCTCGCCCTGCCCTGCTAGTAAATAATTACCGTGTATTAATACAACTTGAATCATCCCATGTCTCATTTGCATGAGACATTCCATCAGTCAAGTCTACATTCTCTAGAATTTCCAACATAATCTAACACCTTTTACGACGTAGCAAATGATTGCAAGACAGATTCATTAACAAGTAATAATTATATTCTGTAATCCTCTGTTAATATACTCTGTAAAATGGTATCGGTTTGGGCGAAAATAAATGTTTTTTCTCGGGATTTTTGTAGTTGTAGTGGTTACAATTCATAATTAATAAGAATTGTAGACATTTTTGTTTTGAGATTGTGAGTTAGGAAATTGGTATATCTTGTATTTAACAAATATTAAAGCAGTGCGAAATTTAAAACCGTAAATGTATAGAACGAGAAAAAAGTTTGTTTACTAGTTTCAACCGCCTGTCATAACCAAGAGTCACATTCAGTACCTTAAGAAAGTTTCAAAAATGGAATTCGTAACTACAGCTTTAATATTGGAGAGAAGCCACATTATCTGAATATTTATTAACAGTATACAGCGTTCGTCGTCCGTATATCCCTCTTCACTGTTTTAAGTTCAATTTACCGAAAAGTTTCAAAGAAAAAGTACAAAGAAAACTGGCGTATTATGGTTGCAAAAGCTTTATACTGTTCATAAATATTCAAACTATACGGCCACACCACGGAGTACTTTGTTTCTAAAGAAAATAGAAGTATTCAATGGCTTTAAATTTCAAGTACTGCTTCTGTTGCATTTTTATTTCGTTCCTAACTGTACTAAAGTTCGTTGTAATAAAGTTTCGTTATTTGAAAGGAAAATATATCAACATTGGATATTGAATGCTTTGTATTAAAAGATTTTAACTCTATATCTTGGTTTCCTATTTCCACCAATTCACTTTTATTGAGATTAAACGTATTACTGTAAATATGTAAATATAAGTTACAAAATTTAGAAATGTAAATTAAGAATTTGTTGCATATTAGTGAAAGTCATACACTCCAATTTTCCACACATTTTTATTCGCAGTTAATAGTAAATTCCGTGTCTCAAAAGCTGCGCCAGACAAAATCTGTCATAATTGAATCACGTATTGTATATGATGATAGATAGATTGATTGATGTTTATGGATGCGTCAGGTGCTACGCTCGTTAGTTTCGTACGTGTTGCGCGTACCCCTCCAGCTCCCCTGTTCGCAAATTGCTCTGTCAGTGTGTGTTTATTGAATTGAATTGAATTAATGCCTTATTTTACGTGGCGAGACTCAGGCCATGAGGCCTGCTCTTCCGTCTGACCACGCAAATCTCGCTACGCTCCTTTCACTAACTAGCAGAGAAAGGAGGTATTTCTTGGGCGAGAAACAGGCGATTTCAATTTAGCTCAGATGCGTCATTTAGTCTTGAGGATCTTTTACATGCAAGTAAATCCAGTAACATGGGACAGCTGGCTTTACTTCCCCACCGAAGGAAGGCGTACGAAGGATTTTTGCGCCCTTAAAAATCAACGGCTTCGATTGTGTTTGAACCCGCCCACTTGGGTACAACAGTCCGGTACGCCATCGCCGCGCGCGTGTGTGTGTTCTCCATTGGTTGACTTTGCACGCACGCAGGCGCGTGGCTTGCGCGGTTGGCGAGCGTCGTGTGGCCGTGTTGCAGGGCGCGACCTGTGGGTGCTGGTGGTGAGCTCGTCGCCGTACGAGCACATGATTGGCAAGCCCGACGTGAAGTATGTGGCCAACATGCACGGCAACGAGGCGGTGGGGCGCGAGCTCATGCTGCACCTCATCCACGTAAGTGCAAGCGGAACAACGTTAATTAGGGGCCACTTAGAGTCCCGCCGCTCATTGATTGATTGTGTTTTATATTCCAATTTTTTTGAAAACCGAAAATTGATATTGCTGGTGATTTTATACAAAATATGAAGCACTTTATCTCAAGTGTTTGTAGTAGTTTGATTTATTATAGCGTCTGTGGCTAAGGATAAAAGAAAATTAGGGTTTGTTCACTCGAACTCTGAACATTTAGAATATATTTTGAAAGTATTTGTAAATGTTTAAGTTGTAGTATACACGTCTATTACATTATTATATTACTAAGATTTATCAGTCTTTTTTGACATAAAAATGTAATAGATTTTGCCATTAAATGCAAATATTAATGTGAGAAAGCCGATGTGTTTTTCAGTTTCTGGCTCAAAAATTGAATAATGTTTAATTCACATGTGTTTGCACATGTATAATATTAGTGATATTCTATTAATTTGTCGAAATTATCAAAAGTATCTATAAAATCAAAATTTAAGCGATGCCCTCCTCCCAAGGGAAAATCAATGGAAACGAATAGAGAAATAAAGCTACCTTACTTTCTGAAGTCATTACAGCCGTTTCATTCCTTGTAAAGTCGTTCGTGAGGAGTAACTTTTTCCAACTGCCTCTGTGGAATCAATTCTTACATAGCATAGTAATTTTAGTTAATTTTGCCCTGGATAAACCTATTCGTCTTAATTATAATTCCTTCTCCTAACTATTCGTATCTGTTATTAAATTCGCTGCGAATGTTTTAAAGGCAGAAAATGGCTGAAGACTTCTTTGTTTAACCATATCTTTGCAAAAAAAATCAAACTTAAAATGCTGTGAAAATGCAAATCATTTGCTAAACGTTCCTCAAATTCAGTGGGATGTTTATCACCGGCAAAACGAGTGGTATTTAATAAGACTATTCTACAAATAAAATTATGATAAATATATAGTTTTTAGATTGCGACAAGTATTAATTATATTAATATTTTTTATTCAACTTCCTTTCACATTTCTATAGATCGATCACGATTGGTAAGACGTGGTATCTAATAGAAAGAATTTGTAAGAAAAATCTAATAGAAAAGCGATATTTTTTTAGGCACACCGCCATGATTAGAGGGTACAAAATGTATTGTTCGTCGCTACTTGTGTTAATTTCATGAATAGAATAGTCATTTTAATCTCGTAACTGCCTTTAAATTAACATCGAATGTGACAGACTTAACTTTTTTGTTAAAATTCGTTTAATTGTAATATTTTCGACTCATTTACTATTTTTTATTTTGAATAAATACTTTTTGATAAGAAAATAAATGTTTAAATAAAATCTGGAGTCAGACAATTGTTGTGAGAACCTCAAGTGTCGCAAACTTCCTCTTGGACCACTGCGTCAAAATTTTGATTATTTTGGATGTGCGAATTTCTCGTTTTTGAGCTTTCTTCTGCTTCTTCTGGGGCTCGCGTTCAGTTGAAGTAAAGTGGGAGTTAAAGATAAAATAAAGCGGTTGAAAGGGCTTGTGCCGTGACGTGCTGCAGTACCTGGTGACGAGCTACAACACGGACACGTACGTGCGCTGGCTGCTGGACAACACGCGCATCCACGTGCTGCCTTCGATGAACCCCGACGGCTACGAGGTGGCGCGCGAGGGCCAGTGCGACGGCGGACAGGGCCGGTGAGTGCCACTTGCTGCGCATCGCACCCATTAAGAACAGTTACTTGCTTAACTAGGACAGAAAGTGGGTCTTTGACGTACGAATGAAATGAGTTCGGCAAAGACACTTTCGAACGAGTTTAATACATTTTTTTGCACGAATTTATGGAATCTGCATATTCTCTTAGAATCATTCTCAACATGCCTGTTGATTCATGGCACCTAAGTGTTTTTAATTATTGTGTAATACCTTATAATTTAATATGGACATGACTTCTTCGCGGCCCCCTTAGGCCAAAATATGACTTTGCCATAAGCGTATCGTAAAGTAACTTTTTACAACCAATCACCAAAGTAAAGATAAGTACTATTTTTAAGTCAGGTGCTGAAAAAAGTAATTTGTTGCAAAATATATAAGGCTTAGTGATTTTCTACCGTAATTATTCAAAAATAAATAACTTTTTAGTTCGCAATGAAGCCAGCCCCGTGGCAGAGGTCTCTAGGGTACCGGTGTATTATAGAGCTCGGTTCTGCGGGTCGCGAGTTCGTGTTCCACCCAGGAATGGTTACTTATCTGTGTGTCGTGGCACGGAGGGTCGTCCCATCCTCCATGCATCACCCTTCCCGTAACCCTTCGTTCCTGGCTCTTTCGGATGGCGTATGAATATGCATTAGAGACATATGCACGTTACACTTTGGCGGCGACATTCCTTAGTACCTGATAAGAGTGTATGATTGGTAACAGCAGTTGGCGTTTTGTAAGGTACTATAAGACGCAACGGAGCATTACCTAGGTTCGGCTAAACTCCTTCCACCACCTTATTACCAGCTGGAATGTGCGGGCTGTGCTAAAGCGGATTTAAGAGCTTGTTATATAGTTCGAGTTGCTTAGTTATTGTTAGAACTTGTTATAAACCGAGCCCACTTTGATGTCATAGTGAGGGAACCATGGAATGCGTCACAGAGACCGCGCCTGAGGGTTAGGTAGTTTCAGCCGGAGGGGTGATGTGGTTGCAACCACCTTAGTAGTGTTTCCAACAGAAGGGTCACCTACAGAACGTGTTTCCTAAAGACACAGAAGGGTCGAAGAGTTTAAAAAGAGACTCGCACTCATAGTTCGTAATAAAATAATGGAGACTAAACATTACAAGCTTCTGGGGCATGGAAGACGGCCACTTTTGGCAATGAACATATAGTGGGAAATGTTAATATCAGTAAGTTACACATGTGACATTTTGTCCCCCCGTACTCTTCCTTACCCTGCTGCTCTCCGTGCGTGGATGTACGACGGCACCACGAGCTGCGCCGAAGGGCGCCTTCCCACGTCGCGACGTCCGTCAAGACTCTCGCTACGCGAAGCGGAGGAGGGCGTACGCGCCACGGCTAGCAGAACACAGCTTTAAATGGTAGCCTTCCCACTGCGGCCGTCGGTCGCTGCGTTTTACCTGCTGCGGTCCCTTCTTTGTTCGTCGTCGCCGGAGGGTCGGCGAAGAGCTCTGTCGCTTGACGGACGCGCGCTGCCGTGGCGGCGCGGGAAGGCGCTTTAAAGCCACGTGGCCGCCCGCCCGCGCGAGCAACTGTCCGCTTCCGGCGGCCGTGGGCCCCGCGCGTCGTCCGAGGCTGACGCGCGTTGCGTGTGCTGTGCCGCAGGTACAACGCGCGCGGCTTCGACCTCAACCGCAACTTCCCCGACTACTTCAAGCAGAACAACAAGCGCGGCCAGCCCGAGACGGACGCCGTCAAGGAGTGGATCTCCAAGATCCAGTTCGTGCTGTCGGGCGGGCTGCACGGCGGCGCGCTCGTCGCCAGCTACCCCTTCGACAACACGCCCAACTCCAGTGAGTCTTCGCTTGCAGCGGCCGCACTTACGCCGCCTCGGATATGAACGGGTCGGGAGGGGAACATGCGAGTGAACGTTTTCGCTGGAAGGGGTTTAAATGGGGTACATAAAGAAGACATCAACCTGGGGGTAACTATGCGCCGTAATGTGAGCTAACACAGGGACACCAGATGGAAGCGTATGGGAATTTTAATATCACAAAAACTTTGTCTTTGAGGGTTACCATCGATCACTCTCGAATGAGAATGTAAGTGGGGAGAGATTTCTGTCTTGAAATAACTCTATCTTTACCGCGCTTTTATTTTTCAATATTTCACCATTTGGCTAAATCTTAACTTCCGCCTAATGCGTCCCGGAATATAATTCTATTCCGGTACTTGAAGTACGCCAATGAGGGCGTGGACGGCGCGATCCAGAATTAATCTCTGTATAATTAAAGGAAAATGTATATATTTAAGATCTAATTCTAAAATTATTTAGCAGCAGTATTACAATAGTTTTCTTCAAGTATCTTGAAGTTTGTTTTAATTTCTTGAGACCCACCAAAGACATTTATTATTTCCTGTACTTGCAGTCGGCCAGGATACCGATGGAAATGCCCTTTTATAAAGAATTTGTTTAACAGTCACTATGTTGCTTTGATTACTCTATGTTGCTCCACTTTTATCTTCAACAACAGGTACTAAAGTAATATTGCAAGACGTTCAAGGTCAGACGTGTCTGCAGCCAAAACGCCCGAGATTCCACGAAGCGATTTTGCAAAGCGACGATTGCGAATAATGTTTTATAAACATCCGATACTCGTTGCAGACAATACTGTATCTTAGGACTAGGAAAGATTTCAGTAATAAAAGTCTAAATTATGAAAAGGTAACGTCTTACCGAAAAACAGATGGAAGAAATAAATCAGTGGGGTTCGTCGTTGAACCCAAATCCTTCCCACTTCGTGTACATTCTAAAATTTGTTTTTGTCAGTTTTTTCGCCACCATTCCTTGTAATAAGCAATGACCTGTATTTCACTTCTCTTTCAATGTCTAAAACGGCTTAGAATTTTCCAGATAAAACTGCATATTCAGCTTTCTTCAACAAAAATCCTCAAAAATATATTTCACCTAATAAACTTCTTGTCTAACTGGCGTTACTAACCTTAGTTCCCCAATTTTTGAGATCTGAAAACAAATTTTTCTTTTGCTAAACTACATTAACCTCAAAACTTGACACTCTTTGGATAAAATTGCCTTGCGCTTCTAAGTGCATCTGATGCAAAGCTGTGTTTGCGCACGCTGCCAGGACTGTGCCGGTCGTCGCCGCTGTGCTCAGGTAAGGAGATCGCCCTGCTGCTGCGTTCAGAAGTGCTCCGAGGATCTCTTTAGAAGAAGAATGAAGTGTACCAAGGCTGAAAAATATGTTTATTGGATAACCGGTTTACCACCCTAGTCTAAGAGAAGTGCAGCAGGGAGTGCTCAAAAATGGGGTCAAAAAACTACTGCCATTTTTCGAAAACTTTGAAAATGTCTCAGGGGCTTCATGTAAAGTACCCCCCAAATTTAAATTATCGGTTTCAAATTCAAATTAACGTAACATCCGCCAGATAGATGGAGGAATATCAATTTTGGAGAAATCTGCTGAACGGTTAAGCCGCTAGCGATGTTCACAGGCAGACGGGTTTTGCCGTCATTCTATTTTTCGATATGAAGGGTGCACTAAACTGGGATTCTGGTGTTAGAAGAATTTTGTTTCTATAGTTAGCAACTGGATTTATTCAATTTTTCGTTACCAGGGCCCTGTAATAAGAGTTTTTCTGCTAAAAATTCGCCGTTTTTACGCCCAGTATTACATAACTTTCTCTCTACTCCGTAGCGAAAAAGTCACTAGTGGTGCTACAGAATGGCACAAACTTTCTCGTTTTACTTTACCATTTCCTTTCCTCTCGGCTAGCTATACGAACTAGCCAGATACTCTTGCCAGCTGTCATCTATCGCCACCCAAAGTACATTTTTGTGTTGAAGTTTTCTTAATTTTTCGTTTTCCTAACAATAGAATGGAAATAATATTTTAGGAATATTACAGAACAGTAAACCGTCTCCCTAAATTGTTATTTTCTTTGAAAAATTTGGAGCTGATTTTAAGAAAATGGCGTTTACGCGCTACTGTAAATTTGAAATTTGAAACTCTTTTATTCTACCGAACACTATTGAGTTTTTATAAAACTTCATTAAAAGTCATTTGAAGCACTTTAACTGCAATAGTGTTAACAAATCACTGGAAGTATGCATATCAATAGCATAAGAGATCTTTCAAAAAATTAGATTTGTGTAATTTAAAAAACAATATAACGAACTGACCTTTACATCATACTAGAGCGCAACCAGCACTATCCTTTTAAAACGTTTGAAGAAAAAATTCGTAGTCGTTTTTGAGAAAATGGTATTTGAGCGTTTCTGAAATTGCGAAAGTTTGAGCTAGTTTTCACAGAAAACAGTTGAATTTTCGAGAAACATTATATGACATCATTTAGAGCATATGTACTAGTAAATAGAATAAAGTGAACAAATTACTGCTAATTTAAGCATTAACGGTGAGAGAGAAGGAAAAAAATAGAACAAAGAACAGAGCAATACGACGTTTGTCGTTTCGTAGAGTGCACTTAACACAATCCTTACCAAAAAGTTAAAGAAAAAATGTGGAGCCGTTTTTGAGAAAATATTGTTTTTGTATTTCTTAAGATATCAAATATTGCACGCAATATTGCGCGAAAACTAGTGAAAATTTCAAAACAAATGTGCATGACCTTAATGAAAGAACTAATTATGGAAAACAAATTTAATTTGAAGGAAAAACCTCTATCTTCAATTTAGTAGTTGTAGGAAGACGCCGAATATAATTCATACTTCTGAAATTTTCGAAAATTCATAGTTAACCGTGAAAATCGGGTCTGTGCTTCTTTTTAAAAGTATTGTTACTCTATTCTTACAAACAATGTTGAAAATGTCCAGATGGATTCTTGTAAAGTACCCCCAATTTCAAAGAATGTTTTTCAAAATCTCAAAGCTTCTACTTGAGCCAGATGAAAAGGGGTTCTTTCAAATTAAAAAAAATCCTATGCATGGTTCATGCGCTAGTAGTGTTTACAGACGGACAGACGGGCGTTTTCTCGTTAATTGATTTTTCGGTATCAAGTACTCACAAAACAAGTATTCTGGTTACACCACGTGTTAGAGTATTTCTCCCCTTTAATTTACCAACTTGATTTATTCACTTTTTTGTTATTAGGGCGTAGCAACGAATGGTTTTCTGACGAAAATTTGCCTTTTTTCGCGCAGCATTACATAACTTTCTCTATACTACATATATTACTCCGTGTATACGTATGTATACGTGAAAGTAAAAAGGAGACAATACTCAAATGATTCGATAGAACTGTGAATGCAACAAGAAAAAAAAGTACTTTCATCTGACCGTTTCAGCTACTACTGACCTTATTGCAATATGGTATATATTTAAGTGATTTGTAGACGTGAATTATAATAAAATAAAATTCGTTAAGTATATCTAAAAATAGTATGTAAATGATGTTGTAAAGAGATTTTATTTTGTTCATGGGATTGCGTCACATGGCCTATCGGCCTCGCGTCGCAACCTTTTCTATTCGCATGATAAAATGCTACTTGTACCACTCGTACCGTAAACGACTATGTTGCGAGAGTTAAAGCGCTGAATGAAGAGTATGCATGCGTAAAACGATTCTGCCCTGGAACACAAAGAAAACTGGTGATACAAAAAGCGTTCACGTACTAGTTAGTTTTCTAATCTCTCTAGTCGGGCCTAGATATTCGGTTTCTCTTCACTGTCTCCAGCTGTTATCTATCGACATCTTAATGTTTTCCCCTCAGTTTTTCGCTTCCCTAAGAGTAGAATATAAATACATTAAGAATTTTCGAGAAATGAAAAGCCTTTTATTGTATGAAAAATTTCATTGATAAATTTCCAGCCCTTTTATAGAAAATATCCTTTGAGCGTCTCTGAAAAGGCGCCAATTTAAGCAACTTTTCACAGAAAACTTGTTTCTGTGAAGTTTCTGACGCACTTAACCAGAAATCATTTAAAGCACTTGTACTCACAAATGCAGCAATGAATAAAAACGCCCTGAATGTAAATATTAAAGACGTTAGAGATATTAAAAACATACGTTTCTGTCATTTCTGAAAAATCAAAAGAATACTTCACAAAGGAGTTTATTTCAAACGTTATTCACTGTATTTAGTTCTAATCTTTCAAAAATTTGGTGAGATTTTTTAGAAAATCTTGTTTTTAGTATTACCCAAGCAAGTTGAAGTACGCAGGTCACCCTTGAGAATTTTTTGAATCGTTCGTGCTGTTGTTATATTGTGGGGAACATAGAAGCGGGTTGAGAAGACCTAACCGCAATGTTTCTGCCCCGCCCACTATTGCCCTATTCTCTAGCTATCGTTTTTAAACGATATCCCGTTATTGCTCAATAAAATTGGCCCGTAACTATTCAAACTGCTGTTCTTTATTCATACACTCTTCAAGTCATTCGAATTGCAGAATCACCCCTTGGTTGTTAATAAATCATAAACACATTTCAATGTATCTTGAAATTCTACAATCGTTCCTTCACACGATTATCAAATATTTTTCTAGTTATTTTTTGCACCCAATCTCGTGGTCTCTCTTTTCCGCTCTCATTCTTCAATAATCTTTGCGTTGAAGCTCTTAATGAGCCAAAATATAATTGTTTCCTTGGTTTGTTATCTCTGCTGGCTTATCACTCTGTAAATATAGAACGCACATTTTATTTTGTGTCCAGAGAGATAATGACTGAACAATTCTTGAACATCGTTACATTAATTACGAAAACGTATTCGAAAATAATAGTAGCTAATAGAATTGAATCTGCAGAAAACTCTAGGCGCTTAAATAAATAGTTTTTTTTTGTTTCTGGTGTTTTCTCGGTAGCATATTAAGATAATGTTGAATAAGGTGACTTGAATAATTGTGGTCTGACTGCCAAAATGACCCACCCTTCCCTGGAAACATTATTTGTACTCAATTTATAATGAAATGTTGTTCTATGTAGTACATTTAGCTCCTAGCAGAAACCATTATTCCCGCATTGACAGCGTGTTCAACCATTTTGAGCGCTTTCTCTGATAAAGCTAGCCTCTTTGTAAGTTTCTAAAAATTAAAATTCAGTAAGTACTGATAGTTTTTGGTTGAAACAAAAGAATAATTGTAATTCTTTCAGGATTACTACTTCATCACTACTTCAGTCTGCAAACAGATTCCTGTTTGCTGCATACAGGCAGTTAGGGGAAAAGGGCCCAAACACATTGCTGTATCATCGTGGCCGTTTATTTCATAACTGAATACTCGATTTACTTCATCAGAAATCAGATTAATCAAATATTTCTCTTTTTATCACACACATTCTTTCCCACAGTGATCACGTTCTTGATTTTTTCTCAGTGTTCGATTCCATTAACTTATTTTCAATGTATGGGTCTCTTCTGTCCGTCAAAGGCCCCTTCGCACAGCGATCATGAGTGTGGCGTCTGCTGGCAAAGCATTATTTAAGTGGAGGAATTGACACGGGCGACGCAGTGGAGCTGCTGTGCCCCCCCCCCTCCCCCTACCAGCAGCGTAGACGCGCTTCCGCGCGACCGCCAGCCGAACTCAGCTCTAAAGAGCAGCCTTCACACCAGGCCACTAAGAGAGCGCCGCTGGGTTGGCTGCAGTGCGACTCGCGAATCCTTCCTTTCCCACGCCCAGTGGCGTTGCGGTGGCTGCGTGAAGAGCGGATGGCGCTTCTCGGTGGTGCCGCCACCGGCAAAGCAGTCTTAGGGCATCAACAGATGTCTTCGCAGTGCCTCTGACCGGGAGGTCCGAGGGTTCCACTCCCGGCGGTGGCAGGTTTTTCGACACTCGCTAGATAGCTAGGTCGAATTCAGCCGCCCTCTGCACGAGAATTCTAGTGGCCGGCTACTCTGGTCTGTAGTTTACCGTAGTTTCTCCGATCTACACCAGGCGAATGTCTGAGCAGTCTTTCCTTCCTCTTCCTTGTCCTATACTTGTCCCTTACTTACACACACTGACAGTTACATACCACCACACATATCGGGAGCGAAACGGTTATCTCGGCTGGAGTGGTGTCACGTTGGTGGGAGATACCTAGTTGGGAAAAATCCCACAAGCCGAATTATGTCGGCGCCGGATCTTGCCAGCCAGCAGGGAAAGATCACAGCAATCTCCCGCGATGAAAACATGCACTACACTTACGGATTAATGATCTTAATTCTTAAGTGGTAACACAGGTCTCTCAGCCCCTACCACTATTTCTTTTTGTTAATTAGGCTGTACTGGTGACATTGCAATTTCAAACACCGAGGTATGCATCGTTTCAGAGTCTCTTTGATGTGATAACATTGTTTTGTAATTTTTCTTACTCATAGTTGTAAATTTGTGAAGAAGTCCTTCCTCAGAAACCTGTATTACTGTAAACGTAAGTATATTTTACGTACTAGCGCCACCTTTGGAATTTTTTTCAGGATAAGACGTTGTTTTGTCGCGTGTTTAAATTAACATTTTATTCTCTTAGAAACAACCAAGTTTATGTTATGTTTATTTGATTTTTTTAGTTCAGTTGAAAATATCGAGAGATGAAGCCAATGAATGTGTTTCGCCAAAGTCAGTAGTTGGTTCAGAACTGAATTGCTGGATGTTTCCCAAGACGTTATGCATTGGAAGTGTGAAGAAATTATGATTACTATATGTTGTAACTAGTTATGTGCAATGACTAAATGAATAATATCGATTTACAAAAAATAATATAAATATATAGAAATTGAATTTCACACTAGCTTCAAACATCTCTGTAACAACTCTGCTTCAAAAATTTAATTTCAATGTTAAATTAGAATACGAAACTGTTTATTCATGCATGATATATGTATTAAGTTATACAACAAGTACATTCAATAAAAACATTGAGTAATGCGCAAATAACACGAAAAAAATTCGCAGTGTCTGACAGACCGGTGTTATTTACAACCTAATACATTTTCGTATACCAGCATTACAAACGATCTTTTCTGTTGCAAAAAATCGTTCCTTAAAGGTCAATATACTGTTCAAATGATGACATATTAGCATTTTACGGCACATTTGATGACGTATTAGCATCATCTCACATTCAGCCAAACGCGGCAAGAGAATTGTGGGGAGGTAGCAGTAAACAGAACAACCAAACGCCGTGTTCTCCCACAATGTGAAATAGCCGAACAAGAAAGTTGTTTTGCAAAATGAAGTTGTAACCTGTTATAAATTTATAATTCTGTTTTACAAAAATTAGCACATGCAACTCGTTTATAATGTTTCTTAACTGCATTCGTACAAATTAGAAAACGAGCGACGTTAGAAGAGAGTTTTCATAACATCTACTCATGCTATAAAGCTTAACATTATACACTAATTACATAAACTACTAATATGCTACCATTTAATGGTTAATAGTTTGCGCCCCCTAAATCATGAATGAATGAGTGAATCAATGAATGAGTGAATCAATGAATGAGTGAATCAATGAATGAGTGAATCAATGAATGAGTGAATCAATGAATGAGTGAATCAATGAATGAGTGAATCAATGAATGAGTGAATCAATGAATGAGTGAATCAATGCATGAGTGAATCAATGCATGAGTGAATCAATGCATGAGTGAATCAATGCATGAGTGAATCAATGCATGAGTGAATCAATGCATGAGTGAATCAATGCATGAGTGAATCAATGCATGAGTGAATCAATGCATGAGTGAATCAATGCATGAGTGAATCAATGCATGAGTGAATCAATGCATGAGTGAATCAATGCAGGAGAGCCCTGCGATGATGAGCGTGGGCGCGCGGCCTCAGTGTTCCAGAGCTACTCCTCGGCGCCGTCGCTGACGCCCGACGACGACGTGTTCCGCCACCTGGCGCTCACCTACGCCAGCAACCACCCGGTGATGGCGCGCGGCGCCGCCTGCCGCTCGGGCGCGCCGGCCTTCGCCCACGGCATCACCAACGGCGCCGCCTGGTACCCGCTCACCGGTCGGTCCTCGCCCCTTTACACAGCACTTTAGAAAATGAATACTTTTTTTCAGTTTTTCTTCTCGTATTTAATTACAGTGAATGTAGAAAAATACAAGTAGACAATCTTGGCCCATTTTCTTGAGATTAAGTTAAAATTTCTTTAGTGAGCATGTGAAGTATCTCTTTTTTTTTACAATAAATAAGCATAAATATTGCTACTTAACTTGTAATTTACTGCTGATCAAAAACCACAAAGACAAAAATTAAATAAATCATATTATATTCCATTCTGCTTGGAATTATGCTCCACATTTGATTCATTCTTCGACTGATATTAGGCAATTGTATATATCAGTTTCAAGTTCTGTGTAATTTATTGTTTTGTTGGGAATGGTTGAAATTGCCTTAATCGTCCATTTTCTTCTCATTTGTAAACACGTAATTGATTCAATAAAGAAGTAGGTTTTGTCTCCAGTTAACAAAATGTTCATAATTAACGTATATTGACGTTTGTTTTAACTATAAAATAATTGTTCTCTAGTTCTTCTTTTCAATTTGTTAACAAATGTCGTAAGTGTTCGTACCCATTTTGTCAATTTTCTCAATAACCCTCAATCTATTCTAAATTAGGGTTTGTTAGATGCAGACTTTGTGAACTTTGTGCTTAAGACTGTCATACTAATGGCAGCACAAAAATTGCCCAACATATTCTGAGTAGACAAATGTGTCCAAGGAGAATAAATGATAGGATTCGTCAGTTCTTTGATTATTCATGTTGTCCTCATGGCTTTTGCAGGCGGTATGCAAGACTTCAATTACGTGTGGTACGGCTGTATGGAGGTGACTCTTGAACTGAGTTGCTGCAAATTCCCTCCTGCATCCGACTTGCCCAAGTTCTGGGAAGAGAATCGCATGGTGAGTTGTTGCACTGTAGCGGAGATCACGAACGACACTGTTGCGCTTGCATACGCAGTATAATATACATACGCCAACAAAGCATTTGTAATTTTTGCGAGCAAAACAATGAAAGCAATAATCACTGTTGTTGAAACGGATACATTCGTCAATTTAATAAAATATGATAATTTATTAATAATATTGTTATTTGTTGTAACATGTAGCAGTGATACATTCACAATTACATTATGATCCTTGACCATTTGAACTTCTGTCCATCTTTTCCTCTTTATATACTGTCTTCATACATTTTTTTTCTTATTTTCAGTGACCTTTTAATTATTCAATCAAACCTGGACTTGATGAGATGTTTTGACATATTTTATTGGAACATAAGAATCTGTAAATAGTCTGCGAATTAACTCGACAGCACAAAGTGTTACGAATCTAATAAACTTCCGTCCCGCAGCAGTGTATGCTCCCGTACGCGCCCACGACCCAGTGTCTCCAATATAATTCAGCTTCCGTTGCTTTCCACTTGCCCAACGTCGCTGCCCGTTCACCTCACTCTTGAGGTAATGCCGAACAAAATACTTTAAGTTTCAACAAATAGAAAATATATTGTTCGTAATTGCTGGATGGCTAATAAATCGGCAAGCTGTTACCTTCTCTGCTTTCGTGAATATCTTGTTCCGTATTCTTGACCCACTCATTAATTACATCAAAGAACTTCCCTCAAGGTTTCGCCAATCTTCTAAACTCTTCAAGACGCTACTAATTGGGGATATTAACAAAAATTTCACTTTAAATATCACGACTTAATCGTCAGGCGTTCATTTCTTTCGAACTCTAGCTAGCCTTTCCCAACAAAACTCGCTTCCATAGTAATCCACCACATACTTCAGTTGTTCTACCTCTTTCAAGTTGATACATTCATACCTAGTTATATTTTCATTTTCTAATACAAAGAGTGCCAAATTAACTTAATTTTAGTTGTTTTGCCAACTGTTCTCATGTTAACTAGTTTATCGTGAGCTGTTCTAGAAGTTCATCTTCAATGTTACGAATTTTGTAGGGTACAATACGTGTATACGAGAAAATAAAAGGTAAGTGTTAATCGAAACGTTTCCTCTTTTTTCTCTCCTTGGTCTGATGTTGAGATTCCCCCGTCTATCCGATGACCGCTCCTTCCATCGGAGATTCAGCCGGCCTCGGACGCGCGGGGGTTGGGGCGGTGAAGGAGAACGCGATGCCGAAGGCTGCGAGCTCGAGTCCACGGAAGGTGTGGTTGTTTTGCCTGAGGTTGTGTGGTTGCACCGTAGCGCAACGTATCCTATCTAAATATCAACAAAGCCATGTTTAATCTTCCGTTATTACTCACGCCCGTATGATCTCTCTACCATTTTTCATCCAGTGGAAGGCAACGGCAACCCACCACTTTGATCACCTGCCCGGGAAAGGGGCGGGGTGAGAGCGTAAGCCATCCCCTTTACCTGGCTGTGGTGTGAGTACGACCATCATCATAATCATCATCAATTTTAAAGTAGTAGTGGGTGGAGTCGTCACTCTTGTAGATGACTGTTAGTTATTTCCGGCAGAAGGGTTTTTTTTCAGGGGTTTCCTCAGTCAGAAGAGGAAACGTTTTTTAATGTATTTTTTTGTGACCGAAGAGATGAATTCCTCCCTTAGTGGAATAGGTATATCTAGCAATGTCTTTTTCAACTAGACCAACGCGTCACGGGATATTGCTATGTCATGGGCCAAGGGAAGAGACTGGCGTGCGCTGCAATTTTACAACGTAGGCTGATGAAGCTTGGATGAAGGGACACACTAACCTAGTTTCTTCTCCCGTCACATCTCAGAATATCCCATCTAGTTTGTTGTACATTTTATTTAAAATAGTTCGAGCTATTGACTTCTTTCCTTTTCGTAAGAAACTAGCCCCCACGGCATTCCCGCCCTGTCACCTGTGTCGGCTTTCTTTCCCGAGCCCACTGACTGACTGAGTGGTTTAGAGGGTACGATACTCTCAAGGCATCTCTGCAGATACTGTTATCGGGAGGTCCTAGGGTTCGAGTCTAGACCGTAGCGGAATTTCGACACTCTATATCGCTAGGGCGAATCCATCTTCTATCTGGAGGAAACTTTTAGCGGCCAGTTGCTCTGATCGGTAGGTTTCCGTGGATTATCCGGTCAATACATGACGAATGTCGGAGCAGTGCCCTATCATACTGCCGACAGCCAGCGCACGCGATCTTTCTTTCTTTCTTCTTTCTTGTCCTATCCTTTCCCCTTACTCACACACACACACACATACACACACACATACACATACACACATACATATACATATACACATACATATACACATACATATACACATACATATACACATACATATACACATACATATACACATACATATACACATACATATACACATACATATACACATACATATACACATACATATACACAGACACACATACATATACACAGACACTCATACATACACACAGACACAGACACATACACACACGCGCGCGCGCTTACACGCATAACACTTCCACATAATCCGGGAGACCAGTAGGGAGCTTTTTGTCCCGGCTGGGGCCTGCCCGCTGCCGGAGATACCTGGAGGGAAAACCCCTGCCAGTCGACGTGTGGGTGTGCGCTGGATGTCCTCCTCCTAGCGGAGGATGTCCTCCGCCCCGTCCCGGGTTGTAACACTTTCTGGGCGAATGACCCAGACACGCTTTGCAAGGCCCACTAGTCGATGAGCGAGCGAGCGCGCGCGCGAGCGGGTTGAGGGCTTGGGGAGCGAGCGGTGCAGCGGCGCGTGCGCGTGCGCAGGCGCTGGTGAAGTTCCTGGGCGAGGCGCACCGCGGCGTGAGCGGCTTCGTGACGGACGACGGCGGCAACCCGGTGGCGCGCGCCGCGCTCAAGGTGAAGGGCCGCGACGTGGGCTTCCAGACCACCAAGTACGGCGAGTTCTGGCGCATCCTGCTGCCCGGCGTCTACAAGCTCGAGGTGCGTCCACGAGCGCTTTCCATGAACGATTTCACCTGGTGGTACAATCCAGGGGGAGCTCTTAAAGCTTCACCCCCACCCCCACCCCCAGAAGCCAGTAAAACATTTTCACAAATACAAGGTGTCTCCGAATTATAGTGCATGTAAATGGATGGAAAATAATCCATTTTTTCAAGTGAACAGGTGAAGGGAAATTTCGTTTAACTAAGTCACACATGTGACAGTTTTCCTCTGATTTTTAGGCAACCCATCATAACTGTGTTTTTGGTGTCAGGACACGGTCTGACGCACAGATATTTTGAATTCCCGCCAAACACGAAAGCACATTGCGTTGCCAACTAGTTAGGGGCAAATGACACGACTGTAACTTCCGTATATGAAATTTTCCACCATATGTTGTAAAAAAAGTTATTAATTAGTACTCCCCCTCTCACATGCCCTCGGGATTTTTAACGTCAATTCTGAGACATTTTGTATAGTTTTTACTAATATTCTGTAGTGAGGAAAATCTTTCAGTAGTTCAATTAAATACGTTATAAATAACTACGTATAAATCAACAAATAAAAATAAATGTTAAATTCAGTGTAAATGAAATTTTCTTTATAAGAACGTATCAAGTCAGCTAGTCTTTATATGTATAAGAGCAGCCCCTCTCCTAGAAGAATTCTGGTTGCACCAGAAAGTTTGCCTTTGGTCCCTTGAAGCATTCCGAAAAAGCCGTTGCAAATGTGTTTCTTAGAGTAAATATCATCCATGATGTGAGTTATTGTTATGTAGTATTACAGTATTTTATACTACGAATCGTTCAAAGAACATGTCACCTTTTCAATAAAATTAATATTTTTAAAGTATATATTATATCGAATTATTACTCACGAATATAATTTTTCCCCATTCTGACACCTAATTGGGGACGCGATTATGCCGGAAGCGTTTCCCAGAAGTAAATGCATCAAAGCTGTGACCTTGTTACTGAGTAACTAATGAATTTCAATAATTAAATTTATAGTCATCCCGACCGTGACTCGATCCCGGGCCCTTCTTTGAACAAATATAATTATAAAAATCCATTGATTATTCAGTAAGAAGGTCACAGCTTGGATGCATTTACTGTTGCGGAACATATTTTCGACGTAAATGCGTCTCCAACGAGGTGACAGGGTGAGGAGAATTATACATCATCAACGGTCAATATCCAGCTTATGAAACTGTCAGAGAATCGGTCGTCTTGGTAGTTCAGTGGTTGAGAAACTGGGCGTAATCGAGGAGACCCGGGTAAGAGTTACCGGTCAATTTGACAATTCATTGAACAAATTTATGACTCCGGACATTCTGAATAAGAATGCGCAAGTACAGTTTCGTCTGTGGAAGTTCATGGGACGGGCGAATCTTGCCTTGTGATCTACGATGCTTGAATGAACACTGAGAGAGTTTCTGCACGGGGACTCCAAATTGAGCGTGGATGTTAGTGCAGCTCTTTCTTCTTGTGGCGCAGGTGTACGCGGACGGCTTCCTGCCCAAGGAGGTGGACTTCATGGTGGTGGAGCAGCACCCAACTCTCCTCAACGTGACGTTGCACCCCGCGAAGGTAGGCGTGGACGGCGTGGGCGGCGGCGACGCTGGCGGCGGCGCGGGCCGTGTGTCGCCCGCGGCCGGGGGCGGGGGCCGTGGCCGGGGGCGAGTGCGGCCGCGCCCGCCGCCGCCCTGGTTCGCGCCGGAGGCGGCGGCGGCGGCGGCGGCCGCGGCGCCGGGGACGGAGCGCGGAGAGGGGCGGGGCCGGCTGCTGGCGGCGGCCGCGGCGGCGGGCGGGGAGCGCGGGGAGATGGAGCCCGCGTGGCCGTACGCCTTCGAGACGGAGGCGCCGGGGGGCGCGGTGTGGGGGGCAGGGGCGGGGGCGGTGTCCGAGGCGGTGGCGCCAGCGGCGGCCGCGGACGGGTGCGCGAGGCCGCGCGACGCCTCCCGGCCCCTGGCGTCGCTGCTGGCCAGTGTGCTGGGCCCGCTGGTGCTGGCGTCGTCGCGCGCGCTCTGACGGCGAGGCGAGTCGACAGCCGGAGATGCTCGAGACCGCTTGACTTTTATCGCCTCGTTCGAGCGGTCGGAAGGAACGAGTAATCGGCGTGGCGGAGGAAGCCATCTTTCCGCCGCGGCCACGTAGGGCCTTTGTTCAAATTCGATAGGTCGTTCAAGCACTAGTCTTATGATCATTTACTTATTAATATTTTAATTGAGGAGACCAGCCACAAACTTAGAGCAGCTGCGGACGGCACTACTTGTAGCTACGCCACTGATGTAAATGCTTATTGTTAGGCACTGCCAACACGTTCTCAAAAGTTTAATGTTCATGGATTCCTTCGTATATTGCATAAATGTGCAAACAGCACATCTGTATACACATAGTTGCAAGAGATGATACCTTCTAGCAATTTCAATAAAAATGACATATCAATACAGATTTATGAACTGTAACCACTTGAATGACGTCGCTGATTTTTTATGAATCACGATTTATGCATTCGGGAGAAACAGTCGTGTGACTGTCGTTTCCAAAAGTAGTAACGGTTAATCGTATACCTCAATAAAATTCTCGGCTAGATCTCAGTGATCATTAAAACTTGACAATAATTTGGAAAATCTTTTAGGTGATTAACATTTTTTCCCCCCCCTATTCTTTACCATCAGCATTGCTAAAAATATAATCTAGAACAAACAAACAAACAAACAAAAATTCTATATAAAATTACACTTTGATATTCAGTGACAGTTGCTTATTAACATTCACAAGTTCTTTTAATGTCTTGTATTTGTTTAATATTTTTTGGCGCCAACTGTATTTAGTGCCCATATGAAATCTCTATGATGTCTCACTTCTAGTATAAACATTTGCTAGTTAGCAACTCTCCTACCGTCCACTGTTAAAATAAATAGCTTCCATAAAGAAAATACTATCAATACAGAAATTTTCTTCTGGAAGTATCACATAAAATTCACTGGAAGTGAAGGCTTCAGAGTACATTTGTGGAATTTCTCCTTTTGAAGAAGTAAAATTAGCAACTTTAAAAAGATGCTGTTGATAATTTATGTATTACATGAAAATTGATTTTCTTTTAATGACTGCTTATGTTGTAAATGGAAGATTATGTAACCTTTTTTAAAAGGTTTATTTATTTTATGTATTTATTCTTAAAGTACAATGAAGGGCAGTAATATAGCATACACAATATACCACTAAAATAATTATCAAACTAATAATACATTTTTTTATAGTCTCGTGTTATTTTCTTTAGATGGTATCTTCAACTATCCTTTTATGAGCAGTCATTCAGTACCTGTTTTTGTTCTTAGTGGAAATAATATAGATAGTGTGAAACTTTGAATTATCTGAAAATGAGGTTGCTACTTTAAAACATCCCTCTTCATTTAAGTTGAGGAAAACGGGTACAAACACTGTTGTACATTATACACTGTTTATGACAATTAGATCTGATAACTGAAGAGAAATTTCATTTTAGAGATCAAATTTTGCCCTATATTCCTTCAATTATCTCAAAGTTTTTTATAATTTACATTAGTAACTTATCAAATAGAATAGTTGATCTGAGATAATGATATGCTGAAACAAATCTTTGTTTGAAATGTGGTACATTTTTTTCTGAAATAGTGATAAAAGTCAAATGTCTTCTATTTTGCCTGGAGCATTTCTCATTTTTCAGAGAAAAACTTAAGTCTCCTTGTCAAAATAACACATTCATTTTGAAATAATATAAATTGCTGATCATTCAACCAGATGACAATGTTACATGAGCTTCAGAGTTCTGTCTACTTAAAATTGTTTTGTAAGCTTTTAACCTTTTCATAATTCAAAATTTGACTTTGATTTTTGCCTAAATATTTAAAGATACAATAACTTCATTAAGGAAAGGAAGTCCTAATTCTTCTGTAGGCAATATATTTCACTTCTGTAGCAACTAGTTTAACTTCTTTACATTGAAAATTGATTTCTTTTTATACATGGCACTCATAGAGTGAAAACTTAATTTACACTTGTGAAAGAAGTTTATTATTCATCTATAAAACATTTTTGCTTTATACAAATGCCTGAACTATAATTTTATCTCAATAGTAGATTGCATGAAATGTGTGAATGCATGCCATGAACATGTTTGAATGCATGCTTGTTTTCATACCAGTTCATCTATAATACATTCAAATAACACAGATAAAACAGAATTATGCAAGCATAAAAGACAAATATTCAAATTATTTTGCCTTGCATTCTTGAAAATGGTGAGATTAATATTAAAAAACAAAAACATAGGCTTCCTTGGCTGGAATTGAGGCTCTTCACTATCTAGGAGATGCCGCATCCTTGACTCAGTTCCTTTGTTTGCATTATCTAGAATATGACTTCTCCTGGACTATAGACTACTATTTATTTCATAATTGTAAATTTACTTCTTTTCCTTTCTATCTATTTATTCTCATTTTTTTCTGGTGATACTTAAATTGTAGTTATGAAGTGTTTAGATAATGTGCTTAAAAGGGAAAAGAAATTTTTTTGTAGTAATGAAGTTTTTTGTGATGTAGAAGTATAAGAAGAATGAATGGTATTTTAATTAATGATTAAATCACTAAGCGCACTTTATGGTTGTTGCTAAAGAAGTTCTAACAATTTTGTAGATTAATTTTGTATATTTATTTTATTAGTTGTATTGATTTTATTTGATTCTATTAATCAAGGCTATTTATTCATGACTTCTATTATTCTAAACAAATAATTTATTCTTGACTTCAATTATAACAAATTCAAAATACAATGATGCTAGGTAGCAACATTATTACATAATAATTGCTAAAAATTGCTCAAAATATTTTATTCAATGAAAAAGCTGAACTATTTAACTACTCAAAACCATTGGATACATTACTATTTTTAATTCTTTGCCTCTTGTTAATTTTTCTTGCTTTATTTTACAGAACAAAAATGATCACTTTCATCCTTCTATTCAGATGTAGATGTATATCCATGCAGACTTTTTAGTTTTCGTATGATTAGAACCAAATTTTACAGTGTGTTCAAAAAAGAACTTAATGAAGCTCTTTCCATCATCATCTGGAGGTGATCACTAGTTTCTCCAAAAGGATATTGTGCAATTCTGCGATTTTGCTACAGGGCACACACCATGGATGAAACAAAAAAATATAAAATGAAATTAAATAAATAAGCCTTTAAACCTTTATTTGGTAAGAAAGTCCCAAAGTGCTACAGTACGAAGTTCTAAAAATGTTGCAATAACACCCTTGGAGGGAATATGTAGATTTAGGTGAGATAAGCTTTGAGAATTGGCTGTGCGAGTGTGTCCTTATTTGTGGTTGAAATTAGATATTCTTAATGTATGAATGCATGCACAAACTGAATGTCAGTTAGTGCATATTTCATTGTTCTCTTGCAAACTCTTTGTCTTTTGCTATTCAAAAATCTTTCAAATTAACTCAAATTTCTTATATATTATGTGTGCAAGAGTGTTGGTAGTTACTTCCCTACATAGAATGTTGTACTCGCTTGATGTGAAGAATCCTGGTGTGTAATTGGCATGTACAGAATTTATCACCTGTGCAATTGAAAATCATTTCCAAACCCCATTAATGTACCTGCTACCAAAGCCATAGCTGGGAGAATACATGCTATCATTCAAAGATTATTCACATTTAGTGTGAAAAGAAAACAACCTGTCTAAATGACTTTCACTAAACCATTCCTACAATTTTCAAAAGCATCAAATCCTGGCTATGGAATTGCGTAGGTTCTAGGATATACAAACTTTTCTTTATCCTCTGTGTGTCTACAAAAGCGCTTCTTGCAATGCCAATTTTGTCCTTTCTATTGAGGGGCAAATTACTCTATAATGTTACAAAATCTGTGATTTTCTATCAAATTATGAAAGTACAATTTTGGCATATTAATTTGTCACACTAAAATAATATCTAACTATATATAATGTAAATAAGTACACCACATAAGACATATCATTACGTCAATGTATAATCAAGGAAAAGAGACATAACATTTCTTCTGAGAAGTAGCTTAGGTCATTTTAGACAATATAGCTTAAGTGAGATTTTGTTGGATGTTCTTTAGAGATTTGTCATTTTGGAGTCTTTTGGGGAAATGTATAATAGCTTTGCATTGACAATAACTGTTTTGTTGTTGCCAAAAGAAATGATATGTAGAACTAAGATAATGAGATTATACTTTGGCACTCATCTTGTGATAGTTAAAATATTCACTCACCAATCATTTTGTTATCAATTTATATTTCGGGAATAAGTATTTACTCATGTACAGATATAAACTACTGTAGATTGAAAAATGAAATGACATAATTCTTGTATCTTTAAATGAAAATATTGGACCAATTTTGTAGCATTGTACTTACCTGCTCAGACTACTGCTTAATTGCTTAGAAGCTTATTTCCATGATAACTTTCTTTGTCACTTTCAGTCAAGAAGTTTGTTATGGGCACTACTCATGTAATGTACATCTAATTATTCTCATTAAAATTCCTTCAAACTAACATATATCTTTAATAACTTCTCTCTAACCCAGTGTATGTTTTATTTGCATGTCTGAAAAGTCAAAAGTCTTCCATAAAGAGTAAACTATGAAGATTCCATTCACCAATATATATATATTGAAATTGGAATTTCTTAGATATTTGATAACACAGATTAAAGGAAAATTGTTTTGTCCATTTCTTTGAATGAAGGGGAAAGAAGTGAAAAGAAATTTATTTGTTAGATAAGGTGATAATGTTGGTTTGGAAGACTTATTGACATACCCTAAGCATGAGAGGGATGAAGCAGAATGGTTTCTGGGTAAAGAGTGTGATGACCTCATAAGCCTCTGTCTTCATTCTAAGAATATTACCTTAAATTATGCAATACATATTATTAAGAAAGAAGTATAACAATACAAAATGATTTTGTACTGCTTTCATTGTTCTGCTAGATGATGCACTAAGGAGTATCAGAAGGGATCTGGTAAGCCAATGCAAATGTGATAATTGTATTAATAAGTACTTCTTAATATAATGGGATCAAACATTAGGGATGGCTTGGGTGTGCCAATGAGTATTTGTTGTGTTTTGTATTGTTAGTTGACAGATTTCATTCAGTTCCACCAATTTATTTCAAGTATTTACTAATCAATATTTAACTACCATTACAAAATAATGATAGCTCTCTAGTTGCTTTTGCGTAACATTTGGAAGTTATTTTCTGTGATTGGTCTCAATAATAAGGTATCAAAACTGTGGCCTTAAATTACACAATGTTTGGAGGTTAGTAGCTTTATTTTAAATGACTAAGGGAAGGTGGCATCAAATTAGTGATTTGTTGTGCTTTGCATTAAAAAAGTATTACCATGATTTATCATAGAATGAGACATTGTTTTGTCATATGATTTTCAAATGAAGTGAAGTTTATTAATTTTATCAAATGGAAAATGAACAGTGAAGAACAGATGGTAATGTGTGTGTTGGTGTTTTTGTGTGGAATGCTGTTGGTATTTTATTCTATTCAAGTGAGTATTATGGATACGAATATGCATGAGTGTAGATTTAGAAATATGAATATTCTCTCATGGTTTTAAAGATGTCTTGAAGAAGTATTCTCACTCTTTCTTTTCCACGATTAGAACTTTGGGTTGCAAGCTCTTTTTAACAATTTTTGTCTTTTTTAATGCCTATATTTTGGCAGAGAGAATACTCTTTTGCTCATCTTTCATACAGTGATATGTTGAATTTATTTACACTTCACTTCTACATTTCAAGCATTCTGTTGGAGATTAGTGGTAATGTGATATGTTGTAAGTACTAACAGTAAATTCTCTCTTTTACTTGCTGTTGTTAGATTATTACACCTTTTGACTTAATTGTGATTATTTGAAAATTTACAAATTGGATGAAACATTTTTGTCAAGAATATATTTTTACCAATCAAACACTCATTCAAAATTTTCTCTTTGTGAACTGTGAAAAAAATTTCTATGCATTTTATTCAATGTTAGCCATATTCAATTCTTGTCAGGTAATTTTTTAAGAGAGCTGTAACTCACTTTTGAAGGAGAAGTATTTTAAGTTTGGAATATAAATTTATTTTTATAGATTCCAAAGGATTGAACATCTGCAGAAAAAATGAATTGTGTAGTTACAAAACATTTTTATTATATACATAATAGGAAAGTAAATAATTAAAAAAGTAACTTTCATTGTTTGTAGATCTGCAGGCCTCAGAGTAGCTTTGCCATCAAAAGTATTTTTGGTAATTGTTTTTAACAGGAAGAGATAATTAATTTTACCCCTTGGATACTCTTGTAATTGTTATAAAAGTTATTATTTGCCTTCATAATCATCATCTTCATTATCACTACAACAAGCATGTTTAAATTATAAAGGATGTAATGTGTTTACTTCATGTTTTCTGTTTGTACTGTCATATACTGTTTTGACTCTATTTTATGTTTATTTAAAAACAGAAAACTATTATTTTTTGACAACTAATAATAGTTTACATGGTCTTCATTGAATGTTGTGGTCTAAAATAAAACCCATTAGGCAAAAATAACCTCTTAGTATTTGAATATAACAGTAAATACATTTTGACTATGTATGTTATTAAGTTTCACAGGTAATGTTTTCCTTCGAAAGAAACCCATTTCCATTCTGAGGAGTCTGTGGGCTTCACTGATAACTCAAACCTACCTCTCTGTAAATCATTAGTTGTCACCAATGATTTCTGTTACTCATGTAGACTGTTTTTTTCTGTTTCTACATTATATTCATTATAATTCATGGTTGTCATTGCACCCTAAACTGTATGTCACTGGCATTGTGTATTCTTTGATTTCAGCCCAGTACTGATCTCTTGTCTGCGGCACTTGTAACACCAATACCTTCAGCAGTGGTGGTGGATGAATCAATTGTCTTCCCCACTTTATAGCACAGAATGTGGTTTTTGGTGTAAGTAAGCATGCTGTAGAATAAGCCAGTCAGCCAATACCATTGGAATATTCTGTCTTCTCTATTCTTCATTTTGAGAGGTAGTGAGAAAATTATTGCTCTCCCTCTACCCTGCTTCTTCATATAGATTTTTAACTATAGACCTCATGGTTAACAGAAGAGCATAATCTACTAATTGTATAACAATGATTTTGTTATGAGAACATACTATATCAAATTTGATAAAGGTATGAAAATGGTTTGGCTGATTGGACGGGGTTAATATCTTTCTATGTATATATGTAAGTACTGGCTTCCAAATATAACTGCTTCTGTATCTTTTGGTTTTGTTGAGTACAAGCTTTAATTGCTCTTTATTGGAAATACTTTGCTCACTAGAATATTTAATCTGCAACTTCATTCTTAGAAATTAAAAGTAAACTAGAATACATAATGACATATTTTTATCAATATAGAAATTAAAGAAAGTGTTATTCTTTTATTTCTTGAAGTTCAATTTTGATGTGAACTAATAGAATGAACATATGAATGTTTACTTTGTTCTTTTGAGCTGTATACCTCTTCATTTATTAGAAAAAAAATTGAATAAGTGCAGCAGAATGTATTTATTAATTAAAATATTTATTACATTTTTCTTTAATTGATGTGTTCTACAGTCAAAACCAGCTTACTCTGTTATTTTCCAAAAATTACTTTTTTTTAAAATTTTTGTTAAGTTTAAGGAGTCCTTTTTAATCTCACAAAAGGATGTACTAGTTGAAACCCTACATATTATTATCTAAAATGTGGCAATAAACATAGCTGATCATACAAAACAATGTGAAACAATTTTTGTTCCATTGTAAAATCTTTACAAATAGAATGAGCAGATTATGATAACACATGCACACCACAATTCTTACTTAAACTATTAATCCAATTAACACAATAGATTTAAAAGATCACTAGTATTGAATTTCTTTTCTCGTTATATGTAAGGTACACAAGCATTTGATTTGGAAGCCAATGAATCTTCTTCAATGTCTACTATATTTTCAAGAAAATTAAGATATTGAGGTTAAAAGATATAATAGCCTTTCATTTGTTCTTTATGTAATGATTGTAATAAAATGCTCATGGTTTCTTGACTTCTGACTAAACTACTTGTTAAGACCTTAGCTCTGACCAAACTCCAAATCTCTTCCACATCTTTTAAAAACTTATCGTACTTACAACTACAATGGTAGAATTTTTTTGACTTGGTAAAGGAGACAAATTAATGTATAAAATAATTATGTTACTTTTTAGGATAGTCAAATTCAATATATCCTATTTTTAAAGACTCCTTTTATGTGAGATATTGCTAAATCAAGGTGGAAATGAAGAAAAATGTTGGAATGAATAAAATGACATTCTTATTTTATATAACTCTTGAAGTGACAGGAGTTTTTTTTCTGCATAATGCAACTTTACAAGAGGCCAGGTAGTGATGTGTCTAGATAACATTTTTGATTTATTTATAAGAGACTATAAAAATGTACAGTCCCAATTCCATTTCCAAAATCCAGAACTATGAATTGTCAACTTTATTTATAAATTAACCAAGATAGGCTCACAGCTAATGCTAAAGTCCTTTTAAGATATTCCTTATGAACATAGGCATGCATGCAGGAATGCCAAGGGTTGGTCTTGGAAATTTTAAAAGGGTCTCTGTAACCTTATGTAATAAAATGTTTTATTTCAATAAATAAGTTCAATCTTTGATTTCCGCACATTTTAAAATAAATAGGGGGCCAAGAACTGTAGTTGGACTCCCTTGATTTTGGCTGCACGTTCCTTTGCTAATGATTAGAGTCTGTATTTTTATGTAATTACATTTTTTGTCTTTGTATATTCAGCTTTCAAAATTGTGATCTTGGCAAATCAAGGCAACACAATATCCCAATTTGTTTTATTTACATTTTTACATATTTTGTACAATATTATATTTTTTCTTATATTTTACAAATTATGTAAAACTTTTGTTAATCAACCAATTTTCTATAACTTATTTCTCAAAAAATATTTTATAAACATTTTATATAAAAAATTAGCATAATTTTTCTTACACAACATCAGAATTGCGTTGATGAGAGGTGTCGTATGTGTACACAGTCAGATGCAGGCAATCTGTGTGGGTTAACTTCTGTCAGCACTACATGTATGATGCAAGTGCTCATGAGTGCTGAGAATATGATCTTTAGTCAAGGAATGTATCAATGGCATTTTTCTTCACATTTAATCCCAATTTCTGAAAATTTTTGGATGTAACAGACGTGTGAAGACATTGTTGCAGTGAGTGTTTACAGATCATTGAGTTCCCACATTTGAAAGATGGATATCATTACTCAAAAACATTAAAAATTAACTTAAAAAAGTTAATCCAGTAGGCCAGGCAATACTTATTTTTAAAATTGGTTTAGTAAATGATTTATTAATGTAATTTCAAATTGTGAAAATTTATATTGTTTGAAAATTAGAAAATAATAGTGGATTTTTATTTAATGTATTATATTTCTTTTTTAAAATATTTATTACATATTTAACTTTTCACACAACATATTTTTCTGACCTCTAATGATCTTTATTGCGCTAGTGTTCAGAGCCAGCTTTCAAAAAGAATTGTCAAAGAGTTCTTTTTATACCGTTCTTTTCTATCTAGATCAGCAAGGTTGTCAAGAATGTATTGCCAGTGTGCAACATAGGAAAAGTTATTGTTTGTTGTGCTATGGCTAGAATCTATGTAAAAATTAAACAGTATTTTGCATATAGAGGATTCTGCTTTAACATCTTGATTAACTAATTACAAGCTGTGTCACTGGTTCTATTTCCTATTTGTATGGATATTTTGGCTATGTTTTACTTTACCAGTATATCTCTGTGTATCTGTATCTGTGTGCGTGTGTGTATCTCTGTGTATCTGTATCTGTGTGTGTGTGTGTATCTCTGTGTATCTGTATCTGTGTGCGTGTGTGTATCTCTGTGTATCTGTATCTGTGTGCGTGTGTATCTCTGTGTATCTGTATCTGTGTGCGTGTGTATCTCTGTGTATCTGTATCTGTGTGGGTGTGTGTATGTCTGTGTATCTGTATCTGTGTGGGTGTGTGTATCTCTGTGTATCTGTATCTGTGTGGGTGTGTGTATCTGTGTGTGTGCATGGTGCATGCATGCATGCATGAATGTATGAAAGTATTTAAGGGGGATTCATACAAGAATTACAGGAAAATTACTGGATGAGAGGAGATCTATTGTAAGCTTATTTCATTTTACAAAATTTGAGGATAGTTCTCAATAACGTTTTTCTTTAAAGTATACTATTTTCCTTGCCCTTGGCAGTACAAATTATAATTTGTAAATTATTTTTCATGATAACTACATTTTCAGACATAATAACCTGTACTTATATCTTAATGCTGTTAATGCTATTTGAATGTATATACAGTATAGTATTTGGAGGTCAATTTCTTCTGAATGTATTATTCTATTATCATAAGTTTTTGACAGATTTATAATTTTACTATCTGTAAAAGATTAAAATTGGGGGAAAATGTGTCTAATGCTAATACTAATACTAATATGAAAGACTACTTCCAGTAATGTATCACATATAAAAAATATTTAATTTTTTAATTTTTCATTTTACCTATGTAAGACAAATCAGACAATACTTCAATTAATTTTTTGCATGATACTTGACTTAATAATCTCATTATAGTTCAACATGGAGCAGCAAATCGACTGATTTTGCATGTAGTCTATACAAACTACCATTTTTGCACGTCCTATTGAGAAATCTTTTTGGATTGTTTGGAGTCTAAATTGTAGGTAGCACCTAATGGCTACCAACAAAAAGATTCTGAATACACAAATTTTTTCCTCTTGATTCTTTAGTTTTTTTGTTTATCTACTTAATGAAATTCTAGCTCACATTCATTGTAACATAAAATTAAGAGCCAAATTCATTATGGTAATTGGGCATCAAGACATAATAAAATTTTGCCTCATATCACACAGATTTAATACTTACCTCAAAAAGTTTTTCTTTGTAATACTACCAGTTCCCTGGTTTCACAGTTGTATATTGCCCTTTTGGGCTGCAACCCTTTGGCTTGGATGGCACAAAAGGGATGTTAACTTCAAAGGTTCATTGATTTCTGTTCTAAAGCACTGGTTACTAAAACAGTGATCAATTTATTAATTATCATTAACAGTTTGCAAATGTATACATTAGAAAACCTATTTTTAATTAGGAAGCATAAACAAATTTTTAAATAATTTTTTAATAGGAAATTGTCATTTCCTACATAGTTTTTTATTATTACACCCTGTTAATAATAATTAGGGTTATTAGCAATTGTAAAGGATTTTAAATATTAAGTGATAAGCACTTTAAATATTAACTCCAAATAAACTATTACTCTACCTAGTCGACTTTGACGTAAATGAGATTTTAATTCATAAAATATTTTTTAATTCACGATCAGAATTTAGATGAGAAATTATATTAATTTTTCTTGTAGAAAATCTTATAGGGAAGAATAATGCATTCAAATATTTTTAACTGCATTTAGCTGGAAAAAAAAGTCTTGTAAACAAATTAGCTCAAGCTACCAAAACAAAAAAAAACAAAAAAATAAAAAAAATAAAAATTGAGAGAAACTTCTCCACATTTAAATTTTTGTATTATTAGTAAATTATTTATAAGTCTGAGATATAATTTGTTACATAATGTTTCAAATATATGGTAATATCTCATCAGTAGATTTAACATTTAACTCCTCTCTTAATGTTTTCTTGTTCTTAGAGAAAAAAAGTGCGACATTTTGAAGCCTTGGTTGAGGAAAAAATATCTCCCCATTTTACTTGGTAAAATGGTACAACTCTGAATTACATTTACTGAGCAATTTTGGAGACCTTTCTTAATTTTTGAAAAAGAAAACAAACTTTGTAGGTATGCTCTGAAAAATTCTAAATTTACTACTGGGATCTTTGTATCTAGCAAGAAAACTGGAAAAAAGGAAGGAAGAATTTTGAAGATTGCCGTAATTTAAGAAAGAGTTCCTTTCAGAAAACTAATTCAAATTTGACTGATTTTCATTTATTCAATAAAAGTAATTAAAAGAGTTTGGTGAAGAGTAGTATGTTTATCATTTATTTAATATGTTATTTCTTGAGTTCAAAATATGTTACTACTTGACAACTACTTCATTTCGACCATGGGTGAGGTTGTTTGCTTGTAATTGCAGGTATTGCAAATTTGTCCTCTTTACCTTCCTAGACGCATCTTGAAGGTGGGGTGTTTCGTAGATTAACACCATGTTCAATAATGGGTAAATTACGTTATGCCACTAATGGACGAATCAGGAACAGGGCTTTTCATGATGAACAGGGCCTATCTCATTCATCATTGTGTGCAGACCAAAATTGGCGCCGCGTTGCATGTATTTATTGTCTGTTTTGGAGGATTCAGAAAGTGTTTGAAGGAGAGGACCATTTTCAGTTTGGATACTCAACATACATGTACTTTAAATAATAATACACAATTGAAATGTGTATTATATTGGGAAAACTCCTTTTGGATATGTTGCCATCAACATCAACAGTTGAATAATGGAATGTTTCAGAATAAATGTAACAGTCTTCTGGGGCAAGAAGGAGAGTCGAAAACGTTTTACTTTACTACAATTTCAGTTGAAATATCCTTGTCAGTGTAAGAAAGTCCTTCGCCCTACAGAGCAACTGTGCATAAAGAGTTGCGTGAAAATCGGTAGCTAATGTAACATGCGTCACTCCGTTATATGAAATTTCCCAATATAAGTTCATTGACAAAAAGCGAAAATTTTCAACCCCTCTGCTTGTCACAGAAGTTTGTAACATTCATTGTGACACCTGTATGTAATGATTGTTTTGAATAAATTGAGTTAATAATACATAATTTGTTCTGTGGTGGTAGCAGATATATTGTGGTAATCCATAATGTGAGATAAGAAATAATCATCGACAACAATCACAGATATAATATTCATTGTAACGTACCCAAAGTTAACTTTCGGGAAACACTCTTCCCATCTTCAGAGGGTCTTGCTCAAGTAACGTGGCAACGTGGACTAGCTGAACCCGGCAGACATTGTTCTGCCCTTCACCTCCCTTTCTTTCTCTTCGTCCCCCCTCTGCCCATAGTAAAAATGTAGTAGAGTGTTCAAAAAATCTCATTCTGTAGATTACGGTGTGAGAAAGGTTTTTTTATGCCGTTGGCCTCAGCGTTTTAGTTTTCAATGTCCTAGCTTCGTGTAGGAGTTATTTAACAATATATATTTATAAAATCCTGCAGAGTGTGTTACGGGTTGCATTCGACATGAATATATTTAGTTGAGTTGTAATACGTTGTAATGAGTGGTAACCTGCGAGCGACTGTCCTCTTGTCAGTCCGACACGGTTAGAGCACTTCCGGCCCACTGTTCTAATTAAGAAAGAAACATACTGTTAAAAACAGGCGATTGTATCTATTTAATAAAACCTACTCATACAAAATGTAAAAAGTACTTACGAATACAACGTTCCAATGAATATAATGTTTAGGCATTTCAGCGATATCACTGTAAAACAAAAACTGTGTCCATGGGTAGTATCTGAAATGCGTTTAAATGTCTTGCTTTTAGATATGTATTTTTTAAACGTTAAATCGATTCTAACAGACGGACAGATCAATTTTATTGGACAATACATTATACTTATAATAACCTGAGTTACATGCGTTTGTCCGTCCGTTCGTTCGACACTCACGTTAGCGCACTTCCCGATAGAGTTAAACTATTTTTGAGCGGATGCTCCTACGGGAGTCGCGGACTACCCTGAGTTCAATCATCGACACTGTGCAATGGCACCGCCCCGCCGTCGTCTTTCCATTCTATCAGCGCTATTACTACCTGGTTGATGTGCAGCAATCGCCGCCTCGCTGTCGTCTCCCAGTTCAGCATTCGTTCACATTACCACGTTCCCCAACACGCCCTGTCCTGCTCGACGCCACTTTGGGTTACACGGCAGCGGTCAGCAACAATGAAGCTAGTGTGGATCGGAAGTTTGAGTGGAAATTGAATTAAAATGAATTAAAATTAAAATGAAAACAAGCAATAATATAATAAAATGTTCAAGAAGATCTCATCCTGTATTTAACGGTGCCAGACGCGTTTCTTTGAGATCATGGACCTCAAAATTTTAGTTTTTAATGCCCTAGAACGCTTCATTTGTGAATCTTGCTGTGTGTTGCGGGTTGCATTTGACATGCATGTGGCGTTTTTTTCTTCTTTTTTTTCGTGACTTTTAATGGTTATTCGGCTATTCCTGGCGGAGATGAATCCAACAAATCATATATAATTAAAATTGGTCTAGCCATTCTTGAGTTATAATTGGTTTAATCAACACAACTTTGTTATATATATATAACTGGGCGTCAGCATACTTACGCGTCTCGAGGTACTACTCTTGTCTTCGTGGGGTTTCGGCAATTTTACCGTTCAACAATGTCTCTTTATATTCATCTACTATTTCTGTTTGATGGACATCAAAGTCCTACAAATAACACACATAACAATTCTTTCTCAACCTTAATGTTAACTTATATCTAAATATAGCTTGGTCTTGTTATAATATTTTCATTAATGTCTTTCTGCCACTTATTGCCTAAACTTCCCTTTTGAAGAATTTACAGCAATCTAGGCGTTGTCAATGACGTCAGCGACTGTTCCATATTTCCATCTGGAGCTCCTCTTACGTCCACACTGAAGTTTAACTTGCAAATTCCTATTCTTATTCGCCACCTAATTATCTCACGAGTATTACAGTCCTTCTCCGGTAAATTGCATTTAAATTATTTCGCTATTATCTTATTATACGTGGACCACATGCCCATTTTCTATCTCCACGGACTAATTACAAAAATATTTAAATTTATGCTCCGACAGCCAACGATGCTTCCTCTACCAAATCCAGCATAGTTCTCACCAACTACAAACTATTTCTACACAATGCCTTGACGGCCATCGATCCTCACTCCGCGAAATCTTGCATAGTTCTGACTAAAGTTGTTAGTTTATACCTACCCGGCCTAACTGGTTTACTTGTTTCATTGTTATCTTTTTCATCGATGCGCTCTTGTCACGCGTAACTATGCACCAAAAACGTATTTTGCCCCCTGTCAACAATGTCCTATACTATTTATCTGCTTTATTATTTTTAATTCTTAAACTTTCCAAAATTTACTTAATCCAATTAATATTTGGATTTTCTGACGCCTCAATTCTCAATGTCTCAGTTTCATTTCTCATGCGTCATCGTGCAACTCCTTATATTTCGCAAGTTATTTGACATTAAAGTTTCGTTTACAAATGCCAAAAATTCTTTTAGGTTTTGCCTAGCCTCAATTGCCTGCTCCTGTTATGTTGTAATTGTTTGAGTGATCCACGTTGCTAGGGAAAGGCCTACTGAAGATGGGAAAAGTGTTTCCCGAAAGTTAAACTTTGGGTATGTTGTTATAAATATTACAACTGTAATTGTTGTGGATAATTATTTCCTATCTCACAACACACAATTTGGTTTTTTTGTTTGTGTGACGTGTGATACGTGTACACGTGTGATATACGTGAATAGTGGCGTGTGGAGCAAAATTCTGAAAGAAACAAAAAAAAAAAAAATACAAATTGCTTTCAGTCGACGAATAAAATTCTCTTATAAAGGAGCACATGACGTCAGCAGGCGTACACATCACCAGTCCCATACAAAGGTCAATCGCTTAATTACGGCAATATGTGAACGCAAGTCCTAACAATGGAATTTCCAGAAAGACCTTAATTTTATGACGTACTTAGTTGAATATATATTTGTTACAGCAACGAGCAGACGCCAAGATCTTAAATTATAGCAAAGTGCAAATGCCCTAGTAAAGTATTTAGCTAATTGAATTAATTCTAGTCAGAGTAACTACTAGGAGTGCAGCGATGCACCACACAAAGTGTGCTATCATTGCAACGTATTGTTTTCTTGTAAGGACGTATTCAATGCAGTCAAGTGCCGTCAATGTCATTATTACAATATAAAACAAAACCTATTTCAGTCATGTAGATTCTGTGTTTATGTATGGGGATGTTTATTTATGGGGGAACGCAAAACCTGTGTCATAACATTATCCCCCATTCTTTTAAGTTTGTGATAGATTGTTCTCATTCTTACGAAAATTGGTAGATACGAGTAGCCTATGGGTACCATTCTAAATATTACAGTAAATGACTTCTACGCCATGATTAAATATATGCAAAGACGTGAGTTATAGGCAATAATGCCACACTCTTAAGAAGAAATTATGGCTAGTGGAGAGAAAATGATCGATTTTCGAACATTAACCCACTATTTCGCTCGGTGAAGAATTGTCTGTACTTGATTTTTGGAAGTGCTACACATTAGATTTCCACCATTGCTCTTTTCTGTATTCTTTTATTTTTATTGTAAAACTGTGCGACCCGTAATGTAGTGGTCAGACCACTAGCTTTCGTGGGTATCGAGGTAAACAGAATGTTTCAGAGTAACTTCTAGGCCATTAAGAGGAGGGTCGAAGATGATCACAATTTGTAAATGAGCATGCGGTGGAAAATTCCATATAACGGAAGTTGTATATGAGACCTTTTCCACTGATAGGTAGAGAATGATTAGTAGACAATGGTCATGCATTGGTGTTTGGCGAGTTACGTTCTGACGCAGTCAAAGCGATTTCTTCAGTCCCCAAATACCAATGCAAAATGAGTTGCCAAACGAAGATAAAGGCCCCATGTGTATCTTCGTTATATGAAATTTACCACCAAATGTTCATTGGCAAAAGAAGTGGCGTCTTCCATCTTCCCTGTAGCCCAAGAAGTTTGTCACATTTATTCTGAGACATCTTTACATCTCGATGGCGTGGCAAAAGCATAGAGACCCCTAATATAATAGTAATATTAGAGTTATAAAACACTGTAATAGCCGACCAGGATGGATGAGGTGGCTAAGACCGTGTACTGACCAAGCGCTTCGGTCCCAAGAATCGTGGATTTGAGTCCCGCCTTGGGCATAGTTGTTTGACCCTTGTCTCTCATGTACGTGTTGTCGGGGAGGGCCTCGTGTTCTGCTATCCACAGATCAGCGGAGTGTGTTAATGTCTAGTAGATGATCAAATATTCATCCCATCGCGACGCAAAGGGTAACCGGCAGTCGGCGGACGAAAAACCCTAAGAAGAAGTAATTTTGTATTATTGGTGTGTAAAACATATCTTACATTTATTGTAGGTTTATATTAATATAGCATTTAATGATTGAAATTATCGTTATTAAGAATGTTATCCCATGTTCATTATCATAATTATTAAAAACCGTTTCACTCTTCATAGAATTGCCTGTGCCAGCTGGGAATGGAACTCAAACCTACCAGTAAAGTACGCCCAGTTGCTCTAACCTCTCGAGCTATCGAGACGTAAACTCTTTGAACAGGTTTTTGGAGTTAAAAGTTACTGACACGGTTACACTTGATATTTCCCCACCTGTTCACAGATTCAAACATGATTTATAACAATTCATGCGAAGTATCTCCTGGGTCGTAGCGGTAATTGGCAATTGTGAAACGGGAACATGTCACGTAATTGTTAAAACTTACAAACTACCATAATTATATCCTACACAGAACAAAATTATCCTATAAAATGATGAATATCTTGAGTGATTGCAACACTGTAGGGCAGTGTATACTTCGATTTATTTCGTGTCCTTTGTTAGATCATCAGATATAACGGTGTCATTGGAAGCTTAATCGTCACTACAGTGACGTCACTGTGGTGGCTTTCGAGCTCATTGGATGACACCGGTGACAGCTGATGAATTGCTAAGGGCCCTGTGAATAAATGGAGGCAGGGCGCTGACCGCCATCTTGTGTCGCAGCGATTGGACGGCGGGGGCGCCGGCTTCTACCGTCCGCAGCAGCAGGGCGGAGGCGGCGGCGGCGGCGCCGGGGGGGGCTTCCTCGGCCGGCCGCCGCCCAACAGCAAGCCCAGCGAGGGCGCTGGCGGCGCCGGCGGTGGCTTCTTTTCCTCCATCAGCAGCGGCTTCAACAGCCTCGTCAACAACCTCTTCGGCTGAGGTACCGCGCCCGCCGCTCGCTCAGCCAGTCGCCATCGCCGGCTGCTTGTGTCATCGCCGCCGCCGCCGGCGATTGGCTCGCTTGGGCCGGCGACAAACGACGATCTCTACGCGCCGCCAACGCCACCGCCACCGCTGGCGCTCGGGTCTGGCCTCTTTCCGTCAGCGCCTAGCAGCGCCTTGAGATAGCGCCGATAACGAAAGACATTGCAGAATGTATGAGATGCTAGTGATCCGTATTGTGGGAGTCTGTGCAGTGTTGATGTTCGGATGACATGTTAGTGCTGAATTTCTTAAGCATGATTGTGACAAAGTTTAGTTCGAATTTAAGTTTTAATAATTTTGTATTCGAATGCTTTCCGTATGAAGAAAAAGTACGAAACTGGCTGTATTTATTGGCCTGATCTGGTGATGGCTACCAGGTTGTTCATGCATTTTTCTCAAGTTTTCTGGGTCCTACAGTATACTAAAGGAAGTACTAAAGGAAAGTAAATGCAGATCCCAAGGTAAGCGCGTGGTTAATGCCAGACGATGACGACTTGAAAGATGCACTACCATCCCAAAAAAAGATATGTTCGTCGTAAAATAAACGACAAAGAGAGAGGGAGCGATATCTTTATTTTCTATATGTGGATATTACAAAGAACAGAAGTATGAATGTTAGAACTAATATTACAAGTACGTTTATGTAATTTACTTTATCTTACAATGCAGTCGTTACTACTCGCTCCTATTTTATTTCTGATAATGTAACTATTGGGAAAGAAATCTCTCTCATGTAGTATCACGACAGTCCCAATTAACTTGAGATAAATCTCCTCCATAAACTCTCTTTTTCACAGAAGTTACGATCATTGACATTCTCAACTCGAGCACTCACGATTCTCAATTATGCGACATTTCTCATGAGCACGTTTCTTCAGTTGCGATTCCGTCAGTTTTGAAGATGTTGAACGATATTCTGATACTGCGTCATAAATATATGGGGGGCAAAATATAGCCAGGAGATTCAATATGACGACGTGTTCGAAGAAACAAATAATATATTTTTTCTTCATATGTAAAATTGCTTATATTTCTAAAGTTGATTTTAAATCTCATTAGTATCTCAAAGTATATCTGCCTTTGACATCCTTTTATCATTAATTGTTTGTTCAGATATTCGTCTCCATGAACTTGTAGTAAATCAGGGAGGATTCAAAATTCATTCATGGAGGACGTGCAGTCAGTAATATGTTTTGGGCGCATCCTTGCTCTGAGTTAAGAGAATTTAGGAAAGTATACGAGCAGTAGTTTGCATTGAAAATGTTTCAAAATTGAACAAAAACAGGTTTTATTGCCGATATATTTTCTCACCTAAGCTTCTTCACTTGCTACCATTTCCATTCTTTCTAAACAACTGAACTATAATGGATTATTATTGTTATTATTATTTATTATGTATTATTTAAGGAATCCTTGTGAATATCTAGAACAACCTGGCCCTGACGTAGTAATATTTTTCTGTTAAGAGAGTATCTCATAGATTAGTGTTTACATTTTGGGTTTTCTTAGAGTGTGAATGCATTTTATGTTACTAGAAATTGATTTTTACTTATTTTATACGTTTCTCGATGTATCTCCTCTCTTCATGTTGAATTCCTCATAGTCACTTCTCCTCGAGATCACACTTTTAAAAATATTTTGTTACACTGTATTGTGAAGTAATATTACTGAACAGTGAGATTTCAGTAAAGAGCCAAAATAAAGTTGATTTAATACTACGTTAGATAAAGTTGCCTCCTTTTGTAGGTCAAGTTAGTTGTGATTTGATATTTTGCATGTGGTTTACGTTGCTGATGCATCATTGTAGTATTGGAACATTTTAAAACAATATATCAAAGATAATGTGTTTTAATAAATACATATTCAAGAAAATAGAAGTGTTGCATAATTATTGTGTATTATAATGGAACGTCGTAGTAAAACATTAATGTTGAATGTCTATGAACTTTCAGATAAAAGCTCTCTGTATTTTTATGTTATCATTGCGAAATACTGTCACAAAAGAGCTTTTTTGTCTATGTAAAAATCGATTAGGATATTTCTGATGTTCATGAAGTTAATATTTTTCTATGAGGGTAAGAGAGTCACATCTTCGAAACGGAAGTACTAGGGACTCAAGGACAAGGAAATGCAGTAGCCGGTTGCGCCAGCAACTACTGAGAAAAGTCACTAGGGAGTTTTTTAGTTGTTAAGTATGTTAGAGGACACCAAGTGACCTGTAGTTTGAACGCTTAAAAACGTTTTTCACAACGTTCGTTGTGGGATTAAGAAAAATTGAAGTAGTTTCGAACTGTGATGGCAGTGTATGGTACTAATGCTGTATACGGCTCGTTCCATTGTCACCGCTCTATCACCTTTGTTCGACTAATTACCCACCAATATGATGTGGCACAATGGGAATATAAAGTTAGAAGCTCACACTTGACACCACAGTTGTGAAAAAATAATTATAGAAAATTACAACAGAGGTATACCATGTTACAATATTCTTCTATTGTAATGTTAAGAGTTCTCACAAGCGCTGAAGCTCAAAAGTGTGTTCATATCATATGCGATGTAGTGTTTCACATTGTCAAACCTCCTTTTAATTATCTACAGTATAATTATTTATTCATTATTTCCTACGCATTTAAAAAAGTACCTAATAGCATAAAGAATTAAAGAATCATATTTCTTGTGTTACAGTTCAAAGGAAGGTAAATGATCAGAAAAAAATAACCATTCAGCAATCCAGAAAAACTTTTTCGTCTTCGGGCGACATGGTGGAAACAAGAACACATGAAAATCGTTGAGTTAATATTATTTCGTAAATTATTCTGTATGGTGCCGAACGGTTGAAGATGAGTGAGAAAAGACGTGTGAGTGAGAGGAAACTGAAATTAAAAAATGGAAATGAGATCTGAGATTAAACGAGATAGTAACAAATGAGGCAAAACACGAACTAATCTAACTAATATGGTAATTTGAGAAATTGAACATCAACAAGAGTAGTCACACAGCCATTTGAATCTAGCGTAGAACACTTCAATGACAATTTACAATATTCATATTACAACAAATTCAAAAACACTTTTTTAGAAGATTTTTTGTTCATATTAATTTGTAAAACAATGTAAATAATGCATGTCAAAGTTGTGGGCAAGCTATCTTCTTTACTAGAGTTCTTGGGCATTACGTCTAGAAAAACTGGCGTGAGATTTAAAAGTATGGGCTGTTCCGACACTGGGGACTTCAAATCTCAGTTGTTTTGTAGAAAATATCAGGCAAATATACTTTCCTATAAAGTGACTTCTCGTACTTACGTTGCACAGTTACACGATGTCAAGATAATCGACAAAATATCTTATAATATGTTAGGTATACACCTTTTCCTTTTAATCACATTCAATACTCAAAATATTGCAGCAATATCGATGCATATGAAATCATTTTGAATCAAAGAGCGCCCGACGAGCGCTCCCTCCAGCGTCTGGTGCGCTCCCAGGTAGTGCACCCGGTCACGCTCATAAGCCTTTTTTATTCGTTTACTGTTTACTCTTTGGCCCTGCGCTTCAACTTACGGGCCGAGCAACGAGCTAGAATATTCTAGCTCGTTGGGTGCGAGACACGTAACAGGAGGTACTGAAATTTTTTGTGGCGTCTGAACCTATTTCCGCTCAGAATAGCCACCTTTGAAATTATGAATTTCACTGCCCCCTACACCGGATATAGTTAACGGATATTTAGAACTTGATTGGCAATGCTGCCCTAATTGTGTGAGCTCCGTAACAGACATAACTAACCGGTTAAATTCTTGAAAATTCCATCAAACATAATTATTACACAAGATTCTCTGATTATCAAGCAGATGAATTTAAAACAACAGTTAATTCTGTATTAAATAAAATTACTAATCATTAAAACTATACTTGTAAAATTATTATAACAGGCGTAAAGTTTTATTCGACAGGAATAGTACTAAGCACTGGAAACTATTGTAATATGTCCCATAAATTTGCACATTTATTTCAATGTACACATTGTGAAATGGCATGCTAAAGTAAGAAATGTTAACTACCACGAGAGAAAATTTGATAATAATATTTTGCATCTGCTTTTAGTTTTTTAAATAGATTATGTTATTATTGGTTATTTTCAGAGTATTTTAGATACTTGTTTTTAGTTAGTTGTCGTAGAAAGTAGTTAGTGATTAGTGGAATTATATTACGACATTTGCCGAAACCTTTATTTAGTTATTAAAGAGTTCAAAATTTATATTTGTTATTTTCAATTACCATTAACATTAACTCTTTTCAGTAACCATTACAATTAATACTAGTTAGTAGTTAATTGTATAAATCGTTGTATAATTAATAATTGGATTATTATATTTTAGTATTTGCATAACCTTTTATGGAAACATTTTAATTGATTATTTAAAGATTCTGAAAAATCACAGTTATTTTTAGTTATTAATTTAGGTATTGTATTTAACTTGCTAATGGTGAGACTAGTTGTTCTAATAAATAGTTACTAGCATTTTTTACAAATAAATAGTTGTGGCAAAGTCCGTGAACTCATACTATATAAATTTACAGCCTCCCAAGATTACCTCACTGCAAAGTTTGTTGCCAAAGGCAATAATTATTTGTTATAATAGTTTACAAAAACAAGCCGAAGAGGGTAAAACGTATGTAACTAAGTTTGAAAATACGTATTGCGCAGTACCTGCAGGTATGTGAAGTTATTTTAATTGCATTGGATTGACGAAACTTTTTTCTAGTAGTACAACTTCTGTTAAAATGTTTGTGTTTTATATATTAGTTACAAACAAATTTAAAGTTTTTAAGGGTCACCGGAGAAGAGGAATCAGTAATCATATGTTACTCATACTGAGAAAATAATTTTGAGTTATTAAAAGAAAGCTATTAAAAATGTTCCTGAAGAACCAGAGTAATTAATTTACCTACAAGAGAGTGAGGAGGAAGATACATCTTCCTCCTCACTAAAGAAGAAATGGATAGTTCCTAATAGAGATTAAAATTTGTTACATTCAACGTTTATACTCACATTTAGTTATTAAATAATGTAGTTTATGTTTAATTGCTTACGTTTCATGTTAGTGTTTTGTATTTTGGAAAATACATTTTCATTATTTGATGTATCAGCAACCTCCGGTTTGTTGGGGCGTCAGCCGCCACTGATATAAAGCAACCATTGTTCGTGATATTTCGAGCACACTTTGAACTTCGCTTCCCTGTAATAGCTTGCGTTTGCACATGCCTTTCTGGATTTGGATGGGAAAGTAGAGCGGAGTCAGGGGAAGTTGCTGGAGCTCACTGGAGAGCGGGGCTTCCAGGCGGGCACGTAGCTCGTGCGGGCGCAGTTTGAGACGCGTGATGTAAGCTTTCACGCCCGGCGTCAACATCGATGATGCTTACTGGGCCGGCTGTGGCTGAAATGTGGCTGATGCTTACTGAAAATAGTTTTTTCAGACGTATCGTCTGCACCTGGGTAAGTTATTTTCAATGTCTGTGAAGGAAGACGTTGTAATACCCTCCTTGTCCACTCGCGGCTCACTAGTTATCATATTAATAATTGCAAAGTTACGATTTAAAATAGTTGGGTTAAGTTAGCTGTTTGTCCAAAAATCATCAATTTCATACGGCCAGTTTGATTCTCTTCGTTTAAGCATTTTCAAATCAACGGCATGTCTCTGACCATATCCTTAGTTTTGTGAGGTTGTAACAATATTAATAGTTATTACCTTGCATTCGAAACCTTTTGCTTTTCGGTCTTTTTATTAGAGGTGTAAACGCTAGCATAATCTTATATTGTTCACAAAAACTATTTAACAAGATAAAGAAGTTTTAAAATAGAGACATGAGAGAAACTGTCATTACACTAATGCCATTCTAAAAGTACTTGCTAATTAATAAGGTTTTTTGTAAATAAGAGTCGACTAAAGGCATAGATTTTATGTCCTAAAAGGTCGTTGGAGGAGGGAAATGAAGAAACGAATTTCTTTTGAGATCAACTCTGAAGGTTATAAATCGTAAACGTAATATGGATTCAAACATTCGCGAAGTCATTTAGATCAATTTCGATAGGGGGCCTAGCTAGGCTCACTGTGGTAGAGTGTGTCACAAGCTAAGGAATGCCCGGCAATACCTTAATATACTCCTTTTCCTGTTTGAAAAGGACCTAAACAGTGTTCACCGGGTTAAAAGAATTGAAAATATTATTGCCCTCACTTTTTCAATTCTCCTCACTGACGCACTGGACTTGAGTCGCCCTAAAATGAAGCATTTCTACGAAATGTTATTGGTGACAATTTTTCAACGATTGTATTCTTTCGTTTGAAATGAGCTTAGTTGAAGAAATGGAGAAAAGATTTGTATTTATTTTGATGACAGATATTACAGATCCACTTTACAGAACTGCTATAAACACATTGATCAACACATAGTGCAGACTGTTATAGAACTATTTTCACATACGGGGAGGGTGTCTCCTCTGCGAGTCTCTTCAATCATCCAGCATTACAGATTTTTTCTTTATTTTCTGTTAAATGAACAATTTTCGGCTCTACGAGTGCAGGAAGGTTAGAGGATAAATGAAAGCCAGACAACACGGGCAGTAGTTTCACAGCTACGCTGCATTTATTGTTTACTCAGAGCGTACAGAACAAAGACGAGGAGAAGAGGTGAGTTGGGGAGGGGGAGAGGGGGGAGGGGCGGGCGCGGGGGCGCCTGCGGGCGTATGTACAAGGGGCCTGGGCGCGGCGGGGCGGGGCGGGGCGGGGCGGGGGTCGAAGGGGCTGCGGGGCGCGCGGGTCACAGGTCGACGCGGCCGTGGCAGCGGCGACAGGGCGCGGGCGCGGGCGCGGACGCGGCGGGGGCTGGCCGGAGCCGCCAGTTTACCGCAGCCAGCTGGCGGGCGCCTGCAACACGCAGCGGAAGGAAATCAGCGGTCGCTTACCAACGCCATTCCAGTGCCAGGGAACCTCTGAGAAGAGGATTAGTTACGAACAAATTTTAAGGTTTTAGGTGTCACCAGAGAAGAGGTGTCAGTAATCGTATGTTACTCGTACTGAGAAAATAATTTTGAGTTATTAAAATAAAGATATTAAAAATGTTCCTGAAGAACCAGAGTAATTAATTTACCTACAAGACAGTGAGGAGGAAGATACATCTTCCTCCTCACTTAATAAGAAATGTATATATATTACAATCAACTTTTGTAAATATTTTGGTACTTGTGGCCTTCTCCGTGGGGGCACAATGATCATGTCGTTTTTTCAAGAATTGCTTCAACATTTACTATGTTTCTCCGAATTTATAACTGGTCTCTAAAACGACACATACTAAAATAAGATTAGAGCATGATTATGGGCTGCCCTGGCCATAAGAGAACGGCGGAATACACAAAGCTATTACGCATGTCAACGGTTTGGAATTGTTTTGCAAACAATTGATAAGCATTGAAATACTAAACTATGGCTTAAGTTTAGGAAAGGTTTCAATAATACAAGCCTTAAGCAATAAAACAATAACTCTCCCCCTCAAACGATTGGTATGCGACTGTTAAGGGAACTGTTGGTCGAATAGAGCGAAGACTGCAAACCTTTGTCCTCCAGAAACTGGGCGAACGATAAAAAAATGCTAAACGCAATGAAATACTACCATAAAAACATTGGTCATTAAAATAGGGAAAAATAATGTTAACAAATTTTAGACATTAAGAGACAACTAATGTAGTTGATGATTGGAGGTTAGGCAACCCCCCACGCTTATTAGTTTTGGAGCCGATTTTGCTCGCCTGGAGGATTTTTTGAAGCTGACACCCGATGACAACAAAACGTTTTAGAAATACTCGTACTAACTGAAAAGGACACAAACAAATACACTTAGACGAAGGAAACTTATTGGAGGCGTGCGTGAAGAACTTGCTTCGCAATCATGAATGCATCTCTTCTGCACGTTTCGTACGTAACGCAGCTTTACTTGGCGGGTTGCCTAGTCGCCTGCGGTCGCCGCTTCACCTGGTCGAGCCTGTCAGCGCTCGGTCATCGGTCAACCAAAGGGTCTTGGATCCGCAGGATTCGTCTTTTACTTACTCTTGCCACTTTATGCCGCTATTGTTTGGTTTATTGTCAATATATTAGCATTTTATGTGATTTTAAAAGAATCTTCGCTTCGAAAATTGGTATAAAAACAAATATTTTACGTTGAGATCATGTATTTATAAGCTATTTTATAAAGCGCGAAAATACAAAAATAAATGGTCCTTTGTTATGTCAAAAAATGTGAAGATTGTGAACGATAGCTGCTTCTAGACGAAGTTAAGAGGCTGTTATTACTCGTGCAACTTTTCTTGGACAATTGTTTAAAAAAATGCGGGTAGAGTGGGGGTATTAGTTACGTAATTAGCCACAAGATTTTTATAAAGCCATGCAATGAAGAATCAGTCATGCATTCCCAACTTTCTCAGGAATTTGAGGTATCTCCTGTGATGGACCTTCACCTCCTTGGGTCATTTCTTTAGATTTTATTGTTGAGAAAATCACGGACAGAAGTTCTCGACTTCAACAGAAAATAGTTTGTATTTCGCGCCAGAGAATATGCGTTTCGAACGTCGTCATCAGTGCTCGCTGCGAGCTTTTGCCTTCAACTGTTCATTGCACCAGAGAGGGGGAAGTAAGATCATCGTTAAAGAAAAGTTGTGCGAGTAATGCATGCATTTTTGTTCCTGATCTTTGCTTACTCTGTAGTCTCTGCACTAACATTATTGATGATATGAGCACAAGGTAGCTCAATACTTAAACTTTCTTCAATGCACAATCAAATCCATCACTATGTATCATGAACATTTTTTATTACATTTTTCTTTTTCAACCTTTTTTCTGACACTCGGGGTGACAGTGTGGTTCCGAAATGATTTTTATGTTAAAAGGGGACATGAAAGATGTGTGAACAGGGACCAGGATTTACATGAAATTACACTACCAAAATAAGTACAAATGGACTAAAATAATGAAAATATGAGCTCAAATTCGAATAAAAGATAAAAGTGGTTAAAATACTGCGTTAATTAAATGTTCAAGTTACATAAATAGAAAGATAAAAGAAATTTGTTTTCATTGTAAGCCTTAAAACAATATTACAGCCTTATTATTTCATGTAGTAAAATAGATTTGAAGTAAGTTTTATAATATATTTTTGAAAATTGATCATTTATGAAGCCGTGATTTACATTGTGGAAGCACTGTTTTAATTTTTCAGATATGAATCTGTGCCATTTCTCTATAAACATTGCTTTGTACTACCTAAAAATCCACTCAACAACAGAAGGAATGAGGAACATCTTGAGCTTCGAAATATTTCGGAGTTATTTAATTTTATAAATGTAGATCTAAACCCTTAAAAGTTGCTTTAGAATTAAAATAATCTTGCAAGAAGAATTTAAATATAATATCTGAGGCGTCAGTGCATACAATTTATAAAATTTGGAACACATTAAAAATAAAAGTTTGAAATATGCAATTATATGTGTGTTTTTTTAAATGTGTGAATATACGAGTAAAAATTGACTATTATGGATACACATTTGTTTAAAATTATTTCATAATTAGTGAACATTTGACAATTGATTGATTGAAACTAACATGACAAAAGTGAGAACAAAAATGTAATTAAGATTTGTTATCTTCGACGGTTTCAATTATTTGAGACAAAGCAAAGAGAAGAGTTAATTTCTTGTTAATATTGTTTATTCATTTTCTTTTTCACACAGGCAATATTTTGAGGCAAATGATTTATCCTCGTCGTCATACATTTTAAAATTGCTTAACAATTAATTTCTTTAGAGCTAAAGACATCGAATAATATAAAACACCAATATAGAATATGAAAAAGAATGATTGTAATGCTATTTCAAATATACCGAATCATATTCCTCGAAACTTCGTCTACATGAAACAAAAACAATATTGTGTTGGCAATAGATGATATTGAAGTTTTGACAAGATATTAACTGTTCTCTTTGTTTGTCTCATTGGAACCGTTGAATTTCACAATACGTCAATAAAATACGACAATCACTCTCATCTCATTTTACAAAAGTGTATCTCCAGAGAAATCGTAGTGCATGTTTGGTGAGTGATGGGGAGATGGATGGGGCGAGGGTGTGCTCACCGACCTGCGGGGCGGGCGCGGCGTCGGCGTCGGGGGCGGCGTCGGGGGCGGCGGCGGCGGCGGCGGGGGCGGCGCGCCGCTTGCGGAAGCTGGTGAGCGGCAGCGGCAGCGGACCGTCGGCCGCGATGCGGTTTGTCTGCAGCTGCAACATGGCGCGCTGCGCTCGCCTTAACGTGCTGCCACCCACGCGCCACCACGCGCCAAAGCCAGTCGAATGGATCGCGTCAACCGCTAGGCTCATTACTTCTGTAAGTGTAATGCCAAGTGTAGTGCTGAGTGTAGCTCAGTAGTTCTGTAAGTGTACTGCATGTTATATCCCAGAAGTTGGCGCTGCGCGGTGGGCTTCCGCGCCGACCTACACGTGGGCTTTTGGGGGTTCCCTCCTCCAGACACCTCCCCAGCGCGGAACTGCCCCAGCCGGGACAAGCCCTAAGAACCCGTCTGGTCTCCTGTAATGTGTGTTACTGAAGTTCATGTATGTGCTTGAGCGTAACATTTGAAGATAGGGTAAGTATGATAAGGAAAGATGCCTGATTGTCAGAGTACGGTATTTGTCGGATATTGATCGGAGAAACAACTGGAAACTACCGATCACCAGTAGCCGGCCGTTACAATTCTCCTCTAGTCAGTGACCGCATTCGACCTGTATGCAGTTAGTGCCGTCATGACTGGAACCGTTGGACCTTATAGTCAGAGGCGCTGCGGTAGCAAAGGCTCTTGCTCTGAGTCATATCCCACGAGTCACACATATGCAGGCTGACACACTAATTAAATATCGGCTTAATACGAACGCAACGCTTTGGCAGACAAGGATTTGGTAAATGATACACTTTACTGTTTTGGACGTAAATAAATAAAATAAATAAATAAAAATAAATAAAGAGTAAATTGTAAGGGACACTGGCAAAAAATACACATAGAAATTCCTGAAACCTTACGGGGCTGTATTAGGTTTGACACTGAGGTCTTATTTGTTTCTTAAATTATTAGTCGAAATGAAGTCTGACTTTTTGTGGAGTTCTTATCTTCGTCACGTTCGTTTTTATGTTTGTAGGACTTGACGTAAAACCAAAAATTATATTACGTGCTTATTTAGTATTCATTAAATTAAATTAAATATACATTTAAATTATTTAAATGACAATATTGATCAACTGTTATAATCAAAACAACCTTGCAAAGTTTCTCCCCCCTTCTTAACATATAATATAAGAGCAATGCCTACAAGTTGTAACTGTGACAAAACATTTTTAATCGAAATAAATCTCCTCTCGCTGTTCCTGATGCCCTGTGCCCCCCTCTCGCCGCCCCACATCGCATCACGTGACCGAGAGCGCTCATTGGATGGGGCGGAGCGCAGACGCCTCTCCCTTCCCTCGCTCCGCGCCCCAAACGCCCGCGGGCCCGCGCCTTTGTCTTGGCTTTCTGGCTTTGCGGGGTTTAATGAGTGGCCGAGCCTCTGCTCGTAAGATTTTCAGCATAGGCTTTTAGTAAGAATTGCTCCCCTCTGGAAGAATTACTTCCGAAAAAAGTATGTTTAATGCGAAATAAATAAAGAGAATAAAGAAAACTGGATGCATGAGAAAATAGCACATTGTAAATAGCTGTACCTTTATTGTAATCAGCTTTTGGATCAATGACCCCATCTCGATCAGATCTTATCAGTTCTCTTTGACCTATTGACATAGCCCTTGTTTTTCTTTAGAATCCTGAAGCATTTCTACCTTCTCAATGTCACATACAGGTTGTTCGGTTTTTGGACGTTAAACAAGGAGAATAATAAATAAATAAGCCCGATCGTGTGCATGGGTAAATATTCTAATATTGCTATTAATGTTGTAATATTGTATTATTAATGTTCAGAATGTTCCTATTTATTAACCAACAGAAAACCCGTGTCATTAAATTGCCGAATATAAAATAGTCAACTTATTTTTACTTAGGTTTCGTGATGCTCCACGTTTTCTCACTAGTGCAACAAAGTGGGTGTTTCTGAAGACCTGCACATCCAAAAACGTGATAAAATATCCAAATAAATATCCAAATAGTTTTCATTTTGTAGATTACAAACTGAAATGGGAGTCTGAAGACGTGCAAAAATAGTGTTTTTTGGATGCACCCTTTTGGAGATATTTAATCTAATACCGTGCAGGGCATGGATATCTAATGAAATCTGGCTAGCATTATCTAAATTCTCTAAGCTCTATCTAAACTCTACGCATTATCGAAGTTCTAAATGTTCGATTTAAATCAAGTTTTTTTGGACCCTGACGGTAATACACAAACCATATAATAATATACGTATATTTGTACCCAATACTTAAATCTGGTCTTTTATATCAGAATTATTTTTCCACTCGAAACTGACCTAAACACAGCTAGAGGCGTATGGAAACACGTACTGATAATATGAAATGGGATTTAGTGATTCATTATATCAATATTTATGTATAAAACCTTTTAAAATGCTTGGGGCTTCATTCCTTTTGATTCATTTCAAAATATGATACGCTCTAAAATAAAACAAATCATTCAAATGGTCAATTGATAGCTCAGGCGACTCGTATTTGTTTAATGGTAAATATTTTTTTCAATATTGCACTATTACGTCGACTTAATGTAACTAAACATAGGAACGATAAGCCACTCTTTACAACCGGCGTCCGTTAAGATTTTTACAGTGAGACCTATGTTGAGAACAACGAAAAACAAAAAGTTGTAGTTGAAGATGGTGTACAATACACGTATTTCAAGATCTAGTATTTCTTGTTTATATGTTTCATCTTACGAGTATAAGAAGGTGATATTAGTAGTATTGAACGGCACGCGGCCAATATCACACATTGCAGTCTCGGTTGGTTATAAACCTTACTATCCCCTCGGATTACTAACTTAAGCAGCATATGTCGTTAGTCTAATGACATTAGTAACTAGTATTTCTGTCGTATTGCAGCCATCTTCAGCGCAATATGTTGTGGTTTGGGGCCTGGGAGAGAAACAACTGTTTATGCCATCTTTATGAGACACGTGTCATCTGTAACAAATATTGTACTTCTTTTTACCACCTGTACGCGTTGCGGAGAATATGTTCTGCTTTTAAATTAAAGAATTACTGTGTTCAGTTAACTTATTATAGGGTAAAATTTTTTTAGAGTGTGAAGTCATAGGTATACTGCATACAGTACATTCTGAATTTTATGAAAAACTGTCAGAGAAATGTCGCTCTAAATAGAAATTTTATGTGATATACGAATAGACAATCTCATCTCTATATATAGTTCAGTAGCAATCATAACTATTGCTGTAGAGTTAAAAACTCATATCTATTATATTATTAATTTTTGATCAAGGAAAACATTTAATTAGTTGTTTGTAAAATGTGTGTTTGAATGAATATTTATTGTGCTAGAAATTTAGAAGTTTTATAAGTACACTGAATAGGCAGATGTGTCACTATAGGAAATTCAAACACGGATCATTCATGAGTAAACACCAAAGATACAGGAATTTGGTGGCATCTGTTAGTGGCAGGTTGGGTGGCAGGTTTGGTGGCAGGTTTGGTGGCAGGTTGGTGACATCTGTTGGCATTTTCGCGAGATAGTCATTTCTTAGAAGCTTGTTTTTAACACTGCTGATAGAATGCGCTTGTATTGCGTTTATTTTGTTTCACTTTACTCTGCAACTGTTATCTTTTAAAATTCAAGTTCAACAAAACAGGAATTATGTTCTTTCAAAAGACGTACTTTACGATGTGAAGCTGAAAGTGCACAATTATACTAAACAAAGCCATGGATGAAAGTTATGATTTCTGGTAGACACTCACAGATATCGTTCATGATCTGCATCGCAGACATAACTCCAATAACACGATGTTTGAGTTATAACCGTTGTTTTATAAAATTGTATAAGGTTATGATTAACAAATCTAATAGGCATTTAAGTAATTCGTACTCCTTGTATTCTCTTAATTGTAAAGTGTGTGATTTCTTCATTTCATTTACCAGACAAAACATTAAACTTATTTATCTCGTATCTTCAGTTTCGGGTTGTGCCAGTATTGCATGTCCATAAATAATATTCTCAGGGGAATCGGATTCCTAGCAGTGAGGACAATAGTTTCGTTTCAACGCAACTAGAATGCGCTCGGATTCGATCAAGTAATGACCAGATCACGTAGAAACGTTTAACACCCGATACAGAGTCTATTTCAATGTTTTCGAAGTTTGTGTACTGTCTGCATCTGAGATTAATGTTCCCGGTGAAAACGAGATGTTCGTAGTGGGGATAATACAAAACTAAAGGAAATGATGGGCATAGAACTGAATGATTATAATTTTTTCAACAAATCATACTGTGAGTAGAAATCTGAGTAGTATTCATTGGGAAGATGCATGTCTCTTGTGGTGAATAATGTGATTAGTAGATACTACACTGCCGCCAGAATGCATGCAGCTTGATTGAAAATAGATTGGCAAAAGGAAGATGTCTAGATAGATATTGAAAATTATACTACTGAATCCTTTGTTATATCCAAAAGAATTTACTTACAGTAGTTACCCCTTGAAAAAAAAGTGATTCAATCAATTTTAAAAATATTATTTTTAAGAATATAAATATTATTCATTTCCAATTATTATTGAATTTTACATGATCTACGACAAGCATTTTAGTGACACTTGGGTGCGACAGGAGTGCATTCATATCAGGCTCTCTTACGATACGCGTTTTGTTTATGTTGTTCAGTGCATTCTTCCGTACGTCCAAGATAAAAGTTCAATATTGTAAATTTAATATTCTGTCAAAGTCAAGCGAGAAAATTGAGAATGATGCTACGTAAATTATATTTCGCCAATCTTTCTTTCAAACATTTGGTTAAGAAGAAATGAAGTTATGATGTACGAGGATTACCCGAAAAACTTTTCAGGAGATACACTTTAAAAATTCGTAACTGTCACAATTGAGTTACTCTGCGCTTCTTATAAACTTTCACCTAGTTTGATAAATTGTGGTTGGGGATAGCAAAATATTTTGTTATTAACAATCGAAGGAGAAAATCGCAATTGCAGAGTTTTTACGATCAATACAGTTTTGACAATAATTCACCTACGGCTACTTATTTCTCCTCAATTATCATTGATTACCCACCCACACAAAAAAACGAGTTCGTGTATGGGAATCAGACTATTTTTCTGAATGTTTAGGTGGTCGCTAAATCCGAATCCAGTGTCCATTTTACCCTGTAACAACAGGTTTTGGACATAACTTAAAAAGAAAATATAAAAAAATAAAAGATTTTTAACCGAAGGGGTCAGGCCATTTTACCAACATGTTTTTGGAGCCATTTTACCAACATGTTTTTGGTTTTTGGAGTCGCTGAAACCGAATCTGAAGTTCATTTTACTTAATCACAAGATTTTTCACATGTGTGAGAAAACAATTGTTTCAAATAATTTCAAAATTGCCTGTTTCATGCAAAATTACTCAAAGAGTATTCGATTTTCGTAAAATTGAACATGACTATTTCAAGATGACAATTTCAATCTGATTCTTATGAACATATTTCATTAGAAAAAATCTCTATGAAATATTGTATTTGTAATAAGACGCTGAAAAAAAAACTTTTACAATTTTGAAAAATACATACAGTTCAACTAAAATGCAACCAGCACCACTTTTTTGCCGTTCTTTTCTACGTTCGAGAAAAAATTAAAGAAAGGAAAAATGAAGCTGTTGTGGAGAAAAAATAAAATTTAAAATAAAAGAGCACTATTTTTACGCAAAATTAACACAAAACTACTCATATTAAAAAAAAATTGAACATGAAGTTATTTAAAGATGTGATTTTGATGAACAGATTTCATTAACAACATTTCTTTGATCAATATTGTTGTTATAGAAAGACGAAAAATTTTTAACTTTTGGAAAATGATTTTGAATAGTTTTTCGAAACCCGTTTTTCAAGGTAATTGTGTTGCAATACGTATTATTTTAGGTAATCGTTACCAAAAAGAAAAAAAAGTATATGATGTACCTGCAATAGGTACCCGTTTTATTACATTTACTTACAGAAGGATTACTCCACAGTTCTGAATCAAACACATTTAAGACGAGAAAGAAAGTGTTTGCAAATTATGACATAGGGAAAAGGGTAGGCATTCTTGGAACTCGCAACACAAATTATGCATCAACACACGATACTATCGGATATACGTCGATAATGGATAACGATACACACGATAACACCATCAACACACGATAATGGATACGTCGTGTCCTAAGCTATTAAAATCAGATTTTCATCTTCTTAAAGGGGCTCAAGTTTTGTTTATCACGCCATAAGACACATACGAGACCTTTTTAAACGGTCTATTATTTGTTTGGAAGGTTTCTTCAGCACGTAGTACACGTTGCCAGAGACGTAAGTTCGACGTTGGTTTTCATTATGAAGCTATTTTCAATTTTAAAACAAAGATTTGCAAAGTCTGGCACTGCTCATCTCAATGAGCAGAAATGTATAACATTATTACAGATATAATTTATACGGTGAAATTCATTCATTGATGGGATTTTGATAAAATTATAATATTATACTGACAAAAGTATAATATTTTAGTACCGATTTTAAAATATTTTATATTACATGTTACAGAAAAAAATATAATTCTAATGAACAACTGAAAGACTGAGAATAGTACAATAACGCAAGTGGTGCAGTCGAGGCGCGAACTGGGCTGTAGCGACAACGGAAGGAAAGGAAGGAATTGTTTTAGAAGTACATTTAATGTAGCTAAATAGATGAGCAGCATTTGCTGAGTTAAGCCACTAGTTTGTATTTAGTTGTAAAAAATTGACAATGAACATTTTAGGTATTAGAATTTAGCTTAAAGAAAGTTCAGGATGCAAAAAATGTTAGGAAATGTGATCCGTAAATTATTTTTCAACGCTCCGAACGTATTTAAGAGCAACAATACTGCGCGATTGGAGGGTGGGTGTGTGGACAGCTAGACGGGCTATGGCCGTGTGGGCCCATTGGGCAAGCGGACGCCAGTCGCAGGTGCGGGGCGGGCGGCGGGCGGCGGGGACGGGCAGCAGGCGGCGGGGAGGGGGGGAGCGCGCATCGCTCCGTTATTTCCAGCGGAACCACAAACGTTTGCCCATCGCTGGTTATCGCCCCGCCCCCTCCCCTCGGCGCGTCAACAGCCTGCGCCGGCGGCCCGCCCACGTCGCTCACGCCCAGGGAGGGCAATATTGGGAAAACGCAAAATATTACTGCATTTCAATACCGGTTGTCTCAGAATAAATGATATAAACTTCTACACCACAAAAGGGGATCGAGGATGACAACTTTTTGCCAACTACCATTACATGGTGAAACATTTCATATAACGAAACTACACGTGTGCCATTTGCCCCTGATTGGTAGGCAACGTCTCATGCAGTGATGTTTGGCGGGTCACATTCGAAGAAAATATATCGTTCAGCCGAGTCAAGTATTTAAAAGATTGAATAAAAATGTTACCTTTAATGAATTATAAGGCGCACCTTACTCTTGTTAAGAAAATACTTAAATGAAAAATAATAGTTTTATTCAAATGAGAAAAAACAAAATGTTTGTCCTTTACGTCTTTTTTTCGAATCTCATTAGAATTATTTCAGGTGTCTACAACTACTCCAATGTGAGAATAAATTACTCCTAATGGTTTTATTATTATTATTATTATTATTATTATTATTATTATTATTACTATTACTATTATTACTATTACTATTACTATTATTACTATTACTATTACTATTACTATTATTATGAATCACAGTCAGAAATAACTGCATTCCTTTATGGAGCTTTAAACTAGTTAGCTAAACTTGGAAAATATTATTTGTGAGGTACATGTCTTAATTTACGAATGGAATGCAAGCAAAAGTTGATAATTACAAGGTTATAAATGAAAGCAATATTGATTTAAAAGGCCGAATATTAAATTTCAACATTATATCCCGAATAAAAACTAATTCCAGCATGTAGATTTAAGTGGATGAAGACGCAACGTAGAATTAGGCCTGCTGTATTTGATAAAACATGAAAGTCCTCGATTTACGTTTGTTTTTCTGTTGTCCGTCATTTAAGTGTGAGTTTTCCCAGTCTCTTCACATTTATATTCTTTCTTTACAATTCGTAAGGGCTCTTAAATATACGGCGCAATTTAAACGATCTTGTACAAATAAATTATTAATTTGTATATTAATATGTATATCAATTAATAATTGTAAAATATTTGTGTATTAGTCTATGAAGTTCAATAATATATTTTACTCTAAGGGTAAATATGACATTGGAGAATATACAAAAGCAAGAAGGAGAAAGTACTTTATACACGTAAAGGATAAGGGTGAGTTAAAGAAAAATGTAAGTTTTTGTCAAGGGAGAATATCGATCTCTATTCGATGAAATGAAAGAAAAGAAAAGAATGTAAAGGAATGTAAAAGGAATGACATACGAGTAATTCAAAAGAACTGTGCAACCACAAGAACATTGCAAAAGAATCGAAAATACGAATAAGGAAATAAATAAGAAAATAGTTTTAAATAATTACAAAATTAAAAGAAAGTAAAGAATGGTTTGGATACAGGTAGCAGTAGGAGGAGGGAAAAGGGAAAGCAGCTTTAAGAGAAAAAAAAACGAGAATAAAAGAAAAATAATTTCGGAGGAAGAAACGATAGTCGGCTTAACATCAGAAAGCGTGAGAAGCAAAAGGGCTAAAACGGGCGACGGGGACAATAGGAGCAGAGGGCCACTGAGTGGCGCTGGCGCCTCCTGGTGGCGGTTCGTTGCGTTTAATCGCCCCTGGCTCCTCCGCCTGCCCCCCCCCCCCCCCCCGCTTCCCGTGCGCGCGCCTGGCGCTTCGATTCAGGGGGCGGCCGCGCCACGCGGACGGAGCGGCCACTCCGCGCTCGTTTCCTTCACCATTGTATTAAGCCAAACCTATGAGGAACTTAAATATTCAAGTATCATAATTTTTGAATATTAACTAGTAATGCCTCTGCATTCTTCGGCTTCACTCATTCACTCTTTCCACCCACAGTCTCCGCAGTAGTATTGTAGGCATATTGACCGCCAAATTGCTTCAAATTTGGCGCCTCGTTTCTAATAAGGCACTTTTGATGTTCTTTGTAGATGTTTCCGAGGAAAGGATCATACATTTCAAACTTGGCGCTCTGGAGATCTAATTTTACTCAAAAAAGCCGCAAGAATTTCTTCCTAGCTGACCTTCCTAGCTGACTCACATCTTTCGTACAAAGGTCCTTGACGTAAATTGTCAACTACTTCCTGTTAGTTCGAACGTCACCTCAATCGCATCAGCTCCTGGGCAGCTCCTCGCGCGAACCATGCGTGACATTGTCAGAATTCTGGGAATGCCCAGATTTCCAGGTTAAAGCCACAAGATAGCATTGTCATCAGAGGCAAGGTGCAGAAAGCTTAGCAAAAACGTGTTGGACGCTTTCAAGGTTCGATTCAGGGTGTGCCAGGCACCGAATGCAGTCGTAACATGAAGTAAAAAACGACGAAATTCGTAAAGAAACGTTTGATTTCGTCTGGACAGAGGTAACTGCAACAATCTCTTCAATACTCGTTAATTCAATCTCCATGAAACAATCTCTGTCAATTGTGTGTCGTCTCTTTTTCAGAATACTCTTGTCTGATAAAAAACTACTGATATGAGAGGCGATGTTTAGTTGCAGTTTCTACTAATTGCTCTCCCAACTTATCCTATGAGTACGTCGCAGCCTCAACAAATATTTATCACATTTCCTCGACGCTGCAGATTTATCGGGAAATGGAACACAACACTCAACTCCATCTGCTCGTATTGACGAATATCTTTCCTCAATTTTCTTTATTTCGATCCATGCAGCGAGTCGAGTTCACTAGAGAACCACGCTGAGCTTTAATCGCTATTGCGCTGCCGAACTGAAACTCGGGACTGTTTCGCGGGGCAGCATTTTATGGAGATGATAAATGACGTTTTCCTCAACATTATGTCTCATCTACATTAAGCCTCAATATCTGAATTTCATTCACTCTACTTATAATTTAATACGCTATATATTATTTACCGGCTGATTGAGACCCAATGGGGCTCCGAAACTTATATTTTAAAGACTCTTTGTGAAATAAAATATGTTTATGAACTGTTAATTTTATTTCGTATGGTCTATAATTAACTGGAACCTGATAAATTGAAACATATCATAGACAATCAATAACATTGTTAATAAATTATTATATATTGAATTATTAATGCAAAATAACATGTGGAGAAGTAGATTATCTATTTTAATTTTCACATAACATCTTTCTCTACTACGTAAAACATGCGAATGGCATCGCAAATATAAGATTTTGGAACCAAATGCTACAAATTTTAAAAATTTCTGTTCATATTTCAATGAAAACTGTATCTGTTGGTTATAGAGGTAATCAAAGATCGATGATAACCAATATTTATATTAATATTTGTTGTTGTTCTGGACTGAGTTTGTTCTTGAATGGATCCGATTTTATTACTTTATTGTTGTATATTACTTCATACATTTTATGAGAATTTACTTGCTAATGTGATCAACCAGCTCAAAAAACGTTTTTAAATTTCAACTGCTTTTTACTGTTGTTTTTCTTTATATTTTCATAAATAGCAGTAGAATACAAATTATCATCTGTCTTTGGTTGACAATGAAAGCAGTATATATTGTTTTTATTAAAATCGATTTTAGACAATCATGTTGGTTCTCAGTAACCTAAAGTAGTTTATTTCTGTGCATATTTCCGCATTTGTGTGGCATACTCATATGCATGCTTGAGGCGCGAGTTGGCATATCCTCCCCCGTTGTAGTGGCGACAATGCAGCTTCGCCGGCGGCCCGCAGCATTTAATCGCCGCTGGCGCTCCCTCTGCCGCGAGGCATCGCACTGCAACTCTGCAACTGGGGCGCGAGCTACACTCCGGCGACACGCGGTTCCCAAGGGCCACACCGGCCGGGGTAGATCAGAGCCGCACTGCCGAGGTCGCTGCAGAGGCTGGCCGGGATGTTCTAGGGTTCGAGACCCGACGGTGGCGGAGTTTCGTTACTAGTTAGATTGATTGAAAAGTGATTCCGAGGGAGTCAACTACTAAGATAATTAGCCACGTAAGTGTAGGGCATGCTTTATTGGGGGAGTTAGCGGTTGTCTTCCCCCATTGGATTGCGAGATCCGGGGCTGGCCTTCGTCGGCTTACGGGGGCACGCAAGGGCACGCTTGGCAAGGGCTTGGGCATGCAAACTAGTCATAAAATCTCTTGTGTTTATTTTGACACGCACGTTAATGCAGTCAGGTTTGAGTACAAATCATTTGTGTAAAGCGTCTTAGAATTGCATTTTGCAAACATGCTCACATAAGAATCATGGTTCTTGGAATTTTAACCGTGCCAACCCTTGGCTACCTCGTCTAAGAAGCGCCCGCTCCCGACACGTGTCCGCGTCGTATACACGGTTGCAACACACTACGCGATATTGATTCTTCAGTACTTCAAACCTACAACTAGCATTGTAATTTCCATAGTTAAAAATGCTACTCAACCCCATAACTAATTTAATTAGTTAATATAAATAACTTCATTTCTTTGATTGCAATGTATTTGTATGATGCGTTCCCAGTCGCTGGGACCTGAAAACCGCGCGAAGCCAGCGGTCTGCACCAATACACCGCCGCTAGCCTAGTCAGGGGAGAACAAAGCTTTGCCACGATCACTCCGCGTCGCGCGAAGCCCGCACTCATTGCATAACTTTTTCACATCGCAATGTACGCAGTGCTCGCGTGTGCAAGATTGTTCAATACGTTTGGGGAAAGGATTTTAAAAGAAAATGGAAAAGAAAACACGTTTCAGGACCTCAACTATCATTCTACTAACAATCTTGTTTTGTAATTATACTTAAAGAAATATTAATTTTATTTAAAATGCAGTCTGAAATTCAGTCATGTCTGGAGTAACTGATAATTAATAATAATAATAATAATAATAATAATAATAATAATAATAATAATAATAATAATAATAATAATAATAATAATAATAGTTTTACCGAGCGAAGTGGCTCAGTGCGTAGCGCACTGACTTCGTAATCGGGAGGTCCGGGTTCGATTCCCGGGCCGGCCATCCTGACCGGGGTTTTCGTGGATTCCCTCGGTCATAAAGGCGAATGCTGGGATGGTTACAAAAGTCTACGATCACCTATCGCCTCCATTCCTATCATCTTTCACCTTCCATACCCCCGGGCTAACAACCATGGGGGATAAAAATCGGATCCAGCTAAATGCTGGTCCCCCCTAAGAATTGTTGCAAGCACCTGCGACCGTGATAATAAATAAAAACTGAGCCACGGTAAATGCAGGATGCTTGCTTGCGTGGTCCTAGTCGGCCGATTAACAAAAAAAAATAATAGTTTTAATAATTATAATGATTTTTATTATAGTTTACTGTCGTTTGTTCTGGGTGGCAATATCGTGGAATTAAATTTGAATAAAAGTCTATATCTCAATGGAAGACCACCTATTTTAAATTGACACCTTGTAGATGCGCGACAATACCTCTTTATGATTTTGTTCATTTAAAATACTGACATTTCACTCAGAATGACAACGATGTGGACGAAATTATCGTTTCAATCTGTTCGATTCTCTTCAGAATTTTAACACATTACTAGTAAAGTTCACAGACAATGGGTTACATTTGTTCGTTGTAGAATTCACTCACAGTTATTCCGCTTAAGTTCGTTTAATTGTAGAAGAAAACAATAAAATAAAAAAGATAAAGATTATAATTTGACCGAGCAAATCGTTCGGCGGGAATCCTCACAGGCAACCGCAGATTGGGCGGGGGGGGGGCAGCGGCGGCGCGAGGGGGGGGGTGAATAAAACGGTGCGCCACGCCAGCGACGGCGCGCGATTCCGGAGGCTGATTGCGTATTGTGCACCTGCGGCATCCTGTCGACGCACGTGCAGGCGACCTTCCCCTGCACCCCCTCCCCAGACGCACAGGCGGGACCTCCAACGCTGGCTCCGAAGCAGCTTGGAAACGATCGTCGGAAATAGTAACCGACCATTTCCAAAGTAACATATCTCAATTGACCACAATTTTTCAGGAAGGGCAAGAATTTTCCCTACGACTACTCCAGAATGTATATATTTCTGCACGTTATCGGATGCAGTAATGATGCCGATTCCACAAACCGTGAGAGGATATTATTCCATAAAATAATATTCTTGCACGGCTGTCGACCAACAATATTCGTCTTACTTCATTATACACGACAGAGGGTTATCGCAGTCACCTACAGAGGCCGTGCGTGCTTTGCCGTGGCAGGTCGCAACTGGCGTAAGAAAGGTGAATCACGACACAGTATGCAATTTGGTGTTTGCCTTATTCCTTCAAAGTCCTATTCCTAGGTACGTCAGGGCCTGACGCGAAGCTTGTGTCTCCCATTACATGAAAGATTGCAAGGATAGTATGGAGGTGAATGATTGTAATCATAATTAGAGATGTAGAACTGGGGTGTGAGAGGCTCACCACGCCGAAACCATCCAATCAAAGCGCGAATGCCGTCATCGGAGTAGATCGCGCGATACATTCGGCTCTGCACATTTTGATACAGCTCCAAGCCTCTGCCTCATTCACCGCATGTGATTAGCATTGCTAATCACATGGGGTGAATGATTTGAGGGTAAAATATGTCAACCAACAGATCACGTTTCTGATCAATATATTGAACAAACGTTTTTAAGACAGTTTGATATAATGCGCGTCTGAATGTCCTATCTCTCAGATTGTTTGTTCGATTATTACGGTATTTTGTGGACGCGTCAACTTATATGGTCTTTAGCAATGGCCGTAAATGTAGTGCTTGCTTTTCACTGGAAGTGGTGGTAAGATTCGGCGCTGAGCTAAACCCCGGCGTGTGAGTTTTGCCCAACCGGATATCAGTCACCAGCGAGGCACCGCTCACATTGGGACGATCTCTTAACTCCCGACTGGTATCCCGACATGTGTGATATTGTAGTGCATGGATAGTGTGTGTAAGTAAGGGGTGAATGTAGGAAGAGGAAGGAAAGATCACACGCGGACCGAGGAATGATTATTACGGTACCGCTCCGGCATTCTCCTGGTGTTGGTAAACAACACGAGAAACCTCCTTCGAACAGCATCTGAATTCGACCTAGCTAACTAGATACTGACAAAATCTTGTCACTGTCGCGACTCGAACCGTTGGACCTCCCGATGAGAGGCATTGCTGTGATATCAATTGATACCCTGACTCACGCAAGCCTGTCTATCTCTCAGAAATGAAATTATTGATTGTTTTCAAGTAATGACTGCTAATGCTGATAAGAGAGTCTTTCGTGAAAGCAAATATATCTTTATCCCATAAGGAGAAAACATTAGGATGAAGTAATTATGCATGTTGGCGAGAAAATGCCTAACAACTACATCGCTGGCTGCGTGCAAGTGTCTCACTAGGGCGGCCGCTGCTGAACTCCGGAACACGATGGCGTGGCGCTAATCGCTCCCTCTCCCCCTCCCCCACCCGCACCTGTGGAAATTTAATGCAGGTAGCGCGGAGCAGCCCGCGCCTTAACTTCTTCCCCGCCCCGCCCCGCCCCGCCCCCGCCCCGCCCCGCCCCACCCCGCCCCGCCCCGCCCCGTCGCCACCTCCGCCGGGGCTCGCGCCTTCGCTGCGGCCGGGCTCGCGCCTCGCGCCTTCGCTGCGGGCGCGATGGGTGGCGCGGGCGGAGCGGGGCGGGGAGGGCCCGCTTGGCGTCGTAATCCAATACTCCGCGAGGAGCGAGGCGCCCTCTGCCTCCCGTTGCTCGTTGCGGTCCCTCGCCCCCCCCCCCGCGGACGTAGCTCAGGGCTATAGCCACTACAGCGACTCGGATCAGAGCTCCTAGCTTCGAGTCCCGACAGTGGAAAGATTTTCGACACTAGCTACGTCGAATTCTGTCGCTGTCTGGATGAGAGGACGGCTGCTTTGAACGGTACTTTTCCGCGGTTTCTCCGATCAACATCAAGCGAATGCCGGGGCAGTATTCTAACAAATGTGCCACACACCGTGCGCGATCTTTCCTTTCTTATCCTTGATCCGTTCTCTAGACACATACCTGCGAGAACTAGACTACCACACATGACCGGGCTAGAGCAGTGCCTCGTTGAAGGATATATCTGCGTGGGAAAAGCTAGTAAGTTGACGTGAAGGTCAACAGGGGATCTCAACATCCAGCGGAGGAGGGACACTGACTTTCGGTGTGGAACTTGCACAATACTTACGGGATTAGTGACCACAGCAGTTGATGCGCGCAAACACCAATAAAACAATCAGTCGATCCTCCCTCCAGAGCTCCTTGTAGAGTCCTACCTCTCACCACTCTCTCTGCTGTTGCTACTCCGTAAACATACAGTGCCCGTTCTGCCAGCTAAGCTCTAATCGCCACTCTGTTCCAATCGCCGATTTCGTCACAGTGTTTTCATTTGTTCTCGGCAACCCAATCTCTCTTCGTCCCCGTGCTACACTCAATGCCATCTCAATCTCTGTAGTCTTTATTTCCTGACTCTCTACGCTCCGTCGTGACTGGATGTTCTCGCTATCACTGCCGCTCTCCTGCTTCTGCAATCTTACACCACTGCCAGCTCTTTACAATCGTTGACGGGTTTTTGTTTTCCACTAACTTGCTCCGCCTCTTGTTTGTCTATTTCCTACCTTTATGTCATTATCCAAACGTCTTTAGAGACATCGCAACGTGCTCCTGTATTTTCTCACTTCGTTTTTTGGAAACTCTACCATCACTTTGGCTTCTTGCATTTCAAACTTTTGTTTACGTGTCAGTGTAATCTCTATGTATCAATTTATGATTTAAAAATAAAATGAATTAAAAAATCTACATGTTAACAATTTAAGAAAAACATTTCAAAGGGATAGAATCTCTTTTCATTCACTTGGCCATTTTTTGAGAATTTAATCGTTCTCAGGAAAATGCCGGAGCTGTGCCCTATACTATGGGCACCGATCCACGAGCGGGCATCCATTCTCTCTCTTGACCCATTTCCTTTCCTTAGGGCCGAATGAGAGGCCGATTTCCTATCATCGTATCTGATCTAGACTGACCTCACTGATCTAGAGACTATCTGACAAGCATCAATCATCCAGTATAAGGCATACACACGTATCTCAAAAGAAAATTTGTGGCTCGTAATTGGATAGGCGGAATACATATACGTAAATAAATAGTAAAGATACGGATGAGAACAGGGAAGCAGAGAAACCCAAAGCTACGGTCACAGTGCATCCGAAATATCCGTCAGTCGGTAACCGACGGCTGTGAGGGAAATAGTCCAACTTATTTTATCCGAATTGCACCCCAATGTTGCATCCGAATATCTCTATAATTCCGAAGTTCATTGTTTGAAACATTTAAGAGAAACACGCTCAAGACCATCTGCATGTATTGGAGGTAGACTTGGTATTGCAGATGGTCTTGGCTCTCCAGCTGATTTCGGATGAATGGAACCGACAAAATCAAGCGAAAGCCGATGTTTTCGGACACCGTCGGAAGAGGTCGTTCTGGTTCAATATGCCAATTTTCATTTGCTAGCACGTGTTGGAATGAATCGGGCATATCGGACGCAAACGTCCGACGTCAGCCGACCGAAATTTTGGCCAAAATCGGTTCTACTATGACCGCCAACTTAGAACACCCGTCACAAACACTTTGCCATCCTGTTCCACAAGGGAGACCCGAATTCCATTGGCAAAGGCGAGCAATCCAACTACTGTTCCACGGTTCGTCTTTACTCCCAGAGGTGTCTCCACCTCCTCTCCACACGAGCTCCCCCTCCCTCCTTCCCCGTCTTCTTTGGTCCCGCCCCAAACTTTGCGGCGCCCCCGCCCCCACCCCCGCCCCACCGTCGTTTCGCCGGCGCGCGCTAACCGCATCATGTGGTGTCGCGCCGTGCCGCGCCGCGCCGCGCAGGTGTCTAGGGAAGCCCTGCGGCTGCTGCCGGCGCCGAAGCGGCGGGAGAGGGGGCGCGGGTGGAGTGTTTGCTTCCGTACACTTCAGGCTTCAAAGGCGATTTTTCAATCGTGAGGTCGATCTTACGGAAGCTGCTTGAGAACAGCTGTTATCTGGAGTATGTGAACTCCTGTAGATGTCGAGTTGTTGTGTGTTTCTCAAGTATTTTTAAGATATGTTTATTACATTATAATTTTAATATTTTTAATAAATAATTTTTATATTTTGTGTTTCTCTTATCTGTAATGTATTTGATCATATTTTAATATATGTTACTTTGATCAATAGTGTTGAATAGTTGGTAAACTTCCACTGTTTTGTCTGTTTTTTTCGGCTTCTTAAGGCAAATGCCGGGAAGCTATTTTCGCTTTTGTGAGCATATGGACAAGACCAGTCTAAGTTATGTAACTAAAAGTTTGTATTGCTAAATATATTTTAGAAAATTGTCAATTCAATGTTTATCTATAAGATTTTGTATTACATGGTTAGGCGGAAGATCAAGATTAGTCCTATTACTAAAGTTACTATTTTTTATTATTATTCAATTCAGTGATGCATTATTTTACATAGCGAGACTCAACCCATCACCCCAGCTTTTCCGTCTGACTACGCAAATTTTTCTATCACCTTTTGCTTTATGTATTTTGTACGAACTATGATGGTTGCCGCAAAAGTAATCGCTACCTTTTCCTACATCAATATACGCAGGGAAACGCACTTTAAAATATACAATAGGAAAGTCACCATATATGATAACGTTTAATGTATGGTTGTTGAACCACAGAGAGTCTCCATCAAGATGGAGGAAAATGTACATTAAAGATACACCAACGTAAGTTACAACAAAATAAGGGTTTTCTTATATTCTGCAACTGAATCACTTATGTCCATTCTTTCAAAACGCAACATTCAAACTCTCTGTTCAAAACGCATAATTCAAACTGTCTGTGTAATACACAATTATTGCTTTTACTCTGATAAATATGATCATGATCGCGTATTCTATTTCAATTTATTGCGGGTGCTTGTTTACTTCCAAATATTTTTTTATTTCACGAAATGCTTATTTAGTTATCATAAATCAAATCCAATTGTAATGTAATATTTTTAATTGAATAATTAAAAAAAAGTTTATTAGAATCATTTACCATAATATTGTCTGGATATTTCTAGAAATAGTTGTGTTTCAGGTTAATTTAGGATTGAAAATTTTTTTATGTTGTTCCGAATTACTTGTTTGAATATAAATGTCTTAATTCGTGCAATATATTTTAGTTTATATCTACTTTAAGAACGATACTCATTTAAACACGATCATCAGTGAATATAAAGAAGCAACGTTGTTTTAAAATAGCCTCCTAACTTAAACGTGGCGTGGTTAGATCGTGTATAAAACGCCATTTAGATAAAGAACAATTTATGGCCAAAAATATCCGCAAGCTTCATGCGCAAACTGGCGGTGTCCGTTTTAAGATGCACTTATGTTAATTAAGTCAGGCAGCGAGTTGTCTATCGAAGTAGATAGCCGTCTTTAAGAGGCTAAGTCTTTAAGAGCTCAGGAGAGGAGTACGGACGTAGTCATGCGAGGTACGTAGCGAACACATTGGGCAGTTGTCAGTTGCTAGGCCATTCCATACGGTATTGCTTTCGTATGTGCATTTATCTATGTTGAGATTTCAGGCCCTCTAATTGAAAATGATGAAACAATGAATACCGTGATATTATTAACACCAATTTTATGTCTAGTATACAGTAATAATAAACCAATATAATTCATTATTGGTCATAAGTCAAATCTATAGTCATATATCTATAATCGACAATACTATATCTGTGTATTATATTCATGTATTTTCTATGTATATTTATGTATATATAATCATTTTTTGTGAATCGAAGGGACTAGCAGAACTAATATACCACTTCTTCAATATGTGGAAAGTGTTTTTGCTTTATAAGAGATTATTGAAATGCCACCGAAGAAGCCAAATATGAATGAATTTAGACAAGCTTTTAAAAATATCTTTAACGAACGTAACACAAATAAAAAGTGTTTTTTTAAAGGTCCGTAAGTCAGCGCATGGCTGATATTTGTAATGTTTTGAAAATGAAGGAAAATCCGTGGAACATTGGCGCGTTATGTATTGAGACTGTATCCTGATATGTTATAAATACATCTAGCTAATAAGAACAATCACTTTTGTTTTCTGATTTGGGGGACTAACTCTAAGATTATCTGCATAATGTTCAATATAGTACCCTCAATATGCCTAGAAATATAACTTCGCTCTCCGATCTATACCTCTGAGGCTATTCAAGAGGAATTCACACATTACGAACGGAATGTTTTACTAGCGAAATCCGCGAATTTCCAACATTCTCCTCGCACATAGCTCAGTGCTCTATGGACAATGCACACTAACATTTATACAGTGAACCTGAACATTTGAACCTAAAACTGTAGAATTAAAATTAAGCTTTTTTAATCATTATTTTAGGTTTAATGAGCCACTTTAAAGATTTTTCATTCATACTACAGATTTTCATGCAAAAATAGTGAGTATGTGGTTTTCCGCTACCATTAACAACTAAACTCTTTATTCCCATAAATGTAATGTTATAGCTCTGAAAGGGGAGATGTCTCTCAGCAATTGGAACGCGATCCCGCGCTGACCTACAAGTTCACAAGACCCATCCGTCGGGTCATGAACGAAGCTGCCGGCACGTACGGTAATGTAGTACTATGCACGTGTGTGTGTGTGCGTTTTGATATAAGGAAAGAATGAGAAAGAAAAAATCTCGAATTTGTTACAGAATTACTCAAGCATTCGTCTGGTAAGAATCGAAAAAAAAATACTGGAAACTAGCGACTAGAGCAGCCTGACGCCTCACCGCCAGGGCTTGTACCCTAGAACCTTCAATCAGCTAGCAACGGTACACACCCCGATCTTACCGCTGAGCTATTGTAGCCGAAAAAAACTCTCTTTAAATTAAACCATTCCATTGATTTTATTGTAATAACTAAAATTTAATGCTTTCAAAATGATACCGAATAATTAAATAATTAAACAATGTAATAATTAGATTCCCTTTTTCAATATACTTCTCACACTGTAGTCCCACGATCTGCAGTTCCATGTTGAACGAAAAAAAGATATATTCGCATCGTAGAATGTGAGATGTTCGAAATTTGCTTTGGAAATTTCTTATGTTTTCATAAGATTCCAAAAGGTCATTTTCATCGTACTGACCGCAAAGAACGCGAAACCAAGATTCACATATTCGATTTTCTTATACAGATTCTTTAGCCTTTGAGAACACATGAATGCCATTTTAAATTCTATTATGCAAAATCGGCCCTTTTAAGTCTTATGTAGCCAATACTGCAATCTTTCAGGTATTATAAAAATTCCATTTCATATTTTTCAATACGAGCATTGGATCAGAATAGTTTTAAATCTGAGGTTCGCAGGCCTCGTAATTCTACTTCTATGCGATATCGACCTTCGTTCCCTCTTTAAACAGTCAGAATACGTAATTGATATGTATTTCGATACTAATAAGTACGCGAATATATTCATTACGTCATTTATAATCTGAAAACATCTGTTTGGGCGTAGCTGCGTATTTGTTTTAGATATTGTCGAAAATTGAGTTCAATGGAATTTACATACATATTCTCTTGTAATTTCAGTACTGTTACACCGCTTTGGTTTGCGGAAAGTAGGGATATTTCTAGTCGCTATTATTTAAATTCAAATTTTTAATGTTAAAATAATGTTAAATTTAAAAGTAGATCATTCACGTGCATAAAAAATTACATGAAGCCCTAAATCAACATAACTCTTGTGTCTCTTCTGCGGCACAATATTGAATTTTGATTTGAGCGGATAAAAATAAGAAGATTTACTACTTTTAAATAGCAAATAGTATTCGTTTTTCTGCTTCCTGTCACTTCTGATACCGATTTCATCCGTTACTTTTGTTCAATTTTGCATCCCGTCAAAATCTCCGGCTGCGCGCAAATCTTCTCTGTGTGTTCCCTGAGGACTACCTGTCCACCACATCCCAAAATTGACACGGAGTTTTTCGATCTCAAAGGCTTCTTGGGATTAAGGTCGACGAAGCGTTGAACTTTAGAACGATGGACTATCTTGCGGTCGTCGTTGTTACGACTAAATAGTTGAGATTGATAACTCTTATCTTCTTCAAAATTTAACAGTTCGATTTTTATTTTCATTCGGAAAAATTGACGCTATAGATTATGTTGAACAGTTGAAATTGAAACTTAACTGTAACAGTTAATAAATTAAATATTTGTGATACTATGTAATTGTTCATTATGTCTCTAATATTGGTATGTTTCTGAATAACATTGAAACAATGTGACATTATCAAATCCTTAAATAACTGCCATACTAATATTATATACTTTAACTTGGGGTTATTAATATTTCAAACAATGTTTAAAGCCACTTTGACTTCGAATTTAGATATTGAGCTAAGGAACTCAAAGAAATCGTAATTTTATAATGCTTGATTCAGCGCTAATGCAGTTTTAGTTTCGCTAGAGAATCTGAATTTATTAGTTATTTTGCTAAAACATCACTGTGTGCATCAACAGGAAACAATATTTTGTGACAATATTCCGTCGGCACTCCATTTTATCAAAGTTCTTACTCAACACATGACAATCAACAGCTTTTGGTAAACCTAGTTAAGTCTGTCGAATAGATTTCACTCAGAGGTTTGAAATTTCCAAATACTTCCACATAAAAGATGACGTTAAATGCAAGATACTAAAGTTTCAATTTCAGTATATTCTGGAATTTCAATTTCAGTTTATAGCATTTGAAAAAGCAGGAAAGGCATAAGTGTTATCAAAATAATGTATTGTGAAAATATAATAACCTACCTTTCATTCGAAAAGGTTGTCAATAAAAAATATCAAGCAATAAAAAATAAAAGGCAAAATTTATTGCCTTAAAATAAGAATAGGTCTATTTGAAAAATTTATCTGTACGTTAAAGGAAACCCGACGAAAAATTCGATCGGATTAGGGATCACTGACTCAGAAACAAGATTTCTTAAATGTTTTCATGTAGTTTGATGTATCAGTTTCTTTTCCTAGATACAATTCAGGTGGGATCAATTGACCTGTAATTTTTAGAGAAAAACAAAAAGCAGGAACATATATTGGAAACATTTTAGATATGAACAATCGCCTTTATCTAAGAGTATTAATTGAAAATATACTGTAAATTAAATAAAATTTAACAAAAAACATTTTAAAAATATTTGATATGTATATTTTAAAAGAAAAAACCATTTGTAATTGGGAGATTACCAACGTAATTTAATATATAACAATAAAGAGGGGCTGTAGGTTTTATTGGAGATGCAGGGGATGTTGGAGGTCTTGAACACGGACAGGGAGTATATGTGTGAGACAGCAGGAAATGTTGGAAACGTGGGAGATGTAGGAAGTATGGTAATATGGGGGATGTAGATGGTGTGGTTATGTGGGGTGACGTAGGGAGTGAGTGGACATGGGAGATGTTGAGAGTGTTAGGGATGAAGGTGGGGGGTGAGAATGTTGGTGGTGTGGGGATGTAGGAGGTGCTGGTATGTGAGAATGTAGGCAGGGTGAATGTGTGGGGATGTATGGGGGGGTGTCGGGATGTAGGTAGGGTGAGTGTGTGAGGATGTAGGTGGGGTGAATGTATGGGGGATGTATGTGGGGTGAATGAGTGGGAATGTGAGTGGGGTGAGTGTGCGGGGGATGTATGTAGGGTGAGTGTGTGAGGATGTGAGTGGGGTGAGTATATGGGGATGTGGGTCGGGTGAGTGTGAGGGGGATGTGGGTGGGGTGGGTGAGTGGGAATGTAGGTGGAGTGAGTGTGGCGGGATGTGGGTGGGGTGAGTGGGTGGGGATGTGGGTGGGGGTGAGGGTGAGGGGATGTGGGTGGGGTGAGGGTGAGGGGATGTGGGTGGGGGTGAGGGTGAGGGGATGTGGGTGGGGTGAGGGTGAGGGGATGTGGGTGGGGTGAGTGTGTGGGGATGTGGGTGGGGTGAGTGTGTGGGGATGTGGGTGGGGGTGAGGGTGAGGGGATGTGGGTGGGGTGAGGGTGAGGGGATGTGGGTGGGGTGAGTGTGTGGGCATGTGGGTGGGGTGAGTGTGTGGGGATGTGTGTGGGGGTGATGGTGAGGGGATGTGGGTGGGGTGAGTGTGTGGGGATGTGGGTGGGGTGAGTGTGTGGGGATGTGGGTGGGGTGAGTGTGTGGGGATGTGGGTGGGGTGAAGGTGAGGGGATGTGGGTGGGGTGAGTGTGTGGGGATGTGAGTGGGGTGAGTGGATCGGGGTGTGGGTAGGGCGAGGTGTGGGAATGTAGGTGAGGTGAGCGCGCGGCGGATGCACGTGGGAGGGCGTGGGGTGCGCACCTGCTGCTGGCGGCGGCGCAGGAGCTCCGCGCGCGCCTCCTGGATGGCCTCCCACAGCTTGGCCTCGGACAGGATCTGCCGGCTGAGCTCCGCCACGGCGGGCTCCGAGTTCAGCTCCACCAGCGTGCCCAGGCTCTCGTCCGCGCGCTTCTTGCCGCACCCTGCGCACGCACGCGCCGCCTCAACGCACTCGCCAACGTCACACACTGCTTGGGCGTGCACGGCGTCGAAGACGATCACCTTTCGTCAATGAGCAAACGCCTTATAACAAATGAAGTCGTGGGCTTCCGCGGCCAGGGTCATGTGCGTGATCTGGGCTGTCCGGGTGACGCCGCGTCGAAGGCTGTGTTGCCGTTTCGACCATCTTGTCGTGGTCTTCCTCAGGGCTGGTATGCGAGGTGGTATGCTGGCATACCAGCCCTGAGGAAGACCACGACAAGATGGTCGTTGGCAACACAGCCTTCGACGCGGCGTCACCCGGACAGCCCAGATCACGCACTCCTTATAACAAAGTTGCTCGGGTGACATTTGCCTGTCAGACAAACGCCTGTAGGCAACGCCTCATGCCGAATGTTTGGCGGGTCACATTCTCACACCATGTGTATTCTTGTACCCGCTAAACATCACTGCACGACGAATTGGCCACCAACTAGGGGCAAATGTCGTTCATTAAACTTCAAGTATTCCACCACATGTCCGTACGCAAAATGTGATCGTCTTCCACAACATATGCACGTTTATTTTAAGAGATCTCTTCAGTAACAAACCATCAAACCATTTCAAATTACATTACAATTTCGTTCTCCGATAATAACATATTTAGGTTTTAATTTTTGTTAACAGAACGGTTGATTTTCGGTTCCGCTTACTTTTTCAAACAGTTCCAAACGGTTCACATTGTAACTGATTTTATTCGCGACCCATGTAACTGAAGTAGTTGATGTACACGGCGGTTTATTAGTATCAAATTTATTCACAAAACCTACCATATACGTAATTGATTGGGATTTATAAAAATAATGATAGAAAATATTACTAAATACTTTCAAAATGTATGAAAACTCCGTATCTCCGTTTTGAATTTCATATTGCCGAAGTGTATCACTTCAAACGTCGGCAGGAATTTTCCCGTACTTTTGACGAAAGACTCTCCTTTCAGTTTTAGGCACTGTTTTTCAAAAATTTTGCTGGAATGAAAAACACTATCTGTTGGAAAAGTTTGAAGCAAGAGTTGGAAGGAAAAATGTGGAGCCGTTTCAACAAAATTATATTTTTGTAATTTTGGAAAAAACAAAAAATAGAGCAATATGCCTTTTATATCATCTTATGGAGTGCATTTGTCACTATCACTACCAAAAGTTTAAAGAAAAAATTGGAGCAGTTTTTTGACAAAATCTTGTTTTTATATTTTTTAAGTTGCAAATATTGCACTCAGTATTGCTCGAAAACACTAAGATTTTCAAAAGGAAAGAATTAATTACGGAAAACAAATTTTATATGAAAAAATCTCTATTTTCAATTTTGAAGTTGTAGGAAGAGAAAAAAAATTGAACTTTTGAAAATTTTGAAAATTCAGAGTTAACCGTGAAAATCGGACCTAGCCACCGTTGTAAGTTTATTTTACTCTATTCTTACAAGAAATTTTAAGAAACATTTGGAGCCGTTTTTCAGAATTTTTTGAAAATGTACGGAATATTTCATCATAAAAAGTTTAATACAAAATTGACTCCACAACACACACGCAGTACTTTAAATATAATTATAATTATATATTGACTAAAATTAATAATATTAAAAAAGATGTCTTTTAAGAGACACGATGAAGATTTCAATGTTAGGGATGTCCAATGTAGATAATGATTTACAAAAATTGTTCAATCTCTTGAAAGGCTATATTACAATAAGAAAAAATAAAATTAAAAAACTCTCCAACACATCTCATTTTAATATTACAAAACCATTGCAAATTTTGTTTCGATTGTTTGTTCATTGTCCAGTTGTTCAGTTGTTTGTCTAACCACTTCGTACTATACGACAATATTCTTGATACAATTCATTCGAAATATAAAAGTGATAGTATTTTTTTCTTACCTGCTGCCCGGGGGTTGAGCTATACGGCATGTGTGCGTAGCAACTATTGAAAATTATAATAATTTTAAAATGTAATGTAGTATAATCTGCCGAAGTAGGTACTGTATTTACTAGTACGTATGTCAACAAGTGTTTTTCGAATGTGGGACGCATCCGTTAAGTCTACTGACGGTGTTTTAAAGTGAGCCGCGCTATAGACTGCATTATGAAACTTCACAGGCCGCTTCGGAGCGATCGCTGATTTTATTCGAAGGGACTAAAAGAAATTCTGTGGCCACTTCTTTAAGTTTTTCTTGCCCTTCACTGATTGCACGGAATGAACTTTACGAAAGAAGAGAAAACTTGCTAGAAGACAAACTCGAAGCCAGGGACAAAATCCAGATGAAGGGAGCCCCACGCGTAGTTGTGACCGCTCCCTGAACGTCAACTGCGTCAGCGGCCGAGTGCGCCTTTGCGGACCTCCCACAGGCGCGCTGCCGGGCGCTAACCGCGCGCTCTCCGCCCAGCGGGCGTCACTCAGCGGGCACAGCACGGGCACCCGCTCAGGGCTCAGCGGGTGCGGCCAGGCAAGCGCGAGCGGCGGTGCCTTTCGGCGATTCTGCTCAACGGGCACGCAATAGGCACGGGCGCCGTACGGTGCTCCACCCAAGATTCTACACACAGGTGCTTGCGAATAAATGTTACAAGCTTCTAAGATATGTAGGTACATCGAAGAAGATCACTTTTGCCAATGAACATTCCGTGAGAAATTTCATAAAACGAAGCATTTGGACGTAATTTGCCTCAGATTAGTAGGCAAATTATCATGCTTTGTTTGGCAAGTACACGAAATCTCTTTTAGTGCGTCAAAACGTGTCCAGCCTCATGGTTATTATAACGTCTCAAGGTAGCTTCCTCATAAAACATTTCTCAACAAATGATCATTGTAAAAAGTTATAATCTTCGACCTCTATACAGATCTAGAAGTTTGTAACATTTATTCTAAGACACTTTCATCCATCGGTCATGCACTTGCGATCCGCCAATCGAGGCTAAAGAGGTGTTATTGATCGCGTCTCCATCTTCCGATGGGGAAATGATCGAATTCGTGATTGTACCTGTGTTTAAATATTGTTCACAAAAGGAAATTTCAATCACATTTTGGCGCGAATTAAAAATTTTTCTACTGATAAAATTGGTTTTAATTATCTTTTTAACTATCGTCAACATTGTTTAAAAATCTAAAAATACATGTTATAGAATTTTATGAGATGGATTCTAGGAAGAAAACTGGGACAGTACTCTAATGTCATCACGTCGAAAATCAATTTCAAATGTTTTTCTATTTAAATTTGGCGTCAAATTGATTGAAAAAATACCTTCAAGTTCATCTATTTTTCTCTGTCCCTCCCTTTTTTTAAATATAAGCAATAGAATATGAGAAAAATAAAACATGTTTCTCATTTATCTCTGTAACATTGCCCTAGGATGCTGATTTTTTGGAAATCTACATTTTTTATTCTCTTTCATATGTGTATCGCAATTATCGACTTGATGTGGGGCAATTTTCACCACCTTATTCGGCTAAACCCTTAGAAATAGGAACATCAAGTCAACAATATAACATTATTTCTTAAATTAGTAACATTTTTTAGAATAATCAGTAACTCACAAATAAACAAAAAGTTAGATGTCAATGTAACAAGTCTATTAATTTTATATTTTAAATTACCCGGTCATGCGAATGCCACCTCTTTAAAACCGTATCTGCACTTCAATGAGAAATACCAAAATACTTCATTTCTGAACAAAATACGCAATTCAGAAACCACAAGTTTAGTTATATAATTAAATAAAACTTCACCAGCTATGTGTAATTTCCAGAACTGAACATTTCGAGGGTGCTCATAGCTTCTTGTTCTTGTATTCCGACGTGAGCCATATGTGAAATTATGTTTGAGCGATTTGAACGGTTAATACATTTTTATGAGGTATCCAAACCAGTTTTTTGAGCTGAAATATTGGTCCATTTAGAAATTTCGTTCCGACCAACAGGACAATTCTTATAATTAATTCTTAAGTTAGATTTTTCGTAAAAAGGAATAAGAGTGAGAAAGAGACGATTCGTTTTCCCTTGCTTACCAAGTTTCTCGTATTTGAAAAGACATAATATGTAAGTTATGTTCAGTTGGAAATTTGTCGGCTACATTGTTTTTGAAATAAGTGCAAACCGCAGCGCGCCGATAAAAAGAAAACGATAAAATTGCACGAGTAAAATGCGTGATTGGACGAATTCTTCTATTCTCATTCTTCTATTCTCATTGGTGGACATCTCATGAATGAAATATTCTGTATTATTTCTATTTTAATCACCATGAAGATATCATATTTCCGCTCATTAAAAAATTTGAAGCCGTAGGTGGCTCATGGGCAGCATTCGACACTTTATAACAAGCCACAACATAAAAATAGCTTGTATTTCAGAAACCCACCTGTTACCTCAAATCAAGTTCTCAATACCAGGTTTTAATATCTATCGCAACGACCGTCTCTCAGCAACGGCCGCAGGAGGAGTAGCCATACTAGTGCACAAAGATATAAAACATACGTTAATCAATAGTCCTACGAGCAACGACCTAGAAACTATAGCAATACAAACCAAAATAAATAACAAAGACACAACTATAATATCGGCGTATAAACCTCCCAATAAGCTATTCCCTAGAAAAATATATAATGAAATTTTTGGAAATAACGATAAAATCATGCTAATAGGTGACCTTAATAGCAAACACTGCGATTGGGGATGCAACACAACAAACCCACAAGGGCAAAATTTACTAAATCTAGCTACCACTCTCAATTTAAGTATTATGGCTCCAATAGAACCCACCCATTACCCTTACAACAATAATATAATTCCTGACATATTAGATATCCTCATCACAAAAAATATTGATTTTCCGCTATACCAAAAAGTAATTCCTGAACTAGATTCGGATCACAATCCAATAATCATATCATTTCATCCTCTCTATCTATCATCTTATTATAAACAGCAAAAAGGTAAAATTAACTGGTTTAAATTCAGAGAAATTTTAAAAATTAACTACAAACATCCGCAAAACATTCAATCTGAAAAGGACTTAAATAATGAAGTTAAACGATTAGTCAGCAACATACAAGGATCCCTCACAAATTCTACCACATATCTCAAAATAACAAACCCAATAAATAAGCAACAAATCCCAATAAAAATCATAAACCTAATCAAAAGTAAACACAATTTAAGACGCTATTGGCAAATGACACGACGATCAGACTTAAAAAGAAAATTAAACAAACTGACGAGACTAGTTAAAACTAAACTAGACCAACATAGATATGCAAGCTTTCAGACGTTTCTAAAAGAAATTCACCCGTCATCTAGGCATATGTGGTCTACCATACATAGAATGAAAAGACAAAAACAAGAATTTCCACAAATAAAACTAGGTTCACAAGTGGCAAATTCTGATTTTGAGAAAACATCTCTTATAGCTGACTACCTGGAAAAATCGTTCAACCCAAACCCAGTCGAAAACGATCACTTTAATAAACAAGTAGAAGAATTCAATCAGAAAGCACTATATACAGCTCCAATCAATATAAAGTACATATCCCCATCAGAAATTAAACAAGAAATCAAAAAATCAAAAACTAAGAAATCTGCAGGATACGACTTTATTTCTAATAAAGTTCTAAAAGAACTAAATAACAATACGATAGCAGGCATTACAGCAATATTTAATGCAGCATTAAGATTAGGATACTTTCCCAACGATTGGAAAATTGCAACAGTGCTACCCTTCCGAAAGCCAGGAAAGAATCCAAAAGATCCAGCGAACTATAGACCAATAAGCCTACTCCCGTCATTGTCGAAACTATTAGAGAAACTGATACTAAAACGATTAATAAAATTCTTGACAAACACACATGTAATCCCAGACACGCAATTTGGATTTCGACCTAACCACTCCACAACACATCAAATATTACGGCTTACCGAATATATAGCGCAAGGATTCCATGCCAAACAACACACTATCGCAATATTCCTGGACATCACCAAAGCGTTTGACAAAATATGGCATCAAGGCCTTCTCTACAAATTAAGGCAAATAGGCACTCCAGACTACTTATTCCAAATTATTAAAAGTTTTCTAAATCAAAGGATATTCCAAGTCAAAATTAACGATGCCATATCATCCTTACGCCAGATTTCAGCAGGGCTGCCCCAAGGGTCCCCATTATCACCGGTATTATTCAATTTATATATATCCGATTATCCACACCTAATAGATTCGCAAATAGCGCTTTACGCTGACGACACCGCACTTTTTTCCAAGCACGGGGACGTTATGACAGCTAGGAATAACTTACAAGACGACCTTGACATATTCAATAAATGGGCAAAAAATTGGAGAATTAAAATAAATCCAGATAAAACACAGGCGAAAATTTTTACCCTAAGACATCCCCTCACCCCTCCGCAGTTAATTTTGAACAACGAAAATATTCCCTGGGCCGCAAATAATACAGCAGCGAAATATCTAGGAATGCAACTTGATACAAAATTAAACTGGAAAACACACATTTACACTACACGAACAAAAACACAAGCAAAACTTTCCCAACTTTACGCACTAATTAACAAAAAATCCTCCCTTAAAATAGAGACCGGAATGTTAATTTACAAGTCAATAATTCGACCAACTATGACTTATGCATGCCCAATATGGGGAAATGCAGCAAAAACTAATTTAAACCTGTTGCAAACTATACAAAATAAAGCGCTAAGAACTATAATTAAAGCGCCATGGTTTATTTCGAACAAGCAAATCCACCACGAACTGCAAATTCCGACAATAAAAGAACACATTACCAAATTGTCCGAAGACTTTTTCACATCACTCCCCTCATCTCCCAGCACCTCCATTTTCAACCTTGGACGCACAGCAGAACCGAACTTACGAATCAACTCACGCTTCCCTAAAGACAGATTCAGACCACCATAAAATAGCAGAAAATGGGCCTCAAATAATATAACCTTCATCGAACAATCTTATCAACGATCATTCTCTGTACTCTCAATCTACTGCCGCAATAATTTAAATTAATAATAATAATAACAACCAAAAACATTTAACGCATCCGTCTAGGGCACCCACAGTTAGGAAATAATCCAAAAGTTATATATGATTGTATTCACATCCCTGAAAAACATGCATGTTGAACAGGTAGACAATAAATTTAAAAAAAAAAAAAAAAAAAAAAAAAAAAGCATTCGGGCATGGTGCAATTCCGGGTAAGTTTCCCGGTCGGGGCAAAAATGGCGTTGTCGATTTCCTTACAAATCGTTTTAGTTTCGGTAGATGTGTGATGAAAAGTTTAGGAAGGAGGAGTATGCTAGTTGGACAATCGACCCAAAAATGCCAAATACATACAAAAATATAAATTTGTACTATTATTGGAGACCGAATACATCTGATAATCTCTGACCATTAACAAAAACATTAATTAAAAACAAGAAATGCTATGATTTGAAGAAGATCTCGGGCATTATGACTATGTAAGAACATTTCAATGGAAGTAACATTTCTCAGAAGTTACGTATTATAGGAGAATATAGTTAATGGAAAAGAACTACAACTGATTGCTTCACACTTTTGGAAATAAAGTAAGTAAATATATTCAGTTACAGAAACTGTTTCTAGTAAAACAGTTCTATATTGTTTACTTTTGTTTTATGTAATTAGTGTTTAGATAAGATAAAAAAATTCTTAAGTATAATTAAGTATTTGGCACCGAAATTTATTCAACAAAGGTTAAATTACTATTGCGAAGAGATCAGCTGAGCAACGTTGATGGCCCTATACAAATGATACAGATGGTTATGAGATTACATCAAATAGCGTCCAATCCAGACTGTTTCTGCTTATCCCATCATCACATTATTGGGGTCTCTACTATTTATGAAAGAGACATCCAATTTCTGTGGGTTCAAAGTACAATTTAACGCACACATCTCATTAAAGATTGTAATGGACAAAACTGTAAACTGTGTCGCAAAGCCATTTTCTAGTAAACCGTTTCCGATTAGTTTCTCTGTTAGATCAGATTGCGTTTGAGTTTCTCATTCACTCGCATGAGACATTGACTCTCATACACTGAAACGAATTTGTTGTCAGAAACGTTAACTCTGCTGTTACTGGAAATGACGAGATGCAATTAAGTTTTAAATATTAAGTAGTAAAATTGCTGGATAATTAATATATCGCCAAAATGGTAAAAAAATATTTAAGATATTTTTTGCACATATTTCCTACCACTTGTTTCACGGTCTTTACGGACGTTACATAGAGATATTTGAAGGCTCATCATTTTCCCTCGACTTCCCGAATGAATGCTCGAGCCACCGTTGTTCAGCAGAGCGGTGACAGGTGCGCGGCGTGCAGGCGTTCCGCGAGCGAATCGGGGCCGGCGCGGGAGTCACGGCGCGGAGCGTGGCGTGGGTGTGGGCGCGGGGGCAGCACGTGCTGGCCGCGGGGGCCCCGGCACGTAGCGCGACGTGCGCTTGGAGCCTCTCTCGCCCCCCCCGCCCCCCCCGGGGACGCCGAGCTCCTTTATTCATTTGCCGCGCGCGGTGACGACCTCCGGGCCTCCTGCGCGTGATAGGTCTCCCGGGAGCGGGTGGAGCCCCGAAGTCGCTTAGACCCCTTGCGTGCTCTCGGTTCTTTAGACCGAAATTCCAGTAAAGGGATTGCTTCTGGAGTGAACTGATTTTTGTCAAGGTTAACAAGGAATCAAATAGGCTTTTCGTTTCAGAATCTGAGAACGGTACATTGATTTGATCAATATTGCTACGGCTAACAGAGCATTTGATATTATGATAAGCGTAAAATTATATATTTCGAGGAGTGGGGGCGGGCTTAAACGCACAATTTGTCAAAAAAATGCTCGTAATAATTTTAATATTTGAAATCCGTTGACAGGTATTGTCTCTTTGAAATACACATCCGTCAGATATATTAAACTTATGCTATACATGAATTTAAACAATATATTTTAAATATATTAAATGTTTGCTTTTACCTAACTTTTTAATCTGGGGAAATTTTAAGCTCTTAGGAATGGAAAATTGTCTGCTACTGCTATTTTAAAAGTACTGAACACATGCCCATGTCACTAATTACTGTGAAGCGGAATAATCGAAGTTTTGTTTTTCATCTCGAATGATACAGAACGCAGTGGTCTGCTCGCTCACAGTCGACGGAACCTGGCAGGCCAGGCAGTTGGAGGGAAGGGCCCGAGGCGGCGGGGGCGGGGGGGCGGGGGGGCGGGGGGGCGGGGGGGCGGGGGGGACGAAACCGGATATTGGCTGGAGGGAGGAGATGTCTCAGCGGCCGGAGTGTTATCGCGCTCACGGCAGAATCTCGCGTCATCTAATACGTGCGGCTAAAGAACTGCAAGCTCGGGCTAGGGCGCCAACAGCAAATGGAGACTGACGAATTTTGATGACTCTTGACCCGAAAATATCTTCAACGGTTTATTTTCATTCATTTCACTGTATTTATCTTCGTCAACAGTTCATTGTATCATAAGTATTCAAAGCGATGAAGGACTAGTAAAGGACCGATAGTATACGGAATACAATTTCACTTCAAAGGTCGCCTTGTTCCCTGAAATTTCTCAGCTACTCTATCTTTGATTTTTATCCGTACGGTGTAATTGTGACCAGTTGGACACTTTAAGATAAAACAGGCGGAATAGTAGTAAAACGATTGTGGTTACCAATTTCTTCCCTGGCGAATTTAATTGTTTATTATAACTATACAGATTATCAACTTTTAGTAAAATAACCTCTCTGAAGCTGGCTAGCCACCTATAGCGGTCCACAAAAAACTACATGCCATCGTTTAATACTAATTAATTCCTTATTAATTATTATAATTTTAAATTAATTACACCATCAATTTTTTTTAAAAATCGAGGGTTAGCTAGCTTCAACCTGAACAAGTTCTTACACAAGAGAAAATTCTTTGCGTGATATGTTATGAAGTTACGAAACGTTCTTATTTTAAGAACAACTGACCGGCGTAATTAATTTAAAGAAACTGTTATTAAATCAATGGGTCTCTTGTGTAAGAACTTGTGAAGTATTTCTGAATTTCGTCGGTTAGTTCTTTTACTGCGAGTTTTTTGTTTTATTCATGGTACCTATATAGCCTCTGTCAAGGTTTAGGGTCCTTTATAAACAATTGCATTAATAAATAAAGTTATTAATTCTGGAGCCATTTAATCAATAAATATAAAGAGATAGTAACAATATGGTGTTAGTAACTTTAGGGTTCGCCGGTAAAATGTAATTTTAAGAAGTTTTGTGAATAATGACTTTTGTGCCTTTTTTAAACAATTGCTTGTCGGACTTATTTCTGGTATCATATGGCAAAAATATATACCTAATTTACATGTAATTATCATACGGAAATCTTTGTTTGCTGGTAAGGATACATTTTGCGATTTCGCGATTTCGCATTTTGCAATTTTGTTTTTGCAGGTATTTTAAATTTTTTAAACAATTAGGTTTTATAATAATGGTAAAATTGAGAAATTAAATAGTAATTAATTTATTTTATCTTGTTAATTTTTTTTGATCATGTCTGCTGTATTTGGTTTTGTGGCTTTTGTGTTCAGGTTGAAGCTAGCTGACCCACGATTTTTAAAAAAAATGGCTGGCGTAATTAATTTAAAATTATGGTAATTAATTAGTATTAAACGATGGCTTGTAGGTTTTTGTGGTCCGCTATAGGTGGCTAGCCAGCTTCAGAGAGGTAGTAAACCTCTAAGCAAAATATCTAATCGCAATGAACTCAAAATTCCAATATATCATCATTCTCTCTTCACATATTGTTCATACAGTAAGTAATCTGCTATCCTGCAATGACTCTTGCACATTTAGAGCCATTTGTTTATTTTTGCGTAATCTTTGTCATCATATTCGTCTTCGTCTGTTCTTGCCTTTCACCGCATTCACAATATTCTAAATAGATCGCATTTCACTAGGTTTTAACTTGCGGTCCTAGATAATGAAAACTTGGCTGGAACTGTTGTTGATGAGCTGAAGCAATTTCGTCTGCGACACATCTTTTTTTTCGCCGCAAAGTTACAAAAACAACTTTTGATAATCTATTTTTGGAAACACCTATATTAAATTAATTCGCAGTAAAAATGCGCATATTTTTTATTTTAGAATTTATTTTGAAATATTGAGTATTTACTATGTTAAACGATGTTGAGAGTTGAATGTAACAGAATTTTATAGTGTTAATTTGTCATGTATGTGAATCAGAGCTATTTTATTTGTTCATTTCACTATGATTCAAAGTTCGTTATGCAGATTTAACTATGTCGAGTCTTCTGTAAGAATTGAAAATTTAATAATCCATTTCTCTACAATCCGAGTTTTTTGTAACACTTTCACTGATAAATATAACCCGCCACCTGCACCGCACGGCGTGTCCAAGCTTGAATGCAACAGCCCAGGTACAGAGTTGTGCGCAATCCGGCGCATATTGCCGAGAAGTTACTCCGCGTCCGATGTCCGCTGGCGCGGGAGGGGGTACGTGCGGGACAGGCGGTGGGTCGAGGTGTCGTGGGAGGGGGGGCGACTCGGGCGCTATCTGGGAGGTGCCTGGCACTTCCAGCGGCTCCGGAAGTCCGAGATAAGCTGTGGGGAGCCGCCGCCTCTCCCCCGGCAAAGCACTGCGCGCGAGCGAATCCGGATTCGCAGCGGCAACGCCGGACACCGCACCTCAATGGCCGGGCAAAACGCACTCTATTATCGACCGGCCTCTGCGCTCTGCGGGTTGCTTTCGCACACTCGGACGGCGAGCGCACTCTATTATCTGCCTCTGAAATATATATATATATATATATATATATATATATATATATATATATATATATATATATATATATATGGCTCTGTTAAAACTCGGTAAAGTATCGATAACTTTCATCTCAGGGCATTAAGCCCTGAGGAAGGTCGCAGAATGGCGACCGAAACGTCGGCACCTTCGCCATGGACGCGGCGTCACCCCGACAGCCTAATAAATACTGATTCCGGCCGCGGAAGCCTACGCTCTCTTTCATCTCTGATGTTCTTGGCAGTATCGACGGAGCAGTATCGACGGTAGACTGTGTTTCAGCTAATTTCAGTGCGTTTAGCTCGCGACGAATACTACTGCGCTCCCTTACAAAGGAGACGGTACAAATAATTGAAAACAGAAATAAAAAAAAATGATATTGTTTCCGTGGTCGTACAGTTTCTGTTGTACAACCATCCAGGCTCGTTTATTCACAAAGTTCAGTTACCCCTTTCGTTTGTAGTGGAATCAATAACGCGTTTAAGATGTTTAATAAAGACGCTTGGGCGAAAAACGGCGTGGAGAGATCCGGTGACGGCTCCAGCATTTGTTATCCATCGCAGCCTTTTGTCCGCCGTCGCGGAGGACGCTCCCGCCTTACAAGAGGCGTTTTATCGATATCGTTCCGTTCTCGATAAGGGCGGTGCCGGAACTAGCATCCCGGACATGGCGGTACGGCGCGTCGAGAGCGAGCTGATCGCGGCTTTGTGCCGGGCTCTGCTAAGAAGGGACGAGCTCGATAGCTCGCAAAACAAATGAACGTCAGGTAGGACAATGGCTTTGCAGGCGGTACCGTCGAAGCAAGTGTGCCAACTGCAAACGAACGCATTGACGAATGAAGCACATGAACATAACCTGCAGATTTGTTGCCAGTAGTGACCAAGCGTACTGGCGTGCTATGTAGTGCTGTCCGTCGCAATACGTATTATTATTAATTCTATTTTAATTTTGTTAATTTATATTGTAAATTACTGCCAATGAGTTCTTCTCAACTGTAGTTAAAATATTTTCATTACTTTGGTCAAACCGTTTATGCAACCACGTTTTGTGAACTTCTCTCTTCCATTTAAGGTAGCAACAGGTGTCATTTCTTTTGCTAAACCTTTCATGAAAGAAGCGCTGGTCACTTGATTGCTTACTAATGATTTCCCCTGTAAACATTTTCTATGACGACATCATGTCGAAATAAATGTTCTTTTAGTTTCGTTTTACTTTTTGTAATGGAAATAAATGACCCTTGTATTAGCCATTCATTTGCTTTTTTATCCGTTTTGCTAGTCATGCGAAACGCCATCAAACACATATTGCAGGTGTCGTCAAGTCTTGTTATTTCCCTCTTTAATAGCGATAAATTTTTTCACTAAACAACATTTTTAAGACACTTTTTTTCAATTTCAACGGACATATGATTGCAAATTACACAGTAGGGGTCTTGATTTGACGACAGTTCTCAATTTTTTCAGAGAGAGAAAATTCTCTTTAAATTGTAGCGACCCGTCTCCTACTTTTGCGAGTTTGTTATTTAGAATGAAGTATTACTCTAGGATGTAAAATAAATAATATTCATAAGTAAAAACGAATTAAAATAGTAACTCGTAGGAAAAACTGTTATGCGGTATGCATTTAAACAGCTTTGTAATTTTTTAGAAACAATTTTGACGATGAAAGTGATAAATAGTAGTGATAATTGGTTAAGTTGAATAAAATGTTTCTCGGGCATTCTCAATACATCCAGATTGTAAAGAAAATAATCTTCTTTCTTAAATTTATTTTTTATTATTACTATTTTATGGCAAAAATGATTAATAGTTGATATGTATGTATTTGGCAGTTTGTTTCGTTTGTTCGACTTCCCAGCTAGCTAATGGTGTCCCCCATGCCTGATTCTAGTTTAAGTCCCACACTTGGGGGGAGGGAGGGGTAAAAGATACATGTGGCGAACATGATGTATTCCCTTTACCGTACCTGACAAACTCCGATGGCCTTAGCTTTTCTTCGACAAACAGCTACAGAAACTGAGACGATTTTAAAGAAATGCTACAACTCTATATTTTCCTCGAGTATGAATCGAACCCGTCATCCCATGAGGAAACTAGTATTTTGTTCATGATCCATCCTTGAGGACATATTACGAGAATTAAATTTTTGATAATACAACAAAATTTTAATTGTCTATAGTTTTAATAAGTAAAAAAAGGGTATACAAAAACTCGGAATTATTTATAAAGAAAAAATAAATTATTTCATAAAGAGCAGTTATTCTCCTAACCACCCGCCTAAAATGTATGACGTACAAAATTTGAAGTTTTGACACGAGAACGGAATAGAAACCTCGTTTAATTTTCGTAATTGTTTTTAGTACAGATTCATGGAAATTCACAAGTATACACTCTTGAGCTCTTTCTTAATAACGGAGCGGCCACCATATTGATTCAGGTCGCCCCAGTTTTTTGTGTACTTTGCAGCACCCAGTTGTTTTACATGACTGTAACTCCATTGCCATAGGCGAGAGAGAGTGGAGTTGTGAGCATGGAGGAGTGGGGTGGACATGGAGGGGTGTGCTTGAAGAGGGGAGCGTGAAGTTGTAGGCATGGAAGGGTGGGGTGGTCGAGGAGGGGTGGCCGTGGAGGAGTGGGTGTGGAAAAGTGAGGTGGGCATGGAGGGGTGAGCGTGGAGTTGTGGGCATGGAGGGGTAGGGTGGTCGAGGAGGGGTGGGCGTGGAGGAGTGGGGTGGGGTGGGGGTGGCACTCACCGGTGAACGCGTTGCAGAAGGGCCGCTTGCGTTTGGGCTCCGCTGCGAGGCGCTCCAGCTCTGCGGGGTCCGCTTGCTGCAACAAAGGCATATCGGCCGCTTTAGGACTCAGACACACGAGCGATGGTTTGACGTCCGTCACCTAACGCTGATGGCGTCAGCTGTGCCGACGCACGTCGATGCATGCACACACGAGCGTTGCTTACTATACTGCGCGTCCACAGAACACTTACACCATTTGTGTGTGCGCGCGTGTCAGGTGCTACTCACTACTAAACATGGTCACCGTCAAAACTGATAATGCGAGTAATGCAGCGCTAAAAAAAGTTAAGGAAAAATACAAGAGAAATTAGGTGCACCCAATTTTTAATAGTGAGAGGCTCTCTAAAGGTGATTATTTCACTCTTCAGTAAGCTGCGAGAAGACAGGGAGAAATATTTGAATATTTTCGAAGAGCAGAAGAATCATTCTGAGTTTCTCTTCAAATTCTATTGAATTAGAATTTTCGCTTCTATGTCTATTTCTAAGAAAAGAGGTACTAATTAGTACGTCTAGTACGTTGAATAGTAAGGAAATCATAATAGAAATCAGAAGAAATAAAATATTACTTTCCACTGAAGTACGGCTTTCAAGGATCCAACGTCCGTTGAAAGCGCGTTGGCAACAACGCACGTCGCGATCATGTGCTGTTTCGTATTAGATACAGTGTTAATAGACGACGCGCTTTACTTAACGGGCGTCAACGCAACGCTCGTCTGACACAGGTCTTAACAGTCCGGCACTCAAGGTCGTGCGGAGGAGTCAACGGCTGATTCCAGAACAATTGAAGGAATACTTTTAGGTGTTTAACGTCTAATGATACAGATATTCAGCGATTTATTACATTTTCTCCATGTTTGTGTTAAACGCTTTTTGTTTCGGATGTATAGTAAGGGCATACATTTTTTTAACATTTTCTGACTTACTGTCCTTTTTGCAAGGACACGGCTAATTTTTGAACAACTAGTTCATCCTTCACAATGTTGCTCTGACGGCGACGGTTTCCAATCATTTTGGTCTGATACGCAGTGAAACTATCCCTCTGAGCTAAGAAATATTCGAATAATGGAAGTTCTGAATGATGCTACAGTAATTTTTTCCTAAACAAAGAAGAAAAACCTTCCCTAGGTTCAGACATACCCCTTCAATCATACATCGGCATGCGGTTAGTAAGGAGTAATATGTATATCTAATGAAGAGAAAGTTATGTAATTTCGATATTTATAACATGGTTTTGAAAGGTCCATATCTATTGTTTGATTATCACAAAATCCTTTATTTTCTGAATTTTACTCTCGAATAATAAATTAATAATTTAAAACACTAAATGTACAATATGTTCACGTAAAGTATTAAATTAGTATTTTTAATACGTGAGTTTGAAATTCAGAAAATAAAGATTTCGTGATTGTCCAACAATATACATGGACCAATAAAACACCCTTCATGTAAATATAAATATCCAAGTTACAATTTATGACAATCTGCACCAAAATTAAAATTTTAATTAGAAAGTTATGTAAGCTGGAGAAAATAAATTTCGACATTTCAACGTAAATACATATTTAGAGGTTCCCTGATACCAAAAAGTACTATTTCAAAACGTCCGTCTGACTGTCAGGGAATATTCCGAATATTCCGCAGTTCATCTGGCCCTACACGAGGCTCTCCGATTTGGAAAATTATTATTTAATTTTTTTTGGAAGTTTACATTTTCACAATTTTCTTTCACGTGTTTCTTTATCCTTTTTGTTGGGATAGTGCTAAATATGTTGTTAAAGATGACAGGAACTTCATTTTGCTGTGTTCATTTGTTTTCCAAAAAATATACAAATGTAATATTTTCGACATTTCTCTCACATCAGTAATATTTACATTACCGGCAATTCGCATACATAATTGTGATTATTAGCACAAGGAATTTAGATGATGTTGAATAAATTTCCTCGAGAACTCAAAAGTTTTCTGTGAAAATTAGTTCCAAATTGAGCATTCTCAGAGATGCTCAAACGTCATTTTCGTAAAAACGTCTACATATTAGTTATTTAAATTTTTCCTATAGATAGTACTAAATTCACTGTAAAAGATGACATGAACGCCATTTTGTTGTATTCTTTTGTTTTTGAATCATTTTCCGAATGTATATTTTAAAAATATCTCACACATTTCTAGTAATTTCATTACGCGCATGTCGTATAGATTATCGCATTTGTGAGTACAATTGCTTGAAATAATTTCTTATGAAATTTTTCGAATACTCAAAAGTTTTGAGTGAAAATGAACTTCAAAATGCACATTTTCAGAAAAAGTCAAACAAAAATTTCTCAAAAAAAAAATCAAGTCTCGAAAATTTTCAAAGATAATTTGCATGTAGGACCAAGTCTTACTCTTCTATAGTATTCTTTCAGTCATATTTCAATTTTATCATTAAGGAACCGAAAAATTGAAGAAATGTAAAGAAAGATGCAGCTGAGAGGAGGATGGGACATAACCGAAAAATAACCCATACTAAAGAGATAAGAAAACAATCTAGTATGAGAAAGTCTGTGCCTATTTGTTGCACCAGTAGTTTTTGGTCTAGGCGCTAGTGTTTTTTACAGACGGGCAGACAGACAAGCAGATGTAGAAAAAACTTTTGCAGTATCAGGGACCTCCAAAACATTTATTTCCGTTAATATCTTGACATCGATTATTTTGAAGCATTATATATTTTTGCTATTATTCTTCTCCCTATGAATGTATTATATATTCGATACAGTAATACATTCTATGACATATACCCCAACCCTTATTAACGACCTATTTCTCATAGTTGCATCTGCTTGTTTTAATTTTAGCTGTGTCAAAATGACAAAGAATGAGCCGCTGTTTTCAATATTTGTAAAATTGAACTCTCTTGACGGAAATAATAAAGTTTGGGAAGTGGCATTAATGTAGAATTAAAAGGACTCAAATGTCACATTGCAACCAAATTGATGTAGGTGTTATTCGTCGGATTAACGGAAACAACAGACAAAAATAGCCGAGATACGTCCGTATCCGACAGCCAGAGCGCGTTGATAAGATGGCCCTTCGGCAATTGTCACACGCGTAGCAACTGTTATGGTATCGTCCTCGCTAGCCGATATTGACGGTTCAACGCATCACAAAGAGATTAATCCACTTTTATCCATCGCCCACGCAGCACGCCGACAGCTTCGTTTGCATTTCTGCCTCTGCGCGGGGCCTCTGTTCTCATTACGGCGTGTTTGTTCTATTTGGCGCTGCGACCTAGCCGCGAGGACCTGTTGAATCTCGGGTGATCAATAGTCACTTTGCCTTTATAGTTGGGCATGTGGTTTTGTTAAATATATGGTTAAGGACGAGCCTAGAAATGAAATATATAATACCTCTTTCACTCAGGATTTATGGTGATGTACGTTGAACGAGCAGAATTTCTAAATAATTCTGATAAGTCAACAGGAGAGACTTAAATTCTCTAGTACTGGAGACGCCGGTATAAAAAATATTTTTTTATATTTTCCCCTAGATTACTGTTGTTAACAGCCTTGGAGAGTATGCTATGAATGGAATCAACGAAAAAATACAGTTAAATGTAATTAACGAGAATTTCTTGGAATGTTCTTTCTACGCATTAAAATTACATTTCTTTCGTTTTTATTAATTTGTCTGATATTTTGAAATATCTAATATTTTATTACTGTCCCGAGATCCACAATTATTGCTTGTCGAGTATCAACATCTTTTTAACGTATAGCGCGAGTCATTTCATGCTTTGTAGATGCTGCCGTGTCGTCAATTAAGCGAACAAATGTTCCCTATGTCATTTTGCAGAAAACACGTCGTTAGTTCACAGCAGTTTTTTAAATTTATTTTTTTCTCTAATGTTCAGAAAATTGTACTTAAAGTTATTCAAAGCGCTGATAATATTTTACGTATTGTCGAAGAAAAAATATTTTTTTGTGACACAAACGACGAGCAAGAATCATTTGTGAATTGTGGAAATTGCTACGCATATTACGATACGTCTGTAGGAGCGTGTCGGAGCGCGACCCTACTGGTGCGCCCGACTTGAGGCCCTCGGAACATTAGTCCGCCAGTTGTCCGTCCGAATTGCTTGGCATTCGCTGTACGCAGAGACGTCAATGCCTTCCCGAGTCTACAACAGCGCTTCAAGTCTTGGAAATGCGTACCAAGTTCCGGTGACATACAGTTGTCACGAAATTTGAAAACTACAAAGAAAACTGTTTCTACGATAGTCTACACTTCTAATGCTAAAACGGTAGAGAAGTTATTTATTTCTAATATTACAAGGAACATACGCAAAGGGCATGAGGATATTTGATACTATTATTGATTCTCTTTTGAAACGAAGGGGGAGCGAAAAGTTGGGGATGGAAGGAAAGGAAACAATTGAAGGCAATACATAAAATACTTTTAAGATGGAACTTAGAAGTATAAACAATTGCACACATGATTACATGCTAAGATGGGGACTCAAACGCAAAAATGAGAAAATAGGTAAAATAGGCAATAAATATGAGGAAAGGAGAAGGGAAAATGAGTAAATGGTGGATGATATTCCTAATTATTTAAAAGGGAAATAGTTACGACTCAACTCAACTGGTCTTGCAACCGCGTGTGCACACATGAAGTGCTCACAATCTCTCTATTTCTGTCGTGTGTGGTGAGCACACTATCTCACCCTTTGTCACGTGCGCGTATGGTTGCAATGAATAAAGGATTTTGAGAAGGTCGGATGGAAATCATTGGAAGGACCGGCTCCTCGTGTCAGAACAACAGGCGTCATTGAGGGGCGCGTGGGAGGCGGAGCCTGGGCGGCGACGCGCGCGGGCGGAGGATTCTCTTGGAGCGCAGCCGCAGGGGGTGGCAGGCGGCAAGGGGGGCGCGGGTGGCTGGCGGGTGTTGACGTCAGGGCCGGGGAGGGGGGCAAGGAAATTGCGGGGGACGGGGCACGTCAAGTGCAACGCCCGCCTGCGGCGACGCCCTCCCCCTGCCAACACCTCTGCCCCCCTCCCCCCTCCGCCGCCCCCACACCCCTAGTATCCTAAGAAGCGTCACGACACAGAAACTTGGCTCGCTCTGTTTTGAAGAAAAAACAAATTAAAAACAAATTGTGAGTAAAATGAAAGATCTTTGTTTTCTCACGAATGTATTTTTGTAAAAAAGCTCCAGTAATACATTTTAAGAGATAGACATAAATTGAGAAAAGCTGGTATACGTTCGGGTATACATTCAGCAGACCTCGAATCTAAGATAAAGTCACAGGGAAATAATAGAATTGTACATGTATCACTCTCTATATAAATCTCTGCATGTTTTTGGAGGTTTTGAATGGAGTGTACAAATAAAATATGAAGATGGACGCATATAATACGTAAATTTTTTTAATGTTAAACGGTTCTTTAAACATTTTTAAATTCTGAAACTTCAACCAGATATGTAATGCGTAATGTAGTTTATCTGTGATATGTGAAACATTTATTCACATTATATTTTATTAGTGATTGAAATCATCACAAATTTTATAATGTTTTTACACATTTTGCTCACACATTCTTTGAAACAATGTCGTCTGTTCTTTAAGTTGTAAATAACTATTGCGAGTGCAGGACTCCGCCCTGCCCCTCCTCCTCCACCCACCCCCCAAGCACTACCAACCCCCGAACACCCGCTCACCCTCGTCCACCCGCTTGCCCGCACACGGGTCTCAATTAGCCGGAGCCGCTGAGGCTCCAATCCCCCCTCGGCGCCTCCTTCGCTGCGGAAATCAGCGCCAGCATTTCGCGTTTGCATAATTTGCTTCCCGGGCGCCTTCAGGAAGGAAGGGGCGCGCCAACTTGTTTGTCTCCTCCCTGCGGTCAGCCTCCCGCTCGGAAGGTGAGCGTGACAATGTTTTTAAGGAAGTGACGTTACTTTTTCTCTAATACGTTCGTTTTCCCTCGTTTTCCATTCTGTTCTAATTCGTGTTTTGATAACTTTTTCTTTGCGTTGTTTGCCTACAGGTTTTATTTCTTTATTCGAACATCTCAGTGATGCACTGACAAATGCTGGTTGTTAGATTAAAACGATTCCTTAATTTTTACTTTCTCGCCCTCCTCAAAAGAGAACGTATGTAATTGTGCACCGGAAAACGTTAAATGTTCGACAGAAAAACTCGTATTGCCGGGCCCTGGGAACGAAAAAGTGGATAAATCTTGTTTATGTGTAGGACTAGTGAATTTCTTCCTCTAACACGCTGTGTAATGAGAATCCATGTTTTGTGGCACCTTGATACCGAAAATATACCTTCCATATGTCCGTCTGTGCTGAGAACTAGCACCAAAGCCGATTTTCTCCAAAATATATATTCCTCGATGGATTTAAAGAAAGGCCCTACGTTTGAAACATATATTATTTTGGGGGATAATTTACATGAAGTCTCAACAACATTTGCAAACTTTTCTCAAAATGGCACCAAATTTTTCGATTCAACTTTGTCTCCAAATATCGTAAAGGGCGCTTAAGATAATAGTTTAGGTCTCATTTTCGTTGAAATCTATAATTTTTTGAAAATTACGAAAGTTCATTTTTTTGGTGTCTTTCTACAATTAAAATATTAAAGATTCAATATTAAAGTTTATTCACACATACGATTCTGAACACAGAATATTATTATTGTGTCCATTTTAAAATATTCACATAAAAAATCAATACAACGTTCGAGATACAGAAAATAGCCTCTTTAAAAAAATTGCACACTTTTTTAACCGTTAAACCTAATGCGCTATGACAAACACGTAAGACTGTTACTCTTAAAGTTTTCCCATTTTGTTAGAGAAACTCTGCAAACTTCAAGAAATGTCATTTCCAACTTGCGTCATAAAATCCTTTCTGTGTAGCCATATTTTTTTCTTGAAAGAAACAAATTGATTTTGAAAGTATCGATACGTTTCCGATTATAAACTGAAGGCTGTATGTAATGGAGCGATTTGACAACCACATAGTCATGCGTATTAATCTGTCAGAGCTCTGTGAGAAATTAATAGGTGCTTGGTGATTTCATGAGGGCTTTACTTCCACTTTGGCTCATCCTATCTGTGATGTGGGTTTCGCCTGTGATTAGTGCACATGGAGTCGGCTGTCCACTAATCCTTTGGGCTGTCCATCACTGGCCATCACTGCCCGCTCAATGCAATATATATGCGCGCTGATGGATCTATTCAATGACTCCGCAAGGATACTCTGTCAGGGGGTGAGAATAGGACAAGAAGAATTACGGATAGGATATAACAAGACAGTACAAAAGCACATACTTCCTTGCATTACTTGTTTAAGACCAGGCAATATTATATTACTACATGAATCTGCAATAGTGTTTTAAAGCAGCAAATAGATATTTGTGATAGTAGTGGAAAGGGGGACATTTTATTTTGCGAGGAAATATTGTGACGAAATATGCGATACGAGGCCCACAGACCGTGAAGCGCAAACCTACGAGAAAAATAAAATCACTTTTACCACGTGTGTCATACACTACGTATTAGTTAGCGTATTAGTTAAGTAGTGGCTTTTATTTTTATTCAAGAACACAAATCACTTAATGATCATTCAGGTTAGTAGTAGCCGTGCGGTCAGACGAAATTATTTTGTTTCATTTGTTGCATTCACAAATTTATTTGAGCACTTGAACAGCGTCTTACTTTTAGCACCAATGCTAAAAAATGAACTTTTAACACGCAACGCATGCTTAGAAATAATCAGTTTTACTAGTGTCTGGGTAATTTTTTTCTGCAATGAGACTCGAACTCAGGTTCTCCGAGCAAACACACCATGCGCCTAACCATTGCACTAATCAGCAGTTCACGTTTTAAAATCTAATTGTCTCAATTCAATATTTTCAGCATGCACTTTTCAAACATTCGTAGGTATAAACAAAAACGAGTCCTATATCACTCCTTTATGCGTTCCTTGTTTTAACCATGAAGAAAATTTAAACAAAAAAATTGGAGCGGTTTTCGAGAAAATGTTCTTATAATAATATGAATTAATTTCAACCAGAACTACGTGAAACCTACTCGTTTGTTAAAGACTTGTGTACGGACGTTTTTAAAGACCCAGTGAATTGCGACACATTTTGTTTAAGGCAAAAAATTCTATCTTCAATTTTGTAGGTTTGAAAGGTTCACGATTTGCTATTATCGAAAATAATTCGCCATTCTTGTGGCAAAAAAGAGACAGACTAACACAAAAAATTAGACAAAATTTAATTAAAACATAATTTGATATAAGTGGTTCAAGATGGGTGCAAGTGGCAACATGTTAGCATGCCACTGCCAGTGATTGTGTTTGTACACCAGACTCATTATTTCAAGTTAGAACATCTGTAACGATTCGCAGCTTTGATTCACAACAAACATGGAAAATATCCCTTATACTTGCATGATCACAAAAATTTCATTTTTATTTCAATGGTGTCAGAGACCGTCTATTGTTAAGTTATTTTGAATTGATAATTGACAATAAAATAAAATTTATTGTAAGCAGGGCTCGGTTCTGATGACACAAAAAGTAGTATACACAACTCGGGCGCGTGGTGATTTCCACACTCGTCTAATTGTCTCCCTCACTACTCTCGGACGACAAACTCGACTCGTGCGTGAATCACCTGTTTCGGGCCCTCTTTACGTAAGCTACTATTTAGGATGCGCGTCATATGTTTCATTTGAAGTAGTTGATGCGTTTCCCGCAGCGCGTACGCGCGCCACTGCAGCGCCTCGAGTGGCTTCTCGACGCAGCAACTCACCCTCTTGTGGAGGCGCGGGGCGTGATCGGAAGGCGCGGGCGCGGCGAGGGCGGCGGCGGCGGGGGCGGCGGCGGCGGCGGCGGCGGAGGGCGCGCCGAGCGGCAGCGCCAGCGCCAGAAGAAGCGACGTCCCCACCAGCATCTGCGCCAACTGCATCGTGCACCTGCGCAAAGCCCCACGCCCGCCCGTCACACACCGTACTCACAGCGCACACTCAGCAACCGTACCGTCTTCAATCCGACTGTCAGCCACTAAGAAAATATTACATTTTTTCTTACATAATCCTAATGCATTTCTTTATTATCTATGAGCATACATTTCTATTACACATGAAAAAATTGTAATAAAACTGTGTACAAGAAAAATAAGAGTCATCTATTTGAGGTCTATAGAGAAATTACAAGTTAGCCAACGTAGAGCACGATCGATCTATCGAAAATTGCCCCGCGAGCTCCCAGTAGCTCGCGATCGACGGTTTGGCGATCACTTATCCAAATTTACGTAAGAATATTAGAATCGCCGACAAGGGTGGCTCAGGGCATAAACTGATGTCGCTGCAGGGCTTCTGACCGGAAGGTCGTGTGGTTTTACTCTCGATGACGGTGGCAGAGTTTTCGACACTAGATAGAGAGATAGGTCGAATTCAGTCGGTCTGGAGAATAATTCTAACATGTGACTGCTCTGATTGGTAGTTTTCACTGGTTTCTCCACTCGACGCCAGGTGAATGCCGGAACAGTAACCTAACCAACGGCTACGGACCGCGCGCGACCTCACCTTCCTCTTCCTTGTCCTATCCTTACTCCTTACTTATACACGCGCTTACATGCAGTAAACTACCACACATGTCGAAAGGCCAGTTGGGAGCATAGAGCTTGACCCGGCACGGAGCGGTGCTCCGCCTGTGGGAGATACCTGGTTGGGGAAATCCCCGCAAACCCCACGTAGGTCGGGAATTCCTGATTCGAATACCTGTTGGGCCGTTTTTATTCATGTGCCTGTACGAACCGTGCAGCTATCTGTAGGCTTCAAACAAGAATCGTCGCGAGTGAAGGCGATCGGAGGTGGAGAGTTCGAATCCAACGTAACGCACGAGTGTTTTCACCTTGTGGCTTTTTCATCCCACCACCCAAGCATCATCCCAACTATACGCGTTCAACTATTATCGCAATGGTCGCTCTTCCCACCTGCACCGATGACTCAGTGCAGCCACTGTTACCACCGCAGCAGCATTGACTGGAAGGTACTAGTGTTTGAGTCCCGACGCTGGCAGATTTTTGTCACTATCCAGATAGCAAGTTCGATTTCAGACGCTGCCAGAGAAGAATTTTAGCTGCCGGTTCCTGGGATTGGTAGTTTTCCGTGGTTTCTCCTATCAAGTCCAAGCGAATGCCCGTAGCCGTACCCTTTCAAACGATCCAATGATCACGCGTGATCTTCCTGGTCCGCTCCTCTCTCTTAGCCCAAACTCTTGTTGGGAGGCTGGTCTAGAGCGTAAGCTTGTCCCGGCTGGGGCCGTGTCCTGGTGGGAGAGATACCTGAAAGGGGATCCCGCGCCTGTCGTCGCCGGATTTCACATCTTACGAGTAGTAGGGCAAGAAACACCACCACTTTACAGGTTATGAAAATAACTCATGCACTGACCTAACGAGAATAAGAGCATACAAGTTGATACCCTACCAATCAAAGACCCTACGATCTATCATATAGTGCAAAGAAAATCATCTGCGTGGCGACCCGTTCAGAAATACGAAGATTATTAAGACATCGGTATCCTCCCTCGTCATTGTTGATAAATGATAATGGCACTCGTCACACACTCTCCTGGAGCATTTACATTACCCATACAAAATAAGAAAGGTTTTTTCAATCTAGACGTACGTTAACTTTAATGTACAACTTACTTCAACGTACTGCTGCAAAGTAGAAAAGGGATATTTAGAATGCATTCTTAACGCACACACAAGATGAGGTTCATGTACATCTGCTTGATTAATTAGATCTTCAAAATATTTCAATTAAGGCAAACAATAAGTATCTTTTCCCAGCGAGGAATACTAAATTCCATCTGCATGGAATTCATTTCTCGTAAGATCTAATCTGATAAATAGGCTGTCACAAATGATGATAAAAATTCATTTAATGAGGGAAGTTACCGCCCGAAAAATATTCCTTGCTGCCGTGTTCTCCTATTACTCTCCAATTGCGCACATCCTCGAATATTATAAATTCCCTTCTCCCTCGCATCGATTTTCACACAAAGAAGAATATCTAGTTATTGAATTTCGTTTTTTTTCTTCCCGAGAGGTTGCTCTGGAAAGGAGAGTCGGAAAGAATCCATTTTGCCGGCTGCCCTGACGGGCAGTTGCTGGGGCCTACTTGAGAAGGCGGAGTGGCGTGGAGCCCTTAGCCTTTGTCCGGCAGGGGGCATAACGAGGTGGAAGGCGCGGATCAGGTGCGCGACCCCCATCCGGCAACCGAGGGCGGGGGCCAGGCACGGGAGAGGGGGAACTGGCAACGCTTTTTCCCAAAATTCCATATTGTCTCATGCAAATATTTAAATAAATTTTTGGTTTATAATAAATTAAATACTGTGTTTACTTAGCTGTCCGGGTGACGCCGCGTCCATGGCGAAGGTACCGACGTATCGGCCGCCATTCTGCGGACCTTCCTCGACCGACCTTCCTGGGCATTACGCCCTGAGGAAGGTCGCAGAATGGCGGCCGATACGTCGGCACCTTCGCCATGGACGCGGCGTTACCCGGACAGCCTAGTTAATACTGACTCCGGCCGCAGAAGCCTACGCTCGCAAATTAAATACTATTTCTTCCGAGAAATGGATTATGATTTTTTTTCGTGGATTGAGGTCCATGACCTTCAGTTCTGTCGTCAATAATATTCCTTCACTGAGAAGGTCATGAGATGAAGACCGCCTTCGGACTACCTTTCTAGGCCGAAACGTGTGTCTATCAACAAATAATTACAATAATTAAAAATCATAGCTTATAAATCTCAAATGTCCGACCTTCGAGCAAAGAAAATGGGAATTAGAAGATTTCAACAAATATAGTTGCTTAAAATAAATCACAGTATGATGCATTTTATTTTAGTGTACCCATTTATTCTCCACAATGATCGTGCTACAAAACAGAATATGGATGCGTCAAACCAGGATTTCACAGGTGACGGAAACCTGATTCAATATTCCGTTTATCAATTTAAAAAAACAACAAGTGCTCAAAAGACAGTGCGTACGAGCTCTCACATTTCATTGGAGGAAATGCTACCAACTATTTTAACAACACTTTCAATATTTTAACACGTAAGATATCACTGAATTTGTTTGGAAATTGCCTTCCGTGAATCTAAATAATAAATATTACTATCTTGAATCAAATTTACAAGTCAAGAACACCAGACAGTATAAAATGCAAAAACGGGGTACTTTTCTAAATTTTTGATATACTATTTATAAGCAATATTAACCTTTGATGGAGATGACATGTTTAGTTCAGAAATTTTTATTACATACCCTGCACTGTAAATATAAGCAAAATACCTCGTAGAAAATAAATTTACAATTTCATCTCCTAAAGAGTAAATTGTTCAGTCTCTTTTATCAATGAAATTTTTTAAATACAAATAGAAACGATACATTCAAATTTAATTTGTCGAACTAAGCAATTTTTAATATAATATTTTGAATGACCAACCACCACACAATTCTCTCGTCTAAAGCACATTTTTTGCCAAGAATCCATTAATGGAAATGAAAACTGAAAGTTATGAGCCAACGAACGAAGCGTTGGAATCTGGAATATTTTTTTCTTTTCCAAGAACAAACGATCAAAAATATAACGGTGGATGTTCCCCATGCTTGTCTACCTTTATCAAATTCTTTTTCAGGCAAGATAAACATTGAGTTTTGAGCTCTTATATGGCACACTCAAACGAAATTGGTCTTTCAATTCTCTTCCGGCTATGTTTAGCGCATTTCGCTAACAAAAATAGTCCGCTGACGGCGCGGTATGTTTTATGTCACTACGTCTCACACTTTCGTCCTCAAGTATAGAAGGCAGTGTTAGAAAATGTTGCCTGTTCCTCTTGGTATAATCATTTCACTTTCTTCTTTGTTCTAAGGGAGATTTATCTGACCAGGAAGTTCAAGGGGACAGACAAGATATTCAGGAGTAGAGTAAATTACATTAAAATGGATTTTGAATGCAAGGGTAATCATCTACCATAAAGAAAAGATCTCCTAATGTTCATCCTATGTTTTAAACTATTAAGACTTGCTTGCCTAGAATGTTTTGGAACTATTAAGAATAGCTTGCCTAGAATGTTTTGGAAGGGTATTAGGGAACACATAATGATGCATTAATACTGTTTCCGCTAACCAAATATGGTTTTGGACGTCTGATTGAAGTCTTAACGTCTCCGTAACGCAAGTTAAGTGCCTTCCAGCTACCTTGCTTCATGCTTACTACTGGGAGCAAAGAGATGAAACATTCATTGTCTTGCAAGGCTTCATTGTCATAGCTGTTAATGGGCTCGATTTTGAGAAAATTGAAACGATCGCAGGAACACACAAACCAAAAAACATTATTAGTCTTAAGGAGCGCTCATAATTGATGAGCTCGAGGCTTGGCACCGCATTGGACAATGCTAAAGCACGGAAACATAAACATAAGAGAGCTTCAGGAGAGTGTGTGATCATACAGTGGCTACGAAACAAACATAGAGGAAATACGTATAAGACAAAGGCTGCATAACTGATGAACACGAATCACAATGAGTAGTCGGAGGAACACTTTTTGACAAGTGTGTTTCGTCCATTACAATTTATTAAACATTTTACATCCAATCTTCTCTCCACATTTGTGATATTAAAATTAAAAAAAAATATCTTATAGTGAGGATACTTGGGATTTAATTCTGGTACGATATTTTTTTAAATTAATAAGAAGAAAATTTTGACGAGTGGAAAAAAATAATTTGAATTATAACAAGAAATTACTAGACATTTCACTAAATTTTACATTCTTCCAGTATAACCAGTATGCTTATTTACAAAAGGCATGATTTGTGTGACTCTTCAGAGAGTGTAAAAGTGTAGGTTCGCCAGACGAGCTGTACGCATTCGCGACGAGTCGCCCCCATTGAGAGCCGTTGGTGTTGTAGTGTGATGGAGCGCCGATGTGGAGGCCGCATCGAGAGATAGCGAGCGCCATTCGTCACCGACGACGCATCAATCCTCGCTGCCCGATGGACATCGCGTCGAAACGACCGCCTTTCGATAAAAACGCGGACGCTGCCTACAACGTGGTGCGTGCTAACCAGCTGTCTGCGCAGTCGCTTGTTTGGGGGCGGTGATTTTCCCACGTGTTTGTACTCGTATGAGACTGGCCGTCCTATACGTGGCTTCATTTGGATTTTTCATTAAACGTTTAACCGCCAAAGCTAACAGATATTATCATATTATGGCCTTTTACGTACGAGAAGAAATATCCTGCTAAAGATTCTGCTTCGAGTGTAGGAACTACTGGTATAAAATATGACGGAGACTTTCTCGCACTAGCTATTTCTCTTTTTTTTGAGTCAGGACTACAGTTTTGGTTTTGCCTCCTTCCTGACTGTCGACTGTCGTCTATGGATCTAGCATGGTTTCATGCGGTAAGTACTGCTCATCTGGGGACAATTCTCAACGAAGAGCACTATCGCACGCCTAGAAATGCGCGTCCAGGTAGCCCGTAGGTCCACCTCCGTCCTGAATCATTACATTTAAGTCAGTGGTAATCTGAGGATTCGTCTCAACGCTTGCACCAGTGTTTTGGGAGTAAGGAACCAGTTCGGAAACAGATTGCACACAGTTCTTTTACAATGTTGGTCAGGGCAAGGGGTTACGGAAAGATTAAGATGATGTTAAACACTAGAAATTGGGAATATCCTCCCACATATACGTAAGATATTTTTTCGCATTTTCTAAATTGTTTACCCCTCAATAATTTAATAGTAATAAGAGAATATCATAGAAGTGAAAAAAACATTTTTCTATATGCAAATTGTCATGCAAAAAATTGGAACAGAGTTTCGGAAAGTGTCATTTGAGCGATCCTCAAAATCCAAAATTTTGGGTTCATGAACGTACCTCATGAAAACTTTTGAAAAATCGAGAAACTTTATAATTGATCATTAAAAATATTTCTGTTCACAACTGCATTAAATTATAAACTACATTTGTAAAAATTAACAATGCGTGAAATACTTAAAAATAGTAGGACTGCATGTGTAATCTTCTTCAAATATCAATCGTATATAAATGTACTTTTATCGATTACGGCAAAGAATTTGCAGACACAATTTCAAGTCATTTTTGAAAAAATGTTGAAAATATAGTTTAGGCTCCATGTCCATGTACTCACAAAAATAATAGATTAATATGAAAATTGCAGGGCATTGAGTCGGACCAGGTCAGTCACGGAATACGAATATTTAAGAAAAATATATGTATAGTTCTGGCGCTAGCCAGTATTAATCACCAACGGGAAGGCAGACTGACGGATACACAATCACAATAAACAAAACTTTCATTGCAAATATCAGGGAATTCAAAACCTTCATTGCTGTTAAAATTCCACAAGTGATTATTTGCATCACTACGTAACTTTCTCTATATACTGTTTATATCCTCATAAACTACGTGTACTAAAATGTAAAAATACGGTTGAAGATGGTTTTCAGTTAAAATCATTACGTAAAGTAAAACAGGGTTGAAATTAAATTATTCTAGTTCTTGTTAAGATTTAGTAACCCTCATACGATAGAAAATGTACGAAATTCTTTAATTTCTGCTTGAAAGGAAAACTTTTCGTGCTCAATAAAACTCCAGGCGAGACGTTAGGCAAATCATTCTTAATGAAATCAATATAAGTATTAAAGATTTTAAAACGACAAAATATTAAATAGTTAATACTTCTAAACACTTCAGTAAACGACTGGTACTACTTAAAGTGTTGCCAAACTGCTTTTCATAATTGAACACAGGATCAAAACAAACATGGTTGTGTGGTGTTCATAATTCTCAATTGGAATTTTGTGTCAGATTTTTTGAAATATGCCGAATGTGTAATTAAGAAATAGGATTCCAAAAGCCAGAACAATATTGTGCAAGGACCGAGAAGGGTCTGAGCCATTTTCGTCTGATATTTGAGGAGCGCATGCACCTCTTGAGAATTGTCCGCAGGTAAATTGTGGGTACTACGGGAGACGCCGATAGATGGTAGCCTGAAAGGAGGGGCGGCAAAATCAAAAATTCTACCCCAGTTCCGAAGAAAACACAATTTAGTAGAATAAGAAAGTTTGTACGGTACTGTAGCACCATTAATTTCTTCTAAGAAAATAGAATGATGAAAAGTATCGAACGATACATGACCGATAACATAAATAACAGATATAATTGATTATAATGATCCGCAATCATCTCCGTTAGAAACTTCGAGCACTTCTGATATTTGCTAATTAAAAGCATAAGGTCGTTAATGACCAACGTAGATATCAGTGTACCACATGCAGAATGTTACGTAAATAATAGATGATTTTAGAGATAATCTGCGACTGTACTCTGCAAATGAGAAGGACGCAGGATTATGAAGTTAAAAAAACTTGACGGGTTTTTTGCGCAGACGTTTTGCGAGGTATAAAGAATGATATATACGCGTCAATGTGAAAATACCAGGTCTTGTGTATTATGCGTTGGTGAATTTCAGTCTCGGTAATATGTTTCTCGTTTGTAAATGTATTAAGAGGAAATTTCAATAATAATCTGTGTCGTTATCTCATATGTTAATGACGATATTTTGTCCCGTGAAAAATAATGTGTGAAATTAATCTTCCAGTACTTAGGGCATTCTTTATTCTAATACATAATACATTATTTCATAACACAGTAGTCTTAAGATTATATTTGTAACGAAGAAATAAATGGAGAGCACGATCACGTATAAATTTTGCCTCTGTGGTATTAGCAATAAAGCATTTCTTTCAAGAAATGTTTTGTGTTACAGTGAGTCAACTTTGAACAAATGACTATTCTGATCAATAGAGCAATATCTGATCTGTTTACTGATAGGATTATACAGTGTTATGGTTATAATTAATTCTAAATTACACTCGTTTGATAGAGAAAAGCGAAATGTTTTACAGGAAATTCTCAGATGGTGCAGGTTACATTTTCCCGAGTACAATAGCAATTAGGAATAACGAAAATAATGGGAACTCACATTGCCACAAAATGTGCTCTTATTTAGCGCCACACACAAAGAAAGAATATGCCGCCAGTCCTGCAAGTCTTCGTTGGCTGCGTTCGCGCCCTGCTACTTGTTGACGCCACCCACTCGAAAGTTTCGCGTGCCGTGCGAAGCGGCTCCACGGATCTGGGGTTCGCGGCGCACGAAGGCTCCGTGACTGCGCTCCCCAAGGGCACCCGTTCATCGCGACGCTCGATGAGGCATTTCACGAAAACCTCGTTACGGTGGGGGAATCGAATTTGGGTTCAACTTCCCGCTACTGACCGTTTGCGGGAATCGAAGAAATCTCGGAAAAGAACGAAACGGGGCTTTTAGTACGGACTGAGAGCAATTGGGCAGGATTTAAAATCTGAGCAGTTGGTTTTGTATAATACATTATCCTCTAATAGATTGATTGTTGGTTGACCATCACAAATAGATTTTAAAAAGTAGCCATTGAACTTTAGTAGTTGCAATAGTTGCATTCTGGATCTCGCCCTTCTAATTTACTAATTGAATAGTAGCAGCGGATTTTGTCCATCGGTATTACCTTTGTAACAGCTGCTGAGAATTTTCATATCAGTCATAGTTTTCAGGTCTTATTGAATAAAAAATGAAATCATCATCCTAAAACAACTTAACAAATTAGTGTGGCTTTAATTCTTTCCATTATTTCGCAATTATTTAATAATACGCATATTTCACTAGAAACAACCATTGCAAGAAATGTTTACAAGTGTATGAGTCAAAACATTATGCACTAGATTGAAAGATAGCATCTAAGGGAAATACAAACAGACAACCTTTTTTCATCTTTGTCAGTCATCAGAAACACATTTCACTACAACAAAATTTACAAAACAATATCATATTATATGTTTCAAACACATTTTTAAGCCTTTAACTTTCCATTTCTAGGGTACGTGAACACAATTGTGTTTGCGATTGCTTTCTACTGAATGGGTGATGGTATGGTGATCAAAAGGGGTGAATTATAACGAGATATTACATCGAGAAAAAGTATCTTAAACTATGTTTGCATAGCTGGAATGAAAGTGTTTGATGAAAACAGATACATTAAATTAAACTTATTCCTCAATTAGTGAATCGAGTGTGCAGCTATGTAATAAATGTGTGCGATATTAGAGCAAACTGAATATCTGCATGGTCAGTTTTTTTACTGTCTGTAAGCAGCATACATAAATATATTGGCATCACACGAGTATTTTTCTAAGTGAGATATGAATAACAGTGGCTGGGGTTTGTGGTCGGCTGAAGAGTCGACAACAGGGCAACCACTTAGCCCTCTTTGCCGGGGACTGCGACAGGCAGACGTTTTCAACCTTCTTTCAACCGAACTGTTTGCCCACGTTTTCGCTAGCTCCGGATTTATTTCCGTTCCGCTTCTGTCCTTTATGATTGAATGGTGAATATATGGTAACCAGCGCAGTTGACAGAATTTTAATAGGAAAATATTTCCGCTCTTGTATATTAAACACTATTCACATATATAACGACTTGATTGCACCCAATAGGTTTCTATAAGCTGTGTATAGGTAGAAAGCGAAAAAAAGATATTCAGTTTGCTGTAGCATCGTGGATGTTTGTTACACAACTGTACACTCCATTCACTTCATCAGTTCAATGCAATATTTCCGTTTTCATCAAACAAGTTAATTCCACGAAGAAATAATGAAGTCATCTCCGGCAACGTATTTAGAGAAACGGCTTTTGTCTGCTTTGCCCGTCTTCATCAGACACGCTGTGCGTGACATAAGTCGGGAGACTAATATCTCGACTTTTGTCACGCACAGCGAGATTGAAAATGAAGGCCATTATTTCTTAATGAAATGACATCACCGCATCAGAATTCCACAAGTGCATTCCAACTATGCAAATGTTGTTGAGAGTAACAGATTCCTTATCTCAGTATTTATATTGCAAAATGTCCTTATAATTTGATTTGATAATATTTTCGTCCAAATCACTGTCACAACTTAAATCTTTAGACTCCATGCGACTTCTGCGCAGACAGCACTTGGGTCCTGTATTGAGCTCCTGCGCCACAGAGACCGGCTTGTGCATCAATCGGAATGAATCCCTTTTCGGGAACGCGTTGGGAGGGGTTATCGCAGAGGAGGGCGGTCGGCGGGGCGTCCAGTCAACCGCCCATTGATCGCCCGCGGCGACCTGTTGCGCCCGCCCCCGCCCCTCGCCCCCGCCCCTCGCCCCCGCCCCTCGCCTCCGCCCCTCGCCCCCGCCCCCGCCCCCGCCCCTCGCCCCTCGCCCCCGCCCCTCGCCCCCGCCCCTCACCCCCCTCGCCACCGCCGCAACGGCAGCTCCGACTAAATCGTAAGGCGCTATTGGCGCATCGTTTGCCTGCCACGGGCTTTCCCGACTTATTTTGTATAGAGAGTTATTTTCTGGTCTTAGAAGGAAAAAATATCGAATTTCTATTTAGCTTGTTAGCGTTTCTTTTGCTATCCTTATTAGACTATCAAATATATCATACCGTATGATATAAATAAACCGTACATTAATATATACATTATAAATTAAATCATCACAGAAATTAATGGTAATATGTAAATTAATCTTCTTCAAAGTGCCTCCGGAGGGCAGTAAGTAGAGGCTTCAAAACGAAATGTTGGATCTAGGCACCGTAGTAGCAGTGGTGATAGTTCTTGTATTAGTTTCTGTAAAAAAATATTTCCCAGGCCTTTTTGCTGCCGACAGACGGTTTCCCTTTACGCCCCGATACACTAGACACGCTTGTGGGGTCCTCTGATCAGGGGTCAGAACGCGACGCCCTCCACGACAACACATACGAGTACATGAGGGACAAGGGACAAACAACCATTCCCAAGGCGAGACTTGAACTCGAGACATTTCGGACCGAAGCGCTGAGTCGGGACACTTTATAATAAAAGTTGAGAACGGAATAAAAAAATCGAATTTCCGGAATATTTCCAAACACTCAGTTTCGACGTTACTCTCTCTTTCTCTCTCTCTCTCTATCTCTCTCTCTCTCTATCTCTCTCTCTTTCTCTCTCTCTCTCTCTCTCTCTCTCCCTCTCGGAACTCATGGTTACAAATACGTTAGTTGGCTTCTGCTCAGTCCAGACGAGTCAGTATTTTAGTTGATAATGTTTTTGATCACTTTGTCAGGTGTTTGCCCATTTTGGTCCACAAAGAAAACCCTCTCAGGGATGTACAGAATCATTTACTTCGGGTAAAGAACGTGAGTGAACGGGGCACACTTTTCTCTCCAATGGCTTGAGTTGCATCCCCCTCAGCCGAGAGATTACTTGGTGAGGGCTCGGGAGACTAGAGTCAAGCTCAGCCTCAGTCAAGCTCAGTCTTAGTCATGCAAAGCTGACGCTTTGATCTCGACATTGCGACCCGATATGAGTGGTGTCAGCTGCCTGCCAGGTCGCGGCAGCGCCTCTCGGATAATGTGCCACCTCCACTTAAAGGCGCAATCCGAGACCGCGGACGCCTTCGGGGTAATCGAACGCGACTCCCCCCCCTCCCACCCACGCCGCGGCTGCGCTGCCACACGCGCTCTCGAGCCGGACCACCTCCGTGCACGTGCTCTCAATACAAGGCCTCACGGTTGCAATGCTTCTCCCAGTCGAAATAACGGATCATTTGTTTTACTTTCTTGCCAAAACTTCGTAGGAAAAGAACGTATTGTAATCGTGCGACGCAAAACGGAACTTTCAACAGAAAAATCTCATAATGTTAGGAGCTGGTAACGAAACAGATTAAATATTGTACCTCATGTATATATATATATATATATATATATATATATATATATATATATATATATATATATATTGAAACACATAATGTGCTTCCTTACACTAATTAGAATATTAGCGTAAGTAATCAGTATATATTTTGGTCTGCGCGGTACGTACGACAAGCGCGGCGAACAACGAAGGGAGTTAGCAACGGTCGCTACCGCCACCGTTGCCGCCGCCGCGAGGACAGCGTGAGAATGTCGGTTACGAACTGGGCAGCGAGCGGCGAAGATTTCAGCCGTTAGGAGAGTCGCGGAGAAGTGGCCGGTAAGCACGGACGTGTGGCGAAGAGCTCGCCGTTATTGCATGGACAAAGGGAACATGCGGTGTATTTTATAAATTAATGGCAACTGTAAAACAATAGATACGTGAAGTAGAAATCGAGAATGTTGTTAGGATGAGAGATTAGCGCCGAGAAAACAATCGATCGCGCTTGTATTATTTATCGCGGACAGAATAATACCGTAATTGTGTGGTGCGGAACTGAGGCCAGCACGTGCCGTAGCCGTGGGTTAAGTGATTAAATCCAGCGACGGAAGATAATCAGAATGAGGTGCAACGCCGAGGTACCAGGAGCCGAACCTGGAAGGATTCGCAAGGTCACCAGCCGAGGTGATCGCCACGCCATCAGCCGCCGACGACGCCCAGCTGCCGCGAAGGTCGGCGACCCCTGCCGACACGAGCCGTGCTCCAAGCATCGAAGGTATTGGTCGGGGCCCCGAAGGTATGATTAATGTATATTACACCTAATCTTGGTACCAAGGCAGAGTGTATAAATGTTGTCAAATCATGTAATTAACAAATTTGGTTTATGAATAAATACTGTTCATGATTGTATTTCATTATCTAATTAACTTTCCTAATGTTGTACCGACTTATCATAGGGACCCATTCACGGAAAAGATACCCTCCTTTAGTAACCTTTTGCAGTGAAAGTACCGGCATCACCAGGTACGTCACAATATATATATATATATATATATATATATATATATATATATATATATATATATATATTGAAACCCATAATATGTGTTTCATTACACTAATTAAATCATTAGTGTAAGAATTCAATAGCTATTTTGGACTGCGCGGTGCGAGCGCCGGGCGCTGCGAGCAGCGGGCAGCCAGCAACGGTCGCCGCCGCCACCGGTGCCCGCCGGGAGGCCAGCGTGAGAACGGCGGGTACAAGTGTGGCAGCGCGCACGTGCAAAAGTTCGTTAGTTGGATTGAGGCGGCCGCCGCCGAAGGATGTGCCGACGTGCGGCCGGCGAAGCAGAGACGTTAGCAGAGCGGCGACGAGTGCGGACGTGCGGCGAGAGTTCTCCGCCGGTGTATGGACGCATATAACATTGCGACGTATTTTATGTGCTATTAGGAACCGCAAAGTAATTGACGTGTAAATAGAACATTAGAAGTATCAGTATAGTGAAAGATTAGTGTTGGTAGAATAATTGATGTTGTTCTTATTAGTTGGCGCGGTGGAAACATTCTTGAAATTGCGCGGTACAGAACTGTGACCAGTATACAGAGTAGGCGCGGGTGGTGTAATTAAACTCACTGACGGACAGTGATTCGAGGAAGGTGCGAAGCCGAGGTGTCAAGATCCTGATCGGGGAAGAATTGCTGGAGCATCAGCCGTGGGCGATTACCACGCCATCCGACGCTGACGGCCCGCAGCAGTAGCAGAGGTCGACAATCCTGTCGGCACGAGCGGTTCTACGAACATCATAGGTATTCGATCTGGGCCCCGAAGGTATGAAAGATGTATTTTACTCTAAATCTTGGTACCAAGGCAGAGTGTAAAAACGTTGTCTGATTATGTAAATAACTAATTTGATTTAAAATAAATCTTGTTTATAATTGTATTTCAATTTATGATTAACCACCCCAACGTTGCACCAACTTATCCAGGGACCCATTCACGTAAAAGATACCCTCTCTTAGTGTTGTATTGCAGTGAAAATACCCGGCACCACCAGGTATGTCACAGCTGGCGCCCGAACAAGTGGAAAACGTATAGTTAAGAAATGTGGCCTTAGGAAAGTTGGTGAAATGTTGGAAAATAATGTGCATGTAATTGATGTATAGTAATGCAGGGTATAGATGAGAAGCAGGCAGTGCAAAGTGTATTATTATAGAGTACAAAAAAAAAATAACAATACATGTGTTAGCAAAAACATGCACAAGTCAAGTAAGCATAATGAAATGTTGATAATTACAAAAATGTTGTTGCGTAATTAATTGCGGGCTGACATAGGCAATTATTTGTGAGCATCCAATATATGGTTAATATTGCAGTTACTGAGGTTATGAAGGCTATACATGTACATGTTACAAATAATATAATGTAATAGAATTCCAAATTTTGTAAGACATATTAATAATATTTGAACTGCTTGGCAATTTTTTATAACATGGGAATCAAAGAAATGGGGAAGTAGTAATAATTCTTATGAGAATATAAAGGTGGTTAATAGTGTTGTACAAATTATGCACAAAATTGTTTTTTTGCTGGGAACATTCACCCAGTAGTGCATTATCTATTGGTGATGGTAAAGTGTGGGGAATTTATTAGAAAAGATACCAGGTTGGGAAATATATACCAGCAGTGTGAATGTTTGTTGTGAATATCTATATGATATTATTGAGGAAAATTCAGGGAGGAGATATGACATGCAAATGTGAATGATGATTATGTACATAATATAGCAATAAGTGCGTTGAAAAGTAATTTCAATTAATAAGGGATTTATTATAATTTGAAAGCATTTTTGTGTAATAGTATTAATGAGTCTATTAGCAGTGTATATGTGTTTCAATGGTAATAATATTATGTATTGTAAGGATCATGTTTATGCATTGGTAGGTGAGTGGAAATTTATATGGCTATTGAATTAGTGTTATTGTGTTTTGGTGGTGAGTGAGGGTTGTCCGTCATTAGTTAGCAATTGAAATAGGTGTGAATTAATCCATTCACGAAGGATACAGTGTTGTGGCGGATATAGTTACTTCATAGGATAACTGTGATATCGCTGGTAGGTGAGGCAAGTGGAAAATTTGTGCGGTATTTTAGTGTAGTGAGAATCGATCGGACAGCTCAAAGCAACAGAATGGAGGCGCAAAATGTAGTGCTGGACCGGGAAGAAAAGGCGGATGAAGTAGGGGAAATAGATGTAGGAATCGATAACAGCAGGTCATCGGAAAGTAGGGATAGTGGTATTGGAAGTCGGTTGGATGATACGTTAGGGGACAGCTTCAATAAAGATGTACAAGTTGCGTCCACACCGATGATTCAGGTAGCAGGAAATTCAAATCGGGGGGGTGGAGAAGATATCCCTCCAAATGGAATGCAGATGATAATGAAGATGTTAGAAGAACAGAGTAGAAAGGCAGAAGAACAGAATAGGAAGATATTGGAAGGACAGAGCGAACAGAAAATATTCACAATGGAGCAGATTAGGAAGTCAGCTGAGGAACAGAAAATATTCACAGAGGAGCAGAACAGGAAGTTAGCTGAAGAACTGAATAGGAAAGTAGAGGAACAGATTGGGAAGTTGGCAGAAGAGCAGAGCAGGAAATTAGACGAACAGAAATTATTTACAGAGCAACAGATTAGGAAGCTGGCAGAAGAACAGAATAGAAAATTAGATGCAATAGGGGGGCGAATGGGACGCGCTGAAGAGCAAATTGAGTTAACGAAGAATGAGATGACCAAAATCACGGAGCGGGTAGAAAGTCACGAGCAATGGACTGCTGAAGAATTAGGTAAACAGAAAAGATCCGAGGAGGAACAGAATAGGGAAGCGGAGGAACGGGATAGGAAAGATGAGGTGCTAAAATTTCAATCATGCCATCAAGTAGATGCTAGGGTAGAGGTAGCAGATAGAAACGAGGGGATGACGAACCAAATCCATGAAGAAGTCAAGACAGCGGAGGGCAAAACGGTGGAGGTCCAAATCAAGACCGAGGAGGATGTTTATAAAGTGAAAGTGAAAACGGAAGAATTGAAGTTAATAATGGAAGAAGAAATGGAAATGAAAATAGAAGAAATGGAGCGTATAATAGAAGAAGAAATCGTGGAAAATATACAAGGGTGCGAAGAGAAAAGAGTACAAGAAGAGTTTAAACAGGAAGAAGACGGGAAAATGTCGCCAAGTGTCAAGTATGGGGTGACACCAATTATGCCTCCAAAGTCGATGAAATCTCTGGGAGATGGGACGGAAAACCCTAAGGTAGTTATGCGAGCAGAAGAACGGCACCTAGCATCAAACAACATATTGGAAGGATACAAGATCCAGTTATTACACCCAATGTTAGAAGAGAACGCCAGGACATGGGCAGAGAATTTTGGTACATTTCCGAAATTTTTGAAGGAATTTGAAAACAAGATTTCTGTACGAAAGCGGAATGAAGAAACCCAAATAAACATCAAGAGCGACCAGAGGAATAGCCATCACAACTACATCACGGGAAGTCGTAGTGAATACAGAACGAAGAGCGTTATGGAGCCAAAAACATTATTTGCTCCTATAAAATATCAAGGAATTATTTGCATGTCAACGCGACAGTATCCTGTCACCGTGCAAAGCCTACTGAGCAGAGCAGATCATACCGATTTAGGAAAGGGTTTGAAGATATTGGAGGGGTACAACTTCATGTTTGCAGACGCCCCAACGAATGGGAGTGAAGGAGATGTAGGCAGGTCAAGAATGGAGCGAAGTCAGGGGCGAGGGAAGAGCGATGGTATGGTCAACCATTGGTACAAACGTAGAAGAGGTCGTAGCTGGAAATGGGATGATACCTATCAAGATGTGTCCAACACGCTGGAAGTTATGTCCTACAACTGTGACTTGGGAAATCAATGTCAGCAAAATGGGGATGAACCGTCGTACAAGAGACAAGACATAGTAGGACACTACAAGCTTCAAATCGGAAACCTGGTTCAACATGCATGGAAAATAGTGAAGTGTAAATAAGTGTAATGTTAGGATTAATAATAAGTAATTACATGTTAATTCGATTTTAAGTTATAAGTGCAGATAGGGCGTCGGGCAATATGCAAGAGAGTGCAACCATCGGCAGTGACGATGCTACTAGTGTGAATTTTTCCAGAAGCGGGAAAAATTCAAAAAAGAAAAGGGGGGGGTGATGAAACCCATAATATGTGTTTCATTACACTAATTAAATCATTAGTGTAAGAATTCAATAGCTATTTTGGACTGCGCGGTGCGAGCGCCGGGCGCTGCGAGCAGCGGGCAGCCAGCAACGGTCGCCGCCGCCACCGGTGCCCGCCGGGAGGCCAGCGTGAGAACGGCGGGTACAAGTGTGGCAGCGCGCACGTGCAAAAGTTCGTTAGTTGGATTGAGGCGGCCGCCGCCGAAGGATGTGCCGACGTGCGGCCGGCGAAGCAGAGACGTTAGCAGAGCGGCGACGAGTGCGGACGTGCGGCGAGAGTTCTCCGCCGGTGTATGGACGCATATAACATTGCGACGTATTTTATGTGCTATTAGGAACCGCAAAGTAATTGACGTGTAAATAGAACATTAGAAGTATCAGTATAGTGAAAGATTAGTGTTGGTAGAATAATTGATGTTGTTCTTATTAGTTGGCGCGGTGGAAACATTCTTGAAATTGCGCGGTACAGAACTGTGACCAGTATACAGAGTAGGCGCGGGTGGTGTAATTAAACTCACTGACGGACAGTGATTCGAGGAAGGTGCGAAGCCGAGGTGTCAAGATCCTGATCGGGGAAGAATTGCTGGAGCATCAGCCGTGGGCGATTACCACGCCATCCGACGCTGACGGCCCGCAGCAGTAGCAGAGGTCGACAATCCTGTCGGCACGAGCGGTTCTACGAACATCATAGGTATTCGATCTGGGCCCCGAAGGTATGAAAGATGTATTTTACTCTAAATCTTGGTACCAAGGCAGAGTGTAAAAACGTTGTCTGATTATGTAAATAACTAATTTGATTTAAAATAAATCTTGTTTATAATTGTATTTCAATTTATGATTAACCACCCCAACGTTGCACCAACTTATCCAGGGACCCATTCACGTAAAAGATACCCTCTCTTAGTGTTGTATTGCAGTGAAAATACCCGGCACCACCAGGTATGTCACAATATATATATATATATATATATATATATATATATATATATATATATATATATATATATATATATATATATATATACTAGCTGACCCGGCCACGCGTTGCTGTGGCTAAAGTTTTTGTTATATTACATTATAGTAAACAATCTAAGAGGAACAATAAGAGAACATCAGTCACGGAGTCCACTATGCTTTTTCACACAGATGGTATTTGTAAAAAAATATGGTGATCTCCTTATTTGACTTTCTACTACTATAACCCTTTAGTACAATGAAATTATTTACGAACAAAGACGAAAATATTGATGTTGGTATACAAATTCACTGGATTGAGATTTGAAGGGGAAGTACGTTGAACACAATTAATTAAAATGTTCTTACACTTGATATTAAGCAGAAATCAATAGGTACAAAATAAAAATTTATCAGATTTATTATTTCCATTTAATTTTATAACAAATATAAGTACTATTCAATTATAAATACTTTCAATTTCAATTTAATTTAACACCAATCGGTGCACAATGTTTTTGTTAACCTGTCTTTAGCTAACACAAATAGATTAGACGGTTTCCCAACACGTGAACACGCAACATATAGTTGCCCATGAGAAAAACATGGATTTTCCAAATCTAAACCACAAATGGACATTGTTTGACCTTGAGATTTATTTATAGAAATGGCGAAAGCTAAACGAATTTGAAACTGTAGCCTTTTGAAGGGTATGGTAGAATCTGATGGTATCATCGGAATACGTGGCAGCAGGACCACTTTTCCTTTAAACTTCCCAGCCAAAATGGTTGCTTCAAGAATGTTTCCGGTGATCTTTTTGATGACCAAACGCGTACCGTTACATAATTGAGGTGGATTCAAATTACGGAGGAGAATAATAGGGGAACCAATCTTTAATCGAAGATTATGTGGTGGCATTCCAGGGATATCTAATGAATTTAAAAATTCAATCGGAAAATTTACACTTTCATTTTCATCAACAACAGTATCGATTGATTTAAAAGACATCATATCGCCTGGTAACAACTGTTGTATCTGGAAGTTCATTTCGTCAACATCAACGTTTTTGGCTGCCAAAATCGCCCGTTGACTAAGCCATTCATGATTCAAATAATTATTCTGTATATCCGGGAAAATACTCTGAATCAATTCATTTTTATCCTGAACAACAGTGCAAAAATTGTCTGGTAGTTTAATGCATTGCGTATTTGGTTGCAGTTCTATTTTACCGTTCCCAATATCTAGTAGTTGTTCGGAAAATATTTGTGCTGATGGATCATTTTGCAATTGTACTCGCATATTTATGGTCAATCGAAGTGTTTCAACACTTCGCCATAAGAATGATTGTTTCAAACATGCATTAATCTCATCCGCGAAAGTAGAGCGAGGTATAACCGGTAAGGTCTGCCGGAAGTCACCAGACAAAAGTAAGATAGCACCACCGAAAAGTTTATTATTGCTGTTTAAATCTTGCATAGTTCTGTTTAATGCTTCAAGTGAATATTTGTGTGCCATTGTGCACTCATCCCAAATTATTATAGAACTCTTCCGCAACACTGCAGCTATTCCACTATTCTTTTTGATGTTACACATTGCATCTGGTTTATTATGAACGTCCAATGGCAGCTTGAATGTTGAATGTGCTGTTCGCCCACCATCCAGTAAAGTAGCCGCAATGCCTGACGATGCTACTGCTAATGCGATTTTTTGTTGCGACCGTATTTTGGCAAGAATCAACGATATTAAAAATGTCTTACCGGTTCCACCGGGTGCATCCAAGAAAAAAAACCGCCTTGTTCAGCAGCAACAGCCAGCATAATCCGATCATAAATAATTTTTTGTTCTGCTGTCAGTAATGGTTCACTGTTCATGATAATTGTTGCTAAACTTTCATGGTCATATTGATTTTCTCGTTGTAAATCGGTATTGACTAAGTCGGTGGCTGGACGATTAGGTGATGGCATACCATAATGATTAAGTGGTAAATTTAAATAAGAACACATAAATCCTCGATCAAGACCAATGCTTCATTGTACATTTCTGGTGTATAATCTATGTTTTGGCATTGATTTGTTTGTCTAATTCGGTGCAATATGTCTTCTGTCATACAATTTTTATATTTTTCCCACAAAGTTTGTGCTTGCGAGGGATAACATGTCGTCAAAATAATTGCAAACAACTGACGAATGTTATTCGGTGTTGATGTCAACGCAGCATCAGCAAGCGTTAAGTCCCAATGGTTATCGTCTTCTAGCAATTGCAGTTCACGACATGCATCCTGGTATGTATGGAATACTCGACCATTAACTGTTCGTAAAAATTCAAAAGACGTTGGTCCGGGAACATTCACCAATAACAAACGTAAATAGAAGCACTCACGTTGCTTTGGATGTACCGTGTAAAGTCTCCCCAATGTCTTAGCTTTGAATATGCCTGTAATGGAAGGATGTGGTTTTCCTTGTTTCCGTGGCTCCCATTTTTTACTGGATTTGTTCCATGTGAAATAACGTGGAACATCACCAAACACCAATGTCTTCGCGAATTGGCCAAAAACATCAGGTTTTTGACACAATGTAAAAAATTCAGTTAGAGTCGTTTTTGGAGCTTCGAACGCTCTTTGGAGAACATTTTCTTCAGTGAAGTATACACGTTGACCGTTTTCAAGATGTATTGCCAGATGTTGGACAGCAGGATCTCTTTCGTGGATAGGAAAGCTGAGAATATGCCAAATAGCTTCATTGCTGCTAATGTATCTGCCCATTTGGTATCGTGCTATTTCGTCATTTTTATTTATGTTTTGTACTTCAAATATGGCCAAATCACTGCCTTTGTTTACATATTTACAAATATACTTAATTGATTTAACAGAACTGCAAAGCTCAACATTGATATGAGCTTTGTAAGTTTTTGAAAGTAGTGGTGAGTATGGTACCACCCACTGATTATCAAACTCAACTTGATTTGGAAAGTTCGGCAGTCGCATTGTAAATGTGTGGCCACCATTCTCAGTACTTCTGCGGCGATACATTGGATAACCATCAATATCCGTGATCGTGTCATTCGTATGCGGCTTTGGGAATTTTTTTTTACATTTTCCATTTTCCATGCACGGTGACGTCATGTTGAAAGCACCGCATGGCCCATGTATCATGTGTTTGGTGACAATATCAAATAATTCTTGTTCAATTAATGGGTCTGGAATTTCGGCTGAAATTATTTGATCCATTTCTTCAGGACGGATTCTATCTTTAAGCCAAACCAAAATGTGGGCATGAGGCAAACCTCGCTTTTGCCACTCTATCGTATACAGCCAACAACGTGTGATACCAAAAATTGAATATTTAACAATAAAATCAATTAAGGATTTCAATTTTTGTTTAAACACACGTGCAGTTAAATCATGACGATGAATGGCTTGTTGTCCTGGCAATAGTAAAGTTTGTATCTCTTCCCAATTCGGATTACATGTGAATGTAATAAATAAATCCGGTCGGCCGTAATGACGTACGTAAGTCATCGCATCTTGTATGTATTCCTGCATGTTCCGTGGACTGCCGATGTAGCTTGAAGGTAAAATGAAAGCATTACCGATGTCAATGGGATTTAAATATCCATCGATGTTTCCAGCAACAGCATCTCGTAAGTGAATATATTCTTCCGATCGTAGTTTTGCCTGGTTGAATCGAAGGAATCGCAAGCGTTCGCTTTCGACCTTAGCATACATATCAACAATGTATTGATATGCATTGTTGCATAGATATATGCATCATATGCATAGATATATAATTAGAAATAAATTAAAATTGCGACTATAATTTGAGATTTAAACTATCCTATCTTTCAAGTTGGATCGAACTGCACATGGTGTGCGAATTTTATTATAATCGGTTAAGTGGTTTAGGAGTCCATTGAGGACAAACATTGTGACACGAGATTTATATATATTAAGATACAGAGAGAGAGAGTAAATTACTTCTAACACGTTCTGTAGGCAGAATTCCATGTTTTGTGGCACCTTGATAATACGATTGACGGTAAAACGTCTGTCTATCCATCTATCTGACTGTGGTCAACGCTAAAACCGTACCCGTTCAACCGATTTGTTCTAAAATTGATATTCCTTGATCGATATAAAGGAACTCTGGACTTCCCTGAGTTTGAAATGAATATTTTGATTTTTTGCGAGTAATTTACGTGTAGCCTCAACAACATTTTCAAAACTTTCTCAAACTGACTACAAATGTTTGGATTAGAATTTTCCCTCGCAATGAGTAAAGAGACTCTTAAAAGATTGGTGCGTATAATATTCGTTTAAATCGTTGATTTTTAGGAAATTGCTAAAGTTCGAATTTTCTTTCGGTGTGCTCCGAAAACTACAATATTGGAGATAGAGATTTTTCCTTAATGAAGTTCTTTACAGTCACATCTTAAAAAACGATCATGTACAATTTTTCAAAAATATGGATAGTTTTCACGTATTTTTGTGTAAAATACAGGGAATTTTTACACATTTATTAAAAAAGGCTCCAAATTTATGTTTCTAAATTTCGCAATTAAATGAATTAAATGACTATGGTGCTAGTCTCTGTAGTGAACTCTCTGTAGTTCTGAAAACTGCAAAAAGTTAACATATGAAAACAACAAAATAGAAAATAGGAAATTATATGTTGAACTGTTCAAAACAATGAGCTCTTGTAAAAACATACAATTGTTTAAAAACGAGATTTTATTTTATTAATTTTTTTAAGATATTAAGCTTATAAAATAGTAAGGGTCTCATTGTTGAACGCTGTGAATTATCTAAAAAGCCAAGTTATATATTTTTAAATATCTTCCCACAACTCAATACTGAAGATAAAAATGTTTTCTAATGAAATACGTCCTTCAAAGAAATTCATAGGGTCATATATAATATTTCGAAATGAAATGTTTTTATTTTATGTAGAAATTGTTACTTAAAAAGTTCTTCCGGAGTTTCTTACATTAGTGACAGTAAGATGGATTGGAAATAAACAGAAAGATATTAAAAAAAAGTTGGTGGAATTGAAAGCTTATTTCTGTAATGCTGTATCTCTATGAAATATTATTTTTTGGAAGGGGATGTATTCACATTCAGAGTTGTAATTGAAGATATAATTAAATAGTTTTCAAATATCATTTAATAAAAAGGTAACAATTTTTAACACATTACTTGGTAAAATGATCAAAAAGCAGCTTATGAATGTCTTGGTTAATAAAACTCGAATATAAAACGTAAATGGAGGAATATTATTTTAACCATAAGTTTTTCAAATGGATAATTTCTCACTCTAAAAGCATTGAAATATTTTTGTTATTTTTTTATTTCAATACTACTCTCCATGATCGGTTGGAGAAAGTGGGTTCCTTGTTGAAAACTTAAGTCTTTCTTTTCCATTATGAAAAACGCACTAAAAGTCTGTCTTAGCCGTTTCATTCGCAATGCAAACTTCCCACAGAACAGCCCCTCATTTGTAGCGCGTGCACACCACTTCATCTCTGGTATTGTTCTGCTTTCATTTGTATCCTCCCCGTCTTCCGGCTTATTTTTAACAGCAAAAAATGCTTCTACGAAAGGACGACTTCATATTCTCATCCGACTCATGTCCAACATGAAGTACAATGTTCAGTACATATCTCAGTGCGGGGAAGAAAGGATTATTTTCTGTGTTTTATGAGTATAATGGAGAACTGCTTCAAAAAAACAGGGATCAGGAAACGTTTTTGAAGTCTTTTAAAAGTCCCCAATGTCGTTCCTGGAAGGAACTACATGATCCATTTCTTTATATCTGCGACTTGCAAAAACATTCTGAGTGCACTGGTTTACTATCTTTGTGAGTTGGAGAGTATTCATCTGTAAAAACATTTGTCTTGTGTCGGTGGGTCTGAGCTAATCTCTGCCGCAGCGCCCAAACACTCGGAGACGAAAGCTGCCGCGAGAGGCATGAGGTAAAAGCGCATCACCGTGAGGTAAAAGCGCGGGGTTGTCATACCTCCATCTGAACATCATCCAATCCATAATTACTCAATTAATATTACTATTCATCAATCATTATGAACCGTCCATTCTTCGTGTAATTGCAGGGCAACCGTCATTGTTAGCCGAGCCGTCGCGATTCCCAGTGAACATTGCGCATAAATGTGTGTTTATTCTTTGCTAATCAATTTACAATAAGGCTGCAAGATGCGGAAGGGCTTTTAAATGGAAGTGAAGCTTTCACACACTGCCTCTATCCCCTCTTCAACACAATTACTTCAATAGGAGTGTCCTAAATGACTCTTTAACTCAAAAGACACCAAAACGTAAGATACATGTTCGTAAGGTATTTTCGTTTTGGCATTATTGTCTGGCGGAAGCTCCCGTCCCTGTGATGTGCACTTCTAAGAAACAATCGCGGTCCAGCGCAGCTGTCGCATTCGATTATGGAGTGTGGGCGCAAGGGCGAAGGGCCCTGGCGGAGACGGAAGTGGCCACCTGCGGCGCTAACATCGTTGCTGCAGCCCTCCGCTTCCTCCCGCGACTCGGCCGCGTGCGCCCGCGGCCATCTTGTCAACGGCGGAGCCACGTGGCACGCGACTGCCCACTCCACCACGACTTCCTCCGCTGAGGAAGAGGTCACCCAGAGAAAACCTGGTGCAGTGTATTCTCCGAGACTACGCATTTCAAACAAAAGTCCCACTCGTTTGAAGGAAATTGCTACAGGAACCCTTTTCCCATCCGGATGCAACGAATGCAGTTATTTTAAAGATTAAAACAAAACTGGTCAATGTCTTCAAAACCAATAGCTATTTCAAGTATAAATAAAACATATTGGTAGGACTGATACATAACTTTCAGAAATTGTAAATCTTCACACTAAATGTGTATGACACTTCACAGATTTTCTATTGTTATTACCACAGAGAAAACTACTCTAGGCTTACTCTTAAGCTGTCCTTAAAAGCTTTTCTCTTTAAAAAGAAAGTTCACTTCATACGAATAATATTAATTTCGCTGCACGCAATTCGACTTTCCTCTGAATTTAGATTAATCACAAATGAATACATAGCTATCTACAGAAATTGCTCCATGATTCCCAAGAGTATAATGTATTTGCGCTTGAAAGTTATTAATAATTAAATCCAATGAATTGTCAATAGTCTGTTCTTCAGTACGCTCGCCCCTTTATTAAATGAAACTCCGAGGTGTTTCAGAACAGTGCTCGGTTGTCTAAAGCGCGTTGAATGTAATTACTGAAATTAAATTTGCGGGTGGCCCACACTGTGTACCATGACAACGTATCATGATATCTGTGCGAACACAATTTGCCACAAGCGCGTGAACACACTAGTCACGGAACACACTAGCAAAAGTAATCAAATACTGGAGCTATGACAGAGAAACATTCGGTTGGAGCCGAAAGTGAAGAATAATTACATGGAACGAAAGAACCTATGAAAAGTCATGACAACTGGACCCTTGTTGACAATTTTCAAATGAAATATATAATATGGAAGTAATTATTTACTTACAAATATATTTAAATAATTTTCAACAAGAATTGAATGCCAAGATACAACCACTAGGTCAGCATCACACCAATATTTCACTTTCCTTGCGTTACCTAGATAGATAAGTTACTAGTGAAAAGAGGATATGAATGCTAACGTCATATACAAAGTTACACTTGTGACGTTTTCCCAGTCCCAGTCTTTTAATCGGCAGTCCTGCAGTGGTGTTCAGCGGGTTGCGTTCAGTTGCACTCGACGAGACTTCCGTCACCCGCCGAACACAACTGTAGAACAAGTTGCCTACCAATCAGGGGCTCATATCAAGCGCACCTTCGCGACATTAATTATCTCATATCAATTGAAACAGAAAAACAGATCCATTTATGTTTTTTTATTAGCTAGCCTAATTTGTTTATTAGCTATCCGTTCGGCTCAAGTCTTTTGGGCCCATTTCAGCCCAAACTTTACCATTTTTTCGTGCAGCATTACGTAACTTTCTCTCTACTTCGTAGCGAGAAAGTAAAAAAGTATCTATTTTCAATATTGTAGGTTCAAGTAGGTGCCGAAAAATATAACTGTTGCAATTATTGCAACAATCAGGGATTTTAACGAGTATGAATCTTCCATCATCCATGAACAAAATTTATACCAAATATTTAGAGACAATTTTGAGAAAATTTGGAAAAAGTTGATGCGTCATGTAAAGTACCCCCAATCAAAATACCTTTTTTAAACTCAGAGAGTTTCGAAATCCTTTCAATCGATCCAGGAATATTAAATTTGGGAATATCGGCTGAAGGGTTTAGGCGCTAAGGTTGACCACTGACAGATCGACGGACAGACTGACATTTTGTAGTCAATCGATTTTTCGGTTCAAAGACCAATGACACATGGATTCCGACTCCATACTGTGTTCGAAGAAGTACTTTACTCTACATATAGGAACAATATTTATTCCTTTTTTCGTTACCACGGCACGGCAATAAGAATAGGAATTCGCAGTTTTAATGCGCACAATTACATTACTTTCTCTCCCCGACGTAAGGGCCTTCTTGAGAGAAGAAAAAACACGTTGTAGGAACAACTATCCCTGCAATAACTCCGATTGGGAGTTTGTAGGGTTGGGGTTCTGACGGGGGTAGGTTTTTCGACGCTAGCGTGGGCTGTTTCTTTAGGATCAATGTAGCGTCCGGCGGCTCTGAATAGAAACGTTTCGTGATTTCTTCGAAATCGGGAGCAATATTCTAAGAAATAGCATCACGCCACCTTTCCTTCTTCTTTCTTGCACTTACGTACTCATGTCGAGTGACCATTCAGGAGCTTTGAATACTTTCGCCTGGAGCATGCCTCGCTCGGGAGGAGGGAGGTGCCTGGCGCCGGATGCCCCTCGCAAGCCAGCGTATAGGTTGGCACCGAATCTCCTACCCCAACTGGGGGTGGTAACGCTGCCAACTCCCGGGATATAAAATTTACTGCGCTACCGGTACTTATTTTCATAGCAGTTGACGTGCGCGAAAACATCAATCCAGTCGGGGCGGTCTGCCCTCTTAAGGCCTTTGGGATCCATAGGCAGCAGCACGTGGTGTGCGCGGGTGGAAGTGGTCGCTGCGGGGGCGGGTGGAGGGGGAAGGGGGTGGCGGGGCGCGGCGGGGCGCCCGTGCTAATTCCCGTGTTTGCGCGCCAGCAACGCCACCCCGCGGAGCGCCGACCCGCGAAAACACCGCCACCGCCTCCGCTGCCCCCCCCCTAACCGCCACTGGCGCCCACGCCCGTAGCCGAGCCGCGTTCACAGAGTTGCAGTTACACGCAGTCGCACCCCCCGGGTGCCTTCCACTCCCCTGCTCTACTTCTATCCAGTGTGACGGTTGTCTTCTTCAGTGCTGGCGTATGCAGATCACGAGGCGGTAGGCATGAGCGTATCGTTATGGTGACAAACAGAAATGGGTGCGTGGGGTTCAATTTTCATCTACTCACACACAAATCATTGGTTTTTCTTCTTTTCCACTTTACCTCTTACTGTCTCTCATTCTCTCTTCCGCTCTCTCTCTCTCTCTCTCTCTCTCTCTCTCTCTCTTTAACGCACACACACACAAACAATTTTTACTTTGTAATTCCCGCACATTCAATCATATTGACTCAGGCACGCATTCATGCATCCACATGTCTATAACTATGAAAACACCTTTCATTAAAATAAAAGGTTTCTTCGTTTGATTGTGCCTTTTGCCCCTCCAGCAGTCTTTGTTTTTCGTCTATCCCTCCTACTCACACCTCTCCCCTGGTCACCACTCCCTCGCTCCCCCTTTTCGCCCTCCTTCTTCCCTACTCCCAGCATCCTGCGTCCCGTCCCCGCTTTCAGCCCCGGCCCCTTTGTTCGTCTGTTCTTGTCACGCGCTATACCCCCCCCCCCCCAGCGAAGGAGACTTCATGGGCTCCAGAAAGTTTGGTAAATTCGTTGTTCTGCCAGACAGCCAGGATAATATTTTAGGCGAAGTTTTATCCACTTTGTATCAAAACATTAATTACTGAAATAAATAACTCTTTGACATTGTGTAATCAAAAATATAAATTTGGAAAAATGACAACCAACTAATTAATGAACTTTAACCAGAGGGCCTAGTGAGTACATAGGCCTATACTTAAAGTACAATAATCAAGTGTTAGTTGGTCTTCAGTTTGAAGAAAGCCTGTGAAACCGTGATATTATTCGGACCAATGAAAAGTTTTGCTGAATTACTTAAAAGTTGTAATTTTCTGTAATGGAAAACTCAATACCGTTAAATACACTTTTCTGTCAAACAAGTGTTAATAAATATATATTTTTTAAATCGGACAAAGTCTACAATTAGCAATGATAAGCACAATAGAACTTAAATTTCAGTTTAAGCAGTAAGGACTCGTACAAAGGAAAATACTGACACATCGAGGAACATTAAATAATGTGAGATTAGTATAGACGTAGTAACATTGGTCTCTGCGAGATAAAGAATGTATACAAGTCGTTTAATAGCTGATATGTTCTTGTAGTTTATTTACGTAATTATAATATATTAGATAAAACACTTCTAAAAAAACAACAAAAATTTATTGTGACAGGAAAATAAATAATTATAAATCTGTAAAAGAAAAAAAATATAAATATATCACATCCTAAAAACATATGGCAAAAATTATGTGACTATTGTTTTCTTATAATACTTGAAAATCAAATGAGAAATTATTTTCTTATTACAGAGATGTACAAGCTCCAATAATTATCGTGTCAACGCTAAGTTTATTGGAAAAAATGTCTATAGTGAAGTTTAGACTTGTGGGCTTACTCTTCCACCTAATCATTTCGAAAAATTAATACAAATAAATGATCGGAAGAGAATTAATACCAACACTTTGAGGGTGGAAATGGTTCCCATGAGTTTCACAGGAGTGAAGGTTTGAAGGGGAAAATGTTAGAAGAATTTTTTTTTTGCTTCAATATTTTTCCAGTTTTTTTATTGTAGTACATACTGATTAATAATTTATTCTCCAGTTGATAAATATTTGTAAAGTCATTCGTTAAAGTTACTTTTGAATTAATTAAAATTTCTATATTTAATTTTCAGTAATAATGTAACATTGCTTAACACTGAATATTTGAATACTTCCGAGTATAAATCAATATGTCAGATTTATACCATACGTTCTTCCATTTAGTTAACATTAATAACGTAACGAAAATTATGAGGTCAGAATCAATAATTAATTTGCGTATTTTCACACTCAAAACATTTCAATTATTTTTTAACAGATAACAAACAAAAAAGTGTATGTTGCGAAAGCGAAAAAAGAAAAAAAATTCAGATCGATTGATAACTTATGTATTTTTGATGTACCTACTACATTTCATTATTTTCCAATCAAGTACATAAATATTATTTTTAATTTTTGGTAACTTTCTATCCAAATACTAAAATTCTTATGGAAGAGACTCATAAAAGAAAGAGTGAGATAAAACTTCCAAGTAGTGTATAGCGTGTCAAAAGTCGATTCTGTTATGCATATTAGTCCGCGAAGTTGATGCATATGCATTCCAACTCCGTTTTACATTACACAGCAGTTTAATCTAGACGAACATTTGATTTCTGTCTTATTTTGCTTCCTTGGAAAGTACTTGAAATCATTATCATTAAAAACCCATTGACGAGATTTACGTATGTCTTACGATTTTACGAGACATCATATTCCTTGCATCTTTTCAAAAACATTTTTAAATCATATCTTATGCAAAATATATATTAATTTGAACTTTTGTGATTTCAAATGACTTTATGTAGTAGCAATAACGCAAGTCCTCGGTGGCTCGTTGGTTAGCGAGCTCGCTTTCTCCGGCGCAACCCCGGGGTTCGATTCCTGGCCAAGGCAAATTATAACTGTGCTCTTTCTTACAAATGTCCCAGTATCTATTGCTGCGTAATGAGAAACCCCGCCTAACGGTTACGAAGACCAGTATATATGTTTACGTGCTAACCACACGAACCCCTTCTCCCATGGCTGAGAGGCTGGGTCACCTCTGGTCGGCCAAGGCCCGTAGCGGACTGTCGAGCCATAGAACAGAACAGTATATGTGATATGTGCACTACAATCCTGAGCATAACAGAAACTTGGAAGTAAAGAAATGTTTAATTTTCTTAGAGCCATTGCAGTAATACGCAGTAATGTATAGTGCTCTGACATCCGCCTGTCGTTGATCGGAGAAACCACGGAAAATTACCGACCAGAGCAGCTGGCCAATAGAATTCTCTTCCTAACAGTGACTGAATTTGACTTTGCTTCGTAGCTCGCGTCAACAACCCAGCGACGTCAGGATTCGAATCGTAGAACGTCTCGGTTGGAGTCCTTGCCAGAGAGAGAGCGAGAGAGCGAGAGCGAGAGAGAGCGAGCGAGAGAGAGCGAGCGAGAGAGAGAGAGAGAGAGCGAGCGAGATACAGAGTGAGAGCGAGCGAGCGAGAGAGAGCGTGAGAGAGTGACAGAGCGAGAGAGCGAGAGAGAAAGAGCAGAGAGACAGAGAGAGCGAGAGAGAGAGAGCGAGAGCGAGAGAGAGCGAGAGAGAAAGAGCGGAGAGACAGAGTGAGAGAGCGAGAGCGAGAGAGAGAGCGAGCGAGAGAGAGCGAGAGCGAGGGCGAGAGAGAGCGAGCGCGCGAGAGAGAGAGTGAGATAGAGCGAGAGAGAGCATGAGAGAGAGAGCGAGAGAGAGAGCGAGAGCGAGAGAGAGAGTGAGAGAGCGAGCGAGAGAGAGCGTGCGAGAGAGAGCGGAGAGACAGAGTGAGAGAGCGAGAGCGAGAGAGAGAGAGAGCGAGAGAGAGCGAGAGAGAGCGAGAGAGAGTGAGATAGAGCGAGAGAGAGCATGAGAGAGAGAGAGAGAGAGAGAGAGCGGAAATGCCGGCCGAGAGGCTCGGGGAAGGCGGCGGAGTCGGAAGCGGAATGAGGGGCTTCTTTGCGGCGCGCGCGGCCGGGGCCACCAGCGCCACCTGCGCCCGCCGCCATCAATCTCGCCCGCGAGGCGCGCGCCGCGGGGCCGCGACCGGGGCCGGGGAGCGACGCGACGCGACGCGGCGCGACGCGGACACAAAGGGAAAAGATTCGCACCGTAGAGATGACCAATTACGATAATTAGTTCCTTTTACTTTATAGAATACGTAGAAGAGACGAAGTATTACAAAGCAATTTTGTCAAGATTCTGGTGGATTTAATATTTTGGGGATCCGTAACACCTAAAACAGTTGTTTCTTTTAGAATGTCAAGATTTAGAATTATGTCAAGTTTTATTATTTATCATTTTCTTTTAGAATTATGTCAAGAATTTGGTGGACTTAATATTTTGGGAATCCCTAACTCTTAAAACCAGTTTTCGCTAGAGACAACGTTTGTTTATAGTACGCACATAAATGATCCTACTTTCGAAGGTGGAACATAAAACGCCTACATGCATTTTTGGGCGGTTTGCAACTACCGTTCTTGCTTTGCATTTATGTCAGTAAATTAGAAATCACAGTAATTGAAATGAGGCGTGATAAGTGAATTGACTAGCTTCATGGACGTGTTTATAAGTGGTAGTTCCTGGACGTGCTTTAGAACATGGATGCCTTTGAAGACTTTTTGACAAATCTTACCTACTTGCGTACTTCAGCTAAGAGTGTTACATATGTGAATTTCTGGATGCTTTGCGTCATTACATCAGGGAAAAGGGGAGTCATTACTGATGGTCAAAATACATTATTTCTAAAATTTGCTGATAGCGTTGTGAGAGCCAATGAATTTACTTTGAGATTTAATTCGATTTAATAAAAGTGTTAGTGCGGTGGTCCATTTATTAAGAACATTTAAATCTTCATTTATTGTCTGAACTGAGAGTTAAACTCCTACGCCTGTCAAAGAGTTGGTCTACGGCATATTTTAGGGCGACAGTATTTAAGACTCTGCCTACGTCGTTTACGTAAATTAAGAATGCTAAGGATCGTAGAAGTATTCACAGTGCAATTCGAATGGCCCTGGATCGTTTTCCTCCAGATACAACGACTTGCTGGCGATCTGAAAGATACTATGAAAATCAACGAATCGTGGTTTTAGTGAAACCCAACGCTTTAATTTTTTCTAGTATTGATCGGCTCATTCAAACGCTTTACAGAAATCTAAGAAAATGCGTATTGTTAATTTTCCGTTGCCAAGAGCGTGTGTGGCTGGGAGGAGCGTGGCGCGGAGGGGGCGGGGCGGCGTGCGCGCGGCGGCGCGACTTCCGCCTCCCGATGGGCTGTCCGCCACATCGCGCCGCCCGCGATAGCGTCATTATCGAGTTGATTACGGCGGCGGTTGCGTTGCGCCGTCGCTTCCGACTGACGCCCGGCCTCATCAGCCAAACGCGCCCCGGTAATCGAGCTCCCCCCCCCTTTGAACACGCGTCTTGTGCACACGTTCGCCGGGCGATTCGGGTCAATCTCGGAATAGAAGAACCGCTTAAAAGGTTTTTTGCGGTTTTATGATACAATATCCTATAATCAGTCGTTGATTATCACTCATCCCTGCATGCAAAGGATAGTAAAATCTCTAATAAGCTGCCCGACGGTTATTGATACACTTGTCCACATCCTTTTGAAGCTGGGGTTTACGAATTGGTGGCATCTTACCTATAAGTTCGCTTATTAATTGGACTTATTGTGCAGATTTCGTCGATAGTGTGTAGCAAATAATAATTAATAGAGATCGTATTTCAATGCAAATAATATTTTCCCCTGGAACCAGAAAGTACGCTCATGGTGTGTGTAAAATACACAGAATCCACTGGTATGAACATGATTTTATGAGGCATCTCATGTAGTACATTTGCCTGATATCTTAATTAGAATCATAGAAATAAAAATTGTAATTTTTTTTATTTTACTTTAAATTATTTATCGTTTCACTTATTCACTTTTGATTATTTTTATTCGTAAATTTTAGATTGTTCTTAAAATTACGTTTGTAATGTGTGTGTCTGTATGTATTTACGGTATTCATTGTAGGTAATATAAATGTTCTGTAAATGAGTTAGGCCCAATATTTATCTGTGTATTCACTATCTTTTCGATAAATACGTGCCATCTAGTCTATCTTGAAAGTTGGTAACGCTGATTAAGTCTAAACCAGTCTGGCTTTCAACGCAACCCGTCTCACATGGCCATCTTCGCAACAATGAATGGAAAAAATGCGAAAGAGAAATGGACTTGTCATACGAAGATTTAAACGTTTGAAATGGCATATTTTAGTACATTTTGAAACTTTTTACTTCATAAATGCATACACATTTAATGCATTTTTAGAGCATATAATTATGTCTCTAGTAATTAGTAACCAACATTTCACAGACAATGCAGCGAAAAATATTCAAGAACATCTCAACTTTCCAGGGTATAAAAAGTGCGACATTCAAGCATGTAATGGGAAAAGTAGTTCCATCAAAAATTCCTTTAACATTATGATTCCATATTCTATTGAATATCGAACAAACTATATACAAACGTTTTAAAATTTTGTTTATTCCAGGTTAAATTTCACAACAAAAGAAAACGTGGTCGTTATCATCTAGAATACGACATTTGGATTTTTATGAAAACTGAGAGAAAAGACTTGAAACAAATTTATGAGTGTTTTTCGTATCGTTTTGTTTTTCGTTATACGCTGCAAATACAGAGAAAATATTTCCTGAATATTTATCATACAATCAATGAATAAAAGTTTAAATTATCTTTCTCTCTCCATTTCTTTCCATGCTCCTCTCTCGTCACTTCCACTCGAAGAAAGACAGGCTTTATTGGATTAAATGCAGAGGCGAACTCTGCTCTTTCAAGAACATCAGACAAGAGGACATCAAACATATTGAACACAGCAACCATTAAAACATGCAGGGAAATTTTCACATTGATATGCGTGTAATGACCTCGCTCATTGTTTCTATGCAACAAAGCCATGACTAGTAACATTACGAACTTCGCCAATATATAAAGAGAACTGGATGTTTGTTAGAACGTAATTTCTAAATGTATTCACAATGTGAAGCTTTTCTGGTTCTTAAATAAAGTAAGAATCCAGAGAAAGTAAATATTGACTCTTTTCTGTCTGCATGTTCACTTAATTTATTTAAATAGATGTATCTACGTAAAAATATGTTATGAGTGAAGCCCGGTCTACCATTCACTGCCGGCAATCTATACAGAAAAACACGTATTTTCCGCCGATGGAGTGCGGTTTCGCAAAAACATGGCGCTTTTGTTCGCGCAGCCTCGATCTCGTCAAATGGCGTCTTTCATTGGCTGGCGGCGGAGCACCGGTGCCTGACAGCGCCGCGGGGGGCGGTGGCGCTGACAGCTGAAAGGCGCGGCGCGGCGTCGTCCTCCGCAGGCACCGGGCGCGGCGCGCCGGTGCGAAGGCGGCGGGTGGCGGGTAGGGGCGGCGGGGGCGGGCGGGGGCGGCGGGGGGCGGTGGCTGCGGGGGCGGAGCGAGCCGGGAGAGGATGCTCCCGTGGATCGCGTGCGACGGTTCCTCGGCGGCGCGTGGGCGGCGGCCACCGGACGGCGAAGTGGTAGGAGACGTGGGGTGGACAAGACGTGACGACTGCGGCAAACGGCGGGGATGAGAGATGGCAGGCAGGCGAAGGTGAACAGGTGAAGTGCAGGTGAAGAGGAGGGGGAGGTGAATTGTAGGGGAGATGAAGTGGAGGGGATGTGAAGTGTGGTGGGATGGGAAGTAGCGGGAAGGTGAAGTGAAGGTGGGAGAAATGGTGGGGGTGAAATGGTGAAGATATGACGAGGTGGACAGGTGACAAAGCCAGATATTGAAGGGGATTGAAGAGGTAAAAGTTTGAAGTGGCGTGGAGACGAAGGTGGGAAAGTGGTGAGGGGGCGAAATGGTGAGGAGGTGCAGAGAGGCGAAGAGGGGGGGGGGCAAAGTGGCTAGGTGCATGGTGAGTGGGTGTCGGGGAGAACTAACGAGAGAGAGATGGCGGGGCGATGAGGCAGGGCTAAAAGGCTGAGAGGGAGGAAGAGGCGGGAAGGCGGTGGATCCGCGCGGTGAAGATGTGCCCGGTGCTGCGTGGTGCTGCGTGGCGGGGTGGGCGGAGCCGGGCGGCGGGGCGTCGAGTGGGAAGGGCGCCCTCCAGCGGCCGCGTGCGGTCAATCCGGCTGCCCTCCGCCGAAGGAGGAAGCTCCTCTTGGGCGCACGCGGCGGCCTCGTGCGCCCAAGCCCCCCTCGTCGCCCCGCGGCCACGTGTTGATGGAGCTGCTCCCCCTCGAGGTAGACGTCGCTCGAGCAGTCTGGACTCCCCACGATCGTCAACAGTGCGAGCGAGGCACTCGAAACGGGAGGCACTGCGGGTGCGCAATGGAGACATCCGCGCACACAATCGCTGTTCAAAAAACATTGAGTATGCCAATGCGAGCTAGGGATTGTAGTCCCAAGAGTCCAAAATATATGTACTATGAAACACAAAATATGTACATAAATATGTAATAAAATAATAAGGATATGTAACCAATTAAAAAATATATCTGATTTGCAAATATGCTTTTGTTTACAGAACATTTCCAAAATAATTCGTGGAAACTCAGTGACTGGCGAATAATCACTGCATCCTCGGCTTTCCAGTGCGTCTGCGGTAACCATTATTTCTCTTAGACTGAGAGGAATGATCAAGAAACAAGACGGTACTCACATTTGACACACCTAAGGAAAGCATTCGCAGTGCTTTACCTGGACTTGTTCGAAATGCAGTGACTGCAGCAGATTGCGTGCACCTGCTCGCGTTTTCATTTGGGGGATTTCGTGTCGTCAGCACTCAATCATAAATGTGTAAGAAAAAAATTAAAAATTGTTTAAATAAAATCTAGTTTTGAAAGTTCATTTACCATTTTTTGCGAAATATATTTCACGAAAGTAGGCCAAATAATGATTTTCCAAAAAATGTGAAATGAAAGTAAAATGTGTAAAATATGAAGTACTAGAACACAATTTGTAAAAAAATAAAAGGCTAGGAAGTCAATGTTTTTGAGACGGCATTCACTATAGTAACGCACAGACTCCTTGAGTGAACCCTTCTAAAGCCTCCTTAAGGAGGTTTCTATCTTGATATCTTTCACTAACTCCATCATCGTCAGCGATCTACTATGGAGATAAAGTGGTAATTTTATGAACTTAATTTTATTTTTACTTGATGAGCTTGTATCAACTGTTTCCAGGCACGTCAATTTCTATGATAACTAGTTAACTGTTTGTGTAGGGAATGTTTATCCCAGGGGGTGGCGCTGTTTTTCTCCCCTGGTGGCTAGTGAGATCCGACGACAACATACACGTAGTATGGCGGGGGTTTCCCACTCCAGGTATCTCCCCCAGAGGCATCCCTCCTGGTGGGGCAAGTTTTAATCTCTTGACTGATTTCTTGACATGTGTTGTAGTGCAGTGCATATAAGTGTAAGTGTGTGTAAGTACGGGGTGGGGATAGTACAAGTAAGAGGAAGAAAATATCGCGTGCAGTCTGTGACCCATTATTCGCTCCGGTATTCGGTTAGTATTGGTAGCGAGAAATCGCGAAAAACAACTATTCCGAACAGCTCGCCGCTAGAATTCTCCTACCGACAGCGACTGAATCTGGCATTGCTATATAGCTACATGGATTCGAACCCTAGGGCCTCCTAGACAGAGTCGCTGCAAAAACAGCAGTAAACTCATCCAGTCAGAGTTAGAGATTTTCTTTTCCTTATCTTCGAGTTAGTTTTATTTTTCTTTCAAATTATGTACAAGATTATGTTCAAGAAAGACGATGACGAAGAAAACGAAAACATTTAAGAAAACATTTTAAGTAGTACCTCCAATTCAGTCAGTACAAGCAGATTCTACAAACCTGCTACTCCAAAACGCGCTTTTCCGCAAATGCCTCTAAGAACCAAACGGCAAACTTCAGATAACGACGACCAAAACCAACTCCATTAACGCTCTCAAAAAAGACAATGACCCGGCAGCCTGTCTCGCAACCAATAAAATACGCAGGTGTCCTTTACAATCGACGACTCAGCTGGGAAACCCACGACAATTTAGATTGTCACGGCAAACCAATTCATTTTTAACCCCTGCACAAAAGAGTATTCCCAGTAAAACAAGACCTCCGTCATCGAATGCAAAACCTTCATCCGACCAACTCGACCATCCGACCGTATTTACGCGAGGGCGACGCAAATCGTTTCACATTTCTTGGCAAAATCAATACCCGCATTCGCGTATACTCTTTCATTTAAAAACGTTTCATGCGAAGTCTAATTTCATTTTGGCGATTTCATGTTACGTATAAATATATCATGTAAACGCGTTTTACACCTTTGTGTTATTATGCACGGATACCGCTTGTCTGAAAGTTTTATTCATTAGATGTTTGCACAATATTTTAACTTTTGTCATTTTGTTAATGTGTTTCGTTCTCTCTACGTATTTACGAACGATATGCACATAAATTTGCAATTTCACTAAAATTGAAGGCTTGAAATGCAAATATTCTTAGTAAACGCAAGTTACTCAACGTTATAATAAATAAAACAAAATATTTTTCCAATTAATTAAAAAGTCTATATTTTTTCCATGTAATGTAATAAATATAAAATTAATTCCTCGCAATCCGTTTTTTACATACTTTTCATGGTTTATATTTGTTTCGATTCCAAAACTTCACCTAAGTTCACCGAACACCAAATAAATCATGAAAGAAAAGAAATAATTTTTTTCTGTCGAAACTTATAGTGAAAAAAGATGTACAAAAGCACTGATTCTTAAGAACAAATTGTACTAATATAAAATATGGAATTATTTCATTTCTTCACTATTTATATTTTAGAATTTGTAATTAGCTTTATTTAATATTTTTTGTACTTCAGTTTTTAAACAGATAATTTACTCTTAAATTGAAATTTCATGTTGACCAAAATGTTTTAAATAAAGAAATGTTATTAATGTTTAGTTCCTTTCTTTACAAGCAGTATATTCACATTGACAGCATTATTATTGTAATGCGGAAAGAAAAGTACGATGTTTTCACATAACACGTCTCAGTGACCCTGATTCTGAAAAACGGAACTTTTCTTCAGACGTTATTTAGGCCCAGTGTAGTCGAAATCAACGAGAGTTCGTGACAAGAAAGATGATGAAACGTTTTTCTTATAAGAATGTCGGTCTAACCGTCTCTCTGCCTTATCATCGTCTGACCGTTTGTCAATCCATCTGAGTGAACTAAGCTCCTAAACCACTAATAGTGTTTTGTATAAAATGAATTTTCATTGTTCAATATAACCGAAAAATATTGCGAATTTGAATTAGATATTTTAATTTTTATGTTACTTTCATCAAGCCCCCTCCATCATTTTCGAAACTGGTTAAAAATTGGTCCAGAACATTAAAGAACATTGCCCGAACTTTTGATCGAATAAAGCAATGTACGATTACAAAAATTCCCATGGTTGAAATTTCAGTGAAGCAGCTAAAATTGCCAAAGTTAAAATCCTTTGTCCCAATTTATATCTTGTTAATGAGGTTTGTAATGTTGCGGAAAATCGGTTTCAAGATTTCAACGGGAAGACGCGTTTTGAGTTTCCCTGATTCCGAAAAAGGTGTTCTTTTTTCAAAATGTCCATCCGTCTATCCGCCGGTGCCTTGACAATGCGTATTTAAAAAATGTTTTTCACGGATAAAACAAGGGACGTTTTAAGGAATGACGAAGGACACATTATGTTGAACTTTCTGAATCTTTGAAAAATTCCAATATAAAAATAGTAACGCAAAAAGTATATGATGTTCTAGAACCACTAGTTTTAATACTAGTACTTGTTTTGCAGATAATTTTTTGAGATTTATTAAAAAATGTATTAGAATCACAACAATATTAAGAATTTATTATATTATTTTGAATGTCTTGCGTTCTGTTTGAAAGCGTCTGGGAACGGTTGCCTACTAAACCTGAAAACTCGAGTTCAAATTTCAGCGGAGGTAAATTTTATTATTTTACGATTTCTGTGAGACTAGACCATAATATTCTTAATTGAATGTCATATTTACACTTTCATTAAAATGTTTGAATATTTCAAAAGTATAAATAATATGTATGTATTTTTTTTAATCTTTAGTAGTACTTTTTTTTGTTTAGAATTGTTTCAAGTCATGCTTAAGAGTGGAATCATAGTTGCAATATTTTAATATTACGTAACCTTCAACAAGAATTAACTGGGGTATTATATTCTGTTGTTGCACCACCAGTTTCTATTACGATTTAATCCTTTTTCTCAGTATTGTCTTTTCACCACTGACACGGTTTCGAATATTTTGTCGATGGATTCGTACATCAATTTGCGAAGTGCGCGAGATATGAAATTGACAAATTACGAAACAAACTTCGTTTTCTCCTTATCTTATTTTGGAGCCAATCTTTGCAGGCAGCGTAAAGCGCTGCTGCAAACAATCAGCGCCGGTGGAGGGCAGCGCTTTGAGTGCGACCGCCTGCTGCTTTTATTTCCGGCCTGTGGCTCCCTTCGACGCCTCTCCCTATTACTTCATTCACCCGCTGCACACAATCTAAAAAGCAGGCGACATTTTTTTTTTCATTTTAGTCAGAATATGACATTGTTTTTCATTTTAAACAGAATATGACATTTTTTTTTCATTTTTAACACTTGTTTGACTTACACTTTCAAGGTGTTCAATTCAAATATAATTTTTATTTCCACACCAAGCTTTCTCGTATACATACGTATACACGAGAAATATACGTAGTATAGAGAATGTTATATAATGCTACGGAAAATCGATTTCGAGATACCAACGGTAATATACGTTTTGGGGTTGCCTCTAACCGAATTTTTTTTTAAACGTCCGTTTCTCTGTCCGTCTTTGAAGGACACTAGTGCCTAAACTACTGATAGAGTTTTTCCAAAATGAATATTTTCAGTTTTGAGTCGGCCCTTATCGACTTTATAATATTCTTTAAATTTTTTGGGATTTTACTTGAACCCCCTGGAACGTTTTTTTAAATTTCTCACAAATTACTCCACATTTTTCATTAAATTTCTTGTTATAAAAAAGCGAAATACCCGTATACAGATGGGAAAGGTCCGAGTTTCACTGTTAATTCTGAGTTTTCGAAAATTGTAAAAGTCAAATAGATTTTTGTTTCCTACTACTACAATATTGAAGATAGCGTTTTTTCTTGAAATGAAAACTGGTTCTCCATAATTAGTGCTTAATTAACGTCATGTGTTTGTAAAAATTGTACAATGTTTCACCCTATTTTCAGTGAAATATGTGCAATATTAAAAATATCAAATACAAGATTTTCTCAAAACTGGCTTCCATTTTTCTTTAACCGTTTTGTAGGGATAGCGCAAAATGCACTGTAACAGATGCCATACACGCCATTTTGCTGTATTCTCCCCACCAAATATTTACACAAATATAACTTTTTTGACACATCGTTAATTTTTTCATTACCTGCAACTTGTATTCATTTTTGCATTTATGAGGACATGTCCTTCAAAAGATATAAAGTTTCTCGAAAACTCAAAACTTTTCTGTAAAAATCAACTCGAAATTCCCCATTTTCAAAAACGCTGAAACGCCATTTTCTCAAAAATGGTTCCTACATTATTTCTTCAACTTTTTGTACGGAAATGGCTAAACACATTAATTTTGTACGGAAATGATATTAAAGATATTTTGTTTTATTCTTTTGTGTTTTCAAAAAATTAGAAACCTAATTATTTAAATATCTCTCGTGCGCCTTTAAGGTGTACATTTCCAGCCATTTGTATACATTATTTCATTTGTGTGTCGAAGTGCTTTAAATTGTTTCTAATGAAGTTTTTCGAAACATTAAACTTTTTCTGTGATAAAGCACTTCAAATTTTGCATTTACAGAAAGGCTTAAACGGCATTTTCTCAGACTCGGTTCCAAAATTTTCAACGAAAATTGCCAAATATGACGATGTTTTATTCTTTTATAATATTCTTAAAGTTATGTTTCAGTGGGGACCGAACAATTGTGAAAATGTGAAGAAATGTAGCTTGGGTGGCGATAGATGGCAGCTGGAAAGAAGATGGGGAAAGACCAAATGCTAGCTCAGACCGAAGAAATTATGAAACAAATTAGTACGAGAAAGTTTGCGTCATTCCGTAGCACCACTCGTTTATTGTACTTTCTAGGCCTTACTTCGTAAGAAGAGATAGTCTTTCGCTATTCGTAAACGCTTCCTTTGCAAAGCGTGTTTCACGAAACCAACCACAAGAGTGCGCAAATGAAACAGTAACGGACTATTGCATGCCAAGACCATTGTATTATAAATTCTTCACCGTATCAATACATCACATCGATTTTTTTAAATTGTAGTAAAACAGATTCATTAAGCGACAGGTAGTTTGGAATGCAAAAGTAGGTGAAAGCTCCATTGCACGAATACAGTTAGAGCAATTCTTGACAGCTTCAGCGCCAGGGAGCGGTCGTCAGCGGGGCGCCTTATCAGCCAATTGGAGGCGCGATATTGTTATTCCTGTGGGCTGGCGCCCCGGGCGGGCGGGAAGTCGCTCTATTTCCCGGCGCAGATTACTGCCGCGGGGGCGCCTTCTCCCCTGGCGCTCCTCCGCCCCCCCCCCCATCTCCGCCCCCACGCGCCTCGCGCCGAGCTGAAATTAATGAGTGGGCGGCCGTCGCTCGCTGCGCGTGAGCTTCAAGATCATATTACTCTCCCTTGGTCTGAATGTGACCGAACGGTATCAAGAAAGACTGGTCGTCTAAACGATCCTAAAAATATTCCAAGCACAAACACAAACTCGTCTCTGGGAGGGACAAAAACGGGAGTATGATAACCCGGCGGATAGGACTATTATTAGTGTGTTGTAAAACACACGTGCAAGAAATTTGTAGACTACGGTCAAGAAATTAACATAATTCTGATAATTCAGAATTAACTATCCAAAATTAAGAATTGAAGGAACTGTTCAGGTTACGCTTCCAAATGGCAGACCTTTTAATAACACGTATATTTAAACCTCTCGTTTATATTGGTCTTTCAATTTCCCTTTGCGACTCAAAAGGAATATGATCTTTCTCCAACTGGAAGAGATCCCGTTTTAATGATCCAATAATATCTAATCCAAATAACTAACTGCGTGAGAGGCAAAGGACCTCAAAAACAATTCCTTTGGCTGCAGGTGTGATGAAAGCGTGAAATATTGTTATTTGGTGTATTCATTACGTGGAAAGTTACTCTATTGATATCATTAATAGGGTGTCTATTTAATTTTGTTGATACAAATTTATAAAATTGACCAGTTTTTTCCCCTCGTATATGTACGTATCTACGGAGTAATATAGTAATTGTAGAAGATAGTATAGAGAAACTTGTGCGGAAAATTGTTGTCCACAGAAATACACTTTTTTGGGTTCTCTGACACCGAAAAATGTTTTTCTCAAATGTCCGTCTGTCTGTGAACAACGTAAGTGCCAAATGTTTAAATGCTTTAGAATGCATTATGTAATTATCTTCTTTGAAGTAAATCTCATCAATGTATTATTTGCATTTTTCAGGCCTGTTCAGCTACAGCCCTCCATTCTTTTCTGTTGATCTTGAGCTAACCAGTTTCTTATCTTGTCTTCAGATATTGTATTGGGATTTTGGGGCCAATTGTCCGACATTACGGGCAAGCTAACGGTACCCCCCCAAATTCCTGGGCCCAATTTAATTCCCACGCTCCGGGGGTAAGAGAGACCTGTAGCAAACGTCTCGCATTACCTTCATCGCAACTGCGAACTCCGCCTACCTGGTCCTTTATTCGTCACGCAGCTACAGAAACTGATATTTTAAAGGAAAGCTTCAGCGTAATTTCGGCCTCGGCCTGGAATTGAACCCGAGATCACACGGGAAGCTACTACGCTACTCAGGAGCCATTCATTGTCTTAAGACCATTCATTATATTATCCTGCCATCTTGTTTTTGGTTTTCCTTTTGGCAAAGAAAGTCCTAAAATCGCATCCTTTGGCAGTTATGACAATAGCGTTTTTCATTCTATAAACATGCCTAAACCTAAATGACCAAACTTAATCCTACGGCTCTAATTCAGCTAACAAGTTTTCTGCGATTAGTTAGATTGTCCAGCTCCGAATTGCATTATTTTTCAAAATTCCGTTAACTTGGCTAAATAAAACACATGTACAAAACTGCAAATAAATACCAATGTTCACAAAGTCAGTTTTATTCAGACAAATATTATGTTAGTTTTCTCATATTATGTTCAGGCCTTATCTTACTTGATTTATCTGTTATTTATACTTTCTTTCTTTATTCTTTCTTTCTTTACATTTTCTATACATAACTTACTTTCCTTATATTTTCCCTTCGAAATATCGACTTAATTAAATTTACTAGAAGTAAATTTGTATTCCACAATATTTTTCAAACTTGATTGCATTTTCACGTAAGTTAATGGAATGTTGCGTCTCTCAAATAAAATTTACGACGAAAATAATTTTAACTCGAAGCGTATGTAAATGTTTGTATTTACATTTCCCTCGAGTGCCTACTTCATTGGAGCAGAAGGGCATGTCCGGAGGGATTGTGTTGTGTGCAAACGTTAAAGGGATGAAGGGTAAACGATCAACTGCGTGGTATAACAGTCAATCATGTAATTGCTGCAGTTCGCACCCGCCAAAATGAAGGTTAAACGTTTGGCAAGTTCTTTCACGCAGAAAGGTATTTGACTAAGTGAACTGGTTCAGTTCGTAGATTAGAAGCAAATATATATTTTTAGCAGATTGTATTTAATGCGTTCTTCAACATCCCAAATTTTTCCAAATTATACCTACAAAACGCTTGCAAACTGTCTGTCCCGCTCTTCATATTTCGAAAGGGGCATTTTTATTCATTTTAAAGAGTTATTTGAAATTCAAATATTTGTAGTAATTGTGTTTAAATGAAAAAAGATTACGCTCAGTTGTAAAACAAAATTCGTTTTGAAAAACTAAATGACGTTAGAATATTTGCAACATTTTCTAGGACGTGGAAAGGTGGATACTGTGCATATGTTTGGGATAGCAATTACAGCGACTGCCCTGCAGCGCTCCTCTAATAGAAGTTGTTCTTATTTGCTTTGGACGTAGGGTCTCGTAGCGGAGCAACGTCGCAGTGAAAAACCGCATAAAATTGCAGGTCGCCCACACGAGGGGACGTCTGCATATCAGAAACAATCTACGAATATTCAGGGAAGCAACGAGTAACTCAAGCTGGCGCCGCAACGTAACTCTGACCGCGCGGTTGACAGCAGCGTGGGTGGGGGGAGGGGGGGAGTTCGCTCAGTGGTTGCGGCGCCTGTCACAGATAGCGCGCGTGCGTCGCGTCGCCAGGCTGCCGGCTGCAGGTGGGCGCTTTCCACGTGTGGCCTCTTACGGGTTTTATTTTACACGCGGAATCGCCTGCGCTGACTTTTACTGGACGGAAATAATTGGCGTGCGCTCTTTAGGTGTCATTTCTTTATGTTATTGGTGATTTCAGTTGCAAATCAATTTTGTTATTTCTGCACTTTGATGCTTAACTTCTCCTCTCTAATTATTTATACTCCTCTAAAGGAGGGACCTCGAAATGATTAGTCAAATTCTTTTATTGTTTGTTGTGTAGGTGAATATTAAAGTTGATTTAAATTCTTCGTTAAAATAGAAAATATGTAATAAATGTAATAAATTCCAATTTCGGTAAGGGTGGGATTTGTTCAATACGTTTTATTTAATTTGAATAGGAATAATTTTTTTGACAATTTTATTAGCAAAACATCGCATTCACTTTGAACTTTCATATCTCATATAGTCACATTGGAAGGTTCCCTGCAGAATTTTATCTCGGGCCATTTTCACGACCGATATACAGAATGAGTTCCACACTTCGAACACCTCTTCCCATTTTTGAAAGCGAGAAAATGCTGCAATGCCGTTTGTACACAATTGCTTAGCTTCTAGAAATACGTTTTCAATTGTTTTCAGTCTTGGGTTTGTCGAGATATTGAGACCTAAATTGATTTATCTTAGTGAAATGTACTTTTAGCCTTTGACGAGCCTTTGACGCCTAAAACAACAAATTAATAGTTACGAATTGTCATGTTAGAACATTTTTGTGTAACTATGAGTAATATTATTAGTCTCATATCCAATGGAACTTTTCATTTCTGCCTGCAGGTAATGCAAGAAGAAGTTAATCACTTCAAAAGTAATTTGATTTTACATGAATTTAAAGAATTTTATCCTATCAGATAATCCGTGCGAAAGGGTCGAGATACCCAGAAAAGCTATATCTTCAAAAATGCAATGGGCCCAAAAGTCTTAGGTTGTAATTCTGGACTAAAAATATAATCTGATTCCTGAGGATCAGAATATTCGGTTTTGTAATACTTTTGAGTCACGCTTATGAAGTTATTTTTACTAGGCTTATGTATCGACAGAGAAACACTAGAATTTCACCAAATTCTTACAACACCTCAAACGTAAACTTAACGTTAACGTAAAGGTGGTACTAATTGCGAAACGTTTGCTCCGCACACGGCGTCTAGAACATAATTTATCTCGATCAATCAACTTTCATGCAGTTGGGTGTCCACCATGATTACACAAAGCTGTAAAAATGTTCTTGGCCGTGACAGTGTTTCCACTGCCGTGACCAGGATTCGAACCTGGGTTATTGCGGCCACAACGCAATGTCCTAACCACTAGACGATCACGGCTACCGAAGAACTGAAGAAGCGGCTTTGAAACACTCTACTTGTTGTGCAGAAGAGGTCGCTCATCCGTGACCACGCTGGCGGCCGCCGCGGTGCCTCCCGAGCGGTCCAACTCTCTCCAGCTCGATCGCGACATCATTCGCGGAGACCAATGACGACATTTGGACATTTTGTCTCTTCGGGGGAAAATAAATCAGCAGATATATTAAAGGTTTGCAGTTTATATTAAAGAAAACACATCCTCAATTTATCATTAACATTAAATTTGTTGCGTACATGTCAGTTAGTACGGATATATCCGGTGAAGTTGTTCATGTATTTTTACGACGAAAGTTTGAAATAAAAGACATATTTTCAAAGTAATAATTTGTTTCATCAGAAAATAAATCGATAATAGTAACCATGATATATTCCAAAAAATTGAAAAGGCAACATTTAAGTTAATTAACAAAAACAAATCATTAAACGTTCGAGCAGTAGATTAGGCCTATACTTATTTTGGTTTGTTCGGTCACCTTCTCAAATACAAAAATTCCCCTAGGAATGTTTTAATACTATAGTATGTTCTTGAGGTTATTGAAAATGCTCATAACTTTGGAGATACAAATTATTCAATATTGCACATTGATGAATTCCAAAATATGATTGAAATCGCGTAAAATTATATTCGGAAACAGTTACGAAGATCCTATCTACAGGAATCGTCTCGCAAGTTTAGTATATCGCTGCCCTGAATCGCGGGGTGACACTGCTATATTACAGTGAGGGTTATCACTAGACCCCTTCATCGGACAGAATGCGCTGTGGAACACTGAATGGAGTTGGGTGATTGAATTCCTTGATTCGGGGAGGGCGACCTAGCAGGAGAGGTGACTGTTGCTGCACAGGCTTTTGTCTGCCTCTCTCGTGACGCGGGGGGGGGGGGGAGACCTCGAATCAGTGGAGCGGCAAGGCTAGCAGGCAGCGCCACTTGTTTGGGGACGGCTGCCGTACGAAGCACCAGGTGCTTTATACCCGATGTCCAGCGTTCATTATCAATGGATCTTCTAGAGCTTATTTGTCATGAATGTGGATCGCTACTAGCCGTCGCATATCATGGTATTTTCGGTACCTGGAGAATGCCTATGTGAGGCGTTATTACTAGACCTCAGAATAAATTGCAATATTGCAAATATAGTGAAATTTGTATAAAAAAGGGCTATTAGAGCAAAAGACCGACTCGAGTGCCTTTTCTAACAGCACAACACCGCCTGCGACGCCTCTCCTGGGCTCGTGCCCATGTCGATTAGACAATAGACGACTGGATGATCGACTTGGTCACATTCTGGAGAATTCCAGGGAAGGTCTTAGCCTCCCAGATCACCCGACATGAATCCCATCGAACATTTATGGGACATAACCGAGAGGTCAGTTCGCGCCCAAAATCCTGTACCGGCAGCACTTTTGCATTTATACAGGGCTCTAGAGACAGTATGGCTCAATATTTCAGCAAAGGACTTTTAAGAACTTGAGTCCATTCCACGTCGAGTTGCAGCACTTCGCCAGGTAAAAGGAGGTCCGACACGATCAATAGCGGATCCAGCCGATCATTTTGGAATAGGCCATCTCGGAGTTTTGCTAAATAATACAAAAATAATATTATATTGTATATTATATATATATATATATATATGGTATATATATATACTACGCAATATTATGTTTTAAACAATTACATAACTGTAACATAAATAAACATTTTAATCAATTTTGCCAAATAAAAGAAGGTAACAAACGAAAACTCTAGTCCTTTGGGGTTCCCCTGGATCCGCCACTGGTCACGATGTTGAGAGGTGCCCGATGGCTTTCGTCTGTCTGCGCTGCCGCGCGGCCGCTGCGCGTAGTCGCCGGCGAGCGGGCAAGACGCGCCGCGAGCGCTCTCCGTCGCCCGTCGCTGAATAATTCCGGCGCCTCCATTGGACAATGGCCCCGAGTGGCCCGCCGCGCCCTCCGCCTGCATAACGCAGCGCACACTTCTCGCGAAGCTTCGTTTGGGCCCGCGCCGCCCCGCCCCGTTGTAACTGCCCCATCAGAGTTGCAGGGCCTGCCCGCAGCGCTGAAGAGATCTTGCACCTAGAGGGGTTTGAGTGGTTTGACATTAAAAATGGGGTTTGAATGGACACAGCTGCCGCAGGTTTATTGGTATAATTTTACCTCGGGACGTCCGCACGGCATAGAAACGTGGATCTAGACTGGTTATGGAGAGGCAGACACCCTCTATTTGAGATGACCCTTTGGTAACAAAACATCAGTGTTTTGAAACCATCGACACCGATGCCGTGTCACTATTCCGCGCCCACATTCCTCGGTACTGATAACTTCCTCTGTATTATGTAGAAACACTGCAGGCGGCATTTGATAAACCTACCCGTGCTCAAGAAGTCTGTGGTTTCCGATTGCAAAGTAGTGAGTAGTGGAATGTAATAATGTCAGTACGAAATACTTCCTTATCTGGACAGGCTGCGCATAATGGGAAGAAAATTGAAATTATTGCCATTCTTAGAAAATAAATAGGAAAGTCTACAATTGTGAATAACGTACTAAGTGGTACGACATTGGATAAATATTAGTATGGCAACCGACAAAACAAATTGGTACTACTTCGAAGAGTTGATGTGGTTTTATGTTCCATCTAGTGTGTAATGAGAGTAGCTGGAAATCGATGTAGTTTTACAATGGTGCCTGGTAGCTGGTACATTAATTATAAATTATATAAAATAAATTAAACAACAATTAAAACAAGTGAGACGTCCTTCGACTGTGGTTTTATTACTGTTATAATTCCTACCTATTTCATATAATTTATAATTCATGTTTCACAGATTCAGTGTCTTAATACAATGCAGCTAATCATTCAATTTCATAATTGTATAAAATGTAATGTGTTACAGCTTCATGATAAAAAACTTCGAATCATCGTTTTAATAAATGGATAATATTGACTCAATACATTCTCTTTACCAGATTATCACAAATGTGTGGAGAAAATTGGAATAATAAGATATCTATCTCTGAAGGATGTCATCGCAAGTGGACACGCGTTATTTAATTGTTGACTATTTCATTTGAAATAGTTTATGCAATTGGATTCTGTCCTCTTCTCAAGAAATACGCAGAAGCTTTCGGAAGCGGCGAGAGCGACTCTTTATGCTAAGTGCGTTAAATGATTTGCTGAGAGGTAGAGTGGTAAAAGTCACTTACCCTTAATTTTACAGGAGAGCGTATTTTGAGGTTCATCAAATCAAAATTCTCGTTGTCGGTAATTAACGCAAGTAAGAGTGCTTATATATTCTAGACACATTAATTTTTTATTTAAAAATTTCTAAATTACATTTTTAATGTCACACACCGACAAAAAATCAAAATACATATAATTGTGAATTCAAAATCTATAGACACTTTGTGGATTAAATGAAACCGTATCACTTTATTCTTCCCTTTCTCATTTTATTCTTCATGAACATCATCTGGAGCTTCGTCTTGTTGGATTGCAACGCCAATCTACTGAGAATCATTACAAAAAGTATTACTGGTGTAAGTTTTATCTACACGTTTGACCTTCTACATGTAATATTCCTTGTTCACAAGACATACTCCTCAGCAATCAGCAGTCAAAAGAACGCAACCAATGTCCAACGGAACGAGCTCTCAGAAAGGAACTCCAACTGTTTTATTCCACTACGCCGCGCCTCACATTCGGCGTTTCTGTTTCGGCTCTGCGCGCTAAGCGGCCACTTCAAATGTTAGACTTATGCAATTTTGCCTGATGACAAAGGAGAGGATTTTGATGGCCTAAAACATCTTTAGTTATCCCGAAATCCGCCGAAGTGACAATGGCGCTCGTAGACGTCACAGAAACCTTAGATTTCACACGACTGACCTTACAGCTTCTGAGCGACGAAACCAAACGACTACGAGTATCTAATTCTGTGGAGAACATTTGTTGCATCCTGTAAATATTATTTGTTTTAAGTACCATTAAAATGATTTTAAAATCGATTAAATCAGCAAAAAGTGCTTTAAAAATAACGGAAAAAGTTAAAAAATGACATTATTAGAAATCGAAGAAAAAATGCAAAAAATTCATAAAAAAATATCATTTGCTTTAGTCATAACATAAAATGAATTCCTTTCCTAAAAGAAATTGTTCTAAATTGAAAAGAAAAAAATGAAATCATAAAAATCCGCCACCTACGGATGACATATTGCACCTAGGACTATTCAAATAAGAAAGAAGTGGAAATCGCGATATCACTGACGTATCCTGCCTCTTCGCGTCCGCTGCTCGCGTGAATCTTCGTGAATCGGCCGCCAAGAGCGCGCGCGCGGCGGTGCTAGTCGCAAGAGAGCCCCGTGTGAGAGCGCGCGCGGCGAGGCGGGATGCGACGGCCGCTGATGGCGCGCTTCTCCGCGAGGGCGCGCTGGCAAATCGCGAGTTACGCCGGGGATTATTGACGAACAGTGGCCGCTGATGCTGCATTCACGAAATGTTCAGACGGCGTTCTCAGGCGCCCCAGAACACGTGTGCTGATGAAGTCGCAGATTCTCGTTATTATTTCCCTCTCTGAATAATTTACCAAGTCTATGAGTCACTTTCTGGGATGTAATGACCATAGTTTACATGTGTGTAGAATTTACTGCTGCAACTGTTGGCTGTTCTGTGATAGCTGTGAACTGTACTGTCGTTTATCAGCCATGTTTTGAAATCACTCCTTGTGGAAATCCTCAGAAGAGGTAATGATGAGAGTTTGAAATGTCATCGCCGAATACAAAGCCGTTCTTCACAAGTGAATATATCGCCAAATGCCACCATTTAAATCAGATTTGTGAATTAAAATCTAAGCATAATTTAATTTGCGAAAATTTTGCTTAACAGGTGAGATTCAAAATACACCGGGCGAATTTCGTTTCGTTGCGTACCGTTGCTTCAACAGCGACAGAAGCTCAAACGATCACGCGCGAAATCACAAACGATCAGACGACGCACATCAGAAAAAAAATTCCTCTTTCGTCAGACGCCCCTTACGTGGCCACACACACGAGCCTATTTAAACAATGAAAGCGCACCCTCCGTCTAGGCTTGACGACCGGCTTGGTGGGCGGAAAGGCAGAGTCTTGACACAGGAGGGCTTTAACCTATTTCTCTACGTGCGCGCGCGCCGACGTAATCCGCGTGTTTGCCCCGCCGCGTCGGGCGGGGCGCGGCCGGGCGGGGCCGGGCGGGGCGGGGCGGGGCGGGGCGGGGGTGGCTGGGCGGCGCGACGGCCGCCTGCAAACACCGGCGCCGCCCTGCGGTATTTTTATGCACGTCGTAACCGCCCCCGATCGCCGGTCGCCAACGTCCCCCGCCCACGCCCCCGCCCCCGCCCCCGCCTCCGCTCCCACCTTCGTGGCTTGGCCGCCGAGCGCCGCCGCCCAACGAAGGGCCGAAACACGCACGCCCAAGGAAAAGGAGGAGAACGTTTAGCCTTTTTGTATTCTTTGGGGGGGGGGAAATTAAAATGCAGTGTAAAATTAAAATGCAGTTTAAGATTAAGGGTGAAGGACACATTTAGATTGATTATTTCGTGTTTACTGACTCGTAAGCGGAGGCGAGTCATTAGTCCCTTAAACGTAGTGTTCCTTAAGCACGGACGGCTACTATGACACCTGCGGACTGCACTGCGGGTTCGAATATCGGATAAGACTGAGTGAAACACAGGGCATACAAATTATTGTTATTATTATTATTATAACTATTATTATTATTATAACCTCCATTACCTCCATAATCAATTAAATTGAGGGAATAACATATATTAGACGCCTGAAATTGCATGACACACATAATGAAAGAAAGAAGTTCATGTATCATGAGCTATAAGTGTAGTAGTAGTTTTATAAGTATAGTAGTAGTTATTTAACTCATCAGAATAAACAGACAAGCCATTAAAGCGCAATTTTTCAGTAAACCGAAAAAGCTCCTTTTTATTAAGAGATACGGTTAAATTTCAGTGCAAACGAACATGCAAATGCAACGTGAAAATGCCCCATGAAAACAGCTGTCCAGGTGCAGAATTGTTTAGAGTAGCAAAATCATGCCTGAATGTTGCCATGATGACAGTCATCCTTCAACGAGGAGACAGCACGTAAAGTAGAAGATACAATATACATACAAAGATTCAAACATGGCGACAAGACTAAAAAATAAATTAAACTTTCAAGTTTGAAAGACTCCTCGCTTGAACTTGCCAGACCGGGAGACAAACGAGGATTTTTCTTCGTCATTTTTGAGGACAGAGATTCCGTGCTCAAATAATGAATGACACGTGAGGAAATGACTGTCGCTTTGGGATTGTATCTCCAGGACTAAGTAAGAATGCACGAAAAAATAACTGTACGGTAAAAAGAAAACATTTCAGAATACACCTGGCGGGATCAATCCGTTACATTTGTTAATTGTGACGAACGGAATGAGTACATGAAAGTATCGTAAGCATGAGTGAGTTTGTGTAAAAAAACTAATGAGATCGAGCAAAATGAGAAATTCAGGGTCTTCATAGAGTTGTTACTCTAAAATAATTTGGAGCGAATAATTGCAGCAAGAGAGTGATATTTTTGACACTATAATCGAAGTCATTTTTCATCCTGGGTAAATTTGAACTCCAGCACTGTCTCTTCGTTTTATCCACCCCTAGACAAATAGGTGGTGGCGTCCCAGCCTGCAATGCTTCTCCGAAGTGTCTGACCTCCTGAGCAGCTGGCGGGCAATCGAAGCGATTAGAAGAATTACGCTCCCGGCCTGAAGCGCAAACCAAGCAAGCGCAAGAAGCCTGCCTCCCACGCAGCGGGCCAATGGGGTGGGCTCTTCGAATCCCTCTCTGCGCTTCCGCCCCCGCACAAACAGCGGAGGTATTTTTAACCCGCGAGCCACGCGCCTTCTCAGCGCCGCCAAGCGGAGCCACTCGACGGCCAGCGACCGACTGGCCCAGGAAAATACGTGCTTGCAGCCACAAGACTCTCGTATGCTGCGTACAGGCCGTTTGGGAAAGACGCCACAGAAAGGTATTCACTTTGATGTGACATCGCAGACGTTTACTGCACACGCAATTCCCGAAATCAAGAAAAGGTACTATCCTTTTTTAAAAGAAACTCGTTCATTCCAACTATACTAACGTTGATGTAACTCATTCCAACTATACTAATGTTGACGTTTCCGGGTGCATCAACTGTCAACGGTCATTAATTCCGTCTGTGCAGTGCGTGCGGTTTAGGCTGTGATAGGTGGCAGCTGGGAAAAGAATGGAGCAAAACCGGAAAGTTAACCCAGACCAAGACATTATAAAATGAACGAGTACGAAAGTGTCTGTGTCAACAGATCTAGATTTTTAATTTTGACTTACATAATATTTTGTATACCAGAATTATAAACGACCGTTTCCGTTGTAAGACACCGTTCATAAAATGACATTTTATGGCACGGCCTCTTCTCTTCGCCCGGCTTCCCCCTTCGACCTCTCGTCAATCATCCTCACCCGTCCTCTCAGCCCGACCTCTCCGCCCGTCTTCCCCGCCCGTCCTCTCCGCCCGCCCTCCCTGCCCGTCCTCCTACCCGTCTTCCCCTCCTTCCTACCCGCCCGTCCTCCCCACCAGTTGTTCTACCCATTCTCAGTGCTCTCCCTCATCACCTGTCCTCTCTTTTCGTCCTCACAGTCCATCCTCATTGTCCGTCCGCACCGCCCTTCATTGCCCACCCTCAATGCGTGTTTTACCTGCCCGTGCTCTCTGCTGACTGCGCCTGGAGGTCATAATACCAACATCGTATTGTGACAACTGCAAAACTGCTTTTGTACTTGGTTTTCAAAATTAATTTCAATACTTTTATTAATTTATAATGTTGTTTTACAAAAAATTCCTTTCCTAACGCTCCTCAAGTCGCCAATTATCATAAAGTACTTACGCAATATAGCATACCATTACAAACCAGTTGCATAATATACTATTGTCACGGAGCAGAAATGTGTATGAATGGAATTTTTTAAATTTTATATTTGGATTAAGTTTATCAAACAGCTTTGTTACTTATTGTGAATAGGAAGAATGTGAAATTAATTATTAAGTCCTCTAATAAGTTGCATGCAGTCTACCTCCTCTAAAATTAGTTATTAAAAAGACTTCCTTTTTCCGGGGAAGCCTAACGAAATCTTACGCAGCTCCACGTTTGCAGGCGAGTTCTTGAGGGCGTCGCTGCTCTCGCTGGCTCAACGCCGGCGCAAAGAGTACGCGACGCGTCTGAGGATTGCGAGCAACGCGGGAGGGGGAGCGGGCGGGGGCGCGACGGGGCGGCTGCAGACAGGTGGCGACGGCTGCGCAGCGAGCAGCAACTTTTAATGAAACGTCCGAGGGTATCCTTCTCGCCGCGCCGTCCGAGCTCCGCACCGCGACGCAGCTCGCCGCCCCCGCCGCCCCTCCCCCCTCCCCCTCCGCCAAACACGCCTCTTCTACCCGACTCGGAAACCGGTATTATCCGCGCGCGTTTTCTACAACCCCTCATTTCGCTAGATGCGATAGGAGTGCGGAATTATTTATTGTAGGTCGCTTTAGAAACAGCTAAGGTCATTAGCGACCACCGTTAATTTACATGAGAAATAGATGTAATAAGTTTTACAATAATTCATATAATTTTATCCACACCAGCAATATTAAGGAATTTTAAAATTGATTTGCAACCTTAAATTGAGTTAAATACTTTCTATATCTTCTTATTGGTCCCAAGAGATCTTCTTAGATTTTGAAGGTTTAAGCATTCAATGATAATGTGAGAGGATGATAACATTCCTCCACATTTTGCACAGGTGACTGGGTCATTTTTTTTATTAGATGGGAGTGGGTGAGTGAGGAACGGCCAATGATTAATCTTGTGATAATAATTTTTTATTTCTCTTCTTAATGTGTTTGAATTTGATTGTGTTGTAGATAGGAATATTATATCAAATCTGTAGCTAATTTTTCTATGCAAAATAGATTCTACTACATGGGAGCGAACATTTTTGATTATCATATTTTGTCATCAAAGCACATTGTAAAAATGTATTCTTAATTCAGCTCATATTAGTAAAAGAGTGGGGATAGGGCTCAAGAAATTTTGGGTATGTAATACCCATTTGATGCCTTCCTAAACATGTTTGCGAATAATAGTTAACAGTAGATACTGGTTGTAGTTACCTATCCCTGGTAGTTAGATTAATTTTAATATTATAAAACAAGAATATTATAAAACAACTATGACATATGAGAGAGTGTAACTGATATATGCATTTCAGAAAAAAAATAAACATGTAATAAAATACGCCCTCTTGCAACCAGCATTCGCGTTCACGGCCTGAACATTCTCAAGAAGTATGTTCACCCACGGTATCAAGTGGCAGCAATAGCCCAGTCAAATTAGACAAATGGAGTGAAAAATCCCGCAGTTCTGAAAATTGACATGACTGACTGTGGTACCTTCCGCTCATTAAACTAAAAATCCTGAAGTACGTGGGATGAACTAGTGGCGGGGGGAACGAAGGCGTTTAAAGGTCTTTTTTTTTTCGTCTTTTGCGCATATTTTCATAAGTATCAATCATTCCGAAACTTATGCTCCGTACAAAATTAAAGTTGACAAAATTTTCTTCAAAAACATGCCATAACATCATTTTTATCAGAAAGATATCTGTAAAAAAGAGTCTTCTAAATGAAACCAAGAACTTTTAAAGCCTGTAATTTGTGCGTTAAAGTGTGTATAAAGTGTTAATTTTACTAAAAATCTTCATAGGAACGCTTTGGTACGAAATTTTGTGTACTACTTTAATTGTGTTGTAAATGAGCAAATGCTTAATAGTTTTGGAGATACAGGCAAAAAAGTAGAAAAGCATCATTAAATGCCCCCACCCCCGACTTACTCCTCACAGTTTAAGATTTTTAGTTTGAGATAATTCGCATAACGTGCAGCAGGTACCAATAATCTGCCAAGATTCAAAACTCTAGGATTTTTTCCTTTTATTAGTAATTTTGATCTACTTTGTCTGAGCATCTTTGTCTCGGACGTTGCGGTGTTGCGCGATTGAGGCATTTTGTAGGTCGATTTTTAACAACTTAGTCATTTAGCAATCACAATGATTGTTTTAACTGTAGGGGGAAGTGTTGAAAGAAACACGTAAGGAAAACCCGAACACACAAACATCCATGCCCAAGGCGGGATATTAACCAGCGTCCATTCGAGCCGATGAGCTACGGCCCTTCAGCCTTAGTGACCTCGGCTATCCAGGCCGGCAATTGTGGCCTTGTGTTGGCAAATCATTGTAAAAAACAACAACACATTTTACAGCGCAAGAACCGTCTGAGACTACTCAGGGACCATTGTCACTGCCCGGGAGCTGTTGTGGGAGCTGATGTACTATATGTACAATATGCATCGTTTAGGTATCTATGAGTGTAAGAGACTCCTTCGACATTTGACACCTATGAATTACTTTCTATTAACTGTGGTGTTGCATATAATTTAAAAAAATAAGTAATTTTGTCCAATATATCATAAGAAAACTGTCGAATCAAATGTTCTTTTTATCAAGGAAGCAATGGAATGGATTATTCAGACCTTGGCCTCCGAAAATGTGTTTCATTAATTTCCTCTGCTACGACTCAAGGACGATGTTTCTACCTCCAAGGTGAACAATGATAAATTGTGTACGGTGACGTTGTCAAGAATCAATTAGATGTAAAGGATGCAATGATTGTACTAAAAGCGCATTTTTTAAACATTTTTCTTTCAATATAACATTTTTATTACATTCGGATATTGATTATTTGAAGAAAATGGAAGTGAATTATCGGGCATGAATGCATGCCAAGCTTGGACACTAGATAAACCAGAAATATAATATTATGTAACTGATATATGACGTACTACAATTAACATTCTTTTGAAATTTTGGAACAAGTGAATTTGATTCTTTGATTAAAATTTAATGAAGACTGAGCGTATTTATGTGTTGATGGGCTCACACAAAGCAGATGGTGATTTCAGTTTGAAAATTTAAATTTTCGTCGCAACTATGTATTTTTACTTCATCTTTAAATGCATGTATGTTTTGTGGTATAGCAGTCATATTTCAATTACAAGTGATTTTTATTCCCTAAAGAGATGTATGCATTCTTTCTTTTCACTTGTTAGAAATATCGGTTCAAACATTTTTTACTTTTCCATTTAAACTCTGCCTAAGCTACATGCAAGATTTATGTTGGATAAACATTTCGCATATTGGTTTGTATTTTTAAAGTCGCGCTGGGAGCTTTTGATCTCATCGTACGTGACGCACGCAGCCCCCGCGACCCCAAACAGCTTCACGCGTCAATTGTCGTCTTCGGCCTGCGCCGTTAACAGGCAGAGGCTCGCCAGAGATTGGCGAGTGGCGAGGCAGGGCGGGGCGGGGCGGGCGGGGTCGCAACGGGTCTGGGCGGGTCGAGTGGCAGCTGAGCGTGACGAGGCGGGATGGGACGGGGAGGAGCGGGGCAGGCCGGGTCTGGGAGGGGCGAGTCGCAGCCGAGTGTGGCGAGGCGGGACAGGACGGGTCGGGAAGGAGCGGTGCGGGTCGAGCCGGGTCGGGCCGGGTCGGGCCGGGTCGGGCCGGGTCGGGCCGGGTCGGGCCGGGTCGGGCCGGGTCGAGCCGGGTCGGGCCGGGTCTGGGAGGGTCGAGTCGCTGTCGAGCGTGGCGAGGCGGGACGGGACGGGGAGGAGCGATGTGGGGCGGAGCGGGGGGAACGGGGAGGAGCGGGGCGGGGAGGAGCGGAGTGGGAAGGAGTTGAGCGTGCGAAGCTCAGCGGGGCGGGGTGTGGCGGGACAGAGCGTGGCGGTTCGGAGCGGGGTGAGGATGCGCAGGGATGGGCGGATGCGGATGGGGGAGGGGGCATGTGGCCGCGAAGCAGTTTAGGTAGCGCGTCACTCCGTCAACTCCCGTTAGGCGGCGCTTTCAAGCGACGTTTGTCTCGGCCGCGACGCGCTCTGCCGCCGCCGCCTTCGCTCGCCATTTGCCTCCCACGCCGCTGACCTTCCCGAGGCTCCATATTGGCGTCAGCGCGTATTCGCATCTGTCGTCTCCCAAACAGGCGTTCCACAAGGGCACGGCTCTAGATAAGTCTTATCCAGTTCATTTTGTGAAATAACAAGATAAAAATGTCAATCCGACATTTCTTGTCACCAAATACACTGAAATCTTCCCGCAGTACAGCATCATTTGTTATTTCAGCATCACGGTAAGTTAGTGATAGGTCACTTTCTGTGAAGAATTGTTATTTTTGAGGAAAAGCTAGTCAAAAGAAATATATCAGTATGAGAAAATCTCTGTTGCACAATAGTAACTTCATCATTAGATGCATGTATCTTTGACGGAATAGCAGGCTGAGTTCTGCGGTCTCTCGTATATAAGATGTATGCACAGCATTCCCTAGGGCAGAGTCCTTCATATGTACTTTTGTATGGGAATAAAACTTATTCGAAGAAGAAAATATTATTTACAGAATCACATGTACGTTAAAGCCGACATGGATAGCTGATGTGTGTTTAGAGCATGCACCGACTTAGTGTTCGATCCGAAGGGTCGCGAGCGTCAAGTCCCGCCTTGATCATAGTTGTTTGTCCCTTATCTCTCATGTACGTATTGTCGCGAAGGGCCTCGCGTTCTGCTGACCCCAGAGCAGAGAAGCCCACAGTGTATGGTCGAATATGCATCCCATCCGGACGTAAAAGGTAACCGGCTGTGGCTGGATAAAAGCCCCAGCTCCATCACGGGAGGTGCCCTTCCTTCCCGCTTGAACGTGACATTCTGCACCTGCACGTCGACTTGCACATTTCCTTGCATCGAGGAATCGTCCCAAGCGAGGCTCCCTCCCCAACGGAGCTCCCGACTTGTAGGTGTGTGTGTGTGTGTGTGTGTGTGTGTGTGTGTGTGTAAGGGAAGTGGAAAAGATAATTGTGAGGAAGGAAAGAACGTGTGCGGTTCCTGGCGCGTTTGATAGGGTGCTGTTCGAGCATTCGCCTCATCCTTTAGGACGGTATACTACTAATAATGGGTGCGGTTGAAGATTGTAAACGACGCCTATCACCTCGGTTTACCACGAAGTCCGACGTTTGTGATACCAGCCATGTGTCGATCTAGACTGTTGCCATTACCATCGTTTATGAAAAAAGTATGCAAACAAAGAAGAAAATCGAGTACTTCTCACACGCTTTCTTTATCTGCAACTCATTCGTTTCGATTGTTCTTTATGGATGAGAGACTGTTAAAATCCATAACGGACATCGGCTATTATGATTTGCGTATCCTGTGGTTGCGTTAACGTTATTAAGAATTCAGTATTACGAAAACATGTTTCCCTTATGTTTTCATGTCTAATGAAGACAAATGAAGGTAAACACAACAACAATAAGAACGAATATTTTACCGTGCGTATAAATTATGGAAAGAATGGTGAAGTATACTCTGTGTTTATGGAATACAGACTTTTAGTTTTCTCTCCGTAGAAAATACGTTAAGGTGAAAAATGCATGTAGTTTTTGTTTCGATATAAATAGCTGGTAAGCTTCAAAAACTATTTTTAATCGATAACCAGCTCAGCGTTTTCATTCTTTCTTAAATAAGTAGTACATAATGATATTATTGATTTATATCATCACCATTAATAACCATTTAATATCGTACATTAGTAAACTGTAGTATGAATCAAACATACCTTTGCTATTTTTCTTGAAAATTATTAATTATAGTAAAGCGTCTATATGACAGTTTCTAATTTTTCATTGTATTAAATAACAGTACAGGTTGGTGATATTCTGCCATAAAACTCCATAAGTTTGTATGCAAAAACATTTTTCCACAACGGCAGTTTTGATTTATAAAGAGGTTAAAAACATCTTATGTCGAAATTTAATAAGATAAAGTTGAACTATATAGTCTTAAATACTTTGACACTTTCCTTACCAACACCAGAAAAACAAAAGTAAATGCAACAACTACGAGAGAGAAACGATAGAATTATAATTGAAATATTGATGAGCAAGAAATATATTACTTGAAAATTACGAGTTACTAATACTTTGGATGTTGAGATTTGTTTATATCATTATTAAGATTTTAATGAATTATTTCAAGGTATGATGTTCTAAAACCACAATGGTTATTGTCATATTAATTCAAATGCTTTGTTTCCAAATATTAATCATTTTGAAATTTTGAAAGGATGCAGTTAGAGCGCACATATTACATAAAGCATGCAATAATAATTATGCATTTTTAATTTCTTATCACTTGAAAACTAACGTTCAACGCATTAACTGCCATAAAATGTAATTGTATTTTTTTATCATGCCAATAACAGCGATTTGTCGTTAACTCTGAAATAATAAAGCGCTTTATTCGGAAATGTAATGCGTTCAAACGGATCGAGTACAATGTTATATTTGAAAAGGTCTATTGCAGGTACATGGTCCAATTTGCTAGAGTCTGAGTACGAAATCAATTCGAAAGATGTTCCTAAAATACTAAAACTATTTAAAGTTCACTGCAATACTACTCGCAATACCTTGTCGAAAGGTTTTTGGATTGAAAAACCTTTTAAACTTCAGACTATCTTTAATTCATTAATTACAACCACCATGAAAAACCCATATATATATATATATATATATATATATATATATATATATATATATATATATGTAATGATGTAATGGAAACTGATACTTATATTAATAAATAACGAAATATAAACACCCGCTAACTTCCACAATTGATTTTTTTCATTGTTGAGCGCCTACCCAAATGTATATACAATCGAGTTCTTGTCTCCTCACACCTTCGTACGAGAATTCTTTCGCCAGCAGCTGCCTTCCGGAGGCCATTCATCTCGGGAGGCGAATGCGGAGACAAGCGATGTGCACGGTGCGGTGGCGTGCCGCTTTGCCTGTTAACTCCGCCTGGCCTACCGCCTCCGCCGATATTCATAGAGCGCGGGGCGTCCGAAGGGACAGAAAATGCATTTTTACGCGCCGCCCCCGCCCCCGCCCCCTCCCCCGCCAGAGGACGACGTCGTGTCGGTCGATGGCGCTGTGCATCCGCATCAGGCTGAAGTGGTTCGCTGACGACGTTGCCGCCGCAGCCATCTCTCACCTTCGTACGCCTTCCTTCGGAGGGAAGTAAAGCCGGCTGTCCCATGTTATAAACTGTTATACCCAAGTTGGCGGGTTCAAACTCGATCGACGTCGTGTTTTTTTAGGTCGAAAAAATTCTTGGTACGCCTTCCTTCGGAGAGGAAGTAAAGCCGGTTGTCCCATGTTATGAACTGTTATACCCAAGTTGGCGGGTTAAACCCGATCGACGTTGTGAATTTTTAAGGGGGATAATATTCTTGGTACGCCTTCCTTCGGAGAGGAAGTAATGCCGGCTGGCCCATGTTAGTAGATTTACTTGCATGTAAAAGATCCTCAAGCCTAAATCCTCAAACCTCTGAGCTAAATTCAAATCGCCTGTTTCTCGCCGAACAAATACCTCCTTTCTCTGCTAGTTGGTGAAAGGGGCGTAGCGAAAATTGCGTGGTCAGACGGAAGAGCAGGCCTCATGGCCTGAGTATCGCCACATAAAATAAGGCAATAATTTACTTCAATTCAATTCACCACGAGGTCCTAGGGTTCGACTCCAGCGGGCGGCCTATGTTATGAACTGAATTATATTTCTGGCAATGGAGTAGAGAGAAAGTTATGTAATGCTGCGCGAAAAAACGACGAATTTTCGGCAGAAAAACTTTTCTTACCCGGCCCTGATAACGAAAAAGTGGATAAATCCAGTTGCATTTGCATTTAACTATCCTTACACGTGGTGTAGCCAGAATCCATGATTTTTCGGGTCCTCGTTACCGAAAAATTGAATGACGGCAAAACGTGCGTTTGTCTGTCCGTCTGTGAACAACGCTAGCGGCTAAACCGTTCTCCAAAATTTTCTTTAAAATTGATATTCACCAATCGATCTGGCTAATGTAAGCAAATGTCAGCCCCTTGAATGTGCAACCGATATTTTAATTTTGAGGGATACTTTACATCATACCAAAGCGGCATCAAAATGTTCCAAAAATTGGATCCATCGTTTTTGATTACATTTTATTGTTGGATAATGTAAAGAACGTTTAAGAAAATGATATAGGTCAATACCAGGTGTTTTCGAACAGTACCCTGATATAACATCATGGATTAGCCGCGATATTTCCTTCCTCATCCTTGTCCTGTCATTTTCCTTAACCCACACAAACTAATACTTACGCAGTACACTTCCACATTTCTCGGGAGACCAGCGAAGAGCTTAGAGCTCATCCCATCCGTGGGTATGCGCCCTTTTGAAGATACCAGGAGACTTCTACATGAAACGTACCCACACTTTGCGGAGCACTGAGATTCCGATAATCACGGAATGGAGAATCCAGCAAAGTAAAATGTATTAATGTTATTATATAATTATGAGAATATTGCAGACATTAATGTATCTTTTATATCTGAAACATTTTGTTACGTAGTATCAAACAAGCAAATAACGACGTTGTATTTTAATAAGCAGCAACAACTTCAATATATACTTTTTATGGCTTCCAGACATATTGTCATCCCATATGTCTCAGATCCTTCATTTTGTTTGCAGCCGAGAATTTTCTTTAGATGAGTTCAAACCAGCTCAGAGTTCTCACCAATTTTTTTCGTGTTTATATTTTAAGAAGTTGTCCAAATTTGCCGATTGAATGTTGATTCACTAGCTAGACTTTATATTTGTTCTCACACGGAAAATCTAATTCAGACTTCTGTTTGTGGATACAAAATGCTCAGGTATTCTTAGTAGAATTGTCAAAAAGAAGAAGAAAATTGAAATAATGTTTTATTTCAACATTAGCAACATTTTTAACAACTTATAACGTGCTTATTTTTTAGTATAGTATAGTATAGTATGTATAGTCTTCATCACCGTGAGAGGTTATTTTTATTACTGCAAAGAAAATTTTCTTCTATGCAACTACGATACTCGTACTTCTAATTTATTTTCGTCTTTTTTCGGCCAAGTCTAGTAGATGAATGACGAATCATTCTTAGTGCTCCTTGCGAGCGCCCCCTATTGTTAGTTTCCAGACCAGCAGCGCCCGCGCGGCGAGAATTCTGAGTCGCCCGCGCCCGCTCCTTGCCCAAACGCTTCCGGCCGGCGTCCTCATCCGCCCGCGCCCTCAACCGCCCCTTCCGGCCGCAGTGACCTCCGCGAACGCCATCGGGCACCCGTCGCCCTGGGGACGCATTTAACCCCGTCCTTCGCCCGCGCCGGCGCCGCTATGAAAATCGGAGGGGTTGAGGGGGAGGGGCCGGGCCAGGCGCGAAGATCGTGGGGTGCTGAGGGCGAGGGCGGCACAGTGATCTACAAGCCTCACTCACGCGGCAGATTTCCTAAAACTTATACAATTCTCATAAACACACGTACATGAATATATTGTAGGTTGCGTTAAACGTTTCTTTACATTTTAGAAAACAAGACGAGTGTACTGTGGGATATGTACATGAAAATAAATTCAATAAGCGATGAACGAGAATAAATAAGTTGATTTTGTTATTACATAGTACCCTACGAAAAATGAAATTACAAAAATGTCAAAGAAAAATATGAAATCTATAGAATTGAGTCTTTAACCGAATTGAAGGCTTTAAACAGTGACGGCACATGAAAGTATACAAACTGTTACATATATTCAAATATGTATAATTTATATATCGTCACAAAGTTTCTAAAACTATAACGTCATTATACACATATTGGGAGAGATGGGAGTTCATTTGTTAATATTAGTAAATAAACAGTTATAACTTCAAGATCACAGGAATCGTTTATATTATTATCTACATGCTGTTACTTTTTTTATGAAATTATTTCATAAAATAAATATTAATTTAGACCTTTCATTAAACTTCAAATTTTGCCCACTTCACTTCTCAAGATATACCAAAATTTAATTGTTCTTGAAATGCAGAATTTATGCAGACTAAATGCGTGTCTAAGTCAATGTGTTTCTTGGCTATGAGAACATATATATGGTTTGTTCGACATCGATAAACTCGGACACTCTTTGACCGTTCTCCATGAAAGGTGGCGCATCTACGTGTTTTTTCATGCACAAGGTTTTCATACTGTTCATATTCTTGTAACTTTACTAAATGGCGCTGCAACACAAGATGGCGCTTCAATTAATTGAAATTTACAATCCACCTACGCTTCATAGCTGGTGAGCATTGCCGTGTGACATGGGGCGAGGCCGAGAAGGACAGGACAGGCGACGCGAGAGAGAGAGAGAGAGAGAGAGAGAGAGAGAGAGAGAGAGAGAGAGAGAGAAAGGGAGAGAGAGGGAGAGAGAGAGAAAGAGAATTGAATTGAATTGAAGTGATGCCTTATTTTACGTGGTGAGACTCAGGCCATAAGGTCTGCTCTTCCGTCTGACCACGCAAATTTCGCTACGCTCCTTTTCCCAACTAGCAGAGAAAGGAGGTATTTCTTGGGCGAGAAACAGGCGATTTGAATTTAGCTCAGAGGCGTCATTTAGGCTTGTGGATATTTTACATGCACGTAAATCTACTAACATGGGACAGCCGGCTTTACTTCCCCTCCGAAGGAAGGCGTACGAAGGATTTTTTCGCCCTTAAAAATTCAGGGCTTCAATTGGGTTTGAACCCGCGAACTTGGGACAGGGAGAGAGAGGGAGAGAGGGGCAGAGAGACAGAGGGACAGTGGGAGAGAGGGAGGGAGGGAGACAAACAGAGACGGAGGGATATTGAGACAGAATGAGAGAGAGGGAGAAGGAGATAGAGCCACTTCCCGCGATATAAACATACTACTTACGGGTCTAATGACATAGGCGGTTTTCGGGCGCGGAATCATCAATCAATCAGTCAACAGATCGAATTAAATTGCAGTTGAGATCGTGGGTTTGCGCCGCCTGGCCGCTGCTTCGCCCCACCGTGCGCCGCCGCCGAGGCGCAGCGCCGCGGCGCGCCGAGTAGGCCAGCGCGCCCTGGCGGCGAGCACTATGAAAATCGAGGGCTGCGTCGGGGCGGAGGCGGCGGCGATGACGGCGCGGGCGACGGATTGGATGGCCGCGGGGGCGGGCCGAACGGTGGCAGGGGCCGGGGAATGCAAGGGGGCGGCGGACACGTGTTGCGGTCGACGTCCTGATGCCTCCGCCCCCCCCCCCCCGGATGAGCGGTGCAACGCGTTTGAATGGCGCCAGCCAGCGGCGTCGAGCGATTGCAGCGCTTCCGGCCCAATGACGCCACTGCAGGAAACTAATTTCACACTAACTCAACACACGCGCTCTAATGCTAATCGGGAAAAAGTCTACGAGAAAAACGTGTGATAATTGCTCTGCCATTACAGTTCATATTCATTCATTATGGAAAGTAGATAAATTGTGCTCTATAATAATTGTCTGAGCAAAATCTATGTAATAATGACCAAAAATGACATCAATATTATAACGTCATTAAAATTTATATAAAAATACACATACTTGTTTATATTCATGTAAAGTCCACTATGGTTAATGTCAACATCTATTAACTAAAAGTGTAGGTTCTCTAAATGGCGTGACCGTGCTTGCCCTCTCATCGTGCTTCCTCGCCATGTGTGACCATTCTCGGGTCAATCGTTCGCATGGCAACATTCGTCGTGAATCTCTTTGTGTGAGAAGTATTGACAACCATTGTTACAAAGATTTCCCTTTGCCAAAAAAAAGAACCATCCAGATGTATTAACTATAAGGAATAACACAGGGGAAACTTAACTGTGTCCAAAATTCCGTGGCTATTTCCAACCGACATTTTAAAAATGGTACTTTCTCTTAAACATCCAATAATAATTAGTGGCAGCCTTAACGCAAAACGGAAATTGTGAGGTTATAATACCACCTCAACGCATGGTAAAACTAGTAGTGCTACAGAATGGCACAGACTTTCCCATGTTAGTTTTCTATTTCCTTTGGTCTCGGCTTGCTATTCGGACATGCCACATACTATTGCCAGCTGACATCTATCAGCTCAAAGTACATTATCTAATATTTTCTTAATTTTTCGTTTTCATAATAGAACGAAAATACTATTTTAAGAATATTAAAAAACAGTAAAACTTCGTCCTAGTTTGAAATTTTCTTTGAAAAATTTGGAGCGGTTTTTAAGAAAATGATATTTTAGTGCGAAATTAACTGTAAACGCTGAATTTGAACCTCTTTTTACAGAAAACTATTGAGATTCCGAAAAACTTAATATAAAGTAATTTCAAGCACTTTCAGACACTAATGGAATAGGGTTTATAAATCGTTAGAAATGTGCACATTTAAGGCGTGATAGATATTTAAAAAAGACATTTGTGTATTTTTTTTAAGTAAACAGCCAAATTAATTCTATGTCATCTTAAAAAATGCCGTAGACACTACACGTTCCGAAAAGTTTAGAGAACAAATTGGAGCAGTCTTTAAGAAAACGACATTTGAGTGCTTCTGAAAATGCAGAATTTTGAGCTAATTTCAACATGAAATAATTGAGTTGTCGAGAAACATTATCCCACATTATTTAAAGCACATGGACTTATAAATAAATAAACTAATGTGAACAAATTGCCGTTAATGTAAATACTAATATGAGAGACAAGTTAAAAAAATAAACTTTGTAATTTTTGAGAAAACAAAAGAATAGAGCAATATGGCGTTTATGTATAGACTGTATTTACTTCTATCCCTACCAAAAGAAAATATTTGGAGCCGTTTTTAATAAATCTAGTTTTTTGCAGTTTTGTTAAAATTGCACATATTAGTGTAAATATTGCGCCAAAACTACTAACATTTTCAAAATACTGTACATCACCTCAATTTGAAAGTTGTAAGAAGATGTCGAAAAAAATGCAACTTTAAATTTTCAAAAATTCGAAGTTAACCTGAAAATTGATCTAATGCCACTTTTATAAGTGTATTTTACACTATTCTTAAAAGAAATTTAAAGAAAAAATTTGGAACCGTTTTTGTAAAAAAAATTGAAAATGACTGGGACCTTTATGTAAAGTTCCCCCAAATTTTGAAGGAGGTTTTCAAAATCGCGGCGCTTTGAGTGGAGCTAGATCAACCAGTAAAATATCCATTTTGTCATATATCGTACGTACGGTTTAGGAGGTAGTGGTGTACACAGACTGACAAACGGACAAATCGACAGACGGACGTTTTACCGTTAATTGGTTTTTCGGTATCAAGAACTCACGAAACAGAGATTCTGGCTACACCACGTGTGAGAGAATGCTTTTTTAAATTTAGCAATTGGATTTATCCCCTTTTTTGTTATCAGAGCCCGGCAATGATTTTTTTCTGCCAAAAATCCGCCGTTTTTTCGCGCAGCATTACTTTTCCCATATTACGTATATACATATGTATACAGGAAAAATATATTCTAAATTGAATCAGAAAAGGCCTGTGCACTAGGTGTAGTGATAGGGCTTCTTGGTACCAAAAAAGTGTTTTTTTCAAAACGCCTGTCTGTCTGACAGCCCATTCGTTTGTCTGTCCATCCGTCTATAAACATAAGCGCCTAAACTATTTCTAGATTTTTTTCCCAAAATGATCATTCCCCGGTCGATGTGGCCCGACTCTAAACTTTGACATTTTGAAAATCATTCTTTAAACTTTTGGATACTTTACATGAAGCCCCTATGACATTTTTAAAACTATCTAAAAAATGGCTCCAAATTTTTTCTTTACATTTTGTAAGAACAGGGTGATACACTTATAAAGATAGCGTAGGTCCGATTTTCACTCTCAAATGAAATTTCGGAAATGACAAAAATTTGAATTCTTTCAGCGTCTTTTTACAACAATATTTTAAGACAGCAATTTTTTCTTCGAATGAAATTTGATCTCTATAATTAGTTTTTTCATTAACGACATATACATTTTTTTATATAATGAAGTTTTCTAGCAATTTTGAGTGAAGTATGAATAATGTTCAAAAATATAAAAAAAATTATAAAGATTTTTTCAAAAATGGCTAGCGGTGCTACGTTTCTATAGCTTGTATTTTATTTCTTTTGAACGTTTTATTGCCGGCGTGTGATCAGATTTTAATCTAAGCTGAGGGTATTTTATTATAGGAAGGTTTATGTATTTTGTTGAGTTAGATCCAAGATATTTCACTTAACATCGACATGTGTTGGTTGAAAGGTGGGAGATGTAAGTGTAGTATTTTCTACCACGCAATTTGCGAACATGAAGACAGAATAAACATTATTTACATAAGAAAAATGGAAAGTGAACAAATGTGCCGTACAAATGAAATGATGGACGAGGCGATGATCAGATGGCGAGTCCGGCGTTTTAAAATCAGGACCCGAAAATTCTTCTCTCGAATTGCGAATTTTCTTCTAAAATGGATTCTTGAAATATCACAAGAATAATCTTGTGTTCATTCTCAGTAGGCGAGCCACAGGCATGTTGATTCATATCGCCTCAGTGCTTAGTGTAGTTTGATGTAGCCAGTTGTTCCATATGGTCATTTTTACGACTTCTTTGCAGGAGATTTACGGTTCTGTTTCCCTGCATGAGTGCTGATAAGATTACGTAAAGAATAAGAATCAGAGGTCGGTTTGTTAAATATTGACAGGTCTGATTCACCGACCGCTTTCCCAATTTCTCTGCGCCACAATCGCACTGCAACCCGAATCGATTTTTGCAAATTATCCAGCCGGCGCGCTGCGGTCGCGTCGGCCACCGCCGGCCCTCCTTGCCGCCGCCGCAGATCTGATTTCCGCGGCCGCTCCGCCAAAGGAGCAGAGCGAACGCCGGCCGCTATTCATAGCGCCGCGTCTGCATCGTGTAGTCGCACGGACGCGGCGTTGCTATCGACCGTTGAATACCTCGTGGGGAAGGGGGCGGGGGTCGTAGCTAAGGTGGGAACGAGGGCGGAGGCATCTGCACAACGCGCACTAACTACGTAATATTTCGGCAGAAACCTCGTTTGCGCGGCGCCCGTCGCGCCCGGCCGACGCGACGGAGGAGTTGCTCTGGGGGCGGGGGCTGCAAACGACGGGGGTGTGGAAGCCAACTGCAGTGTCACAGTGGATATGTCGGACGCCTGCGAAATCGTCTTCTGTGTGGAGTTGACGGTATTGAAAGATGCCGAGCTAAAATTTTCCCACTTCCAGACCCTCTCTTCTGTAATGGCTCAGTGCAACAACTGTTCCGTCTTCAGCGTCTCTAATTGGTAGGTGCGAGGGTTCGAGTCCAAACGGTGACGGATTTTCGACACTGGCTATAACGAGGAGGTAACTTGGTCCAATTCACCCTTTCGTTGTGTGGGGGAGAATTCTAGTTGCCGGCCTGTCTGTTCTATAGTTTTTCGCGAAAAGTGGAAATAATTTGGGCACTAAGAACTCTTTAGAAACTTATTGTATTAGGTAAATGATAATAAAATGTACCGTTCAGAAAATCGGAACTCAAAAATGTCGAAGGAGCACCTTGATTTCAAAAAGATGTTGAGACGCTTTGGGATCAACGGCCTTCTTGAGCTTCCTGGGCCCTCTTAAGATCCATGACTTCCGGAGCAACCTGGACCATGACTTCGAGGCTGCCCTTCCTTGTCCTCGGGCCTGTGCAGCGCCGTTAGATCGATTGGTTGGTTCGTGATTCCGCGTGCGTTAACGGAAAAAATAATACAGATCATTAGTTCCGTAAGTGCAGTGCATGTCTTCCCTTGTGAGTGGTGATCTTCCCTCGCTAGATGGCGAGATCCGGCGCCGACATACCGCCGTCTAGCGGAGTTTTCGCCAACCAGGTATTTCCCACCTGAAGGACACCGCCCCAGCCCGGACAAGCTCTAAACTTCCAATATGTGTGATGAGGATAGAATGGGGGAAGGGGTGAGTATAGAATAGGGATGGGGAAGGGAAGACTGCGAGCGGTCCGTGGCCCGTTTGGTAGAGTGCTGCACCGGCATTCGCCTGGTTTTAATAGGAGAAACCACAGAAAACTACCGATCAGAGCAGCTGGCCGCTAAAATACTCCTCCAGGCACCGACTGAAGTCGACCTAGCTGACAAGCTAGTCACGAAAATCCTGCCACCGTCAGAACTCGAATGTAGAACCTCCCAGTCGGAAGCACTGCCGTGACATCAGTAGATTCACTGAGCCACTCTCCTGGTAAACTTTGAAAGAAATGCGTTCGACATTTCCTCAGATGTTCCGTTTTCCTCACCTTTATTAGAGTTTTTCCTGAAGGCAAATATGTTGCAGGTGGTCTTGATACCATCTTATAAATTAAGGAATGTGTGTTGTCTTGGTATCAGGGTATTTTTTCATTCAAGATATTTTCGATCGAGAAGCGATTTATCAGTGATTGCTGCATCTGGACGGAAAATGAAATACAACGAACACGAAGTTCATGCAAACAATAATTCGCAGAATTTCTTTGCCCTCCCAGACGCTACAATCTCTGATTATGATCTTTAGCGATAGAAAAGATTTTGTAAAATAATATATTCTTTCCTAGACAGCACCCGATTTTTAATTCTAAGTTAAGGCGTAAAAAGGGAAAATATATTATTTTCCCTTTTTATAACACAGCAATCCTTTTGAACTTATTTTCATTAAAAATGTTAGGTGAAGTATAAATTTTGTGTATTTTTTAGAAGTCTAAAAAATTCTTACAATTAAATGTGACACGTATTACTAAAACTTTAAGAACAGCTTGAATTTATTATATTTTACTTCATCAAACATAAATATGTTGTGATGTAACGGGGAATTGATAATAATATTTCTTTGGCGTTGTGTAATGAAAATTTTGGAACTACTTTTATCTTGTTTTGGTTAGTTTTATTGCGACGATTAAATATATTTTATTTTTTGTGAATTACTTCATTTGCTATAAGTAGTTACTAGCACGATATATAAGCAGACCTTCATTCTCCTATCAGTGTTGGTATTTCAACGTGTCCCTAAGTAACTTACTAGCAACGCACATATGTAACTTTAATACTGTGTAGCAAAATCCTCTAAGTGTACTCGGGAAAGCCGCACACTCATTATGTCCACAGAGAGGCTTTTCAGATTATCGGCTTCTCTTGGCTTAAACAAGAGCAGGCGGTGATTCTAATACACTTTCCTAACAATCTACCTGCGACCCCACTCCCACCCCTTCCCACCTCTGAAATGAAAGGCGCTATTCCTTCAGCATATTTTGACATCGGTACGTCCCGTGTAGGAAATGTCAACATACTTAACGAAAAAAAGGTGAAATTTGTTTATTTACGAAATTAATTTTTTTTCTATGATATTCAATAAATTAATTCAAGATTCCTTGAGTACTAGACAATGAGAGAAGTATAAAATTATTACATTAACGAAAATTTGAAACCTTTCACAGGAAACCTGAAAAATACATAATTAAAAATTGTTTTAAATTAGAACATTTTAATGTTGAAAAACACCGAGAAACATAAAAATGAAAGAAGAATTACAGGCTTACCTTACGTCATTTATACAAAATTATGAAGTAATAACGTATCAAATTGACGAACATTTAAATTCTTATGCTGAAATGTTTTCGTCCTGTGTACGGTGTTCTATTTAGTAAATTTGTTCACTCGTGACCAATGTCATTCCGATATTAATCCCAATATCATGAACACAATTCAATTCTAGTGTCAAAAGAGCCCAAAGCAACATGGCACTTTGGCATCTTATTATTATTAAGTAAACGTAGGTCAATTTGAACCCACAAATTAAAGAAAAATAGTACCTCTTGTTTAAAAATAGCCCAATCTTACTCGCATGGATCTTCCGAAACAATAACCAAAACCACAAAACCGCGAAACGTGTAGATAATGATAAAGAAAGAAAGTCAAGAATATTAATTTCTATTCACTAACTGAAAGATAGTTAACAATAGCTCTTATATTTCTCAGTGAATGTGTTATTGTGTTTTAATTCTGCATTCTAAAAGTAGGGAATGCGGATATTCCATACATTTGAACTAATAAGCTATATTTTTATTTTTAAGTGTACATATTTGCAAATTCCATGGATGTAGTACTCGTATGTATATGTGCCTCATTCGTTTTTAAATATACTTGATTGCTTGTTTGTAATTTGTCTCATATTTCCATTCTTTCTCACGCTTGTTTTCGGAAACCTTTTCAGGAGGAAATATAAACGAGACGAATGTGCCTGAAAGTTAGCGGGGCAGTATTGACGAGCGAAGCTGCTTTTCCTTGAGAATGCAGTATTTGTTCTAGCTTAACCTCTTGTTTCATATTATGTGTTGAGATGACAAATAAATTTCAATATCATCTTTTTCTAATGCGCGAACAAATTGACGGGACTACGCAACCTCCGACATGGAAGGCGTATGTGGTGTGAGTAAAGACCCAAGAACCCGTGAAAAATCCAGAAACACTGAAACAGCTTGGATTTTGACTAAAAAATGAAAAAAGTGCAGTTTGATTGAGTTTTTACACCTATTCTCATAATGCTCAAACCAACTGAATGCTCAAACTCAAAGCGACACTGCTTGCATCACTGCTCATCATACGACAACAGGCCTCCAAGAAAGAGTCAGCCTGACATTACACTTTTGCTATTGACGCATTGCGTTAAAGAACAGCGACGTTTATGATATATTAAATAGGAAAAGAACCGTTGTACTCACCATTATGTTATTACAGCATTCGTGAAGACTGCTTTTGTTCAAATATTTAATTCATTGCTGTGTTATACGCGTGTATTTTATTTCTTGGTCCTGATCAGTGCGCTTGCTATTTCTGGAAAACTATTTTCTGTGGTTTTGTGCAGCATTATTTCTGCTTCTAAAGGCCTCTTATTTACCTAAAACTGATATCTCAAAATCGCTTCGTCCCCAGAAAAAACAATACTTGAAGTGCCTCTCAACTGCCCACCATTACAGGCGCCCGCCAGAAAGCCCGCGTAGAGGGGGGGGGGTTATTCGGCTAATTTGCGCCTCCTCGCAGGCGGTGGGGGCGGAGCAGAGGCGGAAGCGGCGGCGCCACCAGCGGCGGGGGGCGCGGGTGGGGGGCGGGGGCGGGGGCGGGGCGCGGCTTCCGGGGGGCGTGAAGGGCCGCGTCGCCCAATTTCCGCCAGGAGCGCTGGCGGCGGCGCCGGCGACCGGTGCGTAAGAGACTTCCCGCCGCCCGAAGAGATTTTTCCGCCATTTTCCCAGAGGCAGCGTCTGCTTCTCGCAGAACCCGAGATACAAATGAAACGATGTGTTCACGCAATTTGTCCAATGCGGAAGCAGGTAAAAACTATATAGTTTAAAGGTAAATGCAATTGAAAAAAGTAAGTAGTAGGAATTAGTTCTTATTAATAGCTTATGACAGTTGTGTTTCAAAATTTAACATTTACGTTGTCCAATGCAGTTAGATCTATAGAATAATATCCGTATTAGTACGTTTAGTGTACATTTATAATTTATAATATTATATAGTCTCGTAGAAGTATATTGTTATCTTTAATCTTCTTGTGTCCCTGGATTAATGCGGATTTCAGAATGCAAACATCATAATTATATTTGCCGGAATTACATGTTATACACTTAAATTCTGAGTTGCTGACAGGCTACATCGAAAAGCGCTCTTGATATTGAAAGGCTTTCTTTAATTTCATGGCTTCATTGATTTTTGGCTGTAAACAGAAAATTTTTCTCTTTACTTTAGCAAGATTATGCATGCTTTTCCATTTTTCGTTTCTTCAAATATTTTCTCACACAATGTATATTTTACATCAAACAAAAGAGCAATCATTACTTTCTGTCTTCTTTTTTACAGCCCCACTCTTCTCGTAACGAAATTCTCTTTAGTGAAAATCTCACAAACTCTTGGCGTCAACTCTGCTGTCTCTAGTTTCTTATTGTACCCTGACCTCTTATACATGCCATAACTACATCAATGTACTTTCTGAAACTTTTTCTGAAAAATGTGTCGGTTTCCAAAAACATATACAATGAAAGTGACAATAACAATTGCAATTTACTGATGGCATCTAGGAATGTAATTCTGCATATTATTCCTAACGAATGTAGTACGTTGAAGAGCAGATAGTTGTACAAATATGTACCGAATAAAGCAAAAACATTAAAACTGATAGAGCAGCAAAAAAACTGGATTAGACAGCGTAGAAATTATGACGACTGAAAGAAAGAAAAATAAATCAGGAGGTGAAAGAAAGAAACTTGGAGGAGAAGAGGAGAGTGAACGAAGGTGGATGTGAAGAGAAAGGTGCTGAAAGAAATGAGCAGACGACACAAACTAGACGGAACAGGAGACAAGAGGGGAGGGCTTAAGGAATAGTGCAAGGGAAGGAGAGAGATGAGAAAACAAACAATATCAGGAAAGAGAGTGGAGAGCAGAGGCATATGTCAAGGCTTGAGGAAACGCGAGGAAAAGTACCAGCTAAGAAATTAGGAGAGGAGTCGAGCAGGTACCCAACATATAAAGTAAAACCCGTGAAGGCGGCGGACAGCTGACATGGTTCACTGGCATCACTAGCTATATAGAGCTAGGAGGAATTCGGCCACTGACGGGACGAGAATGTTTGCTGAGGGCTGCTCTGGGCGCTAGTGTTCCTAGTACGTTTTTTTCAAACAATGTTTATTATGACTCTCAACAAACGGACCACGGAACGCGCCCGATCTACCATTTCTCATCTTCTCCCCCCTCTCTCCCTTCACACGCCCAAACACATTTACACACGCACGCACAGCACTAACACCGAAACTCTGTGTTTTGTATTCAATTCTAGTGTGGCTTCTACTACACGCTACCACCCTCACCCGTCGTTTTCTGCGATTTCTCTAATCAATACCAGGCGAACGCTGGAGCAGCAGTAACAAACGAGCGTTGGACCGCGCGCGATCTTTTGTTTCTTTTTGTCCTATTTGTCCTTACACACAGTTACACTCACATGCACCAGACTATCACGTGTGTCCAGAGACCACTGGAAGCACACAACTCCCGGGGAAATCCCGGGAGAGGAAAAAGCCATAAACCGACGTGTAGTGTGGCAATAGATTTCACGGGAGTGAGGAGTTCCTCCAACCTCAGCTATAGCACGGACCACACTCACGAAATAAGAGCGAAACACCAAATTCAAAGCATTAAGATTTCAGAAGAAGACCATGAGATTTTGAGATCAATGACTACATCGAATTAGAAAATTACAGAAATTAAACAATGTGATAAAATAAAATAAAATAATTATTTAATTCAGTATACCTATAGATGACAAAAGTGCATGTGTAATTAATACATCGAAAAAAGCCGAGAAGGCTAAAATAAATCAAATCTAACTGACGACCAAAGTCCCCCGGAACCCCGGAGCTAAACACTGCGTTGCTGAGCCAGGAGTCGAAAGTGCGAGGAGCGAGGGCCCGAAGGGCGGAGGGCGGAGGGCGCGCCAGAGGTCGTAGGGCCTCGCGCGCCGCCAAGAGGGTACCTGCTGCCTCGGGTCGTGAATGCAATCTGCAGCCCTCAGCCGCAACATTCCCTCTCGAGCAGGCCTCCGCAAACACCACTCGCCGACGCGAGGACCGAGGCCTGCGCCCGTGTTCTATCTCGTTAACGCGTTTCGCGAGCGAGGGAATGCAAACGAAGGCCAAAAGACTTTTGCATTGAATTAACGCTACGCAGGGAAAAAATCGCACTCACAATGAGGGTGACGCCGTCTTGAAGTCTTATCGTGAATGTGTAATGTGAATAATATGAAATGCTAAATGACGTCTGAGAGAGGTAAATACATTGCCTAAATATGAATTACTTCCTCTTGAAACACGAACTTACTGGTTCGTATCTTGAGTGTAATTCATTTTTAAAAATGGTATGCTTAAATAATTTGTGATTTTAGCCTCATGTTTTTTGCTAATTTCAAAATGAAGAGATTAGTATCATTAAAATAGAAATTATAGTACAAGATATCGAGGCACGTTGGAGTCTAGAAGTTTATTTGCTTTTCGCAGCTCCAGTTTAGTTATGTCAACTTTCAATTCTATCTTTGAAAAATATAATTATTAGGCTCTCTAATGGTATTTTTGTATGTGAATATTTGCGTTTCTAGTTTTCAATCATTAATAGTTAAATCAATATTTGCCAAACAACCCCACTTGTAGGATGGGACTTGTAGGATGAACGTGTCTTAGAGTAGGTTGGCGTTAGATTGGATTAATTTACCGTACTGCTAGTAAATGCACTAATAAATCTAGGAGAATAATTTTTAGTGTATTTTTTACACAAGTAAATGCATGCAATGCAATGTAAGTTTATCAAATTTGGTCTTGCAGAACATCCTTTTTTCGGCGACTACAGAGCTCTGGATAGACTGGAAATAAAATATTAAACAACAGTGCTTTACCTACCCTAAAAAATTGATTTTTTTATAAGATTATAATTTTATATTTTTATATTTTTATATTTTGATAATGATTTTTCTCGTTTGTGAAACATTGAATAAGTAACCTTATTTAATTGTTTCAACTTTCTTACAAAGGAGAACTTAAACCTGCAAAAAGACGAAAGAGGTAAATGTTTGTAGATTTAAGTTACAAAGAAAGAAAAATAAATGTTTAATAGCAAGTGAATAATAACACTTTAGAATTACAGGTTGATTACAAAATGTTATAGCTCCTTCACGTCCACTAAGTACAAGTGGTCTTTATCATAAGGGGATCGCCATGAGAAGTATTTGCCCTGGGCGGGTTCCTCACCGCTACAACTCCCTGACGGTAGACAAAAAAAAATTGTAATGGGCCACCCGCTTGCGTCATCTGTCAAGCGAGCAGAGAGCTCACTGAGTTGCCGTGCACGACCCCATAGCTCAGTGCCCAACTATAAATGCCATGAAAAGGACGTACTTTTTGAACAGTTTATACACATCAATTACATATACACGTATATTAACACACACACACACACACACACACACACACACACACATATATATATATATATATATATATATATATATATATATATAATTATATACATACACATAAATTATATAGTCACATATTCACAAAGGTGTCATGAAAAAAGTAATATGATTTAGCAGTTCTATTTGGAATTTAATAATTTATTTAACTATAATTAAGTAGGGTTAATTTTGTTTTTTACTCTTGTTGGAATTGAAATTTTCTTTTCTACAGGTATGTTTTGAAGAACAATGCGCTCCCAGCCACTTGTACCGAAGCAGCCGCCCCGCATCTGGCGCGCGCCGCCCCGTTCCCGCCCGCGCCCCCGCCGGTTCCTCCGCCCGCGGCAGGGCGCGGCGACGGCCGCCCGGGAGGTAGGGGAGGGTCATTGTGCGTCTGGGCGGGAGCTTCTCCGCGCCACTCGCCTCCAACGTCGCCCCGCCCCGCCCCGCCCCGCCCCGCACTTCATCGCCCGCGCCCCCAGGCGCTTAGTGGCGGGGCCGGCGGCGGCCCGGGGGCTGTCCTCGCGCCGCGCCGCGCCTCGGGGGCGACCAGCCTCTCGTCTCCCAGGGCGCGCGGATTTGCGCACTGCGCTCCCGCCGACGGGCCCCACTGGCGACAGCCGTCGCCGCCGCCGCGACGAGCCCTGATCGTGACGCCGTATATTCCACTCACTGGGTCACTCCAAAAGTAACGCACAATTTTTTAAACATCCAATTTATTTTACGTTTCTCTGCTATTTTTACAGTATGTTGTTCCACTTTTGAGCAACAAAAAGTCACCTCTACACATTATCTCCGTCTCTTTCTGCTACTTTAGGCCGCTTTGGAACAAGGACGTGTGTACCCGCACGGTAGAAGTACGGTCTAGTACGTCTGAGCCATTGTTTAGCAGCCCTCACAAGGGAGTCATCATCTCCTGGAACCCACCTGGCACAAACCCTTTTTCAACTGCAATTATTTCAACATTCTGCACACACTCGCTTCTCCTATATCCACATTCATTGACAATTCTTTCACGTTACACGTTTGTCGACGCAAATGAGGTTGGGATTGCGCTGCATGTTGTACGGGGAATGTGAAGAGCGTAGTCTGCCGCTGCGGGGGAGATCTGAGTATTCTCTTGCCCTAATTCACCAGATAATCTGAAAGCCCACCGACTGCCATCAACAGCACCATCTCCGTAAACATCTTTAACATTTTACGAACGTTTGTCACTGTCCATTCTCACAGCACAGCATTTTTATCACAACACGCTGCTTTCTACGAACATCTAATACACCAGCCACCTTAAGCGAGTGATATCAGAGCAACACTTGCGGAACAGGTTCAACTAAATTTGAATTCAAGCGAGAAGAAGAATATTGTACGAAATTTGTAAAATTCATGTTCATTACTTTGGGAGAGATCTTCGTACATAGATTAAATTCTGACCCTGACTGGAAAAGAAGGTGGTCTGGTCGGTAGTTTCCCGTGGTTTTCCCCATCAATAACAAACGAATGCCGGTGCAGTAGTCTAACAAACAAGTCACGAATCGAGCGCGATCTTTCCTTCCTTATTCTTGTTCTCTCATTGCCATTTACAGAAACGCTAACATTTCGTGCATTACACTACACACACTACATGACGAGAGCTTAGAGCTAGTCCAGGCTGAGGTTGAGGATAATCCCCGCAAGCCAATGCGCAACACCCATGTTGGCGCTGGATCTCACATAACGGGGGAAAATCAAGGCCACATTCCAGCCATAAATTGCACTATACTCACGGGAGTACTGACTAGTTGACGTGCCCGGAAATCCGCTTTGCGCAAGTGTTGCCCAACGTCTCTCAGGGCCTTGAACTTCGGCTCCTCTTCACGCCGAACACCGACGTCAAGTCCAGATAGCATCTAGCCAATTCCTCATCTTTTGATTATTTTACGCATTTGGTGTGGTATATTGTTCCATCAACAGTCACATACTAACGAGAGGGGGTCAATGTTACATATCTACTGAAATCATGTTCCGCAACAGCGTAAGCATACGTGAATGCTGCGATCTTTTGAACGCTAATACTTTCAGCTGCAGATCTATTACCTGTAAGTTTAAACAAAAGTAAAAATATTATTCGTTAGTTATTGTAACCAGAATCAATTGACAAGGAAAGCATAAAAGTTTGTCTTGTGAGCAGGTCTATTTTTTATGAATTCTTTCAATTTTCGAAAATTGCAAACTATAAATAATGCTAGAAAGTATGAACTGTTGTAGAATCACTATTTCCCCCTCTGTTTTTTTTGGTAAGATGTTACTGTATCTTCGATTCGGATTTTTATTATTATCCTAACCCCAAATGGTAGTTTTCTTTTTCAACCCGCTTATAACGCTTCGTAGTAGCTTCTTGGAAACTTCGTGGTTCTCTTACACCTACATCTCCTCAATAACACAATGCAATCTTACTTTAGTATCTATTTATGTAGAGTACAGTTGTGTGTTCGGAACAATTTTTGTTGAACTTGAACAACTTGTGAATGTTGAACTAGTTCTTCTAAAATAGACTTTGTGTCACCGTGAAAAACATTGCAAGTATAGAAATAGTTGCCATGTGTCAAAGCCATAATATTTTGATATAAACCTGCATAAAGTCATTGTATTATGTTGATAAATACACAAAGCATCAATTCTTAAATATACAAAATTTTCCTTCAATTGTTTTGCAGTTTATTCCGCGATTTGTCGTTGACCCTCCTCTCGTTAGCGTTCTCACGATACAAAGGCAATAGTACGGACTGTGAATCATTGGGTAGTATTCTTATTATTACCTAATTTCACACACAAAAAGGTATGTACTTGTATACATTTTCATAATTTCACACAAAAAACGAATGTACTGTTGTTGTGTACATTTCGTTCCTTAAGCAAATTGATAGTAAAAAGGAAATAATCTCCAAAACTCTAAAAGATTGCATTGTTGAAGAGGGGCAGTATAACAGGTGTCGGACTGCGGTTGTGGGGATAATAAATCAGTTTCAGAAGTGGCCATTGAGGAGGACTCTATCTTGTCTTTTTGCAGGACTCACATTCGACATTAGGTACATTTTAAACTAAAAATTAATTTTGAAGGAGGCTATCAAACGCGTTACTACATGCTATACAAAATCGTTCTGGCATTAGCAGTCATTTGATCCTCTATTACTAGTTGATAATTAGTATTTGCAGTACTATACCGAAAACGCTCAAACAAGACTATCTGGTGCCTTGACGTTAGTTAGTGTCTACCTTAAAAATAAATATTTGCAAGCTCATAAGAAATACAAAAGAATATACACGGGACAAAGTTACACTCAATGCCATTACAAGCATACACTTTGCGACACGTTTACCAGCACATCGTATCACACTCCTGTAACCCCTCACACGGCTTACAAGTTGCAGTTGGAGGATGTCGCTGTAGGCGTCTTTTAGGAAAAAGTGACGCAGCGAGTAATAGTTTGTTCAGGTGCTCTTTCGTTTCAAGAACTGAGAAGATAATTGAAGATGATGTTCAACAGATATGGTATTTAGAATTAAAAGAGTTTGTTCAAACTGTCAAGTAAAGAATATAATTTAAGTATGTCATTTATGAAGCTTATAAGAGTTAAGAATAGTTAAGACAATCTTACTGGCAAATAGTAACTACAACCAGTGTTGCATACGCCATCTTAATTTCTCAAAGAAAAGAAGGGCTAACATCAGTAACGTAGGTTTGCATTTTTTCATTCTAATAATCAGGTTCTTAATGAGTTTAAAAACTGTTTAATGAGTGAATGGCATAATATTTAACAGGGTAACAGAAATATTTTTTTACTGCTAAGGAAGCTAATAGTAAATAAAGTTTATGATTCATTTCTTTCAGGAAAATGTGTACAAATTAATGCAATTTATAATCACATAATCGACTTACGAAGTGCTTGCGAATATATAACAAAGTTTGGTAAAATGCGCATACAAGTATATTGCTTTGAAGAAACTAACGAATCTATATGCATTCTAAATTCTAAAAGAATGAAATATAAAATGAAGTTGATTATTTTGTTTATAAATATATTAATATCGGTTAATTTGAAGAGACGGGTGAGTATGTAAAGGGCAATTAATTGCGAATATCTAAGTGTCAGTCGTATTTCAAAAATCATTACAAATCGCGATAATTATTATACTCAACAAGCGCATCTAAAACAATAATTCGTGTGTGTGTGTGTGTTTGACTAAATAATAATGTTACAAAATTACCCCTCAATTCTGTGTGATATATAGTAAACTGGTCATTATATGAATTAATTACCCTGAGTTTATAGTATATTATTAGTGCAATTGTGAAGTACGACCTCTACCGCATAATCAATAAGCACTACAGCTGTCAGAGGACATTTTAATCACTGAAACAGCACACGCTGAGTGAGTATTACACATATAATCCTAGCATAATACTCAGCAGAGAGATTGTGAAAAAAATAACAAAGATCTATGTGTTAGGCATCATTCGACATTTCACACGAGTTAAAATATAGAAAATTCCAATGATTTTTAATGCACTCGACAAATCTTGAGGCCGGTCAGGATGGCCAAGATCGCTAAGGCAGTTGTGCCGAAGCGATCGCGGACCGAAAGATCGCGGGTTTGAGTCCCGCCTCAGGCATGATTGTAATGTGTTCGTCCTTTCACACCTCTATCATTATCATATCATGTCATCCTCATAGTTACCCTATCGTTACACGCAATAGTGGTCGCCAATGACCTAGTAGTTGATGCGAACCTAAATACCAAAAAAAGTCTTGAGAGACCTTTGAAATGATGTGAGGGCGGACAGGCACTGCAACGACCGCCCTCACGAGCTGCGCCTATTTGTGGCTCGCTGCAGTTGGAGTCCCACATATGCACGCGCTCGACGTAAAGCTGCAAAGCCCCCCACGCTCAAGGACGCAGTAATAAGTAAAGGCGGCGATAATGCGCCGCTGCAAAATGGATGAGGGGCCCGTACCGTTTCCTGCCACCCTCTGCCGTCGCCGCCCTCGTCGCCGCCGTCGCCCTGAAAGAGGGCTCAAAGGACGGCCCGAACGGAACGAACACTCCTTGAAACATATGAGCAGCTATCAAAACGCATGCTCTTCACTGGTGGTGAAAATTTAGTTTGATATGAAATCGTGTACTTCTTCATACGTTTTACCCGTTTCTGCTTTCAGAACTGCATTTAATTTAATGTATTGAAATGCGTCTGAAGAAGTCTGAAAGCAGGAGCGTGTAGAGAGTGTTAAACACTGCACGATTTCATATCAACCTCAATTTTTTCCACCAGTGTACAATATGTGTTTTGATTAGTTGCTCCTCATATGTGCTCCTGTGGTGTGTATATCCCGATCTAACTACTCTATGTGTCGTTAGAATATTAGATTTCTTACCTTTGTATCCTTTATGCTTCTTCTTTAGAATGATGTTCATTTTACATATCTGTTTACATAATCAGATATGTAAAATGAACATCATTTTGTTTGTGATGAACGTGTATATGATATATATGACCACGTATATGACAGCATCAGCAGCTTCAGCTTGTATTTCTTCTTAAATTTCCATGTCTTTCTTTCTTGTACCTCCCATTTCCCGGTGTGAAATTTCCTAGACTTGAGTACGTTCGGTATCTTAGCAACTAATATACATGGTAGCGCGCTATCCGATATGTGTCCGATTATCGTAGTAGTCAATTTAAACATAAATGTTTGTAAAATCAATGGCATAAGACAAAATGCTATATATCACACATGGATAAATGATAGGGCGCAATAAGATCGTTTAGCATGTATACAGAATCACAGTTCTTTATAGATCAAGTATATTAAAAAACAGTTGCTCTTCTATAACGCAATACGTGAATAGCAAATATTTCACGGCAAACCGCCTCTTCTGTGAGGCCTTGCAGTTGCATGGCGTATGTTGTGTCTTATTCAGTACTGCATATGAGAATTTAATATCAGGGATGTGAAATATGAGAATAGGTGGAATATTCCAATCAAATATTTGAATTTTAGGCTTAAAATTGGAACAATTTATTTGTTTTTGGACTTTTCTAGAGTTCCTGAGTTTTAAGGGAAGCATAGACGTCACTTGGGTGGAGGGAGGGGCAGCACATTCTTTTGCAACTTCTGCGCGCATTCGAAATTAATAATATATTTATCTATAAGTACGAATAAACGTGGTATTCTCTCTCTCCCTCTCTCTCTCTCTCTTCTTCTCTCTCTCTCTCTTTCAGTTTATTGCGTCCAGGATGAGGTATTCCGGATCTTAAACCCAGAGAACGCCTCTGATGTGCTCATACGTAAAACCTTTTCACTAATTTTCTAAATGAATACCAAGTGAAGAACTTATTTTCAAACAGCCATATTTTCATTTGTTTCCTTTATTACAAATCAATACATTCTTGAGATGCTTCTCCATCTAGATACTGTGCCCCAAAATTGCGTTTTTCTATGTTATTGGTTAACGGTATCCGAAACCCGTCGAAACTTATCTTGAACAATAAGGCTCAATGTGAATGCTTTCCCTTCCTGCAAACTACATTTTAGAGGTACGTCACTTTGAAAACAAACTCTTTAATTGAAATTATTGACCGTGATTTTAAAGCAGCTATTTTTAGGAACTTTCTTTATTTTGTTTCATTTGTGACTTATAATATTAGGTTTAATTAGATTATTATATTCACGGTTCTTTAGCTATGTGAGGAGTAATAAAACACAAATCGTTGATACAAAAATTCCGCCAAATGTTACAATTACGCGCCAAGCTATACAACTTGAGACCAATACCTTTAAGGTACAATGATAGTTTCTATTTTATTCCTATCATTCAGTAATACGATGCTTCACTCCATTCTATTTCTCCTAAAAATCAATTGAAAACATTATTGTATCATGAAGATTCTCGGCCGGGATAGTAATCTTTAACGAATTAGTGTACGGTTTGGCGGTAAGTGTTTTGCTTAAAACATAAAATTAATTAACACGTTTTTATTAATTAAATTCAAATATCGTAATATAGGTTTGAAGTCCTCAAACAATAAACAAAAACCTGGAAATTGAAACTTACAAGGAGGAACATTTTTGTATAAAATAAATCATTGGATTTAAGACAATTTGTTATTTATTTTATTTGAGCCATCATTGAAACGGAATACACGCAATGTTCAAGCAACATCGATTGGAGGATTACAGAATCAAAGAGCGAAAAATGGGGCCGGCGAGCTGGCCGAAGTCTGCTGAAGGTATGCGCGTTCAGAGAAGCGTTGTCTTCCGAGCGACTTCGAAAACTGTTCCGGAGCCGCTCTGTTTGGAGACACTTTCTCTCTCGAGAAGAAGAAGAAGACGCACATATTCGCTTTGAAACAATGTAGAGGCACGGAAACTAATTTAAAAACATGATTATATAAATTCTTAAGGAAATAGCAGTAAGCTTGTATTACATTTTATGAGAAATCCTAGAATTTCGTTATTCACCGATATCTTGTGAAGAACATATAACGTTTGGACATTTCAAAATACCTTTTATTCCTCTCGTTATACTATAGAATAAACTTCGTAGATTTAAAACCTCTGAAAACAACAAATAAGTGGTAATAATATAAAATAACCATTTTTAATCCTGGGTGCGATAATTTTTAATTATTTATTTTAGGTTGCTTTATAAATTGCTAAGGTGATTAAGTCACTATTAATTTACATCAGGGCCACATTTTATAAATTGTAACAAAGAAAAATACTGAGCGCAATATTTAAAAAAATTAGAACATTTAATCAAGACCAGCAATATTAATATCAACTTTCAATTAGCACGACTTTGTTACGTGCAAACGCCGATATATCAAACAAAAGAACAATCTTCATGACGTATCTAAGAAATATATTTAATCCTACTTAATTATTAATTTTCGTACCACAACAAGTGTGAAGAGTTTTCTCAAGATAAACTCAGCTCCCTTTTTTCTTGGCTACGCCATTCTCGGCAGTAACTCCACGAAGCAGCTTTCCGGAAATTTGAAGAAACGCCGCTCGCGAACGGACGTCATAGGGCAGCGTCGCAGCCCTTTTCTGCGCGGGGGCTGCTTCCTGGGCCGCGCGAGGGGTCAGCTGCGGGGCCCGCGACGCGGTGTCGCTGAGAGCGAGCCCGGCCGCACTGCGCGTTGCCCCCAGCCGATTCGTCGGGCCCATCCGCCCCCAGACGCCGCGCGGGGGCCGGAGGCCGAGCTTCGTGAAACAATCAATTGCGTTCGAAGCTAGCGCGAACGAGATCGGAATGCCTCCGCACGCTCGCCTTGCCGTGAAGCCCATGCTTTAAGTACTGGGACCATTAATCAGAAATATAGAGAAGGCAACGCGAAGCTGAGACTTAGACTTTCAAAATCTACCTCTGTACTTGACTTCTAGGCTGTCCGGGTGACGCCGCGTCGTTGACAGAGGGGCCGACGTTTCGCCCGTCATATCGCATGCATCTTCAGGATAGCGACACCAAAGAAGTCTGCGATATGACAGGCGAAACGTCGGCCTCTCTGCCAACGATGCGGTCTAGAAGTCATGAACTCGAGTTGCGGAAGCCTACGTGTATATCTCTGTACTTCGCAACTCTAAGTATATTTATTACCTAAATGCACGTACTGAGGTTCTGACTTAGCGAACATCACGTACCTGATGAAGGTTAAAGGGATTTAAAAAAATCGAGAAATCACATATTTAAATACATTGCTAATCAAATTACGATAGATGCCCTTGGTTACAATTTTGTAAACAGTCAAAGAATTCTTTCGCCATTCCAGTGAAAATATTCTGAATATGAATGTTTTGGTGCCTCATATATGATTTAGGAATTATTAATATTAAGAACACAAAGTTTTAAATACTGATCATGTCGCATGATACTTCACGATAATCTCATTTTTACCTTAAATATTTCTCAAAAATACGATACGACCTATGTGAGGGATAATACACAATTTTAAAGAAACATATTATCATGAAATGTCTTTATATATCAGAATCACGTTTTCCATAATGTTTTCATAAGAAAAATCATAAATTCATCATTGGAATTTGAAATATTACTATCTACGGAAATAATTCTATTCACTCTATTTGTCTCAGCGTAACCCTAAGTATTCGAGTATTCTGTTTAACAGTTGCATACAAATGCAATATCGGTACACTGAGATCACAATCGTGGAGCCAACAAAGAACCCAAAATATATTACAATGTAATAGTCGATCCGGAGAGCCGAGATCTGTAAGGCGGTAGTGCCGTGGCGATCTCCGACGGAATGATCGCGGGTTCGAATCCCACCTCGGGCAAGGGTGTGTTTGTGCATGTATGCATATTTGTGTCGTCCAATCATCCTTCATTATCATCATCATTGTTCTACATCCCATCCCCCATCACTAGCAACTCTTGTGGATAGAAACTGGATTCTGCATGAGAATACCGATCCTCCCAAAAAGGAGGCACATACACTCGCCACGGGAAAAATGTAACTGAGCCTCAGAAACTGCAAATGTATATCCGCGGTCCCAGGTGGATACTTCGCGACCAAAAGAAAAAAAAGTCGTTGAAGAGAAATCTTAAATATTTCATAACTAGTGTTACATGTATTGAACCATATAATCATATATTTTTCTGCTAGTTTGAATTCAAACTCTTTTGTTTATGAGATACGGCAAGGTCGAATATAATTTTGAACATTTTTTGTAATTGTGGTCCTTTCCGCGGAGACCCAGATAGCCATGTCTATCCCACGTTCACTTCGATTGCACAACTTTTCTCTACATCGATAAATACTAAAATAAGATCGCAACGTGTTTACCGGCAGTCCTGGGTGGAAGAAAACACCGGAGTTTTTACGAATCGATTACACATGTTGACGGTTTCCAATTGTTTTGTTCGGTTAGACGAAACTATCACTTCGGGTGTCGAAAGGCTCTCATAATAAACGTTCTAAAGGATGAAACAGAAACTCCTTGCTTAAACAAAGATATTGGTGACGGCCTGGGTAGCCGAGATCGTTAGGGCTGGAGAGCCGCAGCCGCCTCAGCTCAAAGGACTTCGGGTTCGAATCCCGGCTCGGGCGCGGATACTTGTGTGTGTTCGTGTTGTCCTTACGTGCTCTTTCTACAGTTCACCCTACAGTTAAAACCGTCACAGTGGTCGCTTATGACCTAGTTGTTAAAAAGCGACATTAAGCAAAAAGGTACTCCCTCGCGCTGGCCCCGCCCCGGCTTGGTTTGCGACGGCTCCCGTTCCAGAATTGTGGCCCTCGTACGCACAAACCTGGAGTGTTGGCCCCCGCCATTCCCCAGCGTAGTCGCCCGCACGGTGGCCGTCGCATGACACGGCCTTCTGCGCCACTGGCCATTGAGATTTCTGAGATTGGGCTAGGGGCGTTTCTTCGGCGCTTTGCTCCCACGCAGTTGAGGCTTGGAACTTCGATGCCAACTTGTGTGAAAGAGAAATGAGACTGCAAAGTAAATTCTTCGACGACAGGGCTGCAATTTATTTGATGTAAGGAAGTTATTGTGTGAAAATATATATTTGTTTATGAATAATGTTGTTTAAAACAAAATTAGATAAGACGTATTTAGTGCTAGTTATTAATTGAACATCACTTTCGACATTTTTCGAAACATACAAAATGACCGCTTTACTCTAATAAAAATCCGTTTCTTTCAATTCCTAATAACTATATTAATAATAATACGAGATACAAGTATATTCTTTGTCGACATTTAACGTTTTCATCAAATGATCTGAAACGCAATTTTTTCTGGATTGTTCTACCCGGAGATACATCTACATCAAATTCTACCATATTTATGACAAAGAGACACATCAGAAACACTTCCTAAAAAAAGATTTACAAAAATTGTCACTACTAAAAGAGAGTTTTTAAAATATTTTAGTGTCTGAGTAATACGAAAACAAAATGCGTGAACTAAATAATTTTAGCTTACAATTTAAGATTGAAACAATGACATTAGTTGTTATTATACCTAGTTTACTTATTACCCATCTATTAATATCTGGCCAAATATCAACAACAAATGCTTCTCCAAGTTTGAACCGATCTCGTTTACTATAATCAGGACAATCAAACCTACGCGGAAGTCGCAGACAAACAATAGAAATTGAGATGTTGCGAAATGACTGCGGAGACAAATAGCACCGACGATTCACACCTTGTGAACATTGCCTTCCTGGTAGGGATTTTCTGTGAAAAGGGTATATTTACTGTAGAAGTATTGTTGAACGTTTCCAGGAAGGATTTGTTAGAAAGTTATTTCATATCATGATGTTCGCTTTTATTCACAATGGCGACGATTTTGTGGAGGCACAAGTTATGAAATTCTTTTGAACTAACTAATTAAAGTAATTTGAACTTGAAAAATATTATTGCTACAGTACCTTTGAGGTTCTTTTATTAGTATTTTGCATTAAAAAAATTTTGCTGTTTCAGAGTTATTTAAAAAGTCGTAGTTGGCCACTAAGCTTAATATTACAGCAGCTGAATATCGAAGCAGAAGTTAAACGTTGGAAGGCTACTTGTTGTGATATTAAAACTACCTCCAAAAATATTTAGATTTTGCTTTCAACGTTAAAATCGCTATTTATTTTCGTTAATTGTAAGAAAAAACATTATAGGCCGATATTGAAGAAATTAGAGAGAGCCGTAATATTAATTTGTGAAATCCTTTTTACTCATTTCAGATAATTCCTAGAATTTGTTTTCGCAAAAGTAAGAGGGGTTGTCATAAAATTTAAAATAATGAATTGTCTTTAAAATATGACGTATTCATGAAGCCAAATATACGAAAGTGGAAAATAACTTTATCATAAAGTTTTTTTCTGGCATTGCTCCTAATTCCTAAATAAGATTATCAAATGAAAGTTATACAAGGTAGAACTAAAATTGAACGAGGTGTGATAAGATACATTCCAAAGTTCTTTTCCAGCGACGACAGTTCTTTTATAGCCTTCAACGGTAAGCTACATTTACATCTAACCTTCTCCATCTCTGCTGTTCTCTTTGAAATTTCCTTGAGAAGCATTTCATAATGGCTGAACACAAAAGCTACAATGTTTGCGATCGGAAAGAGGCTTTTATATACTCGACTGAGTTTGATAACCAGACAATTATTTAGGGAACAATTCATAATATCTTATTCACTAAATATATTTTTTCTAACAATCACAATTTATTTCTTATTGAGACAGTTATTTATCGATTTTTGCTAAGCAAGAACATATTCTTGCAACTTTGTAGTTAAATATAATTATTAAAATGTTTTTACGTATAATATTAAAAACCAATAGAAATGTACACAAATATCGTCAAGAAAAAGCTATGGAAACTTTTCTACACTTGTTGATTTCAAATGCCGTTCCTATTTTTACTTTGCATACAATTTATTACAAAACTTCAGCGTTTAACTGTGCATTATGCCTTGACTCAATTACACATCCTACATTATGAATTTATAAGATATCTTTACCAAGCATTTCTCCTATTTGTGCATTACATCGTATTTATTTTTAACCTTTCTTTATTAATTCCATACATAATCGTCTTTTTATACGCTCCACAAAGTATTTGCTCTCTATTCTGGCTGATACGATCGGATGAAGACCCATTTTCATTCACGACATTCCTTTGTTCCGCAATCGGAATAATTACTTTACGTATTTTACTGTCAGGTGTAATTAGACTTTTGTGAAACCTAAGTGAAAAGCAGAAAAAGTTATCTCTTCAGAACATGGGGGAAATTATATTTTTAACAAGACTACTTCTTATGCGATTTTACGCACGAAATATATTTTTTTTAATTTGACAAACTTACATGTGATATGGTCTTTAAAAAGTATTATTTACGGAATTTAAAAAAAATTGAACTTTAGAACAAAACAAAACCTTTTTCAAGTATCCAAAATTCGTAAAGAAATTTCTTCTGTGAAGTTGTTTGCAACATAAATATTTCCGTTATTCACGTAAATTGAAACCCAAAATTAAGACGCGGAAAGTGGCATCAAATTTCTGAAAACGTGCGAAATTGCCAGAAGGGAGAGAGACCTAGCGGCCTTCCTCGTACTCACGAAAAGCGAAGCGGCGGCGGTGGCGGCGACGGTTCGGGGGTGGCGGCGGTGGCGATGGCGGTGGCGGCGGCGGCTGGCTGGAGTCAGCGACTGGGCCGCGGGCGGGCTCTGGTCGCGCTATATAGCCCGCGCCGTCCCGCCCCCGCTCCGCCCCCGCCCCGCCCCTGCCGCGCGCACGCACGCACGCCGCCTCCGCCGCCCCCGCCGCCCCCGCGCAGCTGCCTCCGCGCCGCCCCTCTGCGCCTGTGCTACCCCCTCCCTCAGCCCCGCACACCCCGCGACGCTTTTTTGCAACTTGTTCTGGGAGAGGATGCATGATTTTGTGGTGCAAATTTTACGTGTTATTTACTGCTTGCCCCCACTCTTCATCTCTACCCCTTAATCATCATTCTGCGTTTTTTCACCTGGGTCAAATAGAGAAAGCATGATTATGTCGTGCAATTTTCGAGTTTTTTGCCTGTTTGCTCCTACCCCTAAACCTCTATTCTCAATCACCATTTTGCTTTTCGTCAGCGGTTTCAAAAAAAAGAAACCATGATATTGTGGCGCAAATTTTACGTGTTTCGCGCTGTTTGTGCCTTCTCCTTACCTCTTCTTCTCAATCAGCACTTTGCTTTTTCACCAGTTTCAAGTACATTGGATATAATTTAGTAGTACGAATTTCTTGTACCTTCTTAGGCTTGTCTCAATTCCATATTCCCTTTTTTCACTCACTATACTTTTCGTGGAAATAGAGAAAGTATTTTTTGGACAGAATTTCATTACATTTTTTCTTCTTCTCATTTAGCTTTCCTGTCTAGTTAGATAACTAGTTCATATAAATATGCTGAAGACTGCACCTCCCAGAAAAGTTTAGTCATCTCTTCACTTCTTTTCGAGAGAAATCTTTCACTTTCTCTATACCTCCTCCGCTCGTCCTTAACCTTTATTTTTGATCCTCTCTCACCATACCGTATTTTTACACTACTTTACACTTGGGAAACATGATTTCACAGTTCAAATTTAGTATATATTTTGGCATTCGATTTCAATAGTTTTATCCTGGAGAAAACCTTTTTTTAGACATATTGATCTAAACTATATACTAGAATGAATTTCGTATGTATTCTTCTGGTTTTCTGATAGCAGTCTAAGTCAGTTCAGCATCATTTAATTTCCTCTATCTCTCTTTGCTCTCAATTGATTGGTCATATATACTTCTGAAATATTTAATATTACAATAATGCACCTTGGAAAGGTAAAGTAAGACTTTTGGTTTGACAGTGTATTATTCCCCACCTCGGCTTGTCCTGCTTTCTCTTACCTGCTTCTATTTTTTCTTTGAAGAAAGTTTCGATTGAGTTTTACATTCTCGCGCTTATTTTAAAAGAAGATAAAGTATTGCACGCGGAAAACGGCGAATTTTTGACATAAAATCTCTGAATATCGGGTCCTAGTAACGAAAAAGTGAATAAATCTCTCTCACGTTGTCTAGTCAGAATCCATGTCTTGTGTGTCCTCTATACCTAAAATTCGATTGACGGCAAAACGTCTGTCCGTCTTTGTCTATGGTTACCTAAACCGTTCAGACGTTTTTCAACAAAATTAATATTCCCTGATCGATCTGAACGAAATCTATGCTCTGTGAGTTTGAATGCTTCTCATGAATCTTCAACAATTTTCTCCAAAATTTTCTCCATAATCTATATATATCAGCTCTTTAATACAAATAATGTACAATTTTTTTAATAAAGCGTATGTTTTACGTAATTTGTGCGTAAGGTTTATACAATTTATGAAAACAACAAATAACGATATTATTTTTTAGTTTTTTCTTCCGAATAGAACAAAGAACGTTTAAAGGGTTGGCGCAGGTCTTATTTTTGTTGAACGCACTGAATTTTTGAAAAATGACACATAAAAATCTTGCGAGAAATTTTGTGCTGTTTTACCACCTCCAGTTGCAGATTCCCTCATAACTAGTCATGTTTGAATTTTTCGCTCAGAATGGTTGTCATTCTGAGAAGCTGGAAACTATTATTTTGTAGTATTTTATATGCTGTTTTATTAGAATGACCTCTTGCGCAAATGTTTCTCCGTGATCTGCACTAAGTGCATCTGCTCTTCGCTCTTAACCTCTGTCGCCACAGCATTTTTTTTAATGCAACCGTGGATTGCGAATGAATTATTCCATTTATTCAGCATTTGTTAAGTTTAAATGTACAGATTCTTTACTTTTCTAGAACTCTTAAAAAGAAACACTTCTCTTGCAGAGATATACACACAGCAATCGGCGCTCCATCATTGTCTTTATTCGATTTTCTGCCAGAATATCGTTCATTTTCTCTTTGCATCTTTCTTTATCTGATCAATATTTCAATACCTGGTGATATAATGGTTGCAGGCATCTTTACGACTACGCATTTCTCATCTCCTACTACGAAGTTATCGCCATCTGTAATTTTCCGCCCGCCTTTTGCACTACAACTCGTTTCGTTCTCCCTACCTTTCTTGCAATCCCGGATCGCGCATGATCGTCTCTCTGCACTGCTTTCCTCGCCTTCTGTCGGAAATAGTCACCTCTGTGTCCCGTAGCTTGGTGGTCTCGGCGAGGGGAGGGGGTGCGGGTTTAATTCCTGCTTTGGATGTGCAGGTTTGTTTTAGTGCTGTGTAAACGCAGGGCCTATACCATCCAGTAGGTAGTACCTTCAAAAGAACTATTCCCTCCTAGTCTTCTCCCTGCTATGAAACGTGTGAGGGAAGAGTGTACGTGTGCGACCAGCTGCGTGACATGGCAGTACGCTCCGAAATGGACATATGCACAATTCTTAAAAAAACTAAAAGAATATATGGACTTGCTGTGCACGGGCTGCCACCAATCTTTCCTTCCCGCGATAAGGTGCGAGCATCGCCACGGGCTAGCGAGTCACAGAGGCAGGAGGTGCGCTTACGAGGCACAGCGGGATTGAGGGGTGCGAGCAATACGTAAGGTTTTCTAGGGGGAAAAGGGCCGTAGAAAGGCTTCAAAACTGAAACCAGGAAGTGTCAGTTCTTAATCGAGAGGCTACGCTAATGTAAGTGAGTAGTAGTCGATAGTAGACAAGATGTCCAGTGATGATGATTACCTAATGTCCATTCTTCTGTTTCTAAGACTTCGGACAGTTTACCCTCATTAGCAAATTGTTTTCTTCCCTTTTAGTAATCCACATGTATTGCTTCTTAATCTGAATTCAGACGATTATTATCATCAGACTTCATTATCGTTTCAATGCCTTTTTTATATATATTCCTCTCTTCTGAACTAGTGTAGCACCCAGACCTTCTATTAGTTCGTTTCCCGGCGGTCTTTCATCACCCACCGCAAGAGCCTTCCCGAAGACTTGTGTACGAGCAGACTCTGTGATATTCGTCCCTCCCACTCGCCAGAAGCGCTTCCGTTGCTACGTCATTCACACATCTGCTACAGCTTCTCAGGAAACGAAGCAATATTAACCTTACCCCACGTTACTCGTGCTATTAGAATCTAATGGGAATAGGCGGCAAACCGAAACTTTTACTCCTCTTAGAGTCACTAGTTGTTACTGAATAACTACTTATAATTTTTAAAGAAAGTGCATTTAAAGATCTAAAGATGTTTAAAGATCTAAGATCTCTAAAAGTGAGAAATAGATTGCATTGAGAAAACCATATCCAGTTTTAAAATTAGAGGTGTAGTAATTCATATTTATTGACGTGATTTCTTCTATTCGAGAAAACAAAAATCAAAGAAACTAGTGGTGATACAACAGTACAAAGTTTCTGGTATTATTTATACCGTTTGCAATTTTCAAAATTCAGAAACTTCAACGAATATGAGGCCAAGGATATTGTTAAGCTTTCCTCATTTTCAGAAAAAAAAATTCAAGCCGGTTTTGAGTCAATACTTCTTTAAAAACTGCCTATACTTCACTCTTACTCTTACTTTCATAAAATTGTACATGACTTTACTTCGAGATCTTTGAAAAAGAGATTTCATTAGGGGAAAATCTCTCTTTACAATATTGTAATCGTAGGAAGACACCGTAAAAAAATGTAACCTTTGCAATTTTCGAATATTTAGAGATTTCAACGAAATGTAAACAGCTCCATTCTTTTAATTTTATTTTACGCCAAATATAATATAATATAATATAATATAATATAATATAATATAATATAATATAATATAATATAATATAATATAATATAATATAATATAATATAATATAATATAATATAATATAATATAATATAATATAATATAATATAATATAATATAATATAATTTTAATTCCGTTCTCTTTCAATTCTTATTCTGCCCCTAAGCGTGATCTCTAGCATTTTTATTTCTATTTTTCTTGGCCAAATTTTTAGATAATTGTTTGTTTTGGCGTTGTTGTAATGTCTGAGCTCCGTATAGTAAAACTGGTAGTTTACAGGAATCGAATTTCTAGTTCTTAATTTTTTCTTTTTCAAAATAAAATTTAAGCCCCAATATTTCTTCCAAGCCTTTGAGATCCTAGTTTTTATTTATTTCTCTTGTGTGTTTTCAAATGACAATGCTTGTTCCAGGTATTAGTATTCATTGACGTATTCAATGTTTAAATCTTTTATTTTCATGGGGGAACATGAACATCGTTCGTCATTATTTTTATTTTCTTGGCGTTAATTATTAGACCAGTTTTTTGACATTCTTGTTGTTCATTCAACATTGTTTCGAGTTCTACGGCTAATTTCGCAAACAATATTATGTAATCTTCAAATTTTAAGTTTTTGGGTTTCTGTCCATCAATATTTAATTCTAATTAGGATTTATTTTTCTAAAGATTTCTCTAGTAGGCATATAAATAACAATGGAGAGATTGGGTCTTCTTGGTGGACTCCTCTGCTTTATTCAAACTTTTTCCCGTGTCTTTCTGTTTTTACTGTCGCTCAACTGGCACAATAAATTCTTGCTATTATTCTATTTTGCTCAGGACCCCCTGATTTAATAATAATTACAACATGGGTAAGTGTTCAACAGAATCAAAAACTTTTGTAAAGTCGATGAGTGCCACATACACAGTAAAACTCTTGTGCCTTTTCCAGAATTTGGTTCAGGGCTTGAAGGTGGTCTTCAATTGAGGTGGTTGAAAAGTTTGAACGACATCCTGCTTGTTCGCTTGGCTGCTGTTCTTTAATATTCTTGTAATGACTTTGGAAAATATTTCGTATATACCGAATAGCAAGCTTATAGACCGGTAATTATTAATATCGACTCTCATTCCATTTTTATGTTTGTGTTATTTTACTTTATTACTTAGTGTTATTTCACTTTGAGAGGGTAACTTCTTTCTCAAAGTCTTTATTGAAAAGTTCTGTTAAATGCTTTAGAATATATGGGGTCCTGATTTTCAATAATTTATTTGTTATGCCATCTTCTCCCGGAGTTTTTCCTTTTTTTATTCTTGTATAACTATTTCCACTTCTCGTTTTACGATTTTTGAAAGTGGATTATTATCTTCAGGCCTGTTATCATCTAGACCATTTACAAATCTAATTCTTTTGGAGTCATAGAATAGCCATCGGAGCTTCAAAAGAGTGATTTATATAACGCGGTTGCCCTTTCAATTATTTCTTCTCTTTTGTGAATTGTAAGGCCAAACTGGTATTGAACTGAATGCATCCAGTGTCAGCCTTCATTTAGTGCCTGCCTGATTTTCTTTGGGGATCACATCATTATGTCGTGTATTAAGTTTTCATTGTGTATTCTCAGATCTTTTGACTTGCTTATCCACATAGTAATATTCCTTTCTTTATTGTGTTTCTCCTAGTTTCTTGTCGTGTATTGTGCTGCGGTAATCTAATAATTTCTCGCTAGTGGCTTACCCTATCTCTCTTTTTGCTGTTTTTGTCTTTGATGGATGCTTCAGATGCTGATCTTTTCAATACTGATTCAGATTGGGTAGCGAAGTCTTATGTCATTGTCTTTGTATGGATTCAATGATGGTAGGAGCTGTTGATGATTTGATTCGAACTTATATTTGTCTATGAATTTGTTCAATTTTTCTTTGAAAAATGTCTTTCTATTTATTTTCGTTCCTATTTTAACTGATGTCTTTATCATCCGATGGTTTATGTTGAAGTTCAGGTAAGCAAGTATTTCAAAATTTGACACACAATTTATGTTATATGTGAGAATGTAGTCTATTTCATTTTTCGTTCCGCCATCTGGGCTGTGCCATGTCCATTTGAATTTGAGGTTCTTCTTGAAGAGTGTATTACAGATTTGTAGCCGTTGAGCTAGTGCGAAATGAATTAGTTTCATTCCCCCGTTGCTCCTCTCACCATAACCATAATATAAAAAATTGGCACATAGGCAAACTATCGCAAAATATAGGCAAATTTAATTTTTTAAACATTTTTTTTCTCAAAACTTTTTTTTTCAATTTTCGCATCATGTGTATTAAGGGACGATCAAAAAATGGTACTAGTTCAATTTTTGTCAAACTCTTCGTATTTTCGAAAATTTGAAAAAGTTAACATTTCAAAACTAGATAATTGAATTATTGTTAGAGTTTTGTATTATACGACGTCTGTTCTAAAAAATTAGCTCTCCAAAGAAGATCATGTACAATAATTTTTAAAAAGCAACTGAAATTTGCGTAATTTGTGTTTGAAATGTATGCAATTTCCAAAAACATTCTCAGAAATCGTTCAATTTTTTTGATTAAATTTTCTTATTGTATTTATCAAGAAACAATAAAAAAGTGTGTTTGTTCACGAGTTCAAACCGTGGCTGACGGCGAGTTAATAATGAGGACCTGAGTTCGAACCTCGGTGGCGAAAATAATGATTACTGGCTGAAAACAATTTTGCATGTTCATGCAGTAGTATAATATTGTGTAACACTTGAAAATAATGCAAGAAAGTGTGTGCTATTGTCACACCACCAGTTATTATAGTATAGGGATAAAAATAATTGGAATTACATCAACAGCGATTCTTTGGTCGTGATAAAATTTGCGTGGAAAGTTCTTCCACACATATCAGGATTAAGATATATCGATGCTGTTCCAGAGATGTTTAAGATTGCTGCAGGGGAAGAGATGCTACACGCAATTTGTACCAGAAAGTCGGCAGTCTGTCTGCATGTACGTATGTGTGAATGGATGGAAGAAAGAATGGGCCATGCATCCCTTTTCTACATTAAACGCTCTTGAGCTAAAACGTGTTTCCTGGTCGCCGTGTTTTCATATAATTTAATTAAATTAAAAAAGCCTTTGTGCAGCAACAAGATGTGGTACACAATCCATAGAAATATTTCCGATAATCGTAAAGGTTCATATTTCTATGTTGGTAAAAGAGATTTGAATCATAACATGCATTAAATTTATCAACGGATTGGCTTATCTGGTTACTCCAAGTCTTTATGTCTTGTTGATATTAATGTAGGATTAGGCGCAGTAAAAAGAAACGATACAATTCAACCAAAATTGGAATAGTAATATTTACGAATAGTGGAAAGCTTACTGGGGCTGGCGTATCTTATCTTGCTTAAAAAGGCCCAAAGGATATTATGGTACGATAGATGTTAATAATTTAAATGTGGCATAATTTAAAAAAATAAAAACATGACATTACATGTTGTTAAATACATTTTACAGAATAAATAAATGAACAAATAACAAGAAGATAAAAACTAATTTTATTAATTAACTAATTTTAAAAATTAGGAACATTTCCCTTCAATAATACTGTAATTTCCTTTTACACATTTGAAAGTTTTCTCTCATTGAACTAAATCACTTTCATCTCGGGAGGTTCCAAAAAAATTACGACATGTTTTAACTATTCCCGCATCAGCATATTTGTATGGATGTAGAACGTACATGTACAAAAAGTTAGCACGTAAACGGCTAAAAACTGCCAACTACTCCTTCCATCTTTGGAGCAGTAGGGGCTCGCAGAATTTATGATTATGGGAGACGTAAGGAGGAACTGGCGGGTTAACGATCTTTAAAGAGTTACGCCAGTTCGATGTTGCTGTAAAGTCGTAGTTAAACTCAACTAATGGTTCTACAGAATGGCACAGAATTTCTCGTACTAGTTAATTTTCTTACCTCTTCATTCTGTGGTACGGTCGGTTTTGCCCTATCCTCCTCTCAGCTGACCCCTGACATCCATTGGCGGCTAAAGATATTTTTTCACGTTTTCTCAATTTTTCGGATCCCTAAATGAAATTTGACTTTAAAAATATTATAGAAGAGTAAAAGATGGTCTCACAAGCACATTTTAATTGGAATATTTGGTGTCATTTTTAAGAAAATGTTGTTAAGGCGTTCCTGAAAATTCGCATTTTGAAATTCATTACCACCCCTAAATTTCGAGTTTTCGAGAACCTTCATAAAAAGTTATTTCAAGCAACTGTACTCACTAATACGATAATAAATAATAAGTGCCCGTAATGTAAATGCTCACGATATGAGATATAGTTTATTTTTGTTTTGGTTTTTGAAAAACAACAAAAGAATACTTCAAAGATACATTTACATCGTTCAGTTCATTTAGCACTATTCGTACAAAAATAATATTTAAAAAAATTGAAGCTGTTTTCGAGAATATTTCATTTGAGCGTTTCTGAAAATGCGAAATTTCGAGCTATTTTTACAGAAAACATTTTATGTTTTTGAGAAACTTTAAAATACGTTGTTTGAAGCACTTATTCTCACAAAAGCCGTAATGGATACGGATACATATCTCCTGCAGTGTAAAGTCTCCACGAGAAAGTGTGTAGTTCGGCGACGAATTTCAACAGCAGCTGGAGAAGAATGCTGTTACTTTTCACGATAAGAACATGTACTACTGACTATTGCAGTTGGCTAATGACTAATGACTATAACGGTTGACGCTTCCGGAAATACGGAATAACTTGTCAGTCAAAACCTAAGCCCCTGGGAAAGCTCTAGCATTAAATGACGAACCTTTAAAATGCTTGCACTAACACAATACATTTTTAAATAAATTATAGCATTAATATATCCGATGCTCTCTCAAAAGCAAACTGAAATAATAAGTTTATTATCGAATACAGGAAAATTAGTAATCAACAAGCTTCACTAATATTCCCTACTATTTCACATGGTGATTACCTCTCTATTCTAGTAGACAAATTATTTATTGCACATTCAAGAAAATTTACCGTGAATACCGTGTAAAAAGTACCTAAATCTCTGACAGTTTAGATAGTGAAAGAATAAGAATGAAATATCGAGAATTGATAATGTTAGGAAAATTGTAACAACGAATAACTAATAGTAAGACTGAAAAATAATTCTGGCAAAGTTTATTCCGTCATCGTTTCCTTTTGTCTGTTACTCGCTAATTTCTGTGTTAGATGTTATTTAACAGCTTTCTAAAATCTTTGGACTGATGAAGCGTGTTTTAAAATTTATAGCACAATTCATGTGCATAATTTGCATTTGGGTACCGAGAAAAATTCACATGTTGCATTTCGCCTAGCTCACCAAGAGTAAGTCTCTGTAATTGTATGAGTTGACAAGTGGATTGTGGGTGAAGTTACCGTCGGTCCTCACTTCTTACCCGAGTGTTTGAGAGGGGTTCAGTATCTTTATTTTATTAGTTACCGCCTACGCTTTTGGAGGACGTCCAGTTCAATGTGCGGATACAGATGAAGTTCCAGCATGACGGCACCCCCTCGCTTATTATCACAGAGATCGGGAATACCTACTAGATATGCAATTTTCATATTGGTGGATCGGATGAAGAGTCCCAATAGCACGACCGACTCGGGCTCCGAATTTCAATCTGATGGATCATTTTTTCTCGGGGTTAATGAAAGACCGCGCTTATGACACTGACGTCGTGTGTCGTGATGGTCTTCTTCCGCGCATTGAAAGCGTGGTGGCAGAAATCAAGGACGAACCGGCAGAATCACGGAGGCAGATGCCGCCGATCTTGCGGTCACATAAGAGGAGGTCATTTTGAACCCTTGTAAAGCCCATTGTTACAAGAGGTGAAAATGCGAAATTATGGCTGTAAACGCAATTAATAAAATATTACAAATAACACTTAAATAATAGTTGTTTGTCTCTCTTTCCATATTGTTTACATAATTAGGTAAGAATAATGTCAGGGAACAATATTTAATGTACTATTTGGGCTATCTTTATGCAAAAAATGATCATTGACAAAATTTATTTTCTTTCAATATTTCAATAGAGTTTACACTATTGTCTTTTTTGCACACACAAATAACGAATGTAGGAGGACTGGAACGAGGACTGGATCACTCTGTATTTAATGTTGTGTAAGAGTGGGTTGTAATATTGCACAATGTTTCCTACATGCAACCACGACAAGTCGGACCCAGCTACCAAACCAGTGTTCGAAGAAACGAACCTAATATTTTATCTTTATACACCAAAAACTGAAATTGTATATATTTCATACAACACATACATCGGATAAATATAGTAACTGCAATACAATTTTCTAAATTTTATTATTATTATTACCTTGATAGAGAGGGCTTTTGTCTGATAAGGCGCTTCTTCAATGCCTTATCAGAATGGAATATTTCGTAGTAATTGTAAAAAGACCGGTGGTTGCGGAGTACAAGGTGTGTTCCGAAAGTAATGCAATTGAATTTCCCGCGTCGCTCCTATTGGTCGGAGTGGAATCGGACCACTTGCAGTAGGTGGGGGGGACTCTTAGCTTTGCTATGAAACCGGCCTCAGTGCTCTGCAAGCTGTGCAAGCGGCAAGACGTCGGTTATTGTGAATCTCTGCGCGCCGACCGTGTCACGGATAGAAATGGAATCGACGACCGAGCAACGTTACGCGATTAAGTTTTGTGCTAAACTGAAAAAGTCTCTTGAGGAGACTTACAAAATGATTCGTGAGGTTTATGAGGACTCTGCTCTGTCCGACTCTCAAGTTTCGAAGGGGTTAAAGGCCTTTAAGGAGGGCCGGGAAGAGGTTCACGATGAACAACGTTCTGGGCGTCCGTCAACCAGCAAAACCGACAACAATGTCTTTTTCGACAGCAAAGGAATGATCCATATGGAGTTCGTTCCTCAAGGACAAACAGTTAACGCTGTCTACTACGTGGATGTGCTGGAATGACTCCGAAAAAGGGTCGTCAGGACGAGAAAAGACATTTCCACTACCTGGCAACTCCATCACGACAACGCGCCTTGCCATAACGCGCTACGAGTCCGCGAGTTCCTGGTCAAACATCGGGTGCCAACGCTTCCCCATCCTCCCAACAGTCCTGTCCTCGTCCCAGCAGACTTCTTTTTGGTCCCTCGGGTTAAGGCGGCCCTGAAAGGAACCCGTTTTTCGTCCATAGAAGAGATCCAATCAGCCGTGACGAAGACCTTGCGAGAGGTCGCCGAAAACGCCTTCCAGAGCGCCTACCGTTCATGGCAGAGTCGCTGGAAAAAATGTGTAGAGGCCCAAGGACAGTATTTTGAAGAATTTTAAGTGTTTGTGAAAATATGTTCAATAAATTAATTTAAAAAATAATAATTGCATTACTTTCGGAACGCTCCTTGTATGGTCAGATGGTGGTCGTATGAGAAGTTATGTATTAAAAAACTTTTATAGAAGAGACTGAAGAAATATAAGATATTTACTTTTCCTCCTTATGCTATAGTACAGAGAGGAAATTTATTAGAGTCATCTGGAGAATTGGAGTCGGTCGTAAAATAAGAGTTTAAGGTTCTTTTGAGCAGTAACTTTACATGGTCAGGACTAAGAGAAATCAGAGTGCTCTAAACGTGATTAAGATTGGTGGCAAGGGGATACCCGCAATTTTGAACCCGAAAATCTGGATGTTTGAATGACATCCCGACTCTGCTCTATCAGATGTCTTTAACCTGAAGCTTAGTAAGTACGTCAGGAATAAGATCTATTTGTACCATTTAGAACTTCATTAATATATTTTAATTTTTGTGGGTACTTTACACGAAGTGAGTATGACGTTTTAAAAATCTTTTGGGAATTGGCTGTACATTATACTTCCTCGTATACATACAAAAATACTGAGTACTAGACGTAGCTTACAGAAAATTATGTATTTCACCGAAAAATCCATTTCAAGATTTCAACAGAAATGCACGTTTTGAGGTATTCAATACCAGAAAAATATGTTTTTTTCTCAAAACGTCCTTCCGTTTTTCCTTCTGTCTGTCTATGAACAACACTAGCGACTAAACTATTTGTGTGTTTTTTCCCCCAAATGAATATTCCAAGATCGATCTTGAATCAATGCTCTTCGATTTTGAAAAACCTTCTTTAATTTTGGAGAAGCTTAACACGAAGCTCTGGATCTTTTTCAACGTTTTCTCAAAAATAGTTCAATTTTATTTCTTTAAATTACGTAAAAGAATAAAATGAAATACATTATTAAAGATGGTGGAGGTCGGATTTTCATTATCTCTGGATTTTCAAAAATTATAAAACTTTGAATGTTTTCGGTGCGTTTCTAAAAGTACAATATACAACTACACTTCAAAAGACACCATAAACCCACTTCCCTGTATTATTTTGTATTTTCAAAATTTGCACAAATGTATTTGTTGATCTCTCTCTCTCTCCCTCTCTCTCTCTCTCTCTCTCTCTCTCTCTCTCTCTCTCTATCTCTCTCTCTCACGACGTTAGTATTTACATCAAAACAAAAATATTTACGAATTACCTTCGTATGGATATCGTGGTATTGCTCTAGATTGGTTATGTTCGTATCTTAAACAACTATCTCAGTGAGTAGAAATACCTTACTGGAATAATGGAACATTATGTACACACCTTTCTGATTCCTTACGAATTGCATGTGGAGTCCCGCAGGGATAGATTTTAATCCCATTCTCTTCCTACTAAACGTAAGCGGTATGCCCTCGACGATTTGAAACGGAAGAAAAGTTCTTTGCGGATGATTCGAATATTTTTTACAATAAAGATAGCGTAAATAGTACATGATCAGATATTTCAATTAGATATATTCAAATTGGTTCCGTAATAACAAACTAATAATAAATGAAAAGAAAATGGTTTCAATGCAGTTTTCCATTTCAAACAAACAGCTCTGATTTTTAGGTCTTTCAATTCAGTCACACCTCAAATGGAACGTTCATATAAATGAAGTGAACACTAAATTAAGCTTCATGCTACGCTTTCAGAATTCTTTCAAATTCAGTAAGCCTCCGCACTGTTCGTTGTGTATGTTTCGCGAATATTCATTCTTGCCTGAGATATGGCATAATATTCTGGGGAAATCCATCTTATAGATCCCAGACTTTTAGATTACAAACACGAATTGTACGAATAATAAGCAAATCCCACCCACGTGATTCTTGTAAGCCTCTCTTTAATAATCTATGTATTTTACCATTACCTTGTCTCTTGCTATATGAATCAGTGATTTTTGTCAAAAATGATTTACTTAAGGCCGGGAGTATATTTTCAACAAACGCCTATGACCTTAACAATTCACATACAATACATGTACATTATTTTACATTTATAATTTTTACAATTGTTTACTACATTTACTAGATTTACAATTGTAGCAGTGGAATTTTAAGGGCGAAAAAATCATTCGTACTCCTTCCTTCGGAAGGGAAGTAAACAGGCTGTAGATTTATTGCATGTAAAAGACGCTCAAGCCTAAATGAAGCCTCTGAATCTCCGATCGCCTGGTTCGTCGCCTGTGCGATGTACCTTCTTTCTCAGCCAGATGGTGAAATGACCGCAGGCGGAAGATGGACTGAGCCTTGCCGTGGAAAATGAGACGTAATTGAATTAAATTAAAAAACAACATAGGAATATGATTTCTCCACTTTGTTGTTACCAGGGCCCGGCAATATGAGTAATTGTGTCGAACATTCGCCGTTTCCCGAAGCACAATTACAATACTATCTCTTCTTACGAAGTAAGAGCGAGAAAGTAAAATATGTTCGGTTTCCTTTTGTAACACGTCCAAGAAGCAACCGTCACTCTGCTTGAGTAATTGATTCGTGCAACGGCCCGGGGCGCTCCTCACAGCGACTGCGATGCTAATTTGGATCAAGGAAGCGCCTGTGCGATGGGTAACGCCCTGCGACGACGGAAAAGGAAGTGGCAGAAATGGGCTCGCTGCCGTTCGTGCATGTCGTTGCGGCATTGATCTGAAGGTGATGAAAGTATCAGATCTCGGGGCAGATGAGTTTGCCTCCGAGTTTCCTAAATAAGCTTGATATTCATTCCTGTTTGGAGAATGTGTAATGTGAATGAAAAGAGTTTTGTAGAAGGATTTAGGTGTTAAAACTAATCATAATCTGACTTTTCATCAACACGTATTTAATATCACAAGCGATGCATTAAAAAATCTTTATTATTCGGAAGTCTACACATATCAATGACACTTCAAGTTTAAAACTCCTCTTCAATTGTCTTCTACGTACTCAATTAGAATTCGCCTCACCTGTTTGGTCTCCTTTCTACAAATCCCTAAGTAATCAATTACCATATTGAAAACATTCAAAAACGATTTTCCAGATATTTATGCTACAAATAGTTCAGGCACTCTGTACATGAAATTTTACATACAATTCTAGTTGACGAATTGAATGTAACTACTCTTCGTATACAAAAAGTTGAGACTGAATAATTGTTATATATAATAGTAAATGGTCTAACTTATAACAGTGAATTGCTGTCACAAGTGTCCTTTAATTTTCGAGGACAATCTTGATGGATTGTCAGTTACTTTACTTCAATAAATCTAATACTTATTCACAAAAATATTCTCCACTTAAGAGTGGAGGCTAGAAAGAAGTTTTACAAGCAGAATTAATGTTTATATTTTCAAATACAGTTTCATTTTTAAATAATGGATCTTTCGAACAATTCGCTCGATACACGTAATTCCTTTTCCTATTACATGCTTTGTTTTACGAAAGAAGTAAAAAACACCCGATACTACCCGCAGAACTCTTATGTATTGCTAAGTAGTATCTCAGCAATTATGGTTTCGGCTGCTCTTATAATAAATACTATTGTTGGCAATGACAACGTTTATAATTATTTCATGAAAAATGACAACGATAACGTACCACAACACCTAAATTATGGTTTCTCCAATTCGAGGAGAGTTGGCGACCTGAAAGAGAGTTTTGTTTAAGCAACAAAAAAGCAAATTCTAGCAATAATATTTTATTCTACTAAATAAATTTTTCTTTTGCAGTGTTGACTAGTTCTCGGCTTAAGTTGCGAACTGCAAATTCGCTAACAATTGTGTTAACCGCTAATTCGCTAACCAGTGTCATGGCGGGTGTCACTGCTATACGTTATAAATGAAGGGATGGAAAGTGTCGATAGTCGAAACAAAATTGTAGATAAGAAGTAACCCTTTACGAAGTAACCCTTTACGAAGTGTTCAAAGTGTGAAGAATTGTGTGTCATAATGAAAGGAGAGCATTCACATGATCTACATAGGCAACCTTTCAAGATTATGTAACGAAAAATGAGAGAGTTCATCCGGTGTAAGGTTGATTTCCTGGACTTTACCCGCCTAAGGACACCGTCAACCTCTTCGGCCCTTGTCTCTCAATATAAAACGTTTTAAACTGGAGGAGAGATGCATTGTATTTTACTATCGCTAAATATACGGGGAAAGTCGTGTCGAGTGCAGCGATCAAAATTAGGATACCCTGAATCCAAACCTCCCCCAACTAAGGTTAACTTCCACGCCACCCACCCCGACACCCCCAAGAATGAGATCATATCAGGAAATATTTTTACCCAGTAATGTAAAGAAGTAAAACGAAAAAAGAAATCTGCATGCGCATATTATTGATCTTTTTTACTCCAAAATAGTATCAGTAAACTTGTTCTGTGAAAGGTATTATTATTTTTATTTCTCTAACCTCAGTAATTATTTTATGTGTCGTTTTTCGTAATTGGTCATTTTTCAATGCTTCACTATTATGAAAAAGAATAAGGTTTGAAAGTGTCATAGAAATATTACAGTTACATCATAGAATTTAAAAAATTCAAATTTCCTATAATTTATTGATTTTCATAAAATTTCAAGGAGCATTCTAAGAATGAAAGTATGATTCTTTAAAAATTCCATTATTTCAATACATCAGCAGAATACGTATTTGACAACATTCATTTCGCCATCAACAAATCAAAAAGCAATACCTTTGGTATGTATGTCACGCAATATTGTACGAAGCAATCAGAAGTGCATATTGACCGATTTTTAAAACTGATTGTCTAATACATATTTGAGGAAAAATTCTAGAGACATGATCGCGGCCTAAAACACATTTAGGAATCTGAGAGTTAAGTAAAGGAAAACATGAGTTCCTGAAAAAAATTGTTAATAATAAACAAAACTGAATATTGCAAAAACGTGAGATGAAGGTGATTAATAATATATTCATGGAAAATAGCACTAATGAGAGACTTAGTTTAGCGAATTATAACTTTTAGTACACTTTTGTCAAATGGTTTTGCTAAAACTATGTTTCTCAGAAAGAATTTTTATAGAACATGTTGGGTCATTAAACGTCTTATAGCTCATCAAATAAATGTGTGAATTTTGCATACAAGAAGACTTTCTAATGTTTAGCTGCAGACAAAATGAGTACTTAACACATGAGAGTAACAAATTTTGTGATACACGTGAGATTAATCAGTTACTACCTTATTAAAATAGCTATTCGGTAAATGTGTCAAAAAGATAATAGACTGAGTGCTAGAACATAAAATAATAGACTAAAAAATGTGTTCAAAATTTTCAGTTCTAATTACTTATTGCGTCCGTACACCATAGTTCATTCTAACACAAATTATTTGGCACAAGCAACGTAAACCCGTCATAAGACTTATAAGTTTTTCTTGAAGCTTTAAGAGATTTGTCGTTTCTTAAAAATATTAAAACACTCTTACGCTCATTTAAGAGCAATTCTCAAGTATACTATTATTTAGCCATTGTAATAATGAATTCATGCACTAACATGTTATAAATATGCATTTTATTAAAATATATGCTTAAAGTATCCGATATATGCGCTTAAAACTAAGAATACACTATAAAGAAAAATGTAGTTATAATGAGTTAACATTAATTTATATGTAAACCTCATTTTACAGTGTAGTACAAAACGTGAATAATAAAAAAGATTTTCAAACATTTGAATAAAAAATATTAAGTGAGAGAACCATCAGCATTGTTACAAGATGCCGAATCTTTCAGGTCAGTTCAATAAGTTCATGCGCACGAATAGTTAGAGAAAGTAAATCTATTGAAGCGACAGTCTTATTGAAGACTATTGGAAAAGTAATGTTGGTATTATAGCATTGGCATGGTTTAATTCACTTTGCTCTTGAAAGAGAAATACACTAAAATACCTGACTTCGATCCACTTCTACACACAAACCTGTAATATATGCACTTAAATATGCCGCATACATTAAAATAAGGAGTACAAGAATACAAATCCCTGAAGAGATGCTGATGCTGATGATGATGATGATGATGAAGAAAACAAATCTTAGAAATACGCTATTATGAAAAATAAAAATGGGGTAGATTTGATTAATTTTTGGTTATAGGTAAAATAACTTACATTTCCTTTCGATAAACGCAACCAGTAATAATATGCAATTCTGCGGTCTACCCGTCTAAGTAATTAAATCCATATTTATTTCTTGATTTAGGTATTCACATTGTGTAAAACAATAGTTAAAATATTAATAAAGTATTCAAATAATAATAATAATAATAATAATAATAATAATATTTTATATATTAAATGTATTTTTACTTTTTCGTATACATAGTATTTAGTATACGTAGTACAGAGAAAGTTATGTAACGCTGCAGCAAGAAAAGGCGATTTTGTGATAGAAAAACTCGCCTTAAAATAGAACTTGCTCTAAACCCAACTTTAAACTTCAAGTTCAGTGCTACAAATCGCACAAATTTTGCCGTAGCGGTTATATTTCTGATTGGTTGGTTCTTGATATCAAAAATTCGATTGACGGCAAAACGTCCGTCTGTCCGTCTGCCCGTCTGACCGTCCGTCCGTCCGTCTGCGGGCAACGCTAGCGGCCAAACCGTTCAGCCGATTTTCTCCAAAATTGATATTCCCTGATTGATCTCAACGAGCTGGAGGTTTTGGGAGTTTCTAGCGGATATTTTGATTGCCGATGGTTTTTATACATGAATCGAGCATTTAATAAGCGATTTAATTATTAAGATAAGCATGTGTAAATTTATATTTCCCTACGAGCTCTTCACCGAACTTCACGGCCAAGACCCACTTCTGGTTTTCTACAAAAGCAATCAACCATATTGTCGTCTTAGCACTGAAATATAGCGCTGGTCACGCAGTGCATTGCGTTCTACCGGCGGTGACCTGCATTACAAAGGTATGTGGAGGCGCTGGTGTCGCCTACGCGACCTCAGCGCTTTGCGTCCATTCGCCGCACTACGTGAAGTCTCGGATCACGTACGCGCTCGCAAAATCACAACATTCAATAAGTAGCAATATTCCTTTCTCGAAAAGAAAATTGAAATGCAGCAGGGAAAAGTGTCAATTTTGTCAGAAAAGAATTAAGAGGTTTTCTAATGCAGAAAAATATACTTTTTTGTTCCAAATATATTAAGAGCTTATTTCCAAAATCACTAATCTCTATTTCTTTTTGTTTTCTAGTGTAATTTTCTTGCTGCCAAATGTTGTGTTAAAAAAATGCGTGCCTCAATGTTAAATGGTATCCGAATACTCTGGAGTCTATCTTGAACTGTAAGGTTGAATATGAATGCGTCCCTTACTGAAAAATTGTATTTCTGGAAGATACGTCACTGTGGAAATAAGCTATTCCTTTTCTATTGAAGTATATTTCTTTGTCGTTTACATAGTATAGTGAAAATTATCATTATGTGGGCTTTGATATTGAAAAAGTGTTGGGAGTTCTCATATTGAAAAAGAGATGTTTTACTTTCTATGTACTGCTTACGTAGTATATAGAAAGTATTGTTAATACTGCGGGAGAAAACGACGCATTTTCAACACAAAAACTCTTTTTGCCAGGCTCTGGTATCGAAAAAGTGGTAATAAATTGAACTTAGAACTAACAAATACACTTCTTTACTCTATGAAGTTTTGTTCACTGATACTGGTATTCAAAAATTTAAAATTTACTTCACTGTATTAAAGGTAGACTTGTGTGAAATTATTTTGGCTTTCTTGTTATATGTGCTAGAAATACTTTTTTTTAAATTCATTCTCGCTTGTCCATTGGCCCTCTGCAGCCGCATACGATAAATACTTTAATATTATTTATATACAAGAATCATTTGAGACATTATAAACAGAAATTTAGTTTTAGATATAATACACAATACAGTGGTTATATACAGTAGTTTATAATGGGGAAAGACGCATCTGTTTATGTTTACAGGGGATCGAAAAATTCTCTTGATAACTTTCTTTTTAATCGTTTGCGATAAGAATTTTGCTTACACATGTGAAAGTGAATAGCTGAAGGGATCTTTAATATTTTGGAATAGAATTTTACGGATAAGAGGGAGAAATGGATGGGGATTGGTGTAATACCAAGTTCATTATATAACTGGGCATTCGTAATGTACCAAGGTGCGTTTGTGATGCTGCGTAGGAATCTATTTTGACAAATGTGGATTTTGATGAAAAAAAATGTGGATCAAGATTTACCAGAATTATGAAGAAACTGAAGGACCGAGTCTTCTCAGATTCTTCAAAAGAATCGTCAGACCACGATGAATTAACAAGAGAAGACCTTCAAACATGAAGATGATAATTCTACAATGGAATGTGAACGGTTTTCACATTAAATATGAATTTCTTCAGAATTTTCTATAAGACTATAACTATGACGTACTGTGCATCCAGGAATTCAATTTAAAAAATCAGCACCATTTTGATGTAAAAGGTTATCAATGTTTTTATAAAAACAGAGTGGTCTGTGCAAATGACACAGTAGTTGCAATCTACGTACATAAGTCGATCAAGTGTAGTGAATGCGCCATTACATGTGACCTAGAAGTATGTGTGATACAGCTGCAAATTGGCGGTAGTATTTTTCACCTGTGTAATACATACATTTCAAATGCGTTTCAACTAGAATCTCGCCACCTAGACAATTTATACTCACAAATATCCGGCTGGGTACTGATAGTCGATGATTTTAAAAGTCACAACGTGATTTGGGGATCAAGCAGAACAGATCGTAGAGGGAAAATTGTCGGTGAATTTGTGAATAATGAAGACCTAAAGGTCATGACTGCATAACTGCATAAAATGTACATACTTCAACGCGGGTAGCGGCAACTCAACTTGCATCGACCTAAGCATCTGCACTCCAACTTTGGCAAGATACCTGAAATAGAAAGTGATGGAGGACCATCACAACAATGATCATTACCCCATAACATTGACATATGAGAACTCGATTACCCCTGAGGACATCTATGTTATATGCCCAGATGGATATTTAAAAAGGCCAACTGGAAGTCGTACCAAGACATCATCACAGCTAAAGTTCAGAACCTTAAGAAATTAAACATCGACGCTTGAGTACAAATAAACGACATTCTGAGCAACTTCACAAAACTTATATTGTGTACAGCCGAGGTGACTAAACCCAAAACAAAAAATACTAAAAGTATAAAGAAATTACCTTGGTTGACGAAGGAATGTGAAGAAGTGGTTATTAATTACAAGCACTGGTTTAATACATTCAAGAAACATAAAACAAATGAAAGCAAATTCAAGTTTAAGTCAGCACGAGCCAAGGCAAGAAGAATCATAAAAGAATCTAAGAGCAGTTGCTGGAATGATTACATATCATCCTTAAACAATAAACTGAACTATTCGGAGGATTGGAAGAAAATGAACGCCATCTATGGAAAATCCAAAACAAATTACCTGAAGTCTATATACACGCCAGATGGTCAATTCATTCAAGACCCATACGACATTGCAAATAGCTTTGGAAAATTTTTCGTCTCCAACTTTAGTGATGCAAACCTTGCAGATGGCTTCACTGAACATGAAGAAACTGAGAGATCTCCCCCAAACCTGGAAGTAGAATAAGATGAAACAGATGATTCAATACAACTGAATACACCCATTACGCTCCGAGAACTTAGGATCAATATACGTCAACTTAAAGACACCAGCGCCGATCCCAGTCGTACTAAGCCTTGACATCGAAAAGGCGTATGAGATGGCGCCGACGTATCATGGACATAATAACGAATCATGGGGTTAAGACAAGTTATATATTAATATCAGAGTAAGAGAATCCATATCAGAGAGATGCATGCTGAAAAATGGAGTACCGCAGGGCTCTGTTCTTGGTGTGACCTTGTTTCTGTTGATAATAAACGAACTTCAGACTAAACTCAAACCACTTGCGCTAGTTAACATGTACGCGGATGACTGTAATATATGCGTAACTGGTAAACATCTGTTTTCTGTAGCAGTTATAGTGCAAAATATCTTAGACACCATCCTCGCATTCTCCACTGACGTTGGCCAAAAAGTCTCCAAAACGAAATACACATTCATCATTTTCTCCATGAAACGATCCACTGAGAATACCCCATCCCTGAACCAGGGTGATCATAAGATAAAACAATGTAAAACCTTAAAAGTCTTAAGTCTGACCCTTGAAAGAATATCCTGGATAGCGCACATTAAAAACCTGAAAGTGCAATGCACCAAAAGGCTAAATCTTATGAAAATCATAAGCCACTCATCGTGTGGGGCCTATTATACTTAGTAGGGGCTATTATATAGTACTTAGAGCATATCAGGCATTGATCAGGGCTAAAATGGATTACGGCTGCATATTCTACGATGCTGCTAATAAGAATATTAAATGAATACTCGATCCTATCAATATCACTGGTGCCAGACTTATATGCGGAGCATATACAAGTTCGGTGATAAGCATGCTACCGGAAGTTAATTTACCACCTATGGATAAAAGAAGAAGAAATCTAATCGTAGTATATGTAATCAAAGTTACTGAAAACTGTGGCAACCCTATGAAAAAAATACCAACTTACAAACAGATACAGGAAGAAACTACGCTTCAAAATCAAACAAGCAAAACCAATTGCTCTACGGGCTATACAAATACTAAGCACATTATCAGAAACCATTCCACCTCTTAAACCTATCACTGACTACGCACCATGAACTATGCAAAACATTAAAGCAAAGAGCTGATAAACAATGTTAAGATGTCGAAAACTCACAATCAAGATATAATGTAAGAACCAGAATAGGAGAAGAAATTTCCAAATATCAAAACTACAACAAAATGTACACCAAATTGCTCGAAGAGGAGCAACTTGGTGGGAAGTGCCGCTGTAACGCGAACAAGAGTAATCTCAAGCAAACGTCCAGACAAGTACTCATTTTTGTCCAGCGAGTTATACGCCATCATCATCGCACTAGACTACATTCTAGAAGACAGTGAACGCAAATTTCTAATAGTAACAGACTCCAAATTGGCTCTGTCGGCTATTGGAAATGCCTTTTACTTTGGAAATCCGTTAGTCTTAGACATTGTTAGTATGATAAGGAACTCTAACATTAAAGGTAAAGAGATTGCTTTTGCATGGATCCCGGCTCATGTGGGTATTATCGAGAATGAGCTGGCAGACAGATCTGCAAAAGAGGCGTCACAACTAGATGACAAAAGCAACCTTCCCATAATACTACAGGGCTATCACGCCAGCATCAAGAGTAAACTACAAGAATTGGGCAGACAAAAACGAAACAATAACGCTGGCTGCAAATTAAGAAGTATATGCGATGATTTTAATGATGATACGATGATTTTAATCCAGCCACACCCGTCTGCAGAGCTGACCAGGTTGCATTAACTAGATGCAGAATAGGTCACACCAAGCTCACACATGCCCATCTGATCACCGGGAATGTGGCTGTTATGTGTAATGTGTGTAATGTTTCTATGTATATTAATCATTTATTTCTGTGCCCCAGGTCTGAGGCCGACCGGACGAGACTGGTGTCAATTTACGGTATGGAAAAGTACTAAACGACAAAGAACAATGCAGTCGGTTTCTCAATTTTTTGAAGGGCATTAACTTTTGTAGTGATATATAAAAAATGTGTATAAACTGGTCAATATTGTGATATGAACTTTCCCTCCCAACGTGTCATAATGCACCATGTATAAAATAATGTTATTGTGTAGATATCGCTAATAACCTTTGTAGTTCATGCGACATAAATAAACAAACAAACAAACAAATTTTCTCTCTACACCGTAGCAAGAAAGTAAAGAGAGGAGCTATTTTTTTTTTTCCAAATAGCAAGCACGCCTAGGCAGAACACATAGGTTTGGCATGATACATATTCTTTTGAAAAGTATACTAATAGGATTCAATTGATTATTTAGTGTTTCCAGGGGTGTCATCTGCTACTATCGTTCGTCCCGTAAGATTAAATGGAAAAGATGCAATTTTTAATTTTTTAGACATTATTTTTCTCAAAGGTGCCTTTATTTTTTTAATTTTTTCCCTACTATCCACTAAAAGATTGTAAAAATATTATGCTTGTTTAATATCCAGAGCACTCTGTTTTTTCGAAAATAGCAAAAAACCTTTCAAAACTACTAAATTTAAGAAATGTTTGCCTTAAACAAAATTTGTTCTAAAAAATCAGTTCGTTAAAAAATGATCAAGAATTTTTTTTGAAAAAACGAGCAGTTTCCCGTAATGTTGCTTAAAATTCATGCAATTTTTAAAAAAATTCAAAAGTCATTCGACATATTTTTTATTTTTCCCACATATAGCACCAGGAACGGTTAAAATAATGGCGCAGGTCTCATTTTTGTTGAATTTTCTAAATTTCCGAATATTGCAAATTTATAGATAGTATGAAAAAGTAAAAGCTGTTAAAGTACCATTAGTTTTTGAAGGTATAAAAAATCTGTCAAGATGGACCCTCCACGTTGAAAAGCATGGTAACTATGTTGTAGAATGGTATAATTGTACACTTTGTACTTTTGTAATAAATTGTAAAAATAATTGTGCAGATACTAATTTACTAACTCCCATAAAACAAAGCTGGAAATGAATAATGAATAAAATATTAAAATTAATGTGTGTGTTTAAATATTGAATATCGTTTTAATTATTGGCTGCTAAATACTGGTGGTCTTTTAAAAATCCTTAAACATCCTTTAAAAATCACAAATTATGCAGACGTTGAATGTACTTTTTGATATTAATTATCAGTGAATATTTGCCTCTGGCATTTACCGCGCTCGAAGACTGGCGATGCAGTCGTGTGTTTCCGATTAATGTTGTGTCTCTCGGACAAACTTTGGCGGTGCACCTCGGTTCACCTCGGTTCTCGTGCTCGTCGGCGTTGCAGGGCGCAAACGACCTAGGCCGGCGCTTCATGACGGCGAAGACCCACGAAGTGCCTAAGCAATCACGACCCCCCCCCCCGCCCGGGGACACCCCTGGGGCAGTTAACGACAGGCAGGCGCTTCGGCCTCCCCCACGGCGAGATGCCCGGCCTAACACGGGCTAAGGGGGGAAGTGTCCCAGGCAATGGAATACGAAGCAGGGGGCGGAGTTCGTTTCAGAGAAAATGTGAGAAACAAATTTATGTCTCGTTTAATACGGGTAGATCTTGAGCCTTCTAATAAATGACTTTCATTCTTCTCTGGTAACAACATCTGGTAAAGGTGAATTATATTTAACATATGTGGAGGTTGATTTCTGATGTAATGTAATTATTAACGTTGTGAGAGACAAGTGAAAAAAAATGTGTTTGCAATATTTAAAAAAAAAAAAAGAATATATCAATATGGGGTTTACGACATCTTATAGACTGCATTTAGCACAATACCCACCAAAAGTTTAAAGAAAACATCGGAAGCCATTTTGGAAAAAAATGGTTTTTGTAATTTTTTTATAATGTCACAAATTTCTTGCAATATTGCGCGAAAACTACTAAAATTTTCAAAAAACTGTACATGACCTTAATGAAAGGTCTCACTAGGGAGAACAAATTTTATTGATGGAAAAACTTCCATCTTTAATTCTGTAGTTGTTGGAAGGCCCCGAAAAAATGCAAACTTTTACAATTTTCGAAAATTCAGAGTTAATCGTGAAAATCGAACTTATGACACCTTCATAAGTGTATTTTACTATATTCTTAGAAGAAATTTAAAGAAAAAATTATAACACTTTTTGAGAAAATTTTGCAAATGTGCCATGGGTTTCATGTAAAGTGCCCCCAAAAACTAATGAATGATTTTCAAAATCGCAGAGCTTCGACTCTGCCCAAATCAACAGGGGTTTGTTCAATTTCCGAAAAAAATCGTACGTATGGTTTAGCACGCATCGTACGCGTGGTTACGGACGGACAGACAGACGGACGGACGTTTGGAGAAAAACCACATTTTAGGGATCAGGGGACCCCAAAACGTGTATTCACGTTGAAATCTTAAAATCGATTTTCCGCAACATTCTTCCCCTGTGCTACGTATGTTTTTCCGTATAAACATATGTATATGGGGAAATATACTAGTGGTGCTACACAATGGCACAGGCTTTCCCGTGTTAGTTTTCTATTTTCTTTGGTCTCGAATAGCCAAACGAACTTGCCATATACCTTTGCCAATTGTCTTCTATCGTCGCCCAAAATATTTTTTTTTACATTTTCTTAATTTTTCGGTTTCCTAATAATAGAACGGAAATATTATTTCAAGAGTATTATAGAACCATAAAATCTCGTCATTAATAGTAATTTTCTTTGAAACACTGAACCGTTTTCAAGAAAATGACGCTTAAACCCTACCGTAAATTCGAAATTTGAAGCTTCTTTTTAAGAAAATGTATGAATTTTCGAAAGCCTTCATTCACAGATATTTGAAGTACATTAACTCACAAATACAACAGTATTTACAATTTCCTGAAAATAAACTTCTAAACGGCGTGAGAGATCTAATAAAAAATTACATTTGTGAAATTTTTTTTAAAACAAAAATAATACTTGGAAAGAACTTTACTTCATTATAAATGGTGCAATTGGCACTATCCATTCCAAAAGTTTTAAGAAAACATTTGAAGCAGTTTTTGAGAAAATGGCGTTTGGGCGTTTCTGAAATTGCAAAATTTTGAGCTAGCTGTGACAGAAAACGGTTGAGTTTTCGAGAACCTTTATAAGACGTTATTTAAAGCACATATTCTCATAAATATAAGGATATGCACAAATTGTCGCTAATATTTAGAACGTGAGAGATAAGTAAAAACGATTACTTTTTGTAATTTTTGAAATAAAACAAAAGATTAGAGCAAACTGATGTTTATGTCATCTTAGAATGTATTTAACACACTCCCTACCAAAAGTTTAAAGGGAAAATGTGGAGCCATTTTTGAGAAAATCTTGTTCTTGTAATTTGTTTACAAAATTGCACAAATTGCACGATATATTAAGCAAAAAGTACTACAATTTTCAAAAAATGTGCAAGAACTTAATAAAAGAACCCACTAGGGAGAACAAATTTCATTTGATGGAATAATTTCTATCAGCAATTTTGGAGTGATTGGAAAATTCTTTTAAAAAAATCACTGCTTTGAAAATTTAAAGTTAACCATGAAAATCAGACATATGCCACCTTTAAAAGTGTATTTTCCTCTCATCTTACTAGAAATTTAAAAACAAAGGAGACAATTTTGAGAAATGTTTTAATGTCCCAGGGTCTTCAGGTACTGCCATGTAAAGTACTTCAAAAAACCAATTAATGATTTTGAAAATCGCAGATCTTTCTCTCATGCCAAATGAATAGAGGTTTCTTTAATTTAGAAAACAATTCTGCGCATGGTTTAGGCATGAAAATGTTTATATACACCAGACAGCCAGACAGACGGTCAGACGTTTTGAAAAAAAACAACACTTTTTCAGTATAAGGGGGCTACAAAATGTGTATTTCCGTTGAAATCTCGAAATCGATTTCCCGCAGAATTACATTACTTTCCTTATACTACGTATATTATTCCGTGCATACGTACGTATTTATTGTCCTCTTTTAATGATCTGACCGTAAAAAATGGAAATTTTATTTGAATTTCAATCGCAATATTTCACAGCACTACTTCACTTCTAGCTCTGTGTCATAGTAACTGTTCTAAAACTGTGGTTTAATCACTGTATAAAATTTAATATACTTATCTTACCATGTTTTATTCATTCATTATTTTCCTTTAACTAATAAACTATTATATAAGTTATAAATCTCAAGGTCGTAATCGGATCCAGAAGCTCCCTAAAAGAGTTATCAAATTTCGCTCTTCCTGACATTTGCATAAATGGAACTCTTCCACCCTGGTGTAACGACGTGAGAAATTTGGGTGAGCATATGGAAAATACCCCATACTGGAATGTTGAAACTGGTAAAATGTCTAGAAAGTGTTTGCATCTTTTCACGTCTAAAAAGACTTGCTTACTTTTTTACCTACAAAAACTCGTCAGTCAATCCCTTCTTATGCCTCACAGTGATTACTTCGTCTTTTACTGACATACATTTAGAACCGCAACGTAAAATACAAGTGGCTCAAAATGCATGTACTCATTTTAATTTCGACCTGGAGAAATACGATCATATTTCAAGGCTTTACTCGCAATCAACACTTCTTACAGTTGATAAAACGCGTTTACTTCACTACGTTTTCCTTCTCTACAACATGTTAAACAATAGTCATCATAATACCCTATCACAATGTTTTCAGATTATGAAGCTACATCGCCTTATTTGTGTCACGTCTTATTCGTAACCCGCAATAACAATATTTTAGCAAATTATTCACTGCCACTAACAACTGTGCTTGGAACAATCTTCCCTCTGTTATAAAAGAATAGAAGCACATTTCAAAAGTTGCAAAAAATTGTTGTTATATGGATTCATCAAAATGTTTCTTCAGGACATTCCTACAACGCGATTACTAAATCTTAAAGACTAAGTTAACGGAGTACATTCTAGCACTGTGACGAATCTCATACATATTCTAATATTATCTATCGTACAACTTTCTACCTCTTTCTTTGCAGATAAACACTTCCCTCTTATTTTCTAACATCTCTATTTTTTTCTATTTTTCCCCTTTATCTTTTCTAGGATCACTAATCCTCGGTTATGTCGATTCCTTTCTCTCTTCCTTTTCAATTTCACTGTTACTTATCTCTCTTTCCTATAATTTTACTAATTTTAATACTATTATCTAATTATATAACTATAATAAATTAATCTCTGTTGCATACAAAAATATATTTCATGTTTTTAATTTCATTTTTACATTTATCCTTATTTCAAATAATTTGTGTACTCTAATATCTAGCTACTTGTCTTTGTAATCTACTCGTATAATCACTCCTTCATTCAGTGTTAACATATTGTATGTAGAACCAGCAGTCAACCCATAAATTACTTCTTTACAGTACATACATGCGTGCATACCTTTGTTTTGAGTACATGTTTGTGCATGAGGGATTCACGTATGTGAAGTGTATATATTGAAAAGTGAATGTATTCACAAGTGGACGTATTCAAAATATTATAAATCGAATGTGCCTAAAATACATCTAGACGAGCTACATTTATTATTATCGTTATTACTCTACCGGTAGTAGGTTAGTAGGGGTTGCAAAAACTTACTTTATGACTCTGCACTGGGCAGTTGGTAAATCCTGAAATCTGTGGTATCCTTTATTGTTCTATTTGTAATGGAGGGTTACAACTTCTGAACACACTACCTCTCTGTTTGATTTGGCCATGATTTCCAATTTTTTTTTCTAGATGTTTTACTGATTTGCAACTTTTCTGTTTCAGTTTATTATTTCTTACAACCTTCACCATTTGTTAAAACATAATATTTAATTCAAAATATTTCCATTTTTACTTTCTCGCGCTTAAGAAGGAAATTCTTAGGAAGAGAAAGTTACGTAATTTTGCGTCACAAGCGGTGAATTTTCGGCAAAATACTCTGATTACAGGGCCATAGTAACGAAAATGTGGATAAATCTAGTTATTAAATTTAGAAAAAAATTCTCTAACATGTGGTGTAGCCAGAATCCCTGTTTTAGGGGTAGTTTATACCGAAAAATCGATTGACGGCAAAACGTTCCTCCCGCCGTCTGGCTGTGAACAACGCAAGCGGCCAACGCATTCAGCCTATTTTCTCCAAAAATGATATTTCCCCATTGTGGCTGATGTCGAGGTTCTCTGAATTTGAAACCGATATTTTAGTTACGAGAAGTGCCTGAGATATTTTCAAAATATTCAAAAAAATGGCACCATAGATTTTGATTAAATTTTGTTTTGGACAGTCTGAATAACGTTTAAGAGAATGGCGCATATCTCATGTTGGTTGACTTAAATGTTTTTTGAATTGAAAAAATTCAAAATTTTTTTGGCGTCTTTCTACAACTAAAATACTAAAGATAGAGGTTTTTCCCATAAAAAATCTGTTCCCTTAAAATATATTTTGAAATAAGGTCGTGTACAATTCCGAAAATTTGAGTATTTTTCGTGTAATTTTGCGTGAAATATAGGCCATTTTAAATTTTTGTTTCAATATTTTTTCTCAGAAATGGCTACATCGTAGACGGAAGCCAGCAAGAAAGTCCACCTTTAATAGCTTATAGCTAAAACTTTTTGAGAAGTTAGCCAGTGTTGAGAGGAACAGGGAAACGCAGTCTGTAGGTATCGGCGTTGCGCTGCATAATTTTTGAATGGGTCGAAAAAACTATGCCATTGGAGAAATGAGTACACAGCTAATTCTTGTTGTAATGTTTCAAATGAGTTTTACAAAAAAATAATTCGGAGAGAAATTGTGGTGTAAAAAATATTTCATAACCATTACTAATGGCGAGAAAGTACTTGCTGTTTTAGCACCTCTAGACCCCTTGTGTATTGTGTGCTCTGCAATTGCTTACTTCTATTTTGTTCGTGGCAGAGTATTGTACCTCGGACATATGCCACCAACCTGGGATTAGTCCATTGCTTAAGGCGCAAAGCCGGGATGGTCTCTTGCTTGCAGTCCCAGGAGTCAATGTAGTATAAATCTTTGCTATACGGATGAGAGATGTTGGGCCAGGTTTTCATGTTTGGGGGATATACTAAATTGTAAATATTTCCTAACTTTTGAAAATTTCTAGTTTTCAAGTTTTGTATATATTTTAATTTGGAAACATTTCCTAAATGGAAATGATCATGTCCACTTCTTTCAATTTTCTATATTTTAAATGATAAATTTAAAAACCGCATAGATATGTAATACATTTTGTGTTATTATTATTGTTATTAAATATACATATAATCATTTTACCGCTACTTTTCGATGTATTCTGTTTCTCTCAAGGCTTGAGCTTATGACTCAATGTGCTTTTTGCTTGGAAGCTCTGACGAGATGCCCCCTTTCTATTTTGTGTTAAAGGCTATTTAAAAAATTGTAGTCAATAGTTTACCTAATAGCACTTATTTGCAGCCCACTGATTTTACCACTTCATTTTCAACCCTCTTCTCCTTAGAAGAGGATTGAAAATTAAGCATTACATTCAATGAACGTTAAACTCCATCTTTCTGAGTCATACATAGGTAATTTCACTATATTTGAGTAAAATCTCGTAGTATGTTCAAAGGTAATTCCTTGATATTTTTCTGATTAATTTTAAATCCACCTCTAACTTGAAGATAATAAATGTAATCTCACAAATCCTGTGAGTGTGTTCCTTTTTTTAAACACCTCAGCTCTCGTTTTCACTCCTGTCACATACGTGAGAAACCCTTTCTCCCAGAGCGTATCTGTTTTCATTGAATGACCTTCTTATTATCGTATAAATTATTGAAAGTGGTCAGGTGGAATAGCAGGTCCAATAGCCTAAGCCTCGCCACAAAAGTTGACATATATTTATCTTAGTCTCCGATATATTTTATAGACTTAATCTAATGCTCAAACATTGTATTTGTTGTAACTGACAATGTAACTTGTCGCTAGGAAGCACGACTCCCCTATTACTATCCATTGTAATATTTCTTCCCAAAATAATTATTCAGAAAAAATCGGTGTTTTACGCAATGCTTCTGATTATTTGTTATTAATGTAAATACTTTTGCCCAAAAATTATAAAAGTTAAAAATCAAGTGCTGAAATCGTCTCGGCAATATGTATTCTTTACCAATTTAAAATTATTCGTGTTAAATTATTTCGTGGAGAGAAGGTTAAGATGACTTTTCAAACCAGTGGAAGAAACAACAAGAAGTTTTGGTCATGGAATTCATTTTACTCAAAGACAAATAAGCTTTTGTATTGTTGAATGAAGATTATTTTGAAGCTAATATAAAAAATAAATTTACAGATCGACGCCGTAGATTTTTAAGGGCAAAAAAATTCTTGGTACGGGAAAATTCTTGGTAATTCCTTCGGAGAGGAAGTAAAGCCGGCTGTCCCATGTTCGTAGATTTACTTGCATGTAAAAGATCCTCAAGACTAAATGATGCCTCTGAACTAAATTCAAATCGCCTGTTTCTCGCCCAAGAAAAACCTCCTTTCTCCGCTAGTGAGAGGAAAGAAGCGAAATTTGCGAAGTCAGACGAAAGAGCGAGCCTGATGGGCCGAGTTTCACCACGTAAAATAAAGGCATTAATTCAATTCAACAATATGTGAAATTTAGAAAACATAAAAATATAATAAAACAAAAAGTGCGTTTTTTCTGGACATGTTAATTATTTTATGAACTCGCAAACAACTGTTAACGATTATTACTTTATTCAATGAAATCTCAGTAAAGTAAAATCAGTAAAATCAAGTTTCAACCTAAAAAAGTTTCAGAAATAGCCTCCAGATTTCCTCGATGTCAATGGAACGTAGAATATTTCTTCATTTAAAAGTATTTTCATATTTCGTGTTTTGAAAATTTTCCGATGACATTCCAGAATGCTTAATATAGAATGAGAATTGCAATGCAGATACCTTCAGTAACAGAAAAAAGGAAGCTGGAGAGCCTGATACCCTGAATGAAATGCTCGTAGTTAATGTAGTTATCCAGTCTCCTTTGATAGTATTATACAAGACTATTTTCAAAACTAAACTAATCCAATGAAATATTATTGTATTCTAACGTATTCCAGGATTATTGAATTCTCAATCAATTTTTTCGAACACCATTATTTCCATATTTCAACAAACAATTTTCCAAATGTTTCGTTGGCTGCACAAAATTGCACTGGCGTGCCAATGTGTATAACTGCTCGGAGCAGCTTGGAGCTGCCTAATTGCTTTCTCCTAGTAATACTAAGCAATAGCAGGAGGAGGACCTTAAACAAACGAACAACGATCGGTGCGCAATTTTCTCTTCCACATCCTTGTCGTTTGGTTGGTAGACTGTTAGTGATTCCGGGCACGAAAATTACTAATATCGTTAGTCCCGTAAGTGTAGTGCATGTTTCCTCGAGAGGCAGTGCTGATCCCCCCGTTGTATGGCGAGATCTGGCGCCGACCTACATTCAGCTAGCGGCTTATCCTCTCAGCCATGTATCTCCCGCCAGCGGGGCACCGCCCCAGGAGGGATAAGCTCTAAGCTCCCGACCGGTCTCCCGACAAGTGTGGTCGTAAAGGGTAAGTGTGTGTGAGGGCTGAGGGTAGAACAAGCAAGAGAATGGGAAGATCGCATGCGATCCGTATCCCGATTGTTAGAATACTCTGGCATTCGCCTGGTGTTGATCGGCGAAACCACGGAAAACTGTCGATAAGAGCAGCCGGCCTCTAGAATTGTCTTCCAAACAGCGACTGAATTCGACCTAGCTGACAAGCTAGTGTCGAAAAACGCCACTGTCACGACTCGAACTTAGGACCTCCCGGTCAGAAGGATTGCAGTGGCATCCACCTCCGTGTCCTAGCCTCTTCTCTGACAAAGACAACACTTACATGCACTACACCAACACACTAGTTGCAAGACCAACCTGAAGTTTAGACCTGCCCAGCCGGAGATACTTAAAGAGGGTAATCTTCACAATCTGACGTGAAGGTGGCGCCGGATCTCGCGTTCTGCTGGAGCAGAAACCCTGCCACCTCCTGAAGTATAATGTGCACTACACTCATGGGACAAGGGCCCTAGCAGTTACCGCACCGCGAACACATTATCAATCTATCAGTCGTCATAGGGAGAACGTCTGATATGTGGAGCAGAACGGCCCCACTTGTGCTTTTTAGGCGTCACCTGTTGCGTCCTCGAGGGTCGGCGAAGCGGCGCGCCCCTCCGCCCCCGTCCCTCCGACGCCCCCGGCGCAATTACAGCGCGACCTCGCGCCTGTCGCGCGCGTCACACGCCGAACAAGCGCCAACTTGCGCCGATTGCACGCGACGGGTTAATTATCGCCGCGATCACCCGCTGTTGCCAACGCCGCCGCCCTTTTCTTCCGAGCTTGCCCGGCCCTCCGCCCCGCCCTCGGCCCCGCCTACGACGCCCTCCCTGCTGCGACCTCCTCGCCGCCCTCGCCGCCCTCGCTGCTCCCACCACCCTTCTGGCACCCGCTGCTCGCGCCTTCCCATAGCACTGGCCGCTCATCACGAGTCGGTGGAACGAACACGGTGGAAAGGTGGATCAACAGTCAGATGGAATACTCGAAAGTGAATGATATTTTGTGTTGATGGATATTATTTTTCGAATAATAAAGTTGTCTTATTAATTCACTGTTTCCTTTCAATGCTTTTTTGGAATAATGTGAATTATATCACTACAGTAGGCCTCAGAATTTAAGTTACAAACTTCTAGGGCATAAAGAAGGGTTGAAGTTAGTCACTTTTGCCAATCAACGTGTAGTAGGACATTTCATATAAGATTACTTTCATATAAACTACACATGTGGCATTTGCCTTTGATTTTTAGGGAGCACTCGTATTCTTAGATGTTCGGCAGGTTCATGAAATCTCTTTGTCTGTGTCATAACGTGACCAACCAAACACCTGAGCATATGTGTCAATCCGTTAAATGAAATTTTTCACATGTTTCCTGACAAAATGCGATCATTTTCTATCATTCTAAAAGTTACTTTCAAAAGGTTGTGGCATTTATTCTGAAGTCGTTTACTAGATAAAAGAATAGTGTTAACACATAAACAAAAACAGTTCCTGAAAGAGATGGGTAGTAGTCAGCTCTGCAGTATTTAATTATTCCCCAATTAGTGCCCAATTGGATTTTTGGATGGCAAAGCTCTTGAATTTTTAATTAAGTCGCGTCGAGGATATAATAATTTCCACCCACCTTGTAGCGATAAAATGTGTTTTTTCGCCTTCATTCTCAAGCAGTTATTTACTTCGTCCCCCAATCAGCGCAGCACAATCAAGTGCGAGAAGCGGAAACCAGACACGCCTTGTCATTGTGTTCTGGAGGACATCACGTTAACATATGTGTGCGACGTTCACCTTACATATTCGGTGAGAATTAATCATTTTCTCTACTTCTAAGACCAGTGAACACGCTTTGTTCTTCTCTCTCTGTCTCTCTCTCTCTGTCTCTCTCTGTCTCTGTCTCTCTCTCTCTCTCTCTCTCTCTTTCTTTCTCTTTCTTTGCCATACGCGCAGTCGAAGGCATGGCCCAGTATAAATGGCAGAAAGTGGCATATTTTCGCGTTCTCGCGAATTCATTCATTCATTGTACCCAATTCATTGTAATCACAGTCTGATGCGATTTAGAGCATTTCGTTTTCTGAGCATCAGTTTAGAAACCATCCAGTTCACCAGGATGTATCGCAATTCGCCTGTCCCAACCACATCACTTGCACTGTTCCCTCACACGTCGCCTCCAATATTTCAATAAAAAGGTCTTAAAAGCCCACTCAGTGGAAATTGTTTATTTTGTAGTTTTAAATTATTGTTGAGCAATGTGCAATGTTAACTGAATAGTATTATGACTAAATTCACAAAAAGAGAAATAAATTCGTCTTAAGTGTGTTAAACACAGTCATTATTGTTTTCAACATCTACTGTAATATGCCACAAAGCTTAATACAACTAATATTTGTATTCTTACTCTCCCACACTACACTATTTCAAGGTATGAAGCAACTTCTGCAAATGAGAATTTCTTTGGTACATGCATGTAAAAATATGTATTGAGATATAACATAACTAACTATTCTGAAATTTGCAAAATATTGACATGTGATTGCAAATCCGCAGCCTAAATTAATACAAAAATGAGCACAGTATTTTACTTATGATTATCAAAAGAAAAGAAACCTATTTCGTGTAAAGAATATTGATTTTAATGAAAAGTAATTATTTCTCAATTTTTGGACAGCTAGCCATTTACCCTAAAAATGTAAAAAAAATATATTACAAAAGAAGTTTCATCACAGCAGCGGTAAGACGATACACATTTTAGTATTAAAGTGCTCTTCTTGGCATATGGTGAAGTACAGTTGAAAGCGCTTCAATGAAAATTGACCAATTGAGAAGCGCAGAAAGGTAAACAATGGGGAAAGTGTTTCCTGTGAAGAAGCAGCGGAACGATGTGAGCCTGCTATGAGTCCAGACACATGTGGTGGTAACTTACATTGATTAGAATTTTAGTTTAAGGTTGTTGAAAGTATGTTGGTATGTTGCGAAGTACATAATAACAGTATTCGTAAAGTTATTAAAGTGCAGGAATATGTCTTCTTCTTCTTCTTATCTTCAAGTATTTAGGCATAATGCCTGTTACGCCGCTTAATTTTGGTCCCTCCAGCGCATTCTTGGACGTCCTATATTCCTTTTTCCTCTCGGCTGATAATTTGCCACTTGTTTAGGAATTCTGTCGTTGTTCATTCGCAACATGTGATCTTGCCATGAGAGTCTGTAGTTGGTGACTTTCTCTACAAGACTTTCTACATTTAGCTCGTTTCGGATTTGTGTGTTTCTTTGTCTGTCCAAAAGGCTATATCCCGCTACCGCTCTAAGGAATCTCATTTCCGCTGCCTGCAGTCTTGATATATCTTTATTTGTCATTGTCCACACTTCACTCCCGTATAAGCAGGTTGGTATTGACATAACTTTGTAAAATTTAATGAGAGTGTCTCTTCTCACTTTTGAACTCAGTGTTCTTCTTATAGTTCCATTCATTTGATTGAATCTTTCTATTTTCTTATTTATGTCGATTTCGCCATAGAATGATATGTCTGCTCCCAAGAATGTGAAGTGTTGTATTTGCTCTACTGTTTTATTATTTACTACAATTTTTGAGCGTATCGGGTATCGACCTTGGAATGCCATCACTTTCGTTTTGGTGTCTGATATTTCAAGATTATATTCTGCCATTATCCGCTGCAGTTCATATGTTGCTTTTTGTAATATATCTTCTCCTTCTGCTATTATTGCTTGGTCATCTGCAAAAAGTATTGTCCATAATTTTGATGTAGTTAGGTCTAGGCTATAAAATTTTAATCTGCTCTTCCACTCACGAAGAGCTTCGTCTATGTAGATATCAAACAGTAGCGGTGAAAGACTACATCCTTGTCGTAGGCCTTGGTCCACTTCCGCTTTTCGGTCTGGTTTCCAAGTAATACATATTTCAGATTTATTATACATATTTTCAATTACAAGGATAAGATGTTCGGGGATTCCTTTCTTTCTTAGTATTTCAAAGAGGGTATGCCTGGCTACAGTGTCAAAAGCTTTCTTGTAATCTACAAACAAGATGTGGGTTTCCTTGTTATATTCTCTGTGTTTCTCTAAAATTTGTTTTAAGATGAAGATATTGTCTGTGCAGGACCTTCCTTGACGAAAGCCACTTTGTTCTTCCATCAACACTGTTTCTGCAATGTTTCTTAGTCTAGTGGTCACAATTTTTGAATATATCTTATAAGCAGCGTTTAGAAGACATACCTCTGTAGTTGTCACATATTGATCGGTCTCCCTTTTTGAAAATAGGTAGCACTACGGCGAGTTTCCATTCGGTTGGTATTTTTCTTCTATTCCAGCATAGGTTGAAGAAGTGGAGAAGCCTTATTTTAAATTCTTCAGTTGCACATTTAAGCATTTCTGCCTTTATGCCATCACTGCCACTAACTTTTCTATTTCTCATTTTACTTAGTGCCTCTTCCAGTTCTTCCCTTTCTATCTGATCTACGCTGTCTTCAATGAGGTTTTCATTTTTGTCTTCCTTCTTATTATTATCCCTCGCATTCTTATTTGTCCATAAGTTCCTGTAGTAAGAAAGCCATTCATCTGGCTTAATTATTTGTATATCTGCTATGTCCTTCTCTTGTCTGTTAAGGTGTCTCATAATTTTATATGCTGTTTTCTGCCGTCCATGTATGTCAATTTCGATATCAGCTATATATTTATCCCATGAATCCTGTTGGGCTTTTCTTGTTAGGTACCTGACGTGGTTGGAAATTGTGGTGTATTCCTTCTTAGTTTGTGAGGATTTGTTAGATAGATATCTCAGATATCGTTTCTTTTTCTCGTTAACAGCTTCTTCGATTTCTTCATTCCATATTTTAAGCCCTTTCTTCTTCGTTCTCTTTGAAGTAGAGCCTAGTGTTTCATATGTTGTTACTTCAATTATAGTTTTCAAATTCCTCCACTCTTCTTCCACATCATTACTAATTTCAATTGTTTTATTATGTTGGTTCAGACGTTGTTGGTACATCAGTTTGACAGATTCTTTATTTAGTAGATATACTTTCCAGGTTTTTTGGGTAGGACAGGTTTGGCTGTTTTTGATTTTAACCCATCTCTTCAATAATTTTAGCTTTCCAAGAAGTGCGAAGTGATCACTATCTATATCGTAGCTTCTATAAGCTCTTACATCCGTAAAGAGTTTGCTTATTTTATCGTTTGCCATGATGTAGTCAATAGTACTAATTTGACCACGTGCTGCCCATGTCATCTTGTGAATACGTTTATGCTTATAGAAAGTGTTCATTATTTTCATATTGTTAAAACATGCAAAATCTCTTAGTTTGCGTCCATTTTTATTCAGAGTATCTTCGTTATTGGGGCCAATTATCTTATCCATAGATGCATTTCCAATTCTGGCATTGAGGTCTCCACATATGACAATATAATCATTTTTATTTATTTCGTCGAGAGTTTTTTGTAGGCAGTTGTAAAATTCCTCTGTAGCCAAGGTTTTCCCCTCTTCTGGTGCGTATACACAGATGAAACATATATACCCTCTATCTACTTTAGTCCGCAGTGTGATAATTCTGTCTGATATCCAACAGTAAGAGTGAATTCGGTTTTTCCATCTTCTGCTTACTAGGATTGCAACTCCTGATGCTGCTCTTTCATTGATATCAACACCACTGTATATAAGGGCATAATCATCTAAATCCATTTGAGCCTTTAGCTTTCTTTTTTGTTTCTGTTAACATGGCTATATCCACTTCTTTTTCTTTAATTATATTAATTAGGCGTTGCTCTTTTCCTTTCAACGATCTAACATTCCAAGTCATTATTTGTAAATGTTCCGCTAAGCCGTAATCATGTCCTTTCCGTTGCCTTGTCGTATATGGGGCGTCCGGTTGTAATTGCTGCGGTCTGTGAGAAGTTGATTTTTCGCCTGATAGGGTTTCTAGCCCATATGCAGGTTAGTTTGGTGATGGGTATGCCATCTCACTGCCTCCAAACTTGCAGGGCAGTTTTTCGGGTTGCTCGCCCTAGATGCATTGCCTTCCACGGCTTTTGAGTTGCATCTACCCAGGACGTCTTCACCATCTTTTCCACGCTAACGATGTTCATGCATGGTTCTTCTAGCAATTTCTTCTCGAAATCCTCTTCTTGGCGTTGAGGTCCTCTTCTGGAGTACTTTTTCGTCTAACCCCTATCCCTTGACCTGTCCGGCAAGGGAGGCCCTACCAGTAGCTACGCTACCGCCGGCATAGCTCTCGGGGTCATGGGGGTACTCAAGCTCCGCCACCAACGACAAGGTCCTGTACTCCCAAGGCGGAGGCAGGAATATGTATTTATTTAAATACATAAAAGGCAGGAATATGTATTTACTTCATTTAATCGAGATTTAAACGTAAGTGATAAACTGATGCATCGTGTCTACTCAGATGCTTAACGAAAGTAAAATGCTATGTAATGCTTGTATGAAGACCGAATAATATGGTTCGTTTGAAGTATTGTAATTATCAAAATATTCTTGAGTTTAGAAAAAATATGTTTAGTAAATGTTAAGCAGATCGTGCAAGGATATGGTGAGCGTATGATGCACAAATCATTTATGTCTTGTAAATAATTTAAACGCGAGAATTGTTTATTTAGCAACTCTTGTGTTTGATTTTCTATTTTCATTGTTTTTATTTTTTTTGTATATTGATACGTTTTGTTGCTATATTTTAAATATTCATTGAAGAAAATATTTCCAATAACAATATTCGAAATTATTTTCGAATTAAAAAAATACACATAGCACCTTGTCATTGAATTAATAGCATAACCCAGTCGTTTTCCCCATTTGTGTAGTTATTTATTTGTTAAAAAATCTACATATTACGAACGGCACATTGTCTGAAGAAAAACATAGCAATGACGTATCAGTTTTGCGCTCACATATGACGTTGTGAGCTTCGACGAGCATCGAGGTGAGCAACAGAAATAGAAATATACTTGTAGGTAAAAATCACGGACGGTCTTAATATTTCTTATGAACACTTTAGTAAATGCAACAAACCTTTCAAATAGTGTATTGAAGTTTTGGGCACAACATAAAAACATACTGAGACCCGCGTTTCTTCCTGACTCCAAATTTTATTTACTTTATTTAGTATTCTCGCTATTTTTAACATCCTCGGCCTAACCCAGTAATGTATTACTCTTCAACAATTTATCATCGCTCCCTTTACGATACGGAGGGGAAATCGCTTAAGAAAGCTTGTAATACGTAAATCGACAGATTTGTGGGATTTCAAGTTTTGAAATTCACTTGGGATTTTCTTATCAAATTTCTTGGTACTTTTTGAACAAAAACACATCAATTCTTTCGAAATATTATAATTTTCCATTACATTACCAATTATACCTATGATCGCGGCTTGACGCTACGAATAAACCACAAGAATTAACGATAACAATGCAATACAACAATAACTTTCATTCATATTTACCACGCATTCACACAAGTTTACCATTCGTCCGGTAACTATTACTTTACTCATGGCCATGCTACCTTTGATTCTCTCTGATATTAATACTTTTTAAAACTAAATTGGACGCTACTACATCTTCCTACATTAACTATTTAGTGTCTAGGCACTTTTCTTTCGTTGCCCACTGCACTCTTGACTGGTGAAGTAGCTGTCAGACTCCGTTCCAAATCCATCAGATTCTTCGTTGCTTCATCCGAATTCGAAGTTTTAATTTAAGTCCGACGTTTCGCAATTATGTTTCTTAACAATTCATTCAATTAGTGGCTTGAAGTCTTGAACATCGTCAGAAGTAAGAAGACACTTCCTGTAATGACGATGAACGGGCGGGGAAAAGATTTTTCCCTCTTTTGTAACAGGACGTGATCCTCTGGACAGCTTTCGCTGAGATATGTTAGCTTATGAAACTGGGGTAGGGAGTAATTTTAGGTCGTGACTTGAAGGACCACTAGTTAAATACCATGCACTCTGAAAGAATTGCTTTCAAAAGAATTATGAATTGTTTGCTTTGTTTGTAGTGAGTCAATATTCACATCCAACTGAGAAACCAAACCAATAATTGGTAAAATGGTGCAACTCCGAACCACACCACTATGCCTGTGAACAGACAGATGGTTCCCCTTACAACCTAAATTTCTGTTCCAACCTATACTGTTGCTAAGTAAGAACAATTACTCCATTTGTGGTGTTAATATAATGCCACTTGCTGAAGTGAAGTTTTATCTCTTCGCTTTAAAGGGTTTGTTTCACAAGCATTGTGATATGTTTCTAAAGGCGAAAACTGGCGTAGATTTGTCATATAATTTGAGAAATTATTTTTAGGCATTAAAACATTAAATTTTACGAATAACAATGTGAAAAATAATTATCTAAATTTATACCATATAATATCATCATGCTATTCATAAAACGTCTTGCTCACAAATATTTAAATAATCCATATCTTTGTATTAAATAACAGTGCGTAACTATTAAAGAAAATAAACAAAGAAAGTATTTCGCCAGAAATTAAGGAGATTTATGAAGATTTTAATAAAGTAGTAATTGAGAAAATCATTGTAACTGCAAGTAGTAAACGCTCATTAAAACTGAGAAATTACCAAAGTTTTTCAATAAAAATAAAAAGCCAAAAGAGGTTCGAAATTATTGGCTTCAAATCTGACGAGTGGGACGTTCCCCACGTACGATCTCTTTCTTCAGACTCTTTCCATTCCTGAATAAATAACGACGTCACCAGGTAGAATATCTGAAGCACGAAGCGCGTGTTCGAGTAGCGGAGCTCAGTTAGGACACGGGCGGCGTGGGCGTGGGCGGAGGCGGAAGCATTGCGCCCGAGGCGGCTTCTCGCAACCGCGTTGACGCAGGAATTCGGAATGAGAACATTCTTCAGTTGTTCGAGCGGGCGGCGGGGCGGGGGCGGGGGCGGAGGCGGGTGTGGGACGGGATTCGCCTCGCGCAAATTCGGCGGGGGCGGCGGCAGGGCCGAGGCACGGCACCTGTCCGTCCCTGCCGCCTCGGCCGGATCCAATTACGACGCCTCCGGGGAGTGGACGTGGACGCGCGCGGCGGTCGCGGGCGAGGGGAGATTCTCTGCTTTGCTCGGGTCCTTTTACCGGAAGAAGTGGCTGAGTGCATCAACTGATGTCACTGCAATCCCTCGGACCAGGAGGTTCGAGTCCCGACGATGGCAGGATTTTCGACCCTACCTTGTCAGAAAGGTCGAATTCAGTCACTATCTGGAAGAGAATTCTACCGGCCGGCTGCTCTGGTCGGTAGTTTTCCGTGATTTCTTCGATCAACACCAGGCGAATGCCGAAGCAGTACCCTCACAAATGGGCCACGGACAGCGTGCAATCTTTCCTTCCTCTTCCTTGTTCTATCCTCATCCCTTACACTACCCCACATGCCGGGAGACCGGTCGGGAGCTTAGAACTTGTCCTAGTTGTAGAACCCCGCTAGCCAACGGTATGTCGGCGCCGGATCTCACCTTAGAGCGGGGGAAGATCACCTCCATCTCAAGCGATAAAAACATGCACTTCACTTACGGAACTAATGACCGTAGTAGTAGTAGTAGTAGTAGTAGTAGTAGTAGTAGTAGTAGTAGAAGTAGTAGTAGTACTGGTAGTGGGAGTGGTGGTGGTGGTGGTGGTGGTGGTGGTGGTGGTAGTAGTGGTGGTGGTGGTAGTAGTGGTGGTGGTGGTGGTAGTAGTAGTAGTAGTAGTAATAGTAGTAGTAGTAGTAGTAGTAGTAGTTGTAGTTGTAGTTGTAGTAGTAGTAGTAGTTGTGGTGGTGGTGGTGGTAGTATAGTAGTAGTAGTTAATAATCAAACAATCGTATTCTCTTCTTACGCTCTAGATCCACCGTTCAAAATATCTGTTATTACTTGGTTCTGTTATGGGTCGTTCGTTCCTCTCCCACATTTTATCTCAGCAGAATGTTTATTTTAGCTACAACTACAAAACATTGCATATGTCTCAACCTAGCTAATTACCTTCGAAAAATTGAAATCCTTTTCTTCCCACTTGCCTGTTCCTCACGTCTCCCCTCTGGAGTCTTGTAATTTATCCTTTTTTCCTATTCTTCGGATTGTGACCATTAATAATTTTTCCCTGCTTCATATTAACGGGTAATGCATTCTTTTGCAAACCTATTCGACTTTACATCAACAGGCTCCTGGCTTTGCGATTACAACATGGCTTCATTTTTTATTTTTTGTAGTTTTTCTTCATCCTATTTTCCCTGACTTTCACACTGTCTGCTTTGCATTCGCGCTGTTTCTGCTTCCCCTCCGACTTGCATGTCTCGCGTAACCCTGCCCACTCATGACACCTTTCTAGTTCGTCTCGGTTCAACTTCCCATGTCCGGTATCGTACTTTCCAAATTGCGATTTTTCTTGCACCAGGAACCGACGCGTTGAATAGATTTCGCCTTTCCACATCTGACGTTCCTCACTGAATGCAGATTTACTTAATACGCATCCAAATATTGGTCAGTGGCATGGCCGACTCCCTTTGATTCACCAGATTATTCATGACTTTTTCACCACGAAATACGCTCACTGTGACACGTACACTGTTCCATGTTACTACTGACGCCTTCGCATCATAAACATTACGAACTCACAACTTGCACCACCTCTTTCTCTACAACCGCAACCCTACCATCACCACCCCCACCACCACCATCTCTACCAGTAACAACGACACACCATCGCCACCACCACTCCCGCGTCCATGACAAGAACACCAACACATCCGCTCCTCTGCCATTCTCATCAGCTTAGCATATCTTGCGATTTCTAAACTTCATAATCCCTACTCTTCTCCCTTTTTCTGTCTCCTTCCGCTTCCCTTTCTTCCTTCGGCCAGCCCTTCCCCCAGGCATTGAGCATTCTTGTGCAGCCCCCCCCCCCTCCCCCCGCCCCCCCCCCCCCACGCCTCCCGGCAGCCGCGCGAGCGCGGTTCACTTGAGCCTCCCGGGGGGCGGAAATATTAAATTTGAGATCCGAGATATGGTGCGGGCGCCCGCGCTGCGAAACACGATTAACGCCCACGCGGGGCCCCCGCCCCTCCGCGGCGGCCGAGCGCTCGTGTTGGAAAGGCGGTCACTGCGTCGGCGCAGGAAGGGCGCTCGGCGCGGGCGATTGGGAAAACTAAGCTCAGAATTCGGCAAGTCTTGGAGTTGTCATCAGGGTAATGGAGCTCTATACTGTATTTGTGGTCTGAGGATATGCAAAGAAACTTAACAATCAATGTTTAACAAATTTGTAAAATGGTCTCACGAAAACAAACTATAAATTAATCTTGTGAACACTACATATATAACTATTTTAAAACAAGAAAAATATTATAAACTACAGTGTAGAGAATATAACTATGGATGAATATCGCTGTACGTCCAGACGTACGATTGTCATAAAAAATGTAAAATGATTTAATATGTAACAAATAACTGTTATCTAGGAATTACCTCACAACAATATCTGATCTACAAGGCACCTAGATTATTATCTGTTTATATTTCATGCTTGTATTATTGTCCGTTTCAATGTTAACCCTCAATTCAATGTCAATATAAACCCTATACGGATACTACTCGTATATTAACCACATTTTAAAAAATGGCCTATTTCAATCATTTATTAAAAGAAACTTGGTTATATGATTCAAATTTATTATTTAGCAATTTCACAATATTGGAGAAACTTTTGGAGGAGTAGTTAGGTCATCATCAGGTTCTACATATTGTGGCGTCACCAATTAATTAATATAATTTTATTATGGCATCGCCAATAACAAAGTAATTCCTACAGCTGGAAATAGCTCGCGCCGCGGCTCAGAAGTGGGTCAGGCGCCGCCCGCGCAGCAAAGGTTCCTTTAGTTCCGCATCGGGCCAGCCCCGAACGCACCCAGCCCCCCTGTCTTCAGAGGCGGAATGTTTATTACCCCCTCATAAAAATACTTGCTGCCCCCTCGCCGGCCCTCTCCTGGGACAAAGCGCCACCCCCGCGTCCTTTCTCCAGCCGCGCGACCGAGTGGTGCCAAACCCCGAGCGAGCGAGAGGCCGGGTGTCAATTAGGCGAGGAAGACACATTTACGACGCGTCATAAGCGAGACCTTTTTCAGCCGTCGACCGATCCCCCCTTCGGACAATGCCCACCCCCGCACCCGCTTCGGCACGCGCCTGGGTAGGCACCCGAATCCCTGCACGGGCCATTAACAAATTAAATACAGTAGGGTGTCGATTAACCCATGACGATCCGGGAATCCGGGAATCGGGAATCCGTGAAATGCGCTTTTACGCGCGCACGTGTCCGGACAGCTGCGATCAGCTCCCGGAGTAACTGACAAAGGGAAGCGAGTGAGAGAGCGAAGCCAGCGACAGACAGAGAACATTTACGGAAAAATACAGAGAAATCGACACGAGATTGGTTAATCAGATTTCCGCGACGCAGCCACCCTTGGCCAATGGGAAGCTTCGCCATGAGGGAAGGGAGAAATTTGGTGCCAGGAACAATTTGGGAAGGGGAAAGGAACTTCTTTTATAAACACGATGCAGAGTAGGAATGAAGGACCTTTGTAAAATTTCTTCGGAGGAACACTTCTAAAAATTTCCTCGAAACGAGACTTCTTCTTAGATTTGTTTGAAGAGACTACTTCTAAGATTTTCCGGCGAACTTCACTTGTAAATTCCTTCGACAGTCTCGACTTGTAAAATTTCTTCGTGGAACTTCGAAATTTTCGTTACTTGAGAACTTCACTTCTAAAAGTTATCCAGTCATTCACGATCGGGATGCGAGTTTGGGAAAAGACTTTCCCACAGCCGAATTAGTCAGGACGCGACTCGTAAATTGTTGCGGAGAAAACTCGGGCGGGAAACTACCGGATCCCGCGCCGTTTTCGCTTCGGCCCGCCAGCATTGCCGCCTCTCGTCCCGGGCTAAGTGACAGCCCTTTTCGCAACGTCAACGCCCGTGGCCACTCGCCCCCTCTGAGCCTGCTGGAGCTGACAACCTGGAATCGCCGCTACCTGAGCGAGAGAAGACGCGCCGCAGAAGATCAGCAACCCGGAGACCGGCAGCCATTGGTGATAACTATGAGACGATGCCGTCTCACTGAACAATTATAACAGCGAAAAACTGCAAGTGGCCGCGCTCAGGCCCAGCAGAATTAACCACTTGTAATTAATTCACAGAGTAATTTTAGTAAAAAACTTGCGTCGCCCATTGCGACATTGTAATTTCCCTGGTAGCTTTTGGTGCCAGAAATAAACTGGTATTCGTTACAAATGACTCTGTGTTCATTCCTGACCTCCCAACTCTTCCATTCAGTTACGTTTCAGGAGCTGAACCTGGCGCCCTCCCCCCGTGCACATTAGGTTTGTTTACATTTGGCTGGTCCCAACGTGGGGCTAGTTTAGTGCATCATTAGGTTTGTTTACAATATGGAGTAATATATATATATATATATATATATATATATAATGTAATTACAATATTAATAATATTAATTATAATATTCTTATATATTGTATAAGAAGAACTCAGTATAAAACTCTAGAGGCTCATTTTGTTGAATTATCACGAATTGATGACGTCAATTATTAAGAATAAGCCATTTTTAAACACAATTGCAGCAACAACAATGAAATTGAGTTTGTTAACGGATAAAGATGCAATTTCGTACGAGTCATTGTCAACCGTTGGAGTAGAGCCTCAAAGATGAAATGAATTGGGAAGAAAATATTATGAAGAACTTAGAAAGAGATGGAGGGGGAGGAAGGGGTAAGAATTAAGGGGAATATATGAAGGGATTATGGAAAAGAAAAGAAAAAAACAAATTAAAGTTCAGAGGCACTCTATTTTCACTGCAATGTCCAAGAGAGCGTCGTATGGTTGTGCAAAAGCATTAGAATTACATCATTGTGTAGTTTTTATGTACAGAAGAGAATTTGCGGAATTTGAGACCTCTATATTGGGTCTCAAAAAATAATTAGAGAATACCTGGCTTCCCGCTTTGCTGAACAACGCGCATCGCCGTTTTATTTTCAAAAACGGCATGTATACCGCCCGCGCGATCGCTCGAAGGTTAAATGCCAATATCTTTATTACTGAAATATTAGTGTTGTCCTCTGTCCAAATTCTATAGCTGGTGAGGAAATTGTGTCAAGTGGTAACCTCTCCTCCTGTGTTCAGATAGTCTTTCTTTCAGTTTTCGTGCTTTCAAATACATAACTAAATTCCTTTTAACTCGACTAACCAAAGTGACGTCAAATTTTATTTTTTGTCTTCTGGCAACTGTTTGTAGCCGTTTGTATTGTAAGATAAGAAAATAGTTTTGTTAGCAAAATCTTCAATCAAAGGAGTTTGATAAAGAACTTATCATTCATAAGTCTAATATAAATTCATTTTGTAAAGAGTCATAAAAAGTCAAAGAAATTATGTTCAGGTGTCTAGAGTGCGCCATTGCTTAATTTTTACAGATTTTTTGGTTTGTTACTTTGTGGTAGCGCCATTCAATAGAGGGATAAATTGTATTAAGAAAGATATTTCTGACTTAAATATTAGAGGTATAAGAAAGTTTCGAAAATAAATTTGAGCTAACTGGAGCTTTGCGTTCTCATCGAAATAAAGGAATAGATGTAGAAAAGTTATAAAAGTTTTACATTTCTACTATACGAAACATTGGAAACCCCAAAATTATTGGTACAAATCTTTTAATATTTATTTTCGAAGGTTAATAAAATGAGAGAGGTTTTCAAAATTTAGGACAATAAAATCAGTATTCAAAGTGAACATAGATTTAAACTTGTTTCTGAAACGTTAGAATATTTATGAATGAGTAGATGAGTTTTATATTTATCAAGGTCTTTTATTTATGTTTTAGTACAGTAAATAATGATATTTATTTTACCTTAATTTTAAAATGTAATTCATCAGAATTATAGTCACTGATTTTTTTTAAGAGACACGTGTTTCGAACGATTGCTCGACGATGCGTTTAAGCACTCACTAATCTTTACATTAAAAAGAACTCTGTCTTCGAAATAAAAAAAATCGGTATCTTCTCTTCGCTAACTATAACCTGACAGTCACTCATGCTTGCTCGTCCACACAACCAAACGACAAACCAACCAGTGACGGCAGATAGGCGTTTATTCTATTAATTTTATTAAAATATAGTGTTATACTTCAAAGCCTGGTAATATTAGCAAGCAACAACGCATTGGGTTCCCCCACATTTCATTTAAAGCAAATAGTATAAACAGATCCTACTTCTGACGCATTTGTGGTTATTATATGGCGTTTTTAACGTTATGACTCAGAAGCTTCTAATCTGAGTTTTGCGAGACATATCATTTCATTTATACAGTCATCCCAATCCGAGTACAATTGCGTATATCTCCTCGGCATCTGCACCAATCTAAATGGTAGAACTAATGTACTATATTAATATGACATGTGTGAAGTTTACGACACAAAAGAATCTTAAACAGTGATTTTACTAGCGAAAGTTCGAGTTCCTATTGTTGAGGTGATTTCAGTACATAGTAGAAGGAAACAATATTCCTTCCATAACGGTTGACATTAACTTACATTGCTTAATGCTTCTACTGGTGACGATGATCAATCAGTCAATCCCTTATTTTTCGTGACGTAGCTCAGGGCATCAGTCCTGCTCTTCCGCCTAACCACGCCAATTTCGCTGGGCTCCTTGCACCATCTAGCAGAGAAAGAAGGGATCATTCGGTCGACAAAATAAGGGATTTGAATTTTGTTCAGAGGCATGATTTAGACTCGAGGATCTTTTACAGCAATATATCTACAACATGGGATAACCGGCTTTACTTCCCGTCAGAAGGAAGACGTACGAGATATTTTTTCGCCCTTAAATATCCACGACTTCGCTTGGGGTCGAAACCCGCAAACTTCGGTATAACCGATGCGCTAACCGTTACACCTTCAATAATGCACCACAACCTGTGGTTTGTCTGCAAAAACGGTTGCCCCTAGAACTGAGAGCGTCCTCCAAGAGTACTGACATCACACGGTTAGGAACTCTATGAAGTAAAATTTTATCTCATTGATACCGGTAGGCAAGTTAATAACATTTTATATAATACTTCTGATTTTCTGTGAAACTCACGTTTGTTGGCGTATTTTTTTTTACAATTCATGCAGCAGAAGACCGAGTTCAAAGCGGAGGGCAAAGCGGTTTATGAATCTAGCGGCATTGGCAGGCTGGAGACTGAGGCGTGGGCAGAACAGACAAATCCATTGAATCCCCTCTCAAGCACGACGCACACAGTACGCGACCCAGTTCTTTGCTCTGAGACGCAGAAAGCAGAATCTCGATATTGCTGAGGATTTCTCAGAATACGTTTATTCTGAGTTTATTTTCTCCTAACAAATTAATACTTGTAAGAACGGTTCAAAATAACAATATGTAGGTGTATAGTTTGTTCTATATATGAAGTGTTATAATAGCGTCGTACGCTTTGAAAATTCTGTTGTGAATTTAATAAATGTAAATGAAATATTTACTAAGTTTCCTTTCGATATGTCAAAGAATCTTCAATAACTTTCAATACCCTTCAACCTCTTTCAAATACCTAGCAGCTAAACTTCAAAACTTTCAACCCCTGGCATTTCTTCTAAATAGTCTCTTCATTCTAACACAGACGTGTCAAAACAAATTTTTGATTCGTTAAAGGAAAGTGCTCTAAAGGGGACAAAAGTCCCATCATCTACTCACGTTATAGTTATTTGAGATTGGCCGAGTGACGATTTGTCTGACTTATTTGTGAAGGCCAGCAAATTTACTGACAGCAGGCTGTATTCATGGTTACTTACCTGAATGTATCTTCATGGATCGCTACGTGCAATACGTTGGGTTGTGAAGCGTATTATGTGACCCCAGGTTACTCTAATCCAGACATGTCAAAGCGGGTGCGCATGAGCTATTTGCACTGGAAAGCCAATCACTCCCACCAGCAACTCCAAATCCCGAAAGGGGTGTACATGCGCAGGCTGGAGCGGTGCGCGGCAGGGTGTAGTGGCTTCATGCGAAAATTACTTTGCCAGATTTTTTCTATCAAACAATCGAGATTGAATTATGTGTATATTCTTTACTAGTTACTACTAGTTTGTGTTTATTTTATTTTTAAATTCTGCTTTGTATAAACATCTTTGCCAAGGGGCAGAAATAATTTGACGAATTATTTCCTTGTTTTCGTTTGGTGGTGAGTTATTAAATCATTCAGTTATTTATTTCGTTTAACAATATTGTGAAATAAATTAACGACTCTCAATTAACAATTATCGCACACGGACGGGTAACGCTTTTAATAGATAAGAATCTTTGCCTGTTAAACCTCTTAACCTGAACATGGAAAGATAATAGTAATATTTCGCCCTTAAAAACGATAAATCAAGATAATTTCGAGTTAAAATGATTCGTTATCCTCTCGATTGAGAATTTGAAACCTGACGGATGTATTATTCCATTCTAATGGATCGTTTCTGTCCTTTGTGCATAAAATGTGAATTAATAATTCTAAATTTGTGACAAATACTGTCATGGGTCAGGTATTCAATGACGCACCGCTACTCCAGAGCATCTTGTACAATCCTTACTTTTAAATCCCGCGCCAATTTCTCTCAACGCAGTGCCCGCGAGCATTAGTAAGTTTTTTTACTTTGCGGGTGACCTTGACATGCCTGCTTTAATCGCACAACCGTGAACTCCATCTACACTTACTGTTTAGATAATATGAAGAATTTGGGGACTAACAAGATAAATCACATCCGTCACAAAAAGCCTCCCGATATCCGTAAATGTTATCTGAATTTTGAGGAAGTGTATCTTCTCTTCTTACTACATGTCCTAACTAAATGTTTACAATGTTGGGGCAGTAACAAGTCGAGACAAACTTTGATCAAAGTCGAGATAGCATTTGCGAGTATAGCTAGCTATAACTGGTGAGTCATGTCTTGTTCTTATTCAAACCCTTCATATAATCGAAAGAACATTCATCATAGACTTCTCGGGAATGGCAAATGCGCAAAATATCCATTTCATTTTTATATTATTATTATTAATATTATTTTGTTTCGCCAATTGGCCATCATGGAGCCACGCACATACATGCATCTCACTGGGGCTCAGACTAGATTATATCGGGGTAGGTGCCCGTTGCTTTTCTATATGGGGAAATACGCATTTCAATGCTTATTCCATTTTTATACATCGAGGTTGTTAACCCTGGGGGATGGGATGAAAGTATGATGATGAATTATAATTATTATTTATTATAATAATAATAATTATTAATATTATTATTTATCTCATTAAGAACAAAAGCCTCCTCGGCTCTCTGTTCACTGTTCTTACTCCAACTGGTTCAGCGTGGTACAGCATTTCCTCGAACTTTCGTCTTGCCTTCACGTCTTGTGTTCCTAAATCTTTGTGTACAAAAATATTTTGTCTTTTTGTGTCTTACGTCTTGGCTTGTGTCTTACGTCTTGGCTTGTGTCTTACGAATTTACCGTTTTCTAGATGGTTTGGGTTTGAGCTAGTTGTGAACAAGTGCTACCTGCTGCCTTTTTAATTTCATCTGACCACCTTGACCTTGATCTTCCTCTGTTCCTCTAACCTATTCTTGGACACCATACTGTTGTTTCATAGGACCATCTGTTTAGGTGTAATGTCATAACATGTTATTTTACATTATTTTATTTTTTGCTCTTAATAACTCACTATTAACTTCATTTTTATATTAATCATTAGTTATTCTTATCTTTTATGTTTTTTCCGTAAAATCATGGCTATAATTTTGTGTAAATATCATTCGAAAAAGTATTATTTATTCCAGTGGTCACAATCTATTTTAAGAGAAAATAATTTGTACATTTCATTGAGAAGAATTACTTTGTGAATTTCTGCTTCGAGAGTGACTTGTTGAAGAAAGAAAAGAAACTTTACAAAACATTTCAGGCAGCAACTTCGAGAGTGAAAATATGTTAGAATTGTTTCTATCGAAAGATTAAATAAAAAACTGCAAGCATGCAACGAGCCTTTCTCAGAGCTCCAAAGACTTCGAGATAGTTGAAAACTCGTTTGAATAAAGTTTTGACAAACTGAAAGTATCTGCCTCCTCCGCAAAGTGTGGTATTTGCATCGGGGTAAAGGGTATGAAGCTACGCAGGAGGAGTAAGGCCCACCGCGAGATCCCATTGAGTCAGAGGTCTTTTACAACACCTCACTTTCATAAAAAATAATTTGCAGTTCAGTTGGTAAATTTTAGTGCTGTTGATAAATGTAAAACTTTCGTATAATTTAATTTACTTTCAAGAAACCATTCCTAAATTACGTGATATTTACATTTCATGATATTCCAGTGCATTGAATACGTACGAATAAATTCCCATTGCATTTACTAACATTTCGGCCAGTAGCTAATTAAAAAGCAGCAAATATTTTCACAATTTTTCCCACGTACAATACACGAAAACTGATTGCGTCATACGATTGTGCCGCCGCATGCGCAGTAGAATTTTCTCCAGAATTGTCGTGTTACGTCTTTCAAATTCTCGACTGTCTATTATGGTAAGTGGGTAAGTGGCCTCTGTTTCGTTGTATCGTCTCATTTCTTGCACGCTATTGGCTGAAATCTCATGAGTGATACCAAACTCTACCACGCCAACGCTCAGCCTCTTGCCCGCTCCCGCTCCCGCTCCGCCGCGCGCGACGCCCCCGCTAGCAGCCGTATATCGCGCGAAGTGCGCCATTAGGAGGCGTATATTTCAGCGAAGTCGCCACCGGCGGCGGGGAGGGGGCCCGCGCGAGGGGGCGCCCGGGCCCCCCGCCGCGCACGCGCTCCGTCCATTTGAGCCCGCTGTTCCACGGCCGTGACGGCGCCGCGGGTCGCGGGCCCGCCGGGCGCCCGCGGCGACGCCAGGGCGCCGCGACGCCACGGCCGCCGCCACGCCCACGGCCGCTAATGTATTCACGGAGCAGACGGCGTCACTCGAATGCCGTGGCGTCCTCGCGGCGCCGCCACCTCCACGTTTCAGACATCGTTCTGTGGCCTTCCTCAGGGCGAAACCCATCGGCTACCAAGAAAATCCGGTGCGATCACCAAGAGTGCATCCATTTCTGGAAAAACTAAATAAAGCAATCAATCTGATCATATCTTCACTCGAAATGTATCCAGGGATAAGAAGGAACCAATCGAATGCGCTTGGTCGACCGGATGGCACAGCGTCAAAGGGAGCTTTAACGACGTTTCGGTTGTCGTTTCGCGGCCTTCCTCAGGTCTAAAATTCATCGGCTGCTGAGTCAGTCACGTTCTTCGTCACGGTCTTGTCGCATCCATCCCTGCCCCAGCATTGTTCAGGGATTTATTAAATGCACTACATTTACGGAAGTAATGATCAGATTATTTGACACGGTCGGAAACATTAACCAGTCAATTCAGCCTTCACTTCCTCCTAAATGTATTCATAGAACACGAAGGAATCACTAGAATGCCGTAACTGGCCCGGAAGATGAGGCGTCTTATCGATATATCGGAAAATGTTTTGTGACCTTACTAAAGGCTGAAATTGACTGGCTGCCCAGTCAATCGCAGTCAGCGCCGTGGCCACGGTAGCCCAGTACCTTCCGAGGTATAATAGGCACAGGAACTACAGTTACGGAACTAAAACCACACTGTAACACATTACAAAAGTTACGGAACTAATAGGCACTCTTGAAGCAGGCACTACACTTACAGAAATAATTACTATACTAATTGTCCCGGTGAAATTTAACTAATTATCCAACCTTGCCTTGCAAATACATTCACCGAACGCAGGGGAATTACTCGAAAACTCTCAGCGGTCCTTGTGTAATCTAATTGTATGCTGTGTTCGACGTTTCGGCCGTTGTGACCCCTTCCTCTGGGATGAAGGACCCGAATGCTGCATGGATCGATTGCTTGCTGCGCTTAACCCAGGGACCGGGTTCGATTCTCGGTGAGTCTAAGATCGATTTGTAACATCATGTCAAAAATGTCAAACTCTCTCTGACTGGTGCAAGAAGGAAGCAGCAGCGGGTATGGGAGGTTACGAGACACGACATACCTGTTCTGAATGGTGTTACTCTTACAGTCGACTCTTTCTGATTGGATCAGGTAACCAATGTGTAAATACATCACTTCCTCCAAGTTGCCTTGACTCTTCATTTGCGATTTTCTCTGGTGGTGTTTTAAAGATCTAACAAGGCTTCGGGCAGATGATTATGCACTGATTAGGCGGACAGCTTCAGGCTTTTTTGGCCGACTGTCGAGTGAATAATCGGCCAAACAATAGAAGGCAACGACCGTTGACTACCTTGACATGTCAGTCCTGAAAATAGCAGCCTAACTAGCAGCGTCAACTAGCCACAAATATTCTAATTACTATCTGCGGATCTCTGCGTCATGACAATTACGTAATCATTGAATATTGGGAACAACGTGGATTTTATTACGTGATGCTTTCGACGGCTTTAATTGTATTTCAACCGCTTAATATGTTAATAATATAAAATACTATCTGGAGTACCATGTGTGGCTCGGATATTTAGTATTATTCCCAACCAACTGTTAATCTAGAAAAGAAAAGAATTGCGCCGATCTCACCCCGCCTCATGCCACGCGAAAACTCCACCTCCTCACCCAGCCACGCCCCGCCTCGCTCTGATCACATGACACCATGGCACTGAGGAACAAGTGAGAACTTTCTTCTTGCCACTGAGTGAAAACAGATAAATTTTGCTAATTCGCAGGTGTTATATTCAGATATGAAGTCAAAATTGTCGTACCACCTACCATGTGGAAATATTATTAAAAGCATTGAAATAATAGTGAATTTAAAAATGTTTTTAAATGTGCCTAATTTTTACTTTCTCGCTACGGAGTAGAAAGTTATGTAATGCTGTGCAAAAAAACGGCGAATTTTCAATAGAAAACTCTTATTACAGCAGGGACTTGGTAACAAAAAACTGGATAAATACAGTTGCTAAATGTATGGGGAAAACAATTCTCTATCACGTGGTGCAGCCAGAATCCTGTTTCGTCGGTCCTTCATACCGAAAAAATCGATTGACGGCAAAACGTCTGTCAGTCGGACGTCGATAAAAATATCGTTTTCAAATTCAAGGGGCCGCGATATCAGCCAGATCGATTGAAGAATATCAGTTTTAGAGAAAATAGGCTGAACGGTTTAACCACTAACATTGTTCAAGAGTAAAGTAAAGGACGTTTGAAAAATAGCACAGGATCATTTTCGTTGAAGTTTCTTAATTTTCGAAAAATGCAATAGTTGGATATAATGCGAGGAAGTAGCTTGTAGTACCACTAGTTACATAACACTTCAGTATTGCAAATACTAGAGGATATACAAGTGATTCAGAGTGACGCACACTCTCTCGTACTATTACGTTTCCTTATATTCTAATTCTAGACTTTTTCCCCACTCTCTTCTCAGCTGCCATCTTTTGGCACCTAAAAGTCATTCTTTCACTTTTCTCAAGTTATCGGACCATTACTCTTCGAACTACTATAAGTAGAATTGAAATATAACATAAAAATTATTGAATGGTAAAATCTTGAACAAAATGGACATTTTGATTAAAAATTTGGGGCCGTTTCTAAGAAAATGTAGTTTGAGCGTATTTGAAAAGAGGATAATGAAGCTCATTTTCACACACACTTTTTGAGGAACATCATTAAAAACGATTGAAGCACATTTACTCACTCATAAGTTTAATAATGTGTAAAATTTGCCAGTAATATAACTGGCATAATCTTAACGCGAGAGAGGTATTTCAAAAACATTCTTCGGTTTATTTTTTGAAAAAACTAAAGAATACAACTCAGTGGCGTTTATTTCTTGTTATTTTGTGTATTTAACACTACCCACACAAAGAAATTAAACAAAAAATCGGATATTTTTTCGAAGAATGGTCTTTGAAGCAGTTGTTCTCACAAATGTATTAACGGTCACAAATGTCCGCGATATAAATATTAACAACGCGAGGGAAAGAGAGAAAGAAAGAAATAGAATGAGAGAGAGAAAATTAAATTTGTGTATTTTTTTTAAAAAAACTCTTTTTTAAAACAGCTGATTTTTTTGAAAATACTTTGCCAATGGCAAAAATCTTTATCTTAAATTTTGTATTTTCAAACGTTAACTGTTTTGCAATTTTCGATAAAAATGGTTCGCCGAAAATGGTACAATTCCATATTTTTTGGTGAAATAACTGAAGTCATCTTCGTCACTTAGAAAAATTTCTTCAGATAGTAATCTTTCGACGGCAATCATCAATCTATAAATAATGTAAATAAAATACAAAATAAACACAAAATAAGATAATACAATTGACTATTCCACTCGTGAAATTAAATCCAATAGTGTTTAACTATACATACAAAATGCTCCAATCAGGGCGGTGTATCTCAAAACGTTTATCTTTTTTTTTCTATCCAATTTTTCTTATCGCTACTCCCTATTGGCCTATCATAAACTGTGACTCATCCAGTGGCGTAAGTTAATGAGTGTAGGCCAGCCCACAAAATTTTTATTCAGACCCCCTTCATAAAAGGGTATAGAAAAAACAAGTATGATTAGTAACTTAAATAATGAAAATATCTCCTAAAACTATGTCCTTTTCTACCCGGAGCCGCCCGCATTTCGGGCCCGAACGTTACCCTGAAATGAATCCATCTATCTTGGGTGGCGGGGTATTGCATTGACTGTTGTGTCGCATGTGATTTTAGCATAGCTTTCAGTTATTTTCAATATTTGAATCATTTTGGAACTCTTTTGGACATCATTCACTCGTGGAATAGTCCTATTAAATACCACACGTGCTTTGGAAATTCTCAGACAAATTCCCTCCTCGCTCCGCAAGTCGAGAATTTATCGACAATTTCCGAAGGACTCGTGGAATTATCTATGATAAACATATTGAAATAAATGTAAGTATACAAAAAAGGCCGGGATTAATACAAATAATGAAATTTCAAACAAGAAGAGAAATAAATAATAATAATAATAATAATAATAATAATAATAATAATAAACTAATATCAAAAGTAAAAAGAATCAATTGAGCTGCTGGCGTACTCGCTATATGTGGCGAAAGTCGTGAGATAGTGCGCAAGGGTAGTTTGAAACGGAGTTTAGCTTTCTTGTCTGCTGGAGCTGCGGCCGTGGGGTCGGACGAGATCTGTTTAGTGTCTTCGTAGAAATGTCTCAGGAGGAGGGGGAATCAGTTTGTTGGGGAGGGGTGTGTAAAATTATTAGCAGAAGGGGCGCCAAGAAATTGGATTGTTCGTAGAGAACTTCAGATTTCTGCTTGAACTGAAAAATGTGAAAACATTCTAAAGATCTCCTGTTACAGAATATATGTTCTAATTCAAGAATTATAATGTCAGAGTCGAGGTGAAAAGTTTATTAATATTGTTTTATTGTTTGTTGAAATTACAATGTTCAGTTTACAAGCAAACCTTTGTAATTGTATGATGACTTAATCGAATTAACTTAATCTAGTTTAAAATTGTACTTAACTAATCTTATTGGGAGAGGAAACAAAAAGCACCTAGAAGAATTATTCAACATTTGCAAATATCTGGAGGAAATAATGGAGCGGGAATCTGTTCTTAATTCTGTTTTTGTATCTGGGATCTTTTCCGAATGAGTTTATGGCTTTATGAAGGGTACGTTTGTGTAAAAGTTGTTTGATACAATGCTATTTGGTGTGCTATTTCATATATGTTTAGATCGTGATGTAGTTTGCTAATGAACCATGGTGATCTTTATTGCTAATGAACCATGGACCTCTTGTTATTAATCTTAAATATTTGTTTTGAAGTGCTTGCATTTGGTTAAGATTGGTTTTAGCATTATTGGACCAGATCGGGCATGCGTGTAATAGTGTTGGACGAATAAGTGATTTGTACATCGTTAGTGCATTTAACAGTGTGGGATGGTTTTAGAGGTTTAGTAAAGGTCTTAATTGAATTAGTTTGTTTTTTCCTGTGTTGTCTCCAGTTAAGTTTTGAATCTAAATTTAATATAAGATTTTTATTGCTTTTGTGATTAGGGTCCAATTTATAGCGTTCTGATTTATGAGTACTGGGGATGGATGTGCAAAAGATTTTAATGAAAGACTTTTGTTACTGATTTTGAGGGATTTCATTTAATTTTTCAGATATTTGCCCAATTTTTTTATTAGATTTAGATGCTGTTGAAGCTGGAATTGGTGAGTTTCTAATTAAGTGCAGGAGAACTATAATGCAGTGTCATCAGCAAATTGGGCGGTATTTATTTGATGGGAAGTAGGAATGTATAAAATGTAGAGATGGTATTGTAAAGGAAATAATCTCCACAAAGTTTTAATAATTTTATTAACAATTTTCCATAGTTAACTTTCGGGAATCAATTTTCCCATCCTCAGTGGATCTCTACCAAAATGGAGAAATGAAACAAACATAAGTTGAACACAAAACGGGGGGAGGTACAGTGAATATAGTGGAAAAATAAATAATATCATATAAATACAAAAAGAAAAGAAAATATCTTACTGCTCAAGGAACGTGGATCTCCCACGAACGTTCACAAATGGTCAAAATATAAAACATGGTGGTAACAGCTAGATGGCAGCCATCTTTTCGAATGGGAGAAGAGGAAGCCTAACAATGAAGGGAAAGGGAGTGGGGGAAGAAGAGAAGGAAGGGTAGTCATAAAAGGACTACTGAAAAGAATGATTAGGGGATAGTTAATAAAATATTTAGAATGGGACTGCTTTTAATCAAGGAATGTTCATTCAAGACAGAAAAATTAGTGTTTTTGAAAAGTTTTAGAATTTCCAAGTTCTCTAAAATGTTTATTTTTGTGCCTTTGTTGACTAGGTGAAGAATTTTAAAATTATAAATTGTTTGAGAAATTTAATTTGTAGTTTACAGAATCGGGTATGCTGATTTCAAATATAAGCTCCATTCTTTTCTATCACGTCAGGTTTCCCACAAAGTGTATATGAGTATATGGGAAAAGAATAAGTAAATTCAGTTGTTAGAGAAACATTTTTGCGAATTAAAATAAAATGGATTACGTACAAACTTTTACATGCAGAAAATCACTCAGAGAATGCACTTATTTCATACTTTGTGGTGCCGTTTTAATTTCTCATAAAAGCATAAGCTTAGGACAAACAATATTTATATTTTTTTATAGTACCCAACTATATTACATGAACAAAAGTAACAGTCAGTTCTGTGGTTCAAGGGCTTCATCCATATTATTATATCTCCAAAACGGAAAGCTTTCTTAACTTCAGACCATTGCCGGTGTTCTTCCAAACAGATGCAGCATACTTTATGTGGAGCCTACGACTTGTCTTGATCGCCTAGTCTCGTTCCGAAGTATGCATAATAAAGATTTTTATGTAAATTCAGAAATATTTCTTTGTTGTCCCTTTACAACATATTCTCTACAAATATAACAAAAGCTATCAGGTGAATTTCGACAGCCTCATGAGGTCATCTTGTGTACTAATTATCTTCTATACTTTCAGAAAATAACTCACTACGATTGCAAGGCAACTGTACTTCCTGCAAAGAAATCTATACTGGAATGACCACCGTCTAACGAGTTATAATGACAGTTGAGTTCAGAACCCTAAAATAAATACAGTTCTACAAAAACCATTAATCTTCTTTAAGAAAGAATTCTCCTAAGTTGGAACAACCAAGAGCAGGAGTACATATGGCATGGTAGAAAAATGCATTTATCCTCTAGACTCTACAATGGCAAAAGCTAATTTGTTCAAAAATGATGGGTGATAGAAATGTTTCATTTTTTAAATTCAGCACACCGAAATCTGTTTAAACTGTATTAATTTGCAGAAATTATTTCCATCACGTTTAGATCACAGTCGCATGGATGAAAAATGATTTTTTCAGCAGAAACTCAATTAAAATACTAATTTGGCAAAAACTATTGATGATGGATTTTTTTCATAATTTTTTCTGAGTTTATTACACGGAAATCTGTGTAAATCAGCCATAATTTTGCAGACAAATTTTTAAGTGTATGCCTGTGATATCGATGCACTAACACTAAACACGCACTTTCGTCCAAGCACTGAAAAATCAGTCACCACTGGGCTGTGAAACGTTCTGAGCGATGTTGCTCGCCCCAAAGCGCAGAGCGGAGTGTGGGTGAAAAGTGTGGCCTGAGTTTATAAGTTGTGTAGCTAAGTGCGTTGTGTTTGTATTGTGTTTCCATACATGTGAATGTTCTTTAACTCTGGTAATGAAGCTTCTGCCAGTCTGGCCTATGTATTTAGCTTCTCAATTGTAGCAGTGAAGTTCATGAACTCCTGAGTTCGCCGTCAATGGAGTTGAGTAGCGAGGGAAGAGTAGGAGTTTGAGGGATTCTTGTGTGGTAAAGGAAACATGGAAATTGTATTTGCGAAGAATATAAGCCATTTGTGCGATATTTTACCAAAGAACGGAATGGATATAAATTTTGATGATTTCTGGGGGAGTGGGGTGAGGCTTGTGTGCGTTCTCAATTTTTAATTTTCTTATTTTCGGTGTATATGTTGTCAACGAGGGCTGTCTGTATCCATGGGCGGTAGCTATGTATTTGATAGTGTAAGTTGTCTTGTGTTAGGGGAAGGCTGATAAGTCTGCGAATCATGACTTGGAATACTGAGTGTTTGTAAGCAGGGATGTTGGTATGTTTTGTGGATGACAGTATGTGTGTGAGTGGGTTTTCTGAAAACATTGAAAATGTGTTTGTTGTGTAATTTAGAGTTGGTTATATCTAAGAAATTAATGGATTGATTTTCATTTTCTAATTCTGTAGTGCATTTTATGGATGGGTGTCTGTAGTTAAGAAACTCGATGAGGAATCCGCGGATACCAATTTGAAAACCTATTACAATAAACACAATTTTGAATTAATTAAATAAAAGTAGTCATTCGTAAATAGAATTTGGAATTTGACATTGAAGAAATTAAATTACGCTCTACATAACAATACATTAATATTACAATAAATTAGTTATATAGAAGTTTAATTTCATCTTACCCCCTAGTGTTTTAATAAATACGATAGAGTAACTGTTCATAACAGTTTCAAATTTGGAACCGACACGTTTTTTTATAGAAAACCAAAAACAATATATTTTAAAAATCAGAACGTTATTTGAAACATGTTTGTCTTAGAATTTCTACGGGTGACCGTGCCTTCTCAAATAGGCATGAGAATTAATTGATAATATTATCTTAAACACGCCGGTGTGTTTTTATGCCCAAACAAACACACTAGTACGTGATAATTATCACGCAATTATATGAAACACATCTCATTCATTATACACCTATTCACATCTCACTTTACATACCCACATCAGATTCATTATTCACATATTCACGCCCCACTGGTACGCCGACGTGCATGTTACCCTGCTGTGAATCAGTGGTGAATGAAGGAGCGCATTTCGCGGCATCCGGCAACCGGCAGCAGCGCAGCCCGAGTTCGCTCCCCGCTGAGCGGTGCTCGCCTCCCCCGCCCCCGCCCCCGCCCGGCTCTCCTCTTCGAGCGGTGATTTGGTGGACTCGGAACGTGCGACCGCCGAGCGCGCGGCGGGGGAAGGGGGGCACCGCTCCAGCGCTGATTCTCTCCCCCCCCCCGCCATGTACGCCGCCACCACCAGAGCGCGCAGACAGTGGCACCGCACAGTGGGCGCTAACGACACCGAAATGGGGGCATGGTATGTGATCCCATTTCAATCAACAACAACAAAAGTGTTTAATGTGCCTAAAAAACTGTAAATTAATACACAAAATCATTATATTTCTATGATCACCCTAATGATTGAATTATTACTGCCATATTATCACTGTAACCATCGCTTGATAAAAGTATTTGAGTATTTGGAGGGTCTGTTGTCTCAATTATGTTGTATTTTATACTCTTTTATTATTTTGTTAGCGTCACTGTATTATTTGTATTTGTTGTGTATTACTGTATTATTTGTATTTGAGTTACTTTATTTTTTGAATTTATAATAGAAGAACCCTGTAAAGAAATTACTAAGAAAATTGAATTTAATTTGTTGAAAAAATGAAAATGAAATGAAAAATGCACACGATAATTTATTTTATGACAGGTTTATTTTCACTTTTTATTCAGTTTCTGTAGCTGTGTGAAGGAAAGAAGCCCAGTCCCTCCGACTGGGAGGTCCCAGTGTTTGAGTCCCGACAGTGACAGGACATTCGACACCGGCTAGATGGCTGCGTGTCGAGTAAAGCGCGATGAGAAGGAGAATTCTGGCTGCTCTCATGGGTAGTTTTCTCTGGTTTCTCCGATTATTACCCGGTGAATACCGGAATAGTACCACAGTGAACGTATTTATATAGTTACGCATCTCCATGTTAAATGCCCCGTGACGTCGAGTTAGTCAGCGACACTAGCGATCCGCGCGGCGATCAAGGAATACTACACAGACTTACCATTCGTAATACAATACAATTCAGTACTTCATAAAAAGATATACACCATCTTTCTGCTAAATATAATCAAAAACTGAATGTGTATGTGTATATATGTAATGTAATAATTTCCTTATGCTGTGGAATTATGAGGAAGAACAAGTATTTCTATACCATTCATGACCAATGTATATCCAAATGTAAGTAATATAAGTAGTTAATAAGGGTAACTGGTAGGTAATAACGTTTTATGTTGCGAGTAAATGACACATTTTCGCCTTGCGTCCTGAGTGTATTGGACAAGTAAAAAAAATTAACTTAGGGTTCTTCCTTCATTATTGGAGCACTGAATTGCAGAACAGTGCGCTCCTTTCGAGGCACACATTGTTTTTCGTGTGAACTGGAAAACCCTGTGTCGCTAGTCAAATTCGTTCACTACGCCCTATGAAGTCTCGGAGGTTAAGAGAATTCGAGACTCGCGGGTTCCTTGTTGGGTGAGAGAACCCCAGTAATTCTTGAGTCTCGGCCATCCCATTGTACTCTGTAGCTCGTTTCGTGACTTTTTTTCATAGTGTAAGGAGTAGCAGCGAACTTGCCTTTTATCAAAATGGAGTGCACCCACTTTCAAAGAAATAAAATAAGTAGGATAAACAAGGTTTCTATCGCAAGCTATTCAAGGATAATATCGTAGTCCTTTCTTCCATTGGCTACACAGCCCTTGCAGAAACGGGAAGTGAACGGTACACTGCACTACGTGGCTAAACAGACATAAAAAACAATCTTCATCGGTATCAAGCAACAATTAATACTTTTAGCTACTGTGAGAGCGAATGCTGAATTAATGATAATGCAAATTAACTTCGTCAGTCTGCGCAAACCATTGCGTACACAGAAAGTGAAAACAGAAGATGGAGGAATCTAAGGCTTTTAAGCGTGACGTCACAAAGCTAGCCTCCAGCGCCTTATATAGATTGCATTGGTCAGCATCGATAAGCGCCGGAAAAATAGAAAAATTGTTATAGAATGTCTAATAATATCTCACCCTGTATATTACAGGATGGTAAAACTTATCTCTCATTCTGTAGATTACAGTATGGAAAACGTAGATTACAGTGTGATGTGTAGCCTCAAAATTCCAGCTTTTAAGACCCTAGAACGCTTTGTATAGGAGTTATTTTAGTTTAGGAATATTTTGATGCGTTTTCAGCAAATCCTTCATATGTTTAAATCCAAAGTGTAATTCGTCACGTATCCGCGGAATTCTCTTTCTTTAGAGACTTCATTTATCAAGATTGGTTGTGTGTGAGAGCCGCAAAAGGTATGTATACTACTGAAATAATATTGGCGACGGCAATTACTAGTAAACAGTCACTGTAAATCCAAGCTGATGGCTGCTGTAGCGTCCTCCAGACCTCCCGGCACGTGCCTCGCGCGTACGAACTCCACAAGTCTTGACATGTGACCCGCACGTGCGTACTCTACCAGTCCACACAGCAACGACACGTGATACTGTTCATGGTTCATATGTTTCTATTTTAGCACTATTATGTCAAGCCATATTCCACACTCGAACTCTTATTATTCTCTATGTGCAATCAACACAGTTTTGAACTGTAATTGCCTATTCACTGTAATGTTTCATAGTTAACCGCAACTAACTCAGTCTTCATTCACCTATGGCTATTACAGTGCCTCAATGCTGACTGCAACCAACACAGTTTTTGTAGATGCTGTTAAATTCATTAAATATTTCTAACATTAGTGCAATTATTTCGAAATTAATTGTCTAATTTTCTTTGTCTTTATTATAGGCTATTTCTCTCTAACCACTATATGCCTACTGAATTCTCCCAAGGTAACACTGACTCCCTCTGTAGATATAGACATTTACAGGGAAAGCGTCTGTGTCGCATTAAACACGTGGTCCTCCGAGTTATCAAAGCTACTAAGGTATGGTGGAAGAAGCTGTCTGCTGCTCATCCGAGCTATCTCGTCAGTCCACGTGCCTGCTCACTCATCCACCATCAGACACCACTCTTTGTAGGGGTTGGATTTCTACCAACTGTAAAACCACGATCTTCAATCTGATCCATTTTGGAACTGCTGATGTACATGACATCAGAATGGCATTACCTTTAATTCTGATCTCCGATAGTCTTTCTTCGGCCTCTTTTCTATTCATAATTGGTAACTATTATTTGTAAGAAATTTTCGTCTGTGAGTTTCACCATTTAATTTCTGACATGCATTGTGATTGTCTTTGTCTCATCGATTTCGAGTGCAAAAAATGGTGTGATGTGTCCTGTTCGTTGCAGTATCCACAGTCTTCATTATTTATTTTCCCCATTATTTTGGCACGGCTTCAAAATTGGCCGTGTCCAGTTAAAATCTGTGTGAGATAGTAATCAGTTTGTCTGTGTTCGCATTTTGTCCATGTGTCTATTTACAATTTTAGTCGTCTTGCCTACTGAGCGACATTTCGTGTTTCTTCCCATTTGCGTTGCCAACGTTGAATCGTCTTCTCTCTGATGTTTTGTTTTCTTTCCACTCCTTTCTCATTAACGACCCTTCCCTTCTTCATGATCTGGTCAACAGGTATTCCTACCGTTTCTATCTGTAAGGCTGCATTGAAAATCGTTCTGTATCCAAAGATAACTCGTAACAGGATTTATTTGCACTTTCTCTAAAATCTTCATGTTGTTTTCTCGTGCTAGGGCCGTGTAGCAGACTGGTGACGCGTATAATACCGTTAACATGCGAGGATAGTCCTCTTACGTGTTTTTGGTCCTCCAATGCTTGGCAACGGTCTCTCTCACATAGGTCGAAAAGTTTCTGTCATCCATCCACACTCGAACATCGCACAGTGTTCACTGTAGTAATATGTGTTCCTTTTAACAGAAAGCATTGGCTTGGGCGTTTTATTGGAACATTTAGCTCAGTAGTTTCAGTTTTATGTGGGGCCAATTGGAGATCACTGCGCGCCATACACGGTCTATACGCTACAGAGATTCATTGATTTTGAGCATTAGCTTATCAGAGTCTTCCACTGTTACAATCAAGGCTAAGTCGTCCACATATCCTATTAGTGCCGTTCCTCGTGTTAACTGCATTTGGAGTAGGTTATATAGAACATTCCATAGTGATGGTCCAAATGTTGAACCCTGTGGGACGCTTGCTTTCATTTATACTTCTTCTTTCTCCTTATTCTTCTATTTTTTTAAATACTACGTAATTACATTCACTAGGTATTGTGAGATGTTTCTTCGTTACAGCTCCGCTATATTCAGATCCATGCTGAGGTGTTAAAGCATATTTCACATCAAGTGTGATTTAAAGTATCCTATCAGTCGGCCGTGCCATGTCCGATCTGAACTACCTTTTCGATTGTATTGGCGATATTCCTTTTATGAAGCCAAATTGATGCCCTTCTCCTTAATCGATTTCTGCTTCAAGTCGTGCTTTGATATAAGGCCCTCGTACTTAGAGTGTTTAGTAGGCAAAGCGGTCTGAAAGCTGGTTGGTCCTGTGATATCCATTTCTTTTTAGAAGCAGTAAGAGCTTTCCTACTTTCCATTATAGTTGAAAGTCTTGCATTCTTAACAATGTGTTCATTATTTTTAATAGGACTTCCGGGACTACCTCTGCGGTAATCTTGATTTCTTCCGGTGTAATGCCATCTACTCCAGAAGCTTTTCCAGGCTTCATGCTTAGGGTAGCCATCTTTACTTCTTCGAAAGTGAATGACTTTACATCTTCACGCCGTAGATTAGTCTTCAGCTCATCGTTTCTGCATGGAAATAATTACAAAACTATATCCTTTTTTGGTCTGTCGAGGGATTGCACGGCCTTCAAGTTGACCTTCCAGTAACGATTTTATATCCCACTCCCCAAATGTCATTGTCCAGATCTTCACACAGTTGTTTCAAGTGTTTGTTTTTCGATTGGTTAATTATCCGCGCCAATTGGTTCCTGCAAGCCCGGTATTCTTCCCGCAGCTTTGAATTGCTTCCCTTGCGTGTCTGTTTGATCTCGTCACTATCTTCTCCTTTGGATGCAGGTCTGCCTTTGGGAGTCTATTTCACAATTCCACCAGTATGATACCCGTGTTGTTGTGTTTCCTGTACATCTTGTACAGTTGCTCCGGTTCGCTAGTTTTAATAGTATTGATGTTTCGTCTGAAGGTACAGTGTTTGTCTCTTCAGACCTGTTTTCTACAGTTCCTAGCAACAACTTTCTACAAGCCTCCCAAATGTATTTGATATTTTGTCTTAACGTGTTTTTTCTTGTATTCCGTGAGATCTTTATTTCAAATGCGATGAAATGGTAGTCACTGAGAGATTCTTCTTCAAGCACCCGAGAATTTGAATTTTTTGCGATGCCTTGTGTGGATCACACAACGGCCATGAAATTTTCCGTTTCACCTCTAGTAAATGTCTGTATATTTCCCGGGTTATGTACTACTAGGTCCATTGCTGTTAAACATTCAACAAAATATTCCCCTCTCTTACCCAATCCCCAAATTGGTGAGTTCATCTTCAGATCCCCAAGTATTATAAATTCTCCTTCTATTGATCTGCAGACATGGCATATCGTATCTACCTCATTTTGAACGTGTCCAAGGGGATATTCGTAGAAATGTAACAACAATAGATACTGGAATCTTACATGTGTAGAAATACGTATCTTGCTTCGGCCCTGAGATGGTGGATGGTCAGGTTTTATTTGGGAAGATGGCTGTAGTATCATATCTCGAATATTTTTTCCATTCGTTCGTTTCTTGTTTGGCTCGCTCACCACTATGACATATATACATATATACAAATCTTTGGTTTTCACTGCTTCGTAGGACATGTCATTTCTGTGAGAGAATCGCATGACATTGGTCTAGTATTCGCATGGATTGAGTTCCAATTGTGGTGCTTACAATCTTGCCCTTGTCTCCATAATCAGCTTCCTGAAGGCATGATACTTCATTTCGTCTGGTCTATGTCCATCCTCATTGTATAATATTATTATTTATTTATTTATTTATTTAATAGGTAATTATTACAAACAATTTGGCTTACTTGATCGTATGTGGCTAGGCCGAAGGCCTTTAAGCCATTACAATACCTACATCCTTTCGCGTTCTAATCTTTCGAATTCTGCAATATATACTGTGCTGTACTACCATTACCACCACTACCCCTGCAACCACCACCACCACCACCACCCCTACTACCACCACCACCCCTACTACCACCACCACCCCTACTACCACCACCACCCCTACTACCACCACCACCCCTACTACCACCACCACCCCTACTACCACCACCACCCCTACTACCACCACCACCCCTACTACCACCACCACCCCTACTACCACCACCACCCCTACTACCACCACCACCCCTACTACCACCACCACCCCTACTACCACCACCACCACTACTACTACCACCACCACCACTACTACCACCACCACCACTACTACCACCACCACCACTACTACCACCACCACTACTACCACCAACACTACTACCACTAGCACTCCTACCACGAACACTACTACCATTACCACAACTACCACACCACCACTACCACTATTAGCACTACAACCACTACTACTACTAGCACGACTAGTATTCTTTTCGTTGTGCTGTCGTACATGCGCTCGTTTGGAGCCAGTGTGCGCGGGCGGAGGCGTGTGTGCGCGGGCGGGGCCGGGACGGCGCCGCGTCGTCCTTGGCGTGATCGATGTCTCCTCCGCAACTCTAACTTGATCAAATCGCGCCTTGTGCGCGCGCCGTGGGCGGCGACGGCGGCAGCCTCCCGCGAGGGCCGACAGAAGACGCGAAGCGAAGCGAAGCGCTGCGCATGTTAAATCTGCGAACCAACCTCCATCCAACACGTCCCTATGAAATTCAAGTTATTAACCAGTACTAGACCGCAGCAACAAAAATGCTACTGAACAAAACCACAGAAAATGGTTTTCCAAAACGTAGCACTTACACTGTTCAAAAACAACACATAAAATACTCTCGTACTACACCGCCACAAATTAAATATTTCAGTAAAAACAGTCTTCACGAATCGACTAAACAAATTAGTCAAGCTAATGAACTGTACCCCACAGAGAACAGCTGCCATCTCTGAGTTAGCGAGCCAATCGCTAACGAGAACATGCGTGATAAAAATATGATACGAATTCACGAGAAATGTGTGTAGCATGTTTGTATCTTTGGAAACGTGTATGTGCTTATTGTATATTCGGTGTTTAATAATAATAATAATTGATATTATCTAACCTTCGAATCGTCGTACACATAGTTCGAATCGCGTCTGCAACAATACACTGTACATGAAAGATATGGTTACAAACGTCGCTTTTCCTACCATAATTTTGGAGAAACATGCCCGATTAATGAGTTTGTATCTTTCTAAATGTGTACGTTTACTTTGTATTTATGGTTTAATAATAACTGACAAATTTGAAATTGCGGGATCAAAAGTGTCTCTTGACGTGTGATGAAGGAGCGAATATGAGGATGCGCTCCTTGCATATGTACACCATGTCGACGTACGGTGTATGAACGAAGCCAGTCAGCTGGTTGTTATTCTCACACACGTGGGCTTCTGGTAGAGCAATGGTATAGTCTAGAAGGCTACTAACAATTGGAGGACATCTCGAAAGAGGAAGATGATGTAAAAGTTGTCTTTAGCACTGTTTCAATAAATGAAAAGTAGTGGTAATACCTCCTAAAAGCTTGAAACCAATAAAATATAAAACATGTAACTTATAATATACAAAAACAAACAATGAATAAACAATTAAAAATTGTATTTCCTATTTTACTATTACTAAACTTTTACTGTTAGTAATTTTTACAGCAAAATGTGGTACCCCCGTACAAGTAGGAGATACTCGTTACGCTTGCCTGCTCCCTATGAAAGAGGAGGGGCATAGCTCTTTCTCTTATCTGCTCGCCTGGGTATATAAACCAGGGACAGCAGAAGAGCGGGCAGTCACCATTCCTACCACGCCGTGCTGGTCCACAAGCTCTGCAGATGTGCGCACCTCTCCGTGCACGGTGGTGGCGACCTCTGCCATGTGTATTCAGTGCGCCTTCAGCCTCGACCAAGTGTATTCTGTGCGCCTTCAGCCTCGGCCAAGTGTATTCTGGGCGCCTTCAGCCTCGGCCAAGTGTATTCTGTGCGCCTTCAGCCTCGGCCAAGTGTATTCTGTGCGCCTTCAGCCTCGGCCAAGTGTATTCTGTGCGCCTTCAGCCTCGGCCAAGTGTATTCAGAGCGCCTTCAGACTCGGCCAAGTGCATTCTGTGCGCTTTCAGCCTCGGCCAAGTGTATTCAGTGCGCCTTCAGCCTCGGCCAAGTGTATTCTGTGCACCTTCAGCCTCGACCAAGTGTATTCTGTGCGCCTTCAGCCTCGGCCAAGTGTATTCTGGGCGCCTTCAGCCTCGGCCAAGTGTATTCTGGGCGCCTTCAGCCTCGGCCAAGTGTATTCTGTGCGCCTTCAGCCTCGGCCAAGTGTATTCTGTGCGCCTTCAGCCTCGGCCAAGTGTATTCTGTGCGCCTTCAGCCTCGGCCAAGTGTATTCTGTGCGCCTTCAGCCTCGGCCAAGTGTATTCTGTGCGCCTTCAGCCTCGGCCAAGTGTATTCAGAGCGCCTTCAGACTCGGCCAAGTGTATTCTGTGCGCTTTCAGCCTCGGCCAAGTGTATTCAGTGCGCCTTCAGCCTCGGCCAAGTGTATTCTGTGCACCTTCAGCCTCGGCCAAGTGTATTCAGTGCGCCTTCAACCGCCCATCTTATCTCGCTGCGGAGGTCGTCCTTACCGCCGCCGGCCGCCGAGGTTACCGTCATCGCGTTGAAGAAGCTTTCTTCCCCTTTTGCAGGGGAAAAGAGCGGTCTCCTAGTGCCGCCGCTACACCCACAGAATATGCTAGAGCCACGCAACCCAGACTTAATTTACACCAGAGGGTCTCCTTATATTTATATTTTGTTTGTCGAAGTTTCTCTAATTAGAGAGTGGTGTGTATATCTGTGGAACTATTGTTGTCTCATTGCACACCTGCTTGATGTTGATACAAAAGAAAACAAAGTGATAATATGAAAATTAAAAGAAACAAAGGTAACTAAAATCATAATGTTATATAATTAATTAATTCATAAAGTTTACTATACAGAAAGTGGTACTGTACAGATTGAATTCACTTTTATCTCGCACTCTCAAGAGACAGGAACAGGTATTACTCGCGCAACTTTTCTTGAACGATGGATTGAAGAAATGCGGGTAGAGTGGAGGTATTTGTTAAGAAATCGGCCACTAGATTTTATGAAGCAATGCCAATCTCTGGAGAATCAGTCACGCCTTCGTAACGTTCTCAATAATTTGCGTTCTAACTTTATCAGGTGTTCGAGGTATCTCCTGTGACAGATCTTTACCTTCTTCGGTCATTTCTTTAGATTTTTGGAGAAAATAACCGATAAAAGTTCTCGTCTTCAAAAGAAAATTGTTTCCATTTTGCGCCAGTGAAGATGTGTTTGGAATGTTGTCATCAGTGCTCGCTGCGAGCTTTTGCCTTCATCTGTATATTGTTCCAGAGAGGGGGAAGCAAGGTCATCGTTCAGGAAACGTTGCGCGAGTAATACTTGTTATACGGAGGTGGTGAAGTTCCCGTACGGCTGTATCCGTACCGTTGCTGCAGGAACTGGAGAGTTGCGACGATGTGAATGTGACGACACATACTCTTATTCTGCGTCAGTGAGACTGCAATAGCGATGACCTCTGACACACAACTTGGCACCAGCTGAACGATTGTTGATAGTCCCTGGGCACGACGACACAGCGGGTGGTATGAATAAAAGTAAGCAATTACTCTTTGCTCAGAGATTCGGAGATTCTTCTCAGTTTCGTATGGATAAAGTGGGTGAGTAATTGCTCAGTCCCTGAGCACTTGCTCCATCTCTGAGCGTACTCTCAACTGGCGAGCAAGTGCTCAGAATTGGTATGAATAAAGTTAAGAGTTTACTCTCTAGAGTGAGCACTTGCTCCAAACTTTCGGGGGGACCTTAGTAGCAGACTCACGTTTGAAAAGTAAGGTTAAATTGGCTGATTTTTTTTACCGTGGGTTAATATGCAGATGAAGCGGACTAAAAAATACAAGATAAGGCGAACTTCTCGTGATGTACACTATTAGAATCTTTGCCGATTCGTAAAGGACAATGTATGGTTGGTACGATTTTTATCGGCGTTTGCTTTCAGGCGCGTTTTCATATTGCATATCTTCTAAGTTAATTGGCCATCGCTCTTTTCTACTTGGAAATTTTCGGAGTACTGTTTTCCCAAACTTTGTAATGTTTCGTTTCAGCCACAACCAACCTCCGAAAGTTGTCTCTTTTCAAAAATAATTTTATATTCGCGCAGCATTTCGGCAAAAACTAGCTGAGCCTCTGGCGCCTGTTTTTCATTTCTGCTACTCATATTCGTATTTAAAGAACGAGACAACTAAACACTGCTCTTTGCTCCGCACAAATGTGCGCGACGCGTGTAACCTCTTTGTTGCTCAAGAAACCAATTTTTAAAACTCTTAGCCTGCACTACCACTTGTTCACGACGAGCAAATGCTCGCGAGACATGAGTAAGTTCTTCGAAGACATACGAAGTTTTTATTCATACGAAATGGAGTTTCAGCTCAGTGCCGCGGAGTAGACTCACTTTGCTCCTGAGCAAGTACTCCTGAACAAGTGCTCATTTTTATTCATATGACCCAGCGTGTGTGCCGCCGTGGCGTTAGACTCACTATCGCACCACGGGAGTCAAAATTAAAGGAAATGCAGCGCCTCGTTGCTCGTGGTGCACGTGAGCGAGTGACGCCATTAAAACTTGCCACATGGCATACGTTGATGGACAGTCTATAGCACTAATTAAATCTATAACGTTAGTGCTATCGCAATGTTGAAGTGATCAGTTAATAAAGGTAAAAAATATTTTCAGATGGTAATGTTTAATTTTTTTTATTTTCTCTTACGTTCTTAATAAACAAGAATTTTATAAAAACATAAGAATAGGCTCACATGTCACATATCATAAAGTATAATTTATACTCAAATTACTATAAAACATTATTCAGCGCTGTTTTCCTCTTTTTATGATCTACCAATTGCTCTTTTCTCACATTGAAATATTATTTCTTAACATTATACATATCATTAGTGGTGATGCTTCTATTGAAAACCCTTTAATCTTATTTGGTAGCAAATCTATCGATAACTTCGTAAATTTGCATGTGTGTAATTTCACACAATGTTATACAATTTTTAATTTTGGTATTAAAAGTAAATACGTTATTGTTCATAATAAATTTCATAGAGAACAAAATGAAATGTTAAATCATTTCACTCGTACGTTCATGCGCGTTTTACAGCTACAATATTTATAGCTCACGACTCGAAGTAAGAAACTAGTAGTGCTAAAAAAGCACATACTTTCTCGCAATATTACTATGTTATCGTTACGTACTATGGAACATGCGGAACGTTAAATTCAAACAGAAATTACGCGAAAACTCTTACAAAAAATGTTCAGGACCATTTTTAAAGAGATTATTTTGTACAACGGATTTGTTTGAGGCAAAAATCTCTTTCTTCAATTTTCTAGTTTTGAAAATATTTTGCAATTTTCGAAAAAAATGAATACCCTAAAATGAGACTAGCGCTATATTTATTATCCTTCCTTATTACATATGTGGAGAAATGAAAATAAAAGTGAGGAGAAATGAGTATGAAAATTTGTAAAATAAATTGGATAGGTTTTTGAAAAAAACGTGTAAATTTCAATCGTAAAATACGCCAAAACTACTCACTTTTTGTTTTCAAAAAATTATACAAGATCTTTTTTGAAGAGCAGATTTTGTACAACAGACTTTGTCTGACGTAAAAATCTCTATCTCCAATTTTGAAGTTTTAAAATGTTTTTCCCCAATTTCCGAAAACTCGGGGATGTCAATGAAAGTGAGACCAGCACCATTCTCTTAAATGTCCTTTGCACTATTCAACAACAAAATTTAATAGAAATATTTGCAGCTACTTTATTGATAATTTTGATAATGTCTCAGCGGCTTCTTGTTAAGGTAACCCCCCAAAATTAAAATATCAGTTTCAAATTCCAGGGTCCGCAACATCAGTTAAAACGATTCGCGAATATCATTTTTTGAGAAAATCGGGTGAACAGTTTATGTGGTAGCGTTGTGCACAGATGGACAGACAGTTTTCAATCAATTTTTCGGTATCAAGGATCCACAAAACATGGATAATGGCTACACCACGTGTTAAGGGAATTATTTTCTATATTTAGCAACTGGATTTATTCTTATTTTCCTTACCAGGACCCGGCAATAAGGGTTTTTGTGTCTAAAATCCGCCGTTTTCCGGTGCAAGATTTCAATACTTTCTCTTCTTACGTTAGTAAGGGCGAGAAAGTAAAATCTCCGCTACAGACCTAACCTCACCCAAGACATGAGACACATTGCCGACTGATCACCAGGAGAGAACATGAAATACTTGTTACAGATTACTTATTGGTACCTCTGAATAGCTCGATAAAGCGAAGACTAAGAGACTCAAAGACAAAGTAAATACGTAACCAGTCAAATGAACTAACATTTTATTAATTATTTAAAACTTTTCAATATTCCTCTCTTTAGAAGATTTAGCAAACGTAATATTGAAAAAACGAGGGGAAAATGGTGAAGTGTACTTTTCCATCGCCAAAAAAGACGTGGGATTCCACTGGGCTCTTTCACGCTCGGTCTGCCAGTGGAACGTAGAACGATACTGCCATCCGCCTATTTTCTCTTGCCAACTGAAAAATTGACCAATTTTCTGCTGAAAAGCTCGACCAAGGGCAGCAAGACATTTTATTAATCTTTTATTTTTCTGAAAAAAGTTCTTACCGGATTTTATAGAGGTTTATTGAACCAGCTACGAGCAAGTATGGACAGTTGCCACACCACTAGTTTTACCTGAGGCTTTGTTCAGGTTAGTTTATTCTCGATCTCGAATTGCCAACCAACTGCAAACTGCGCTTTTTGAGCACAAATTTTCTGTACATCCAACCTACCGACACAGCGAGTAAATTCTTTAACTGAAATCGTGAGTAACTGCCCCATCTCGGGATTGTCCTCGCTGGCCACGAGACCAACCAGCTTTACCCAGAAAGGCAATTAATTTCTATTATAAGCACCCGCTAAGCCATTTTGCTGCGTAATAAGGACTTCTCCGAGCTTAATTAGGCCGGCGTAAGCGCTACGAGACCCTTGAACTGGTCGCCGCTTCTGCGGGCCGTAGCGGTCGTACAAATATTACTTCCTTCAATTTGTCTTTATACCATAAAAAATACAACTGGTGTAGAATTTTCAAATGTTCTCATTCTCACTTAGACTACAAATTCATTTTCTGAGCAATACTTTGTTTTAGTTCCGTAAGATAAACGCAAAGTTTAGATAGGTTTTGCATATCACAACAGTGCTCACACTGTGTTGATCCCATCAAACAATTTCGAACAATTCTGCCATATGAACCTCAATTTTTAAAACATTAAGACTGTTAGGTACATGATGTTTCTCTGATTACTTCTTTAATGAAATAAAAAAAATAATATAGTTTCCATCTAGTAGCAGCGAAAATGATATACATTGTACTACAATTTTAAGTGTCAAATACTCCGAAATTCTAATTTCATTAATACTTGTAATTCTAGCAAAGATTTCACACATGTGTATCTAGAAAAAAAAACTTCCTCGGTTGGTAACTCGGAACAGGAAATTTCGCGTTGATTGAGAAAGAGATTGTTTTTTTCTCTCAGAACTTTTGTAAAAGTATTATTTACGATTAAGTACATAATACTTACCCTATCGGGTAGCCCTTTGGTTAGCGTGCTCGCTTCCCACAGCGCAACCCCGGGTTCGATTCCCGAGGCAAATTATAACTGTAGGTTTTCCTTACAAATGTGCCGGTATCTATTGCTGTGTGACGATGAGACAGTCTACTCCAAGGCATGAAAACCAGTGTTTATGATGAAGGGATGTCTTCGTATTAACCACACAAACTCCTTATCCCATTGCCGAGAGGCTGGGTCATCGCTGGCCATCGCAAGGACAGAAAACATAATATTCTTCTATAATTTTACTTTCTCGCTACGGAGAAGAGAGAAAGTTATGTAATACTGCGCGAAAAAACGGCGAATTTTCGGAAGGAAAACTTTTATGACAGGGTCCTGGTAACGAAACGCGGATAAATACAGTCACTAAATTTAGAAAAAAATCTTCTATAACGTGATGTAGCCAGATTCTATGTTTTGTGGGTTCTTTAAAACGAAAAATTAAATGACGGCAAATCGTCCGTCCGCCCGTGAACAATGCTAGCGGTTAAACCGTTCAGCCGATTTTCTCCAAAATTTATATTCCCCAATCAATTTTGCTGATGTCGTGACCTTACCCTGGGGGAGAAATTGGCCTAGATCTCACATTATAAAGTAAGTTTTGAAAAAATAAATAATTTCTGTTTTTATTTGCAACATTGAGTTGTTTTTTTACCCAAACTTCACTTCCATGATCACAGAATCATAAGAATGTTTAAAAACGCAAATGTGGATCATTATCTTGACAAAATATGATGCATCTAAACAGAAAACATTTTTAAATCAGTATCTGTTGTTGACATTATTTATAAATGAATTTTAATGAGTAAATTGCATAAATTTCTTTGCTAAAAACTAGTACTCAGAATCTTATATTTAGAAGACACTGGATATTCGTAAATCATCTGTGATGTTCCTCAGCGTTTGAGTTAAACCCGTCTGGCTGTGGCACATGAGAACTCACGTGTGCGGAAGGGGCAAGTGGTGCACGAAAAAAACGAACAGTTGCAGTACACCAGATCCATTATACTGTATCAAGGGAACTTGTTACAGTAATCATGGATCTGGTATACTGCAACTGTTTTTTTTTTCTTCGTGTGACTACGCTTTGTCGACTTTGAACTTGCTAAGTTTCATTCCGTAGCTACAAATGGGCATTTTCTCGAGTTGCTCTCTCGGCTTCACTGAACCGCAAGCACCGGCTACCACCCTTGAGAGACTCCGGCCAGCAAGCAACGTGAGGGGAGGTAATGGGCAATCTCGGTGAGGTTCCATCAAAACTCGGAGCATCGTCCCTTTCGGATGATCCAAACAAAATAGGTAACAAGATTGAGATAATGTATCATTTATTAAGATTATGTTGACAAATATTCAACAATAATGTATAGTAATTAATATTTTATGCAGTTTACAGAGGTCCAGACTCAAATTGAAACGACCCGTTGTGATAACCGCAAAACATCACCAAATATAATATAATATATGTACAAATATAATATAATATATGTATTAAAATTGGAGAAGCAAGTTTAAGAGTTACAAAGTTTCTGCAATTGCTCGTGTATAAAGCTACCACAGAAATTTGTACATTTTGCAACGGCGCAGATATTCGCCGTCTTTTCCCCTCGATTTAAAGCTTTAAATCTCTGACAGCCGATTTCCCTTGTTCCCATATTCAACCACACACTAGACACCAACACACTTGCGGGCTCCTCTGGTCTGTGGTCAGCAGAACACGAGGCCCTCCGCGTCAACACATCAATGAGAGACGCAACCATGCTCGAGACGGGATTCGAACTCGCGACCCTTCGGACCGAAGCGCTGAGGCAGTACACGCTCTTAGCCACCTCGGTCTCCCGGGTCGACACCTTTGTTATCATGCTGTTTGCAGGTCCTTTATCCTTCATAAGCTTGCGGATATCTGGACCAACCAAGATTCCCTCTTTCAACTTGGCTTCGGGTAAACCTGGAAACTTTTTGCAAAGGTATTAAAAAAACGCCATATTTTGAAAAAGCCTTGATAAACTGCTTTATTACACCTAGTTTTATTTGTAGAGGGGGTAACAATACTTTTTTGAGTCAACTAAGCTGCCATGATACCTATCAATCTGACATATCTTTGCTGGAAGTGTATTCACAGACCTGAGTATGTTTTAGCCTATAAAGTTATATAAACCTTTTATCAACACCCTTGAAGGGCAGAAATGCCGAGCAAGCAGAACTAAAATTTAAAAAAGGGAGTAACAGTACTCTATTTGTATTAACTAAGCTTATTCGAATCACATTCTCGGTAACTGCTTCACGATTTCATCTTTTTGGCCATTCTTTTTTGACACAGTGTTGAGTCTTATCATGAATGTTCCACTTGCAAATAATACATATTATATGTATATCTGCCTTGTTAACTAAGAATCTCGATGATAACTTTCAAATAACTGCAAATGGTTCCACCGTGGTCGGCATATGTTATTTTGTTGACGAGAGTCAGGGTTTCATAGCGTTCTTTTAAATGCTCTGAGTAGCCAACTGATACAGATGCAAACTGACTTTCATGAACTTTGTTTTCGGCCTGGAAGCAGCAAGGTATGTGCGACCCAGTGTGATTACGCACCTGGAATACAATGTCAACATTTTGTAATAACTTATACTTCATTAACTTTTATAATTCGTGTATTAATGTAATTTTATTTCTGTAATTTTAATTTTAGCTCTGAGGAAGATCGCTATGCGATTGAAACGATAAATAGCAATATATATTTTTTGATAGCAGACATCTTTAATTTGCCGTATTGAACTCAGGGAAATAGTTTTATGGTGGATGAAAAAGATAAGAATTAAAATATGAAGACAAAATTGAAAATTCAACACAGTATACTTTGAAAACCATTAAGGTACCCATTCACTGAAAGAGCAAGAAAAGAAGAAAACAGAAACACACAAAATATCCACTGATAAAAATACATACATAAAATACCGTTCCTAAAGGATCCTTCCTAAATATGATAATTATAGCTACCAAATTTTATACTAATCTTCACTCATGTATTTGTGTAAGTATTTGAAGTAAACTTCCTTTCATTAGTTTATCTCTCTTTTGGCGTGACGAATGACACAATCATATTATAAATTGAATCGATTTTTTAAACAGTTTACTAATTTTTGCGTGAAGATAGTCAAACGTATGAAAGATCACATACACAAATCACAATTGCATTCAAGTTATACTGATACAGGATATACTTTCTTAGTTTTAGGAAACTGATATATTAACAGGAAAATTGTATTAACAAAATTGTACAACGTTTCAATGGTTCTACCCATGATATTTTTAGAAACAAAAATGTTAAAAGTTTGCTACAAATAAATATATATATATATATATAAATAAATATATATATATATAAATATATATAAATATATATATATATATATTTATATATATATAAATATAAATATATATATATATAAATATAAATATATATATATAAATATATATACTGTTTCGAAATCACGACTGACCACAGTGGAATCTTTTCTCCCTCCCCTTCTTTTCTACAAATGTTACGTTGCGCGACCTCGACAAAGCGGCAGGCTATGTAGCAGAAATTGTATTCTCTCTCTGGGGCAATTCGAACAGGAATAGTTTGCGCGAGGTGACGGCGGAGCGTCCAGATGATGAGCGTTCTTGTGGATCGGACAGTTACAGTGGCTCTCTTTAATATTCGGACACACAGAGGTACCCCAGAAATCGTAAGTTCGGCGATTTTGGCTGTTGTAGGAAAGAAATATAAACAAGAAAGTGTAACATAATTGTTCCTTTATTAATCCATAACATTATAAACAAAACAAAAACGGCGAATGTAGTGGACACATTCAATAAAAAAGAAAAGAAAATAAAACTGTCTGGATTCTTACGCCACAGTAATATTCGGACACATGATATGAAATATAATATAAATGAATGAATAAATAAATGAACAAAAATAAAATTGATGCTTTGTAGCATAATCATTGTTGACAATTACTTTCTGCAATTGCTTTAGCATTGAACCAATAATTATTTTCAGGTATTGTTGTACATTTTGTGCGTATTCTTCCTTGATTCTTTCGTGCAAATGGGACTTAATTGGCATTCTCCTGACTGTACATTCCGATTCATGCCATAAATTCTAGATTTGATTGAGGGCAGAAGAATGAAGCAGCGTTTCCAGCACTATTGACCAATTCTGCAACAACCATTCCCGCAATAAATACGATTTGTGTTTCACGTCATTATCTTGATGAAATTTAAACGAGTTCCTGATGCCAATTGTGGCAAAAGATTTGTGTAAATTCTCTTTCAGTATGTTGAGATAGTACTGATGTTCCTCCATCGTGTCTTAAATAAACACCAACTCCCCCACGCCAGCAGATGATATGCAGCCCCACACCATTATATGTCCACCTCCGTGTTTCACAGTTGACACTAGGTTTTTAAGATGCAATTCTGTATTTGGTTTGCGCAATATCATTTTCCTACCGTCACTGCTAAAAATATTTAACTTTTCCTCATCTACAAAAATTACCTCACGAGACCACTCCTCTGATTTTGTCACATATTCCTTTGCAAACTGAAGTCGTTTAGCTCTTTTCCTATTGTTGGCAATGACAACGTCTATAATTATTTCATGAAAAATGCCAACAATAACACACCACAACACCTATATCTATTCCCAGCACCGATAAAGGTTTTCTACCTGGCTGCTCTGCCATGAAATCCGGCATTTCTAATTACTCTGCGCACTGTTTAGAGGTGCACAGATGTCCTTGACGCTTCGCGAAGTTCTGCTGCCAGGTGGACGACACTCACCTTCGGATTTTCTCGTACTTTTCGCAAAACTGCACACTGCTCTCTTTCGTGGATCTTCTTACGCTGTCCTCGTTGCGGTTTAGATTCAATTCTGTCTATCTTAATGATATAGTTCACCGTGCGATCATGAGTCAAAAATTTGTGATTGCTCCGCAGAAACGTCCCTTTGCATAGTGGAAAACCACAAGCTGCCTCTGCTCGACCGTCGAGATCTTTTCCTTGCGCCCCATTGCTAGAGGTTTCCAGGCGGAAATGTTTACATCGACTGTCTGCAGAGTTTCGTTTGGCCTGGGTGGGCGATGGTGCGCTTATCGCGCTATCTGGGAGAGTGGCGAGGGGTTAACAGGAAATTTTCCATAACGTGTCCAAAAGGTAATGTGCTTTCGTATTCTTACATATTCACACATAAATCCGTGTTTATGAAACGTACGTTATGCATCAGAAATATTTTCTTTGTATTATTCTGTTTCCCAATAATGTAGATACAGTTCCTATGCATTTCCTCACATGTAACTTCCGCTCACGTGCGTAAAATTACAGTCAAACAAGAAACGCCTTCTTCATTTGCGGCTGTCCGGATATTAATGTGAACCACCGAATATAACGGGTAATAAAACTAAATCGGATGTAAAACATATATTAACAGGAAAATTGTATTAACAAAATTGTACAAAATCAATGGTTTCTACCTATGCTATTTTTAGAAACAAAAATGTATAAATCGAAAAAATTAATGTTCAGAATGTTGCTTTCCAAAAAATGCATTCGTAAAAATGGAATCAGAAAGCATCCAATTTGAGAAAAAAATATCGAATGTTGCTTTCGAAAAAAAAGAATTTGTAAATGAATCGATTGAGCGGAATTAAGAAACTTTCGTAAAACACAGAAGTTGAGCAGTGACGGCTGGTGCCTCCAACAACCTGGTGGGTCGCAGCACTATCAAATGACATAGATGTAATTTCCAAAATTTGGAACACTAATGTATATAAATACTTTAAAAAGGATGTTGGTACATCCGAGATCGATAAACTCCGACACAATTTGATCGATCTCCGTAACAGTTGACATATCTAAGTGTTTTTTCATGGAGAAGATTTTTATGCTGTTCATTTAGTTGTTACTCTCCACTAGATGGCTCTGCATCATAAGATGGCGTTTCAGTTAAATGTAATCCTCAATCCACCTAGGCTTCATTGTTGCTGGGCGTTGCCATGAGACGGGCGGCGTGGAGCAGGACAGGTTGAGCGGGCGGTGCGGGATGTTCAAGGGACGAAACTAATTCTGAGTTACTAGACTACGGGGATCTTGCACACACTACAGTTATCAGCATCCCTCCTGTTCAATAAGTAGCCGTGTGAAAATTTTGTGTGTCCTATTCTAAATCTTGTTAAGACGAACTGATCGTTTCTGCAGAAACTGACCGTTGGATTATCATCTTCAAGTTTCCTAACTGATCTTAATTTGCAACCCTGTAAGTAGTTCCATTCTTTTCTGTCGAGGTCAGCTAATTTGTTCTTGACTCTTTTGAGGTATTCTTGATAGCTTACTGGTTAGCTCACTTCTAACTTCGCTTCGCGCTGCTTCTTTAGCTTTTCTATCTGCCAATTCATTTTCTGCAATGCCAGCGTGCGAGGGTATCCAGCACAACGCTATTTCTTTACCCTCAATGTTCAAATGGTTGATTTTTCCAACTATTTCTTCAACCAATACATTATCAATGGATAGATACATTATAGCAGATACAGCACTTTTAGAGTCTGTTATTATCATAAATCTTTTTTGATTGGCCCTTGTGATGAATTTAAGAGCCTCAACTATGGCATATAATTCGCTGGATATCACTAAGAAGTCATCCGGTAATTTTTTGGTGATCACCTCACATGAAGCTATTACTGCGCAACCTACGTTGTTTAGAATCTTTGAGCCATCAGTATAAATTGTATTGTAACCATCACATTTTGCTAGTTCATTTCTTATTTGAGCACCAATTTTACGATGACTAGTATTCTGCTTGTTAGGGATATTCGCAAATTCAATAACGTTGATGTCTCGTATTGTCCAGGGGGCATAGTCAGGTACAGTCGTAATCTTTAGGGATGGTAGTTTCTCTTGTATCTTCTTTAGTGTTTGAATTGTTCTTATTGCTAGGGGCCTCGGGAGCTTCTTTTTATAGCTAGATGTTCTACAATGTTTGTATGCATATTCGAGCACTTTATTTATTGGATTCAGTTTGTTGGCTGCCACTTTAATCGTATACCCCATAATTAGGTTTCTTCTACGTTTTTCTAATGATAATAAATCTGCTTCACACAAAATGCTCATTGTTGGGCTGGTCTTGAAAGAACCACACGTCAGTCTTGCTCCCGTATTATTGATAGGATCTAACATTCTCTTTATGTTCTTCTTGGCCGCATCGTATAGTATACAGCCATAGTCCAATTTTGATCTGACGGAAAATAATCATTGATCAATTTAGTGTAAGATATATGTATGTATGTGTTTCATATTTTAGAGCTGGATTAAGCTGGCTTTGGCCAGCTAGTGTTGATCCCAGACCAGGGCTCTTGTTTTATTTATTATCCATGTCTGAGGGGTAAAGGAGACATGTGGCAATCATAACATCACCCTACCTTGCTTATTTAGTCCGCCTGAGCTTTTCTTTTGTCACACAGCTATAGAAACTGTGACGATTTATATTAGAAAGCTGCAGCTTAATTTTTGGCCTTGCTAGGAATAGAACATTGGATCACCTCACAGAACGCTACCACGATGTCCAGGTGCCTCGAAGGGGCGGTAATAGATTTTTTTAAAATAAATATTCAAAAAATGAAAGAAATTAAGGCATCTAATACACAAACATAACATATAATTGATTCCATATTTCTCCTCCTCCTCCTCCTCCTTCTCCTTCTCCTTCTCCTCCTCCTTCTCCTCCTCCTCCTCCTCCTTCTCCTTCTTCTCCTTCTCCTTCTCCTTCTCCTCCTCCTCCTTCTCCTTCTCCTCCTCCTTCTCCTTCTCCTCCTCCTTCTCCTTCTCCTCCTCCTTCTCCTTCTCCTCCTCCTTCTCCTTCTCCTTCTCCTCCTCCTCCTCCTCCTCCTCCTCCTTCTCCTTCTCCTTCTCCTTCTCCTCCTCCTTCTCCTTCTCCTTCTCCTTCTCCTTCTCCTTCCTATTGTTATTATTATTATTATTATTAAGTGATATAACAATTATTTAATAATAATATGTATAATAAATAATGAATATAAAAAGGAAAAGGACTGACATTTTTAATTGTGTGGAAATGTTAATGTTAATGTGATAAAAGGTGTTAACATAAGGTAAGTGTTTATAAGTCCCTAAAGAACCATCATTCATGAATTGATCCATTACCGTGAGAAATGAATAATATTATAATGCAACAATTATTAATTTTCTCTGTTGCTTTGTTTCACATCAAAGCATCACCCACTACTGCACTTTTGCTTATAGGATTTGAGTTGATGATAACTAGGGCCTGAATGTTTATTTAAATAACTGTTTTTATATTGAAATATTTCATCATATTATTTTAAAAGTTTAAAAAAGAATTTCGAGATAATAGAAAAAAATAGATTTCCTTGGTGTAGAGATTTTTCAGATGATCCCAGCAAAAGGCAAGAAAGCAGATTGTTATGACCTCTGTAATACCATAGTTAACCTCATGTGTTGACAATTAGTGGTAGTCCTTATGAGTCTTTGTGAGTGACCAAGGTACTGAGATTTTCATGGTAGGCAGAGGATAGCACTAAAATTAATTTCCTATCACCTCCTCTCTCTTCTTTTTTCACTGATAAATGAACTAAATTCAGTAATTATTAAAGTATCATTGTTGTCTAGTCAAAACTAAATTAAATATGTACTATTTTACATGTACAGAAGAATGTATCTGTTTCTAATTTATATATCAAATTTTGAACTTTAATTATTACATATTTTAATATATATAACAGAAATACATTTAATGCAAATTGTTTTAACCTTCATAATTTATTTTAACTTTTTATAAATTGGAAAGGTTCATTGACACAAGTGTTATGTACTTATTTAGGGAAGACAATAAATTTTGAGATGATTAATTGGATTACTGTATATATTATTACAAAGATTTTCTTTGTTTTTTAAAACATTCAAGAACAGGTCAAAAAAATAATTTCTTTTAACAAGCATTAAATTTACAAACATCTCTCAGATACACCAAAATCATATACTTTTTAACAGAAAAAACTAACTAAACCAAACTGGTATTGGATTAAAGTAGTTAATTCCTCTTAAATTACAATGTTCTTTACAGTGAAGAAAAAAGGTATTTTCAACACAAGATGGAATTCAATTTTATTGTGGTAATTTTATGTTATTTAACAAAATATATTTTCTCTCAAAAGTTTTCATTGATTTTTTCCCTATACTAAAGTTCAGTTTCATGTGTAAAATAAAGTGAGAAAGACAGTATTGTTTAGTGAATAGCAAAAAGCAACATTAAAAAGAATCTCACAACAAAATATCTAATTTTTCAAGAGAGCTATTTGAAGTTCAAGGGCCATTATACTGAAAAGATAGAATCAAAATTTAATATTCTTTTGTTTGATAATTACTGTCTTCATGATCTTTCATATCTGAAGAATTCCAAACTAAATGTTAAGTTTATAAGTATTTCTGAAACTAGAATTTTCAGATGGAGCCTTTTTATTTAAACCTTGTAGATTTGAGTCACAATGATAATGATAGAACTTAATTCCAGAGATAGCATGTAATGGAAGGAGATCTGAAATTAATTTTAGAAGGAAATTTTCAAGTGAAACAACAGGCATGAACAGTCTGAAAAGAATTATTAAGAGAAAGCTTACTTATCACATGCATTGAACAAAACATTGCAGTGATTATTACAGTAGTTAAAATGTATTTTTCTGCAAAATTCTGTATTTTCTGTTGAGCTCTGTTTGTCATTTTAACATGTATTAGTACCAAAAAGTTTTTCTTTGTTCAGTACTTTGCTTTTTCAGAATACAGGTATGCACTGCAGGTTCAAGGTTGGCAAAAATAGTGAAGAATGTATTGTGATCAGTCTTTGAATATTGACAATAAGGAAACTTTTGTTGCAATTTTTATGCATAACTTTAGTGTGAATTTAAACTGAGAGATGGAAAAATGTTAATGTTTTCTACTGCCATGAAAATCTTTGAAATTAGTAGATTGAAGTTGAATGGCATGAAAAGTACTTTTTGTGCATACTTAGCAACTATGTAATAAATGAAACTGTTGACCAAAATTAACAAATTTCTTTATGAGAATGAATTGTATTCACTTCTTGAATTGAAGAGTTTAGTCTTTGGTGAAACATGTGCAGTTCTATTGTAGAGGTTTCCTTGACATATTTTGCAGATAATGTTTGTACTGGATAGAGTAATTAGGCTTACATGAAGACTACCACTTTCGTCCTACAACTGTTCTCATTCTTTCCTTTATCTTTCATGTGTTGCATATATTTTAGAGTGAATATGAGTGATTTTTCCCCTTATTTTATATTCCTCAGGAAAAACACATTCACCATATTTTGGATGAATGAAACCTAAATTAAATTCATTGTAATGTTTCCTTGCTGTTATTGAAACCTTTCATCATCTCCAGATGTACTTTCATAGTCAGTAGGAATATATTGATTCTGAGTTTTCTAACATATCTATACCAATATAACAAAGCATTATTTTTTGTATTTATTTAGCAACAGTAACAATAAATTTTTCACATCAGTTCACAACACCTGCACAGATGCTTCAATCCTCTACCAACAAACTGTTCATGGTTTTGTGGCAAGGTTCACCAACAAGTCCGAGAGATGCCACTAGAACCTTCTTATGCCCCCTTTGGTATAAATGTAGAATCTTGGGTTTAGGGCGAACGGAATAAGACACGAATTAAACGAAACAAACAATACTATATTAAATAAATTGAAAAATACATTGAAATACAATGAACGACTTGAACACAACAACTTCTCACAACTAACTGACTGTCTCTCGCCACACTCGCTCACTTCTCCGATACTACGTGATTCAAGTTTCGAATCCCACATAAATGTAGGTAGAACCATTTTACTTTGCTCATAGCTTGTTATCAAATTGAGAGATACCTACAAAACTCACAGGGTATGTAGATAAAACTCAGTATCAATAATCAAAATAGGAATTCATTTTCACAAAATATTATTATTAAAACTTGTACTCTAAGTGGAGCACATCTTTCAATGCCTATTTACTTTTAATGTTATAACAATTTGCATAATAGTTTTAGGCATTTATGGGCAAAAATGACTCTACTTTACCATCACTTGCTTCGGATCATTTTTAGTACACGATTTCAGCATTATTATTGTGTGCTTTGGTGAAAATTTTGCATTGAATTTTCATGAAGCAACATCTGGATGTGGAGATAAAGTAATATAATAGTAAGATAAAGAATAAAAGGTTTTAAACAGCTCCTAAAAATTTAATATGAAAATACTAGAATATTAAAGTTTTTAAAAAGTTTGTTTTTTTATAGAGACTGAGAAGTAATTGTAATAACTATTAGTTATGTTAAAAAAAGTAAGAACCTAATATCTATAATAATTAGGGTATTATTCCCAAAACTTTATTTATTTTACATGAAAAAAAAAGGAAAAAACAAACAAACAGGTAAATATTATGGCAGATGTAAGGGGGAGAAACACAATCTGTGCACATTCTGTAGAGCTTTAAACTCCTTGCCTTTTACAATATTAAATTGAATAACGAATTACGACAGCGATGAGCATTTTTGACAAAATTTATTTATTTATTGAACAAGGCCACATTCAAAATGTTTGCAATTCCAACAAAAGCTATGATTAAAAAATATAATTATTTACCATAATGATCATCATAATAATTCAGAAGCCTTCCCTGATGAGGTAAAAATACCTATGCACTGATCCTAAAAGCACAATCAGTTCAAACATGTATGGTACAATGATTAAGAATCCCACATAACTTGTTCAAATAACACACATAAAATACGACACAACTGTTTGATTAGATTCAATTAATGACTTTTGTTGTTCATTAAACTTCTCATTCAGGAGTATTAATTAGCCATTCTCTCATTTTATTTTTAATATTAAATATGTCAATTAATCCAAGTTTGTCAAATTGACGGGAAGATTATTAAACACTTTATAACCAATGTAAAAATTGATTCTCCTTCCTATTTATTTGTTAGATTTTCGTAATAATAATATACAGCATTTTGTACAATAAATTTTTCTCTCATAGTGTTGTAAATTGTTATTAATGACTTCTTTATAAAATATTTACGAAAACAGTATACTTTGTACATAATTTTTCTTAAAGAAATAATTTTGTTTTACCATTATTATTTCACTATTCTTCTGCACATTATTCAAGTATTTTTAAAGTGTTACTATATGTTCCCCCCAAACTATAATTCCTAATGTCACTGTGGACCAAAACAGTGTGAAATAGATCATCAATAGTTGTTGATTTACAGTTTGTCTCAGATTATAAAAAGGAAAAATCTGACACCTCTTTTTTTCCCCCACATTTTTTAATCATTTTAGGTGCTATCAATGTATATGCCCAAATATTTATAAATTCTGGTTCTTCTCATTAATCTACAGAGATCTTCTAATTAATCTACTAGAATCTGGCTCATTGATTTCTATGATAAAAATTTCCAGAGTACCATCTGCATAGCTGCCATTAGTCAAGTAGACTGTCTTATCTTTGTTAATGTTTATTAACAATAAATATTTGCTCCCATGTAATAAAAACTATTTTCATTGGCTAGTGAATAAGAAACTCTACTCAAGTGTAAGAAATCACTTACCTTTCCTGGTGATAATTAGTGCAGCCTCAAACAATTGATCAAAAAGTATTGAAACAAATGTATAGGACATTAGAATTTTCTATCCTCTTTTTATTAGAGCATAATATATTTTGATTTGAGACACACATCGTAATGTAAGATATACTCCATATAATACTGTAACAAAGTTTCTAAATGTATCTCTTTATTTGACCTCATTGCCTGTAAAATTGGAAATCATTACAGGCTGCTCCACACATTTGATATTCAGTGAGTAGCAAACAACCTCTCGTTGAATCCTGAGTAGAGTAAATAATTTGTTTGCTATTTGCTGAATGTTGTACATATGATGACTCTACCCAACACATGTAAGTCTTTTGGACATACAAAGAAAGCAAATTTTTGCTGAGTACATCAGCTGCTTGGGACTAGGTGAGCAGCAGCTTGCTACCTAGCAAATGCCAAATAAGTGAAGCTGCCTTTGTGTAGTTCCTATACAAAAGATTAATAGCAGTATTAAATTTGAAGATAGGTGTCCTTTGAATGTTTAACCAAGGGCAGAAAAATTATTAGAAAATGTATTTTGAGCATATAAAAAAAAAAAAAATCAGCAGGGGCATAGCTAAATTTCACATTAAGGGGGAGTGAAAAAATGATAAAGATGTCATTAATATAACAAATTCAATTGTTTGAAATTATTTTAATAATATAATAATTTAATAATGTTTTTATAAATTTTTATTATATATATATATACTATTATTAATTTAACTTCTATAGATGTACGATTATTAATATTAAATTGCTAAATTGGTAATTAAACACATTAAGCAGATATAATGAAATACATTAAAATGTAATTATTTATAAAAACTTTTGAAATCAATACTTCCTCAGTCATTCTCATCTAGTTTTCATGTGCATAAAAGAAGTAATTAGGTACTTCATTGAAATCTACAGATACTCCGGAAACAATTTGTTTTTCAGCTGAAAGAAAAGCTATTAAAGATAATATTTTTTAATTCATTGAAGAATGCAAATACAACTTACTTAGTGGCATGCAATTTCTTTTGTTTCTGTTTTATTTCATTAATATTAAAAGAAATCACTCTCACTTAATGGCATGTTGTATTGGAAATTTTCTCTACAATTATTCTTGTTTAAGCCACTTTTATGTTGCTCACAGCAACCTGGTTACTGACAACATAATAAAATGTAAATAGAAAAACATTACCAAACAGTTTCATAATATAAGGGGACAAAACTGTGCAATTGCTAAAGCTTCTGATTTCTTATAGATTAGGTTATGATTGATGTTTCGATTTCACCAAGAACTGTCAACAACTTATTTTGTAAATATAGTTTAAGATATTTTCATTGATGCATCAGTCACTTCAAATTAAAAAGTTATGTTTTGTAAATTATAAGGTGCTGCATTAATGAAATTTGTCTCAGTGGTGTCTGTTCTCCCTGTTCCCTCACTGACTACACCACTGAAAATTACATTTGTGTGAACCAGTCAGTGGCACATCCAGCCAATCATTGGGGGAAGGGGGTGGTTGAAGATTTTTCTTAATACACATATTTGTTATTATTCTTATTATATTGTGTATTATTTATGAACTGTAGATATGATACTGTACAATATTATTGTTTAAATAATTACATAATTCAAACAAATATAAATATTTAAATCAATTTTGCCTAATAAAGGAAGGTAAACGAAAACTCTTAGCCTCTTGGGGGAGGACCATGGCTCCCGGATGCACCTTCTCCTGGATCGGCAAGTAAAACCAGTTAGGGTATAGAGAACAGCATTGAACTGTAAGAGCTATTTAATTAGTGACAGAGGGTTGGAGAAGGAATAAAGTTGAGGGAACAATTGCCTTTAGCTTTACTTGTGGATTTTAAGTGAGCCTTTGAGAGGGAGAGGTTGTACAAACTATAACAATTCAGAATACAAGGATAAATAATAGAATGGTTAAAATATTATTTTCAGAGTAAGATGCACAATGTAAAAATGAATAAACTTGTCAGTGATTTGTAAAAGGTTTTTTTTTTTTTTTTTTTTTTTTTTAACAACCAAGAAAACTAATACATTAAAGCATGAAGAAGAACAAAAACTTGTGTTAATCTTAGGTTGCCGGCCAAAGTGCCGGCTTCATCCATAGGTTAAGTTAGAAATAAGTTAGTAAGTAAGTTCTGCCCCCTTCTTTGCCGCATAAGCCATAGAGCTGCGGCGTATGCTGTACCCCAAATAGTAAATAAACTCCCGCCTCGCCAGGGCTACTGGCGGGGGGAAAGTTGAAAAAAAAAAAAAAAAAAAGGTTTTTATTGTACAGGTCAAGGAAGAAAGCTTAAGCCATCAGGATGGTGTACAGTATTGTACATTAATTACCTCTCCAAAGTTTTTGAGAGATTTGTCTGAAACTTGCTGATGAATTCTTCATTTACATATTGTTCTGTGGTTATGTTTATTGAGTTCAATAAAGATTTAGAGTTAGAGAATAAATGTATTGATATAAATAAGATATTGCAGAATGTTGCAAAAATAACTGTAGACTATGTACCTTGGTGTTAGAATTAATTGCAAGTAAGAGTTTAAATTGCACTGCAAATATTTTGTAAAAAAATCACTTAGAAAAGTAGGATTATGTAGGTTAAAGAATATGTTATACAGAAAACAATGATTTTAATTATTTGATCTTCTAAGACTAAATGGGAAAAACATTTTTTTTCTACTAAATATATTGGTGAGGTTTCAGACATTCAGACATTATTCCTATACAAGAAACTGTATCCAATTTAGATATGCAGTCAAAAACTGCTAAAGAAGTTTTAATTAATTTGCTGTAAATTTACTACAATATTATTGAAGCCAAAAGTTTTAGTTCTCAGAGAAACACCTTTTAGGCTTTGGAAGTCAGTAGTAGGCCTGGCATGTGTGATATGGAATGAATTCAGGTTATGATTAATAGTAACTATTCCACTCATGAAATTAAAACCAATAGTGTAAAATCAAGGTGGTGTCTCTTGAAAATTTTCAATTTTTCTAAACAACTTTTCTTACCGCTCCTCCCTGCTGACCAATAATAACCTGCGACTCATCTATCTTAGGAGGCAGTAGGTATCGATCACTGTGTTGATGTGCAATAAACCACATATGTCATAACCTCTATGATTTTATCATGCTTTCAGTTATTTTCAATATTTGGTGCATTTTGGAATTTTGTTGGTCGTAATTTTAGAGGGTAATTTTAATAGTCCTATCAAATATCACTTGTACTTTGAAAATTCTCAGATAAATCTCCTCCTTGCTACATGAGTGGGGAACTTATCAACTAGTTCCAAAGCAGTCATTGTATTATCTTTGATAAATATTAAAAAGAGATTGGTACACCAGTTTGTTGTATGATTAGGAAAATGTGACAGTATATGTGTTTTTCATCTGATTGTATTTTGTTCATTAGCAATTGTGATATCTAAACAAACAAACTTAAGGATCAGTGGCCTAACCAAGATTTTTCTCAAGGAGGACTGTGGGTGTACTATCACACTCATTTGATATTTTCTTTAAAAAAATTAATTTGTACTGAATTTAAAATTTATTTTTATTTTTTGCTTTATAGTTATTTAAAACATATTCAATTGAGGTATTGAATGACAGTCATCACCATAGAGAATTAGTAAAAACTATATTTGTGAATATGTTTCATTGCCCTCGGGAGGGGGTGGGGTGAAGTCACCCCCCACCCCTTATGTGGCACCCCTGTTAATAGTGAATAATACCTTTTGATTTGTTATACTTACAGGGTCGGACACTTTAAACCCCCTGGCTTAAATCTCTTGTTTTTAAAAAAAATATCATGAAAGTTTTTTATAAATAAATATTTGCTCCTTAAAACAAAAAATGCATCAAAACTTTATTCTCTGAATTCAACAAAAATCACTGTGAGGAAAATGTTAAAGTTCAAATGTAAAATATTATATCCTAAAATCCTTTGTTTCCATATTTCCTATTTGGCCTTGCTTCTCTTCAATGATTGATAACATACAATATATTTCCTGATATATCTCCTGGTATTTTGGAAACAGGTTTTGGATACAGCTTTCTCTCCAAGTTATATGGAATATTGACAAAGTGTATGGTACTGATTTGGATACCTTTGTCATAATAAATGTTGTATTTGTTATTATTTCTGACTACTTATTTGGAACATTTCAATTCAATCACTTATCAATCACAGTCATTCACATTTAATGTCAGAACCGCATTATCATTATTTAACTTCATTTTAAACTTGCTATAGTATCACGCATCTCCAAGGTATGTTATTATGCAATCACCCACAAAACAGGAAAATAATTTAATTTTACTTTGATACTATAACCTGCACTTCTTTACCCTATCTGGCAATATAACACTCCAGCTTCATTTTTTAATTTTTTTTATTTAAAGGTTGCTTCCCAACTGGTCATATAGTGACCACTGTAATTTCAAACGCATTTCATAACTTCATAACATTAGTGAAACATACATATGGACCCACACAAACATCCATGTTTGGTGCGGGATTCCGGGATTCGAACCCGTGACCCTTCAAGTGAAGGAAGTCACGGACCCTCCAGAGTTAGCAATCTTGGCTATCCAGCTAAATTAATTATTTATAACACTATGGTACTATAAACATGTATATATATATATATATATATATATATATATATATATATATATATATATATATATATATATATATATATTAGACTGGTCCACCAAAAATCAAAAGTTCGAGTTGCGACCTCTTCTTCTGGAATATGTTAGAGCAGACCCAGAATGATAAGAAAAACAAAATATAAGCAAATTTGAACCAAATTTAGAGGTCGCGCAAGTCAATAATGTAAAGAAACTTTTTTAAAATATTTTCTGTTTTTTCAAACCGTTGTAACTTCTACAATTTTCATTCAAAAATGCTTTAGTTTGGTGTTTTAAAAAAGAAATTTAATGCACTTTAAGAATCTTGAGCGTGAACTTCACATTTACGAAAACTAGAGGGCGCCATTGATTAATTTTGTCATAAAAACATCACTTTTTCCTGTTTTTCATAGGTTTAACGAGTTGCTTTTATTACAAATTGATATACTCCACTATTCCGATATCAAATATCGTTTCTTTGGAGACCGCTCTTCAATTTGAAGCAAAAATCATTCAAATCGAGTCATTTTTCACGAAGTTATAGCATTTTTAATAATAAGAGTATTTAAAAAATTAAAAATGTTATATAAAAAATGTATAATATCATATAATATATATAAAACACATATAAAACCAAATGTTAACTATAAAATTATCAATTTTATTATCATAAATAAGTGTATTATCAATATCTATGAGAAAGTAAATATAAAAAACATTTGCAATAATTTATAACCATTCAAAATAATGACAATACTTTTCTAACGTTAAATATATATATTACAAACATTAAGATTTCTGGATATCAAAAATTATCTTATTTTCAGATTTATACAACCAATTTAGTTGAAATTGCCACCATAGTTTTATTCAAACCACGATTCAAACAATAGTGGTATCGTTATGGCGCCATCTCTGTTTGTAACATAGAAATAATATGTACCTAAACGTTCTAACCTAACGAAATTGTTTCTGTTGCGCAACAGATTTGTGTTGATTTAATTTCAACATGACTAGTAAAAACTCACATTTCTTAATTGGTACAGAAATTGACAAAATTGTTAACACGAGGCTGCCATCGAACAGACAAGTTCTAAATTTATTGTGTTATCACCATTTCTCGTTACAAAAAACGATACTGCACTCCGCTAAGTGTGTTATCAACGATGTATTGGAACTTTATAAGCAAGAAAATATACCAGTCATTAGTTTCTCAAATGCTATAAAAAAATTAGTGTCCTTAAATAACGAATGGATTAACCTAAAAAAGAGCAAAACCCGTACAAGCCAAACTTTTATCAACAAAAAGACAACATATTGCTCCAAACTTTCAAAATTATTTGACATAACTCCCAGAAATGTTTTGGATTTGATTAATGATGACAATACCAGACAATTTCTCATTTCTCAAAGAAAAGACCTGCGGTTGGGTTTAAGAATCAAGACACCAAATAAAAGAGGTTAGTTCTGACATTAATACAATTTTCCGACGTGAAAACATACATAAAAAGACGTACTTTATATCGTATTTGTAACAAAGGCCTGTCTTTCAGAATTGATTCATTAAAGTAGAATTTGTGTTTAATAAAATCAATGCAAATATTTTCAAATTTTTAAATTCGTGAATTAAACTTTATTTTTTAATGTTAATACCTTTAAATTGTAAGAATAATACAAATATTTAAAACTTATTATAATTTCAGATGATGAGGTTGAAAGTTTAACGAATGAACCTAAAACGATTTCAGAATCTGTAACAACAGCAGTATCAGGATTTGCATCACAATTAACAGTATCAGCTGAATCAGAAATAGCATCAGTTTCTGGATTATCATCCATTCCAAGTGTGTTAAAAAATAAATGTGGTAATATCCTTAAGTCAACATGTAAAGTTATCTAAATACAAAAACTAGATTTATTTCCTTAAACATAAAACCATTTGTCAAGTTATACTAATATCAATCAAATCGTTTAAAATGTTTTTTTTATAATTTCAGACGATGATGTTGAAAATGTTGTGGTTGAATCTGAACCAATACCAGAATCAGAAGAAACGTTATTCTCAGGATTAGCATCACAATTATCAACATTATCAACAGATTCACAAATAAGTTCCCAATCGAGCGATGACTTTGAGCCTTGTAAGAAGCCTAAAATACCAAAATTAAATGTACTTTCATCTAATGTAGTCCTTGCTTTGGACAGAACAAATACCAGCGATAGAAGTTCTGCATTCATTCTGGGCGCAGTCTTAAAAACAATGGGTTTTGATATTGAAGATACTAATGTTAGTCGTCAATCGATTCGAAGAAAACGAAAAACGGTCCGACAGAACGTTGCATCAGAAATGAAAAAGGATTTCGATTCAAATAATGTAATGACATTGCATTGGGACGGTAAATTGTTACCCGATTTAAGCGGAAAAGAAGAGGTGGACAGACTGCCAGTATTAGTAACTGGAGAAGACATCGAAGAAATTCTGGGTGTTCCAAAACTCAAATCTGGCACTGGTATTGCACAGGCAGAAGCTATATACCAACTAATCGAAGAGTGGGATCTAACAGCTAAAATCAAGGCATTATCATTTGACACTACCTCTGTCAACACAGGTATAGAATTATATTTCAGATTTAATGGTGTTTAAGTTTTTTTCTTATATATATATTGAGATTTTACATTATTTCTGAATTTTTAATATGTTTTAGGTTATCTAAATGGAACATGTCGTCTTCTCGAACAGAAGTTGAACCGGGATTTGCTTTATCTACCATGTAGGCACCATATACATGAAATTCTTTTGCGTAATGTATTTGAAAATAGCTTGAAAATAGAAACATCAGGCCCAGATGTAGCTTTATTTAAGCGATTTCAAAAAACATGGAAAACTTTGAACACAACGCAATTTTCACCTGGCACAACAGATGAACTAGTATCACAGGCTCTCAATACGACGAGGCAAGACATTCTGAAATTCGTTTCAGATCAATTGAAGGTAGTTCTTCTTAGTTGACGTTATTAATTCATTTTTGATAAAATTATGATTTTATTCGAAAACTAGTACTTAATGATAATTATCCGTTACATTTTTAGGGGGAATTCTCACGGCATGATTACCAGGAATTATTAGAGTTAACGATGCTATTTTTGGGAGAAGCGCCATCAAACAATTATCAGTTTCGAGAGCCAGGAGCAGTACACCATGCTCGTTGGATGGCTAAAGCTATATATAGTTTGAAAATTTTCCTCTTCAGAGACCAAGTCCAGTTAACTACAACCGAAAAAAAAGGATTGCGGAACGTCTGCATTTTTATTGTCAAGCTTTATGTGAAAGCGTGGTTTACTGCTCCATTGGCTGTTGCAAGTCCTAACAATGACATTAATTTACTGCAAGAGCTGATAGAATACAAAAAGATTGACAATTTAAATGCTACTGCAGCTCTTTCTAAATTAGTTAATCATCTAAGGTATTTGTCAGATGAAGCAGTGGGATTCGCTTTCTTCGATTCAAACGTATCCGTTCAAACTAAACGGAAAATGGTGTCTGCGATACACAATAGAGTTAACTATAATTCTCCTAACAAACGAGTAATTATCAACATCAACTCAGAACCGGAATTGAATTTATGGAAAGAACGTGGAATTGATGAACTTGTTTCGCAGCACACGATGAGCTTTTTTACAAGATTCAATATAAATTCAGATTTTCTCAATACTGATCCTTCGTTATGGGAATCGAATAACTATTATCAGGAAGCAAGACATTGCTTATCGTTTGTGAAAGTGGTCAATGACACCGCTGAAAGGGCTGTTGCACTGGTCTCACAATTTAACTCGTCCTTGACGAGAAATGAAGAACAAAAACAATACTTGTTCAAAGTTGTTGCTGAACATCGACGAGCCCATCCCACTGCTGACAAATTAAATTTATAAGTTTGTTGTATTTTATATACACGTCATTGTGATTGCTTACTTTCTGATATTGATAATACACTTATTTATGATAATAAAATTGATAATTTTATAGTTAACATTTGGTTTTATATGTGTTTTATATATATTATATGATATTATACATTTTTTATATAACATTTTTAATTTTTTAAATACTCTTATTATTAAAAATGCTATAACTTCGTGAAAAATGACTCGATTTGAATGATTTTTGCTTCAAATTGAAGAGCGGTCTCCAAAGAAACGATATTTGATATCGGAATAGTGGAGTATATCAATTTGTAATAAAAGCAACTCGTTAAACCTATGAAAAACAGGAAAAAGTGATGTTTTTATGACAAAATTAATCAATGGTGCCCTCTAGTTTTCGTAAATGTGAAGTTCACGCTCAAGATTCTTAAAGTGCATTAAATTTCTTTTTTAAAACACCAAACTAAAGCATTTTTGAATGAAAATTGTAGAAGTTACAACGGTTTGAAAAAACAGAAAATATTTTAAAAAAGTTTCTTTACATTATTGACTTGCGCGACCTCTAAATTTGGTTCAAATTTGCTTATATTTTGTTTTTCTTATCATTCTGGGTCTGCTCTAACATATTCCAGAAGAAGAGGTCGCAACTCGAACTTTTGATTTTTGGTGGACCAGTCTAATATATATATCCTGTGTGGGGTTGTTAGTACCTCCATCGGGCGCCTCCCCAGGTGGCGGATAGGGGAAAGCCTCCTAGATATAGGTGGTACTGGGGAAATGAAATACCCAGGGCGGACCAAAAACTAACACAACCCAAACCCACCGGTGTCTGTTCGGTATCCGACGGCCGTTGGTCAGCGTCTGCTCCTCTAGATGAGGCGGCTGCATTAGAATCTTCTCGAACTCAAAATCCGAGTCGTAAACCCGTGGTCTCAACAGAGATCACCACAAAATATAAAGCTCAGCTTAAACGCATGATGGAAAAGACGATCAATGAATCATTACCCCAGGCACCAGCCAGTGGACTGGACTCACCTGATCATCGGATTCTGGGGGATCAGGGACACCATGCGGAGAAGAATCGGAGCTTCCCAAGAACTCTTCATACTCTCAAAACGAAACGCAAACACTTTATGGGCTCAATTAATGTGAACACTCTCACCAAAACAGGCAAGTTGAAACAACTAACGAACAGCATGGAAGAATTGGACCTCAAAATCACGGCACTCCAGGAGACGCGATTCACGGATGAAGGACACTTTAACTCAGAGAATTTTAGAATATACAAGGGCAAACCTGCCATAAAAGTTGGAGACAAACTACCACTCCTGGGAACCGGATTCGCCGTACACAATTCCGTACTCGACTCCGTTATCGACTTCGCTTCTCCAAACGAAAGAGTTTCTCTCCCCTCAGTAAAGTCCGCCAATAAAGCATACACACTAATTAATGTGCACGCCCCCACAAATCACCACAACAAATCCGATCCTGAAACCGTGGAAAACTTCTGGGAATCATTAGAAGAAACAAGCAACAAAATTCCAGGGCATCATGTCAAAATCTTATTAGGTGATTTTAATGCCCAGTGAGGCAAAGAAAAAAAGTTCAGAATATCACGGACCCTCATACCAAACATAAACGCACCAATAGTGAAAGATTGATTGATTTCTGCAGAAATTTTGGACTTAAAATCATAAGTACCCAATTCCAAAAACCTGCTCACAAATTAACTACATGGAGATCACCCAACCTGAAGCAGGGCGAATACCAAATTGATCATATCGCAATTTCCAAGAACAATACAAAGGAAATTCTCAACCTCAGAACACGCAAAGGCATATATGAATCAGACCACCACCTTCTACAGATAAAGACACAATTCCAACCCAATAGGAGGAAACAACGACAACCCAGAAATATCAAACCAGATCCAGAGTACCTGGAACTAAACAAAGAAGAAATCATCACGCAAATTAATCAGGAAAAGTCAGCAGACTGGGAGAAATTAACAAAGAAAATACAGGAAGCAATGAAACTAGCACAACCCCCTCGCACCAGGAAACATCGCTGGTGGAACACTAGATGTGATCAGGCAGTCAACACCCGAATAACTGCGTGGAGAAAATTCAGCAGTCACAAAACCGAGGAAAACTGGAAGAATTTCCGTGAAACTCAGAAGCAAGCCTCCAAAATAATAAGAAAGGAAAAACGAGGATACGAGAACAGTAGACTACAGGAAATCCAACAGGATTTCACCAAAAACAACACAAGAAATTTCTACAGGACTTTTAGAGAAAACTTACGAGGATACCAAGCATCCAGCCTGTGCTTCAAAAAACCGAACGGCTCCGTGGAAACTAACACCAACAATAACTGCAAGCTGTTGGCCCAATACTTCAACACCCTTTTCAACTGCGAACCTCCTCAAGAAAAACTTGACTTCACCAATCCGGTATCCATACACCCAGACTCACAAGCTCCGGATCTCAAAGAAATTACAGAGATAATCAAACTGCTCAAAGTCAACAAAGCACCAGGAGAGGATGGGATTATCGCTGAACTCTGGAAACTGAATGATCTCACACTAACAAAGAAACTTCATCACATCATTTCAGATATATGGAAGACGGAGCGTATACCAGATGACTGGAAATGTGCTCTAATCCAGCCGTTACACAAGAAGGGTGACAAGAAGGACATCAACAATTACAGAGGAATCTCGTTGCTTCCGGTCACATACAAGATCCTCTCAAAAGCACTTTTAAACAGGATAGAAGTCCAGGCAGATCCGTTAATTGGCGAATATCATGCCGGATTCAGAAAAGGGAGTTCGTGTGCTGATCAGATCTGGAGCTTAAAGACGATATTACAAATGAGGAGGTGCAGAAACACAGTAATTATATTTATCGACTTTAGGAAAGCTTATGACTCCATAGACCGCGAAACTCTTTTCAAAATCATGGAAGAATTCGGTATCGACCAAAAGACACGAAGGATCACAGAAGAGACACTTTCAGGAATAACGTCCAAAGTGAAATTCATGGGCGAAACATCAGAACAATTCGAGATCAAAACTGGAGTCAGACAAGGGGACGGACTATCCCCAATCCTCTTTAACATTGTTCTTGAGAGGATCATGAAGGAATGGGAACCCCAAGTAAAAGGCGTCCAAATTGGTATCAGAAAAGAAAACAGAATTAAAGTCAAATGCCTCGCTTTTGCAGACGACATCGCGATTATCTTAGACAACAGAACCGAAGCGATTCATGCAGTGGAAAAATTACATGCAATAGCACAAAAAACTGGGCTACAGATTTCCTACGAAAAGTCTCATTACATGGAAAGACGACCAGAAAATAAATCCCCTTTAATTACAAAACACGGCAAAATCACGCAAGTCTGCTATTTTAAATACCTCGGTGAATCCATACAGACTTCTGGACTTAACAGAATTGCAAATGAACAGAGAATCTTAAAGCTGCAGAAGGCCTACAAGTTAACATGGTGTCACTACAATAAGAAGTACATTTCCATAGACGCCAAACTAAGACACTACAAAACAGTGATTCTCCCGGAAGCAACATATGCAGCTGAAACAATGGTAATCGACGGGCATTCTAAAATTAGGGAAATAGAAAAACAGGAACGAAAAATTCTCAGAAAAATTTATGGGCCAATCAACAAAAACGGGATTTGGATGAAAAGACCTCAGAATGAACTTTATCAGAAGACCAACACAATAACGGAAGAAATCAGAAAACGCCGAGCAAAATTTTACACCCACATCTATAGGATGGAAAGCTCCAGATTGCCAAAGAAGCTGCTGAATATCATTACAACAAGTAAATGCGGTACAGAATGGTTGAAGGAGGTTCAGAGGGACCTTCAACAGATCAATATTAAAAATTTTGAAGATCGGAATGAGTGCAGGAAAAAGATCAGCAACGCGAAGTTTGAAGAAAGGACATCGCGGCAACCAGGAAAGAAGTGGACTGACGAACGGAGAAAAGAGCATTCCGAGAAAATGAAGAGATTTTGGGAAGGAAAGAGGAAAACCATTCTAAAATGACACATGTGTTCAAGCTCAATCGCTCTCCCAAAGGGGAATAATCGCAATAATATATATATATATATATATATATATATATATATATATATATATATATATATATATATATATCTTTTCCAAATAAATTTTATTTTAATTATCTTTTTAAATTTGTTTTTCTCATACAAAACATATTTTAAAATACGCCCTCTTACCAAACGTCATATAGAAGATCTGAAACCCTGCCACTACCCAGCTCCACCTTCCTTCTTCTCTCCCTACTCACCTGACTCGCCATGTTTACTAAGATTATTGTTGCTACTGTCATTGTTAAGGGGAGTTATTAACAGTTGCATTGCTGCATATACCCGGCAAAACATCCAAAAATAACGTTGGCCTTCACTAACTGAAAACCTAATTTTCCTGCTGGAACACATCACATAAATTTAGTAAGAAATTGTGTAAACTTCCAGAAACCTTTAATTCACTCTGGCGAATTTCCCCACCGTTTTCGAAATATTTGCGAAAAGTTAAGAGGGCACACTTCCGTTTCTTTTTTAAGGGGTACAAAATGGAGACGGTAGTTTTACGAAATCATTTGAAGACACTTATGTTCTTTTAAAGGTCACAATATAAAAAAAATTTCGCGATAATTTAACTTTATTTTGCATAAAATATTACCTTTACAGTTGTTTCAAAATATACCTTACAAACTTGCAGGGTACGTATTGATCATTTTGTGCCACTAAATATGTTGTCTGAAGTGTCATATAGTGAAGTCACACGTACAATATGATATTTCCCCTGATGGGTAGGCAACTCATTATGCGCTGATGTTCGGCGTGCAATATGTATAACTTCGTTTTATGACATTTCCAATTACATGTTTATTTGCAAAAAGTTGTGAACTTGAAACGCCATTAATGCCTTCGAAGTTTGTTTCTTTTATTTACTTGTTTTCTGAGTTATTTTAGATGGGTAAATGCACATCACGAATCCCTCATAATTTTAGCAGAAAAAAAACTTTATTGTTTCGTCCAGAAGCCTAGATTACCATAGAGTATTTTTGTTATTTTTAGAATTCGTCGCAGCCTTTATATCACCGCAACTGAAAGTTTATGTGCTTTTCCAAGGCTCAGGCGCTATTGTAGCCCCATGTGGTCATTAGAGTAATCTTGAACAGAGAGTGCACTGCAATTCTGACGGCCGGCAGGGGGACTAAGGATCTGATTTTTTCTTCGATAACTTAGAACTATTCTCAGAGATTCGACTCAATATAACATATATATATATATATATATATATATATATATATATAGAGAGAGAGAGAGAGAGAGAGGGAGGGAGAGAGAGAATGTGAGAGAGAGAGAGAGAGAGAGAAGAGACCTAATGTTATCCTAATAAAATAGTGAAAAAGGGAAAAATGCCTTCCTAGGCAGCTGTATATTAAGGTGGCCCACAAGAAAGTAAATTTTCGAATTCAATGTAGTGCACCCTCAAACAATGAAAATTCGTTTAGAAAGAAAATGTTTGAGATTGGTTTCGTAAAAATTATTGATATTATCCTGTTCCCCACTCAAGTTAAAGTTTAAATGGAGATTATCATAAGTTTTGGCACTTTAATAATAATAATAATAATAATAATAATAATAATAATAATAATAATAATAATCATAATAAAACATTTGTCTTTATTAGTGGCGACTTTCAGATATGGCGCGTTATAACTGTCGCGATTTTCGACAGTTTTGCTTTGAAGAATGATTTTTATAGTCTATTAGGATCATGAAATTGAAGTGTTATACCAAACAATTTTGTGACAGCGTGCAGCTGTCAAAATTGCTGTCAAATCTTATTTTTTCTTAAAATTAACATTTTTGTTGAAATGTTTCTTACTATTTTTTTTTAGTATTTTAGTGTAATTTTTGTACTAAAACATATTATCATTTTCTACTTGAAACTTATATTTTTCAAATTGGCAGATGTCAATAGTGTAATATTTATTGAAACATTAATTAAAACTATTTTTAAATTTCACCATTTACAATTATTTTAAAAAGCTTAACTTGACAGCACATTGATATTTACCCATAAATAAAATGAATTTATAAAATAAAACAATTAATTAAAAATATTTAAACCAAATTTATACGTGATCAATTATTTTAAAAAATGGTTAAATTGCAAAAAAACATCAAAATTTTAAAATTTGACAGCACTATTGTAGATGAGAATGTAATGCTGTTAATTTCATAGTCCAATAATTCTGGATCTTGTCAGTCCCGATGTATTTCCAGTTTCCCATGTTCTTAATTGCTTGAAAGTGGTCCTCTTCCGAGAATTCGTTAACGATTTTTACTGATTCTACAAGTTCATCGGCCGCATCAACTTCAGATTGAAGCGATGGCGGGTCTTCGCGAAGGATCTCCTTGTTTTTACACATTCCTGCCCAAAATTTCATCTTTTGCAGGAGGGACAGCATTGCCATCGGTTTTTGAGTCAGATTGAGATAGAATCTCTACTCGTTACACCGAGAGCCTTTCACCACAGTGCATGTGTGTGAGTTTGGCACCTCTCCGTTGTTTGTGTGAATGAATGAATCTGCCATATATTCATGGATATAAGGTTATGCCATAATTCATGGATATATTAGGTTTTTGGATGCATTTTAATAAAGCTTTCCAATTGTATCTCGTAAAGAGAAAACGTTTGTAAATAGAGATGAATTGAATTGAATCACTTGGAGGAAAACTGTTTATATAGAGATACAAATAAAAATGGTATTGATAAATGTAATAACAATCTTCAAAGTAAATAAGGAAATTAGGTAAGAATAATGGAATGTATAATTACATAACAAATTCTAACATGGGTGGATAGGTAAATTGAGTCAGTAGGATAAGTGTCCTGTCTTTTTTACGTTCCCGTATACGTACGTATATACGTAGTAACATACGTAGTACAGGGAAAGTTATGTAATGTTGCGGGAAACCGATTTCAAGATTTCGACGGAAATATACATTTTGAAATATACATTTTTACATGAAGCCCACAGGACATTTTAATTTTTTTTTCAAAAACGACTTCAAGTATTTTATATAAATTACTTGTGATAATAGAGCAAAATACACTTATAAAGGTGGCATAGGCTGCATTTTTTTAAATTTCAGAATTTTTGGGGGTCTTCCTACAACTACAAAATTGAAGATAGATTTTTCCTTCAAATAAATTTGTTCACTATAGTAAGTTCCTTCATTAATGTCATGTAAATTTTTGTGAAAATGTTTGCAGTTTTTGCCCAATATTGGGTGTAATATATGCAATTTAAAAAAAGACGTAAACAAGATTTTCTCAAAAATGGCTCCAAATTTTTAAAAAGTTTTTTTAGAGATAGTGCTAAATGTTCTCTATAAGATGACATAAAAGTAATATTGCTCTATTCTTTTGTTTTTTCAAATATTTTCTTTATAAATGTGTAAAAATATTTTATTCTTAAATTTTGTAATTTAAGTTGTCGTCTATTTTCATATTTATTTTGATTACACGTATTATGCATTCCAGTATTATTAGAATAGTTTATTTCAGTCATAATTAGAGATCCTAAATATTAGTTCAGCCCAAATTATAACAATTTGTTAACAATTTGTGCAAAACATAGAAAGAACAATTATCATAAATATATACAAATAAATAATACTTTTATACAAATAAAAATTTAATATATTTCATTCATATGAAATATCCATTCTGAAATATTTAACGAGCAATTGCAAACTTATTTCTCGGTATTACCTTTACAATTTATTAAGAAGACTGTAACTATTCTAATGAAAATATTTTTTTAAAAAAATATAATGCTAATATAAAACTAAATGATGATGAACAATTTCAACAATATTCTCAAAACGTCAACAAATATATTTGCAGTGCACCACGTCTTTCAACAATCCCTTATAACCGTTGGTTGCAGTAAGGTTTTTGTTTCAATTGAAGAGTAGTGCATAGGCGATCGCAGTAAAGTTAATCCAGAATTAAACATTTTTAGAAACATCTAAAAATCCTGAGAATAATTGTAATGACCTTTTGAAATGGGTCCGAGTGTGACAGCGAACTTCGCCTTGGATGACCCCAAGAGGGGAAACACAAACAACATGGCGTTTTCACTCGCATTATTACCACTAGTTATTTTCAGCTGAGCGATGAACTAACTCAAAAAAAAAAAAATTAGCGAATCGGAGGAGCTCCAGCAACGTCTTGCTTGGCGGTGATGTTCATCTGGCACAAGAACTCGCGCTGGTCGATGCAACTGCCGTCCAGCAGGCCGTACAGCATGACGCTGGGCTGCACGTTCTTGTGGTCCTCGGGGAACACGAAGAGGAAGCCGCACCGCTCGACCCCCTTGCGGGCCTGAACCGGCAGAAGCGCCCACACCTTTTGGTCCATCGCAGCACCTGCAAATCGGTTCAAGGCAGTTAGACTAAGTCTGAAAGCTTGCAAACTAGAATTTATTTTCAATGCTTGCTGATGCAAAAGTGCTACTTTACGGCAAGCGTACGGCAAAATAGATTTTCCAGTACACGTATCGTACAGAAGTCGTGGGGAATAAAACAAGTACGGCAAAGAAAACAAAACACTAGAGCGGAATCAACGAGGCGTCTCGCGTATTGGGAATGATCCTATGAGTACACATGCAAGTTTCAATTAATTTGTACAAAAACAAAGTACGCTACCCATACTAAAGTACCTTTGGCGTACTAAATTCAAAATGCAGACTTCGCTCCTACAGTCATCTCATTAATCAACAATTCACGCGTCCACTAGTCTTACTTTCTGAACCACTTGCGTGAATAACTGATGGAGTTAGGATACAAATGAGCGTAGATAAAATAATGTGAGGAGTAAATTACGTAAATGTACTATGAATTTACATGACTAAAAACACGAAAAAAATACTCTTGTCTCTAGTTACAACTCTAGCGTGTAGTGAAATATCTACATAACAATATTTCAAGTCTAAGAAAGCCCAGAACTCGGATGTAACTACTGATGTAAATGACGCCCACTATTATGTTGCAATTCGTATTCGAAGTGATTCTGGATTTCATAATTATACCCCTGCAACTTAAAAAGCATAAAATAAAAAGGAAAAAGCAATTTAAAAAAATGATTTTCTTCAATTTAAAATAAAATAAAAATAAAAAGATGTACTAACTAGTGGTGCTACCAAAGCACATAAATATACTTACTTGCAATGTTTCTAAACGCTCCGCAATATTATATCAATTTCAATATTATAATGAACAATTGATTTGATGTGACATACATTTTACAAATAGAATAAGAGAGTTGTAAACTAGTTGAAAATATTAAAATACAAAAATGACATACAGACACTGTCAATTTATTTAGAATTTTAAAAACTGTATATGTGAGTATAAGTGCTTTCAATTATTTTCAATAACATTTCTGAAACTCTCAATAGTTTTCTGCGACAACATAGAGTTGTGACAAATAAATACCCCCGAGTTACACTCGAACCAGCGGCTCTTTCCTCCAAAACGCCGAGTCCGAACCCGACATTTAACCACTTCGGCCAACCGGGTTATACAGAAAGTTGGCACTTCTGTAATAGTCATGAGCGCTGAAAGACAATTGATTTGATGGTTCATTCGTTTCACAAATCGCATAAAAGTCGTGAAAAAGTGTTTAAAAATTGAAAATTCGAAAGTCGCATACAGACACATACAGAAAATCACAACAGTTTATTTATGTTGATTAATAGTATTTGCGATTAGAATTGCTTCAGAAGGTTTTCAATATTTTTTAGTAATTATCGATTATTTTCTGCGGCAACACACAATTGTCACAAATAATAGTTCCCTAACAAGTCTCAAACCAGGAATCTGCTCTCCGAAGAGCTCAGACCTTACACCCCGCCTATTAGCTACCTCGACTATCCAGTTACGATAATCAATGAATACTTATATAATCAGTGTATGGTAGTTTCAGTTTTAGTATTACGCAACTGAGTAATTGAGAAAAACGTTTGTTTCTCAGGCGACAAAATAAGGCTAGTCGCAAAAGCTGGTCAAGAGTAGAGAGATTAGAAAATTAGGGCGAGAAATTTTGTGCTATTCTAAAGCACCACAAGTTTATTTATTTATAAATAAGCTCATTTTCTACTACACACTTTTTTTGAGGGAAAATGTCTCCAATTTTGTAGTTTTGAAATTCTTTTGCAATTTTTTATAAAAACGAATAATCCCCGAAAACTGATAAGTACCCTATTTCTTACCGTCCCTCATTACATATGTGGAGAAAATTTCAAGAAAAAATTTGGAGCGGTTTTCTATAAATTTTTTCGTAAATTTCAAACGTAAGTTATGCAAAAACCACTCGGTTTTCAAAAAATTGAACATGACATTTTTAAAGACTTAATTTTGTACAATAGACTTTATCTGAGCCAAAAACGTCTTAATGAATTGTGTATTATCTATCCATCTATCTATCTATCTCTCCCTCTCCCTCTCCCTCTCTCTCTCTCTCTCTCTCTCTCTCTCTCTATATATATATATATATATATATATATATATATATATATATATATATATATATATATTTAGAGAGAGAGAGAGACAGACAGACAGACAGACAGACATATTGGATTCTGGCTATACCAAGTGTTTGAGGATTTCCCCCCCCCTAAATTAAGCCACAGGATTGACCCACTTTTTCGTTGCTAGAGCCCGGCTACAAGAGTATTTCTGGCAAAAAGTCGCCGTTTTCCGCCTCACGATTACATCACTTTTCTGACGAAGAATTCGTAAGGCGAGAAAGTAAAAAGTAGAAAATAAAATTCATAAAATAGTCCAAAGAAAAAGTTGAAAGAAATACCTGCTCTATTTCTGCAACACTTTCTCAATATTAAATATACAGAAGGGAAAATACCACGTTAAGTGTAATAATTGTTAATTCAAATAAATGTTCCACTCTTCTAGGGGATCGAAAATGATCACCTTTTTGCCAATGAATATTAGTAGGATATATCGGAGTTATGCAAGAAACATTCGCCCCTGATTGCTAGGCCACTCCATAAGCACAGATGTTCGGCAGGTTCACGAAATCTCCTTGACTGCGTCAGAACGTGACCAGCGGAACATATTTTTGCAGAAGTTGCCTAAAATTTAGAGGAAAATGTCACACGTGTCACTTTATTGTATGAAATTTCCCACTACATGTTCATTGGCAGAAAGTTATTATATTTCACCCAACTACAGATTTGTGTCTTAGATTAATTGATTGTTAGTAATACTAATAGGGTCATCACCGAGCGAAGTGGCTCAGTGCGTAGCGCACTGACTTCGCAATCGGGAGGTCCGGGTTCGATTCCCGGGCCGGCCATCCTGACCGGGGTTTTCGTGGTTTCCCTCGGTCATAAAGGCGAATGCTGGGATGGTTCCAATAGTCCACGATCATCTATCACCTCCTTTCACTCTTCTTTCATTCTTCCCTATTCCTCTTTCATAACCGCTACTCAAGGATAGGCACCCGTAGTCGATCGTCGCAGCTAGCTGTGCCAACGACCCTAGGATGTCTATCTGTAGCAGCAGGCGGGGTATGCAGCACAAGCCCCCCTGTTCTTCCTTCATGTGCAGTCACCAGTTACTATTGCGGTATTTAGGTAGCAATAGTAAACTGAGGGATCCTCGGTCGCGAGGTTGACCCGACGACGACGACGACGAATAGGGTCATCAGTCCCGTACGCGAAGTGCATGTTTGTGCTCGGAAGGTGGAGGTGATCTTCCTCCGCTGGATGGCTCGCGTTGGCTAGCGAGGTTTTCCCCTACCAGGTATCTCCCGCCAGCGGGGCACCGCCCCAGCCGGGGCAAGATCTAAGCTCCCGACCGGTCTCCCGACATGTGTGGTAGTGTAGTGCATGTTAGTGTTGTAAGGAGAGAGGCTATGACAAAGAAGAGGTAAGAAAAATCGCGCGCGTTCCCGGGATCGTTTGTTGAGGCACTACTCCCGCATTCGCCTGGTGTTAATAGTAGAAAACTACAGATCCGAGCAGCCGGCGGCTCAAATTATCCTCCAGACAGCGACTGAATTCGACCTCCTTAACATGCTAGTGTCAAAAAATTCTGCCACCGTCGGGATTCGAACCTCGGACCTCCCGGTCGGAGGGACTGCAGTGACATCAGATGCTCTGAGCCATCAACAGATCTTTAAAAAGCTTGTAACAGTTGTTCTTAAACTCCCACTGAGTTCAAGGGCACGTGCACAGATGTTGATGCTCCTTTCGCCGTAAGGTGAAATGCAAAGGTCTCATTCACATTGAAAACTTCAAAGTAAACATAACGTAGCTGCAAAACCTAGAAATGAGTTATTAAGCGAGGCCATTCACAATGTCTTCACGTAACAGTAGACCTAAATCCGTGAACTTAAGAGTTTACAAGCAACAAGCTTTCACGTTGTGTTTAAGTCACACAAATCAGAGAGCAGTATGAAAGAACCAAACATGATGCATTTCATATTGTATTGAGGTAGTTTGGAGTTATATCATTTCATTACTGTTATGTACTGAACTAGTTTGCAAACGGTTTTGATGCGATTAGTAAATTTAAAGGAAGGTTCATTTTCTTGTGGTTTTGACTTAACAAGGCGAATAGAATAGTAACGTTGGGCGAATTACTCGTGAGTATTATACAAGAGAATTCTCGTTTATAAAATAAAGGAGATGGGAACACTAATACAACAGATACATTTATATATAAAGATCTATCGCTATAAAAATTGAAGAAAAAGCTAGAAATCATGGTGAAAAGATCATCCCACCATGCTAGAAACGAATCGATCAAGCTTCAATGCGTTGAAATCTGATAGGTTTCGGCGAAAATTACATTCGTCAATGTGAATTCTTATTTTTACGTGTCAATTTCACTGCTACGTGTACGTAAAGTCTACGTTCGCATCGCGAAGGCGGCCTAACGCGGGTGGGTGACCTTGCGAGTTGACCCAGGTGTCGTTGGCGTCGCGGTGCACGTCCACCCAGAGGGCGGGGCTGACGTGCTTGGGCATGGTGTCGGCGAGCTCGTGCAGCATGAGGTGGAAGGCGGACGTCCTGGAAGTTAGCAGGACCATTTCATCCAATCACAAAACTGCATAGTACATAATTTGCCGCTTTTTTGCCGTTCTTAAGATGTGGAAAAAAAAATTTGCCGCGGGTCATTTTCTCAAAAAAATCTGTGGTCCTGCTAACTTCCAATGGAAGTTAGCAGGACCACACCTCTAAATCAGCTACTATTGTAAGTATATACCCAAAATTATACTCCAAATTTGCCGCTTTTTATTTATAAACGATTAGTGAAAAAATCAAACTGATATCTCAATTCCTTCAAAAAATATTGCCAAAAAACCAAAAAATAAAAGATGCGCTACTTTTGCAAGCGCCGTCGAAGAAGAAAAGACACATCCGCTGGCATTCATCCGCCGTAGCAATTCATACTCAACGCCAAAATATGCCGCAAACACGGGCTAAACATAATCAGTAATCAAATCTTTTGCCGCGGACCGGTTATATTCAATTACCTGGGTTCGAATCCCAGAGTTTGCCTCATACAACAGCTCTGCGAAATTTAAAATGCCCGCTCCTCCTAAACTAACAGCCATAACAATTCATACTCTGCGCCAAAATTTGCCGTAATTAAGTGCTTAATATAAACTATAATAAAAAAATTTGCCGCGGACCGGTTAATTTCAATTACGCGGGTTCGAATCCCGCAATGCCCCTGTAAGGAACGTCCGGCGCAGGTAATGAAGACCATACCTCCTGAACATGCAGCCATAACAACTCATAATCGGCACCAAACTTTGACGCAATCAAGTACTAATTACAATCCGTAACAAAAGAATATTCTCCGGACCAGTTAGACTATTGTATAGGGGTTCGAATCCCAGATTTCGCCTTCCTACGAGAGCCCTGAACACGTGAAGAAGTCCGAAAGTTAAGAAGTCCGTTTCTACTAAACTATCAGCCCTAACAATTCATACTCTACGTCAAACTTTGAAGCAAACAAGTACTAAATACAATCGGTAACAAAAAAATTTGCCGCGGACCGGTTAGATTATATTATCCCGGTTCGAATCCCAGATTTCGCCCTCTTACATGAGCTCTGCGAAAGTTAAGAAGCCCGTTCCTCCTAAACTATCGGCAATAACAATTCATACTCTACGTCTTAATTTGATGCAAACAAGTATTCAATAAAATCTGTAACAAAAAAATTTGCCGCGGACCGGTTAGATTATATTATCCCGGTTCGAATCCCAGATTTCGCCCTCTTACATGAGCTCTGCGAAAGTTAAGAAGCCCGTTCCTCCTAAACTATCGGCAATAACAATTCATACTCTACGTCTTAATTTGATGCAAACAAGTATTCAATAAAATCTGTACGTGGAGAAAATGTGAAGAAAGAATTTGGAGCGGTTTTTGAGAAAAAATATTTTAAAAAATTAAAAATTGCCTACATCGAGGAAAATTACTACTTTTTTCGAAAAATTAAACATTATTTCAATGTGTGTCTTTAAAAAACAGATTTCATTAAGGAGAACAGCTTAATCTTCAATATTTTAGATGAAGGAAGACACCTAAAAAATTGCACTTTTGCAATTTTCTAAAAATCAGGGATTTAAACGAACATGGCACCTGCACCACACTCTCACTTTTACGCTATCCGAGGATAACATTTAATAAAAAAAATGTGGAGTCATTTTTTAGAAAATTGTGAAAATGTTTATAAAGTTTTGGGGAAAATATCTTAAAAAATTAAAATATAGTTTTCAAACTTCCTCAGCCGTTCGTTCAGGGCGATCGGGTAATATCAATCTTGAAGAAAATCGGCTTAGACTGGTCTTGTAATGGCCAGAGACTTTTTGACCAGTTGGCTTTTAGCCCCTAAATTAAGACGTTTTTTCCGTCAAGCGATTGTGAAGGACCCACTAAAAAACGATTCCATTTTCACCACGAGTTAGAGGAAGAAATTTACTACGAATATATGTAAGACTTACGTTATCAGAAACCGTCGATTAGAGATTTTCTGTCGGAAACTCGCAGTTTTCCGAGGCACGATTGCAATTACATTCGTAAGGGCGAGAAAGTTAAAATATATCAAACCATGGTTCAATGTGTTCTCTACGTTCTTGCTTTATATGTTTGTATATTACTTTCTCGTGTTCGTACATATGCACGTAATTCATTATGTAGAGCTGGGGAAAATGGATATCCGTAGCTAAAGGGAAATAACCTCTCTCAAGCTGGCTAGCCACCTATAGCGGACCACAAGAAACCACATGACATCGTTTAATACTAATTAATTACTCGTTAATTATCATAATTTTAAATTAATTACGCCAGCCATTTTTTAAAAAATCAAGAGTCAGCTAGCTTCAACCTGAAGCTAGCTAGCCACGATACCAAATAACACAGAAAATATCAGAAAAAAGTAACAACAATAAATAAATTAACTACTATTTAATTACTCCATTTTGCCGTTATTATCAAACGTAATTGTTTAAAAAATTTTAAAATATCTACAAAAAGAAAATTTATGTAAGAAAGTGATGGAAAAATTCTTAAAACCACATTTTACCGGCAACCCCCAAAATTTCTACCACCACATTGTTCCTATCTCTTTACATTTATTGATTAATAAGCTTCAGAATTAATAACTGTAGGCAATCGTTTAAAAAGAAACGCAAAACTTTACACAGGCTAAATGAAGTACCATCAATAAAAACTAAAAAATTCACAGTAAATAAACTAACTGGCGGAATCCAGAAATACTGCACAAGTACTTTCACAAGACACCAATTGAGTTATTAAAAGGTTGTTTAAACTAATTACGCTGGCCAGTTGTTTTTAAAATCAGCCAACGTTTGCTCCATCATTGCATTCGATTAAAAAAAATTTAAAAATTCGTAAAATTACATTTCACTGGCAAACCACAGAATTACAACAATTATTTTGTGTCTACTGCTTTATATTTATTGAGTAAATGGCTCCAAATTTAATAACTGTAGGCAATTGTTTATAAAGAAACAAAACTTTTTACAGGCTATACAGGTACCATATATACGACAAAAAATTCACAGTAAATAAACTAACTGGCGAAATCCAGAAATACTTTACTAATACTTGCACATGATACCTATTGATTTAAAAACATATTGGTTGTATTAATTACGCAAACCAGTTATTTTGAAAATCAACCAACGTTTCGCTCCAACTTTGCATTTTAATAAAAAAAATTTAATTTTTTTTTAAATTTCTTTTTACCGGCAAACCACATAATAACAAAAATTATTTTGTTACAACTTCTTTGTATTTATTCAATAAACTGTTACAGAATTAATAACTGGATGCAATTGTTTATATAGAAGCGCAAACATTTTACACAGGATATACAAGTACTATATACGAGAAAAAAATTTACTTTAGATAAACTAACCGGCGAAAGCCGGAAATGCTTGACAAGTATTTGCAGAAGACACAGAATGCAGAATGGATTTAATAACAGGCTGTTTAAACTCGTTACGCCGGCCAGTTTTGTTTAATATCAGCCAACTTTTCGTAAGTACATGACAGATAACGCAAAAAATCTTTAAAATTCTTAAAATTACACTTTGCCGGCCAACCACAGAATGACAACAATTATTTCATTACTACTCCGTTTATATTTTCTAAAAAAATGGCTCTGGAAAAATAACTGTGTGGAGTTGCTTATAAAGAAGCGCAAACCTTTTCACAGGCTATAAAGGTACCATATATATGAAAAGAAACTCTCAGTAAAAGAACTTAACGGCGAACTTCGGAAATACGTCACAAATACAGAACTAATCATTGAGAAACAATAATTTTTATATTAGAGGTCATTAAATCACCTCTATTTTGTAAATTATGTGTTTAAGTTAATTCCTGCGATATTGCTGTTAATACTGCACGTTGTAGTAATGAATAAGTTATCTATTGTCAACATTATTTCAGTATACTTTGGGGATATTTAGAATAATGTTTTTTCTGTTCGCATGCCATTAAATTATTGATCATTTTTCAGTTGTTCATCTTCCAGTTTTTTGAGGAGTTCATCAACTTGTGTACACCAACAATATATTCCACGCATATCAAAAACCGTATGTAAATTAAAACGTGTACTTAAACTTCGGAACTCAGAAATTATTAACCAACGGAGAAAAAAACACAAAAATTCATCAGCAACACAATGGCATGTTCTGAAGTAACATGAGTATTACATACGTCCTTCTCCTCATTTAAAGTGCAATAACGTAGCCATTTCCCTTCCATAAACTAATTTGATAGACATTTGACGGTTGATTAAAATACAACAAAGAATATTTGTAAAATCTCAGGGAGGCCCCTAAGATGAAAATGCAAACTACTGACAGTTTTGCAAGTAAAGAATTTGAAAATTTCCAATGTAAAATCCAGTAAACAACGGAACGATTAGGCCGCTTGCCCACGCCGCCACAGAAGCGCGAACGTCAATCATCAGTGCTCTTCGCCGACCCTCCGGCGACGACGGACAAAGGGACCGCAGCAGGTACCTGCTTCGGTCCCTTTGTCCGTCGTCGGCGAAGAGCCCTAGGTGGCCCCGGTTTTATGTTTCCCCGGAAATGTCCTCTTCTCAGAACAATCAAGTTTTATCCGTGTACAGTAATTCAACCCCTTGAGAGTGCATTACCTCAGAGGACAAGGGGTCGCTTCGTGTCTGGCTGGTATTGATGAGGGATTACACGGGAGAGAAGTGGCTGCAGGTAGAATGTTCATTGGCAAAATTACATTTCTTCTGAAAAGACTAGCTTTTCTGTTAATGTCAAAATTTCCCACATGTATTCTTGTACAAATATAGGTTAGTATAAACTGCTGCTGCATCATTACTTCACAACTTGGAAGTACATTTATTGGAATTTTGACCACATCACTAAAACCCTGGAAGTTATCGAAATCCACCATACGCTACTTGTTTTATGATAAATGGTTTGATATTGCTGTTTCTTTAGTACCGGGAGAGTTGAGGGAGCGGTTTAATCCAAATGAGCTTTGTGGTTTTTATATTGAAATTTTACTTGAAGATTGAGTGGATTCACAAATATACACTTCAGTGAATCAACAATAATATTGTTAGTAAGCTTTTAAATAAATATATTTTTTTATATTCAACTATGGACCGTGGTACGCCGTTTGTAAACGGAAATTTCATTTCTCCTCTAAATGCGGTATGCCATACCTGGACGGGATGGATTTTCCTTTCCTAAGCCATCTCAGGACGGAAGGAATCTTTACCTGTGTTTCCTCTCATTTACGGTGCGCAGTCTACAGGCGCTGATCGCTTGGCGGTGCCTTGCAATGACGCTGGAAGTGTGTCACAGGGAGTTTTCGGCTTCTTTGCGTGTGATTTTGGATACAAATATTTTAATATCAAAGTGTTTCTATTTCTTTGTGGATGTTTTTATAGATATATTTAATTTACAATACAGCGTCTTCTATGCACTACGTATAATATTAAATCATTGTAACTGTAAGACATACTATTAATAAAACGACACAAATTCTCTTAAATTTATACAGCCATTGCTAAATAAGGACCACACTTCATTGAGGGCCAATTACCACAACTCCCCATCATTAGCTGCGATGTTTAAAAAAACAGATTGTGTACAAACATTACGTTTGAACAGAAAAAAAAATTCCAAAAATATTTCTGAAAAATTAATTGAAGCTATGTGACTATCGCCCAACACTCGGACCCCGTTTCAGTGTTGCAATGGATGATTAAAAAGGCTGTTTCTATGATAAGCACCTAACATGAGAATGAATTTGAAACAGTCATTACAAAGAGTAAAGAAGAAATTCAAAAACCCACGTACATTCTAGATTACAATATATACATAGGAGGAGTAGGTGTGAAAGATCAGTACTTGCAAACATACCTAATTGAAAGGAAAAAAGCAAGAATGGAATATGAATTTTTGGATTTCAACTTCTTTATAAAAATTGCAAACAGTAATTAATTCTGGAACAATTTCATCTATAAATATTAAGTATTTGTAACAAAACTCATTTAGTAATTCTATTAATCGCAGGTAAAATGTAGTTTTAAGATTAAAACAAAAAATTGTGACTGAATGCAATGTTGGTGCGAAACGTTGGCTGATTTTAAAACAACTGGCCAGCGTAATTAGTTTAAACAACCTTTTAATAACTCAATTGGTGTCTTGTGAAAGTACTTGTGCAGTATTTCTGGATTCCGCCAGTTAGTTTATTTACTGTGAATTTTTTAGTTTTTATTGATGGTACTTCATTTAGCCTGTGTAAAGTTTTGCGTTTCTTTTTAAACGATTGCCTACAGTTATTAATTCTGAAGCTTATTAATCAATAAATGTAAAGAGATAGGAACAATGTGGTGGTAGAAATTTTGGGGGTTGCCGGTAAAATGTGGTTTTAAGAATTTTTCCATCACTTTCTTACATAAATTTTCTTTTTGTAGATATTTTAAAATTTTTTAAACAATTACGTTTGATAATAACGGCAAAATGGAGTAATTAAATAGTAGTTAATTTATTTATTGTTGTTACATTTTTCTGATATTTTCTGTGTTATTTGGTATCGTGGCTAGCTAGCTTCAGGTTGAAGCTAGCTGACTCTTGATTTTTTTAAAAATGGCTGGCGTAATTAATTTAAAATTATGATAATTAACGAGTAATTAATTAGTATTAAACGATGTCATGTGGTTTCTTGTGGTCCGCTATAGGTGGCTAGCCAGCTTGAGAGAGGTTATTTCCCTTTAGCTACGGATATCCATTTTCCCCAGCTCTACATAATGAATTACGTGCATATGTACGAACACGAGAAAGTAATATACAAACATATAAAGCAAGAACGTAGAGAACACATTGAACCATGGTTTGATATATTTTAACTTTCTCGCCCTTACGAATGTAATTGCAATCGTGCCTCGGAAAACTACGAGTTTCCGACAGAAAATCTCTAATCGACGGTTTCTGATAACGTAAGTCTTACATATATTCGTAGTAAATTTCTTCCTCTAACTCGTGGTGAAAATGGAATCGTTTTTTAGTGGGTCCTTCACAATCGCTTGACGGAAAAAACGTCTTAATTTAGGGGCTAAAAGCCAACTGGTCAAAAAGTCTCTGGCCATTACAAGACCAGTCTAAGCCGATTTTCTTCAAGATTGATATTACCCGATCGCCCTGAACGAACGGCTGAGGAAGTTTGAAAACTATATTTTAATTTTTTAAGATATTTTCCCCAAAACTTTATAAACATTTTCACAATTTTCTAAAAAATGACTCCACATTTTTTTTATTAAATGTTATCCTCGGATAGCGTAAAAGTGAGAGTGTGGTGCAGGTGCCATGTTCGTTTAAATCCCTGATTTTTAGAAAATTGCAAAAGTGCAATTTTTTAGGTGTCTTCCTTCATCTAAAATATTGAAGATTAAGCTGTTCTCCTTAATGAAATCTGTTTTTTAAAGACACACATTGAAATAATGTTTAATTTTTCGAAAAAAGTAGTAATTTTCCTCGATGTAGGCAATTTTTAATTTTTTAAAATATTTTTTCTCAAAAACCGCTCCAAATTCTTTCTTCACATTTTCTCCACGTACAGATTTTATTGAATACTTGTTTGCATCAAATTAAGACGTAGAGTATGAATTGTTATTGCCGATAGTTTAGGAGGAACGGGCTTCTTAACTTTCGCAGAGCTCATGTAAGAGGGCGAAATCTGGGATTCGAACCGGGATAATATAATCTAACCGGTCCGCGGCAAATTTTTTTGTTACAGATTTTATTGAATACTTGTTTGCTTCAAATTAAGACGTAGAGTATGAATTGTTATTGCCGATAGTTTAGGAGGAACGGGCTTCTTAACTTTCGCAGAGCTCATGTAAGAGGGCGAAATCTGGGATTCGAACCGGGATAATATAATCTAACCGGTCCGCGGCAATTTTTTTTGTTACCGATTGTATTTAGTACTTGTTTGCTTCAAAGTTTGACGTAGAGTATGAATTGTTAGGGCTGATAGTTTAGTAGAAACGGACTTCTTAACTTTCGGACTTCTTCACGTGTTCAGGGCTCTCGTAGGAAGGCGAAATCTGGGATTCGAACCCCTATACAATAGTCTAACTGGTCCGGAGAATATTCTTTTGTTACGGATTGTAATTAGTACTTGATTGCGTCAAAGTTTGGTGCCGATTATGAGTTGTTATGGCTGCATGTTCAGGAGGTATGGCTTCATTACCTGCGCCGGACGTTCCTTACAGGGGCATTGCGGGATTCGAACCCGCGTAATTGAAATTAACCGGTCCGCGGCAAATTTTTTTATTATAGTTTATATTAAGCACTTAATTACGGCAAATTTTGGCGCAGAGTATGAATTGTTATGGCTGTTAGTTTAGGAGGAGCGGGCATTTTAAATTTCGCAGAGCTGTTGTATGAGGCAAACTCTGGGATTCGAACCCAGGTAATTGAATATAACCGGTCCGCGGCAAACGTTTTGATTACTGATTATGTTTAGCCCGTGTTTGCGGCATATTTTGGCGTTGAGTATGAATTGCTACGGCGGATGAATGCCAGCGGATGTGTCTTTTCTTCTTCGACGGCGCTTGCAAAAGTAGTGCATCTTTTATTTTTTGGTTTTTTGGCAATATTTTTTGAAGGAATTGAGATATCAGTTTGATTTTTTCACTAATCGTTTATAAATAAAAAGCGGCAAATTTGGAGTATAATTTTGGGTATATACTTACAATAGTAGCTGATTTAGAGGTGTGGTCCTGCTAACTTCCATTGGAAGTTAGCAGGACCACAGATTTTTTTGAGAAAATGACCCGCGGCAAATTTTTTTTTCCACATCTTAAGAACGGCAAAAAAGCGGCAAATTATGTACTATGCAGTTTTGTGATTGGATGAAATGGTCCTGCTAACTTCCAGGACGTGGAAGGCGGAGCGGTTGTGGGCGAGCGCGGTGAAGTTGGACGGCGACAGCAGGGCGGCCTGGCGCTCCGCGCAGCGCTGCCGCGCCGTCCACCACGTCTCCGTGCTGCGCGCGTGCAGGTAAACCGCGCCGTCCGACGCCACGTACGTCACCCACGGGTCCTCTGCGCACGCCGCGCCCACACATCTCTCACATTCAACTCCCACTGTGTTCGTAGGAAAAAATGTGAAGGAAAAACATTGGCGCGGTTTTTGAGGAAAATTTCTTTTTATAAATTCCAAAATTTTCAAGCTCAAATTACGCAGAAACTTCTCACCTTTTCAAAATATTGCACATGACCATTTTCAAAGAGCTGATTTTTATTACACATTTTAATGCAAAAATAACTATTTTCAATTTTGTAGTTTTGAAATGTTAACTTTCTTTTTGTACGATTTTTGAAAACATCGGAAATTCACCGGATGTGGAAGTAACACCATATTTTTTACCGTGCTTTAATACATTGATCCTTTGTTACATACTTCAACGAAAAAATTTGGAGCGATTTTTGAAAAACTGAAGTTTCTATTAATTGCATAATTTCATGGACAGGAGCATCCTTTACACAAGAATGTACTTGTGCCCTAGCTGGCACCCGGGAGGAGAGAGATAATCGATACGTTCTGCCACCTCTTGCCCATCATTTCATTCCTAAAATTGCAAATTCTGTTTCACATCCTGGAGAATCTTTACCTCAGAGGTTATATTTTGCCACTAACGTGCAAGTTGTATTTCAAAATGTTCAGTAATTGCAACAAATGAAACTGTGACAATTGTCGGTCAAGTTCAAGCTTTATTTGTCCTTATGACACTAAACACGTGCTGCTAACTGTTTGCTGTGTTCGTGGGAAAAATGTGAAGAAACACATTGGCGCGGTTTTTGAGGAAAGGTTCGTTTTATAAATTCCAAAATTTTCAAGCTCAAATTACGCTGAAACTTCTCACTTTTTCAAAATAGTGCACATGACAATTTTGAAAGAGCTGATATTTAATACAAATTTTAATGCAAAAATAACTATTTTCAATTTTGTAGTTTTGAAATGTTACCTTCTTTTTGTACAATTTTTGAAAACATCGGAAATTCACCAGATGTGGAAGTAACACCATAATTTACATACATTGATCCTTTAATACATACTTAAAAGAAAAGTTTTAGGAAAAATTTGGAGCGATTTTTGAAAAAATTAATTTTTTATTAATTGAATAATTTCATGGAAAGGAGCATCCTTTGTACAAGAATGTGCTTGTGCCCGAGGTGGCTACCGGGATGAGAGAGGTAACCGATACGTTCTGCCACCTCTTGCCCATCATTTCATTCCTAAAATTGCAAATTCTGTTTGGCATCCTGGAGAATTTCTACCTCCGAGGTTATATTTTGGCACAAACGTGTTAGTTGAATTTCAAAATGTTCAGTAATTGCAACAAATGAAACTGTCACAAATATCACTATTGTCGGTTAAGTTCAAGCTTTATTTGTCCCCATGGCACTAAACACGTCCTGCTAACTGTTTGCTATTTCACGACAATCGACTCGCACGTTGTCAGACTTCCCTAATGTTGGCTAGGCTATATGGAACGAGTCGCGTCAATGTGGCGTCATGGTGGCTAACGTTTCACCCAGTGTATTGTGGCCTTCTTCAGAGCGTACAGCTGAACGTACTAACTGAAGAAGGCCACAAGTCAACAAGGCCACAGACACTCTTCAGAACGTACTCACTGAAGAAGGCAACAAAACGCTGGCCGAAACGTTAGCCACCATGACATTGACGCGGCTCGTCCCGGATAGCCTAGCCAACATAAACTCCGGCCGCGGAAACCTACGCAACCAGACTCCGCTAATGTTTGTGAGAGCGCACAAGGACTTCCAACTGGCCTAGCGTGCGCACCACATGGACATTACCGTCTGCATCTCGCGCGGGCGTACCTTACTAGGCTTCAAGTATTCGTTACTGGGCTTCTTCATTCATTACTAGGCTTCAAGTCTGCAGAGCTCTTCGAACCGGTTGTGTATACGTGTTCATATACGACTAGAAGTGCCAGTGCATTCAAATGAATACAATTTAATTTGTCCAACTATATGAGTGAGTTTTTCATTCCTAGGCTTCAAGTCTGCAGAGCTCTTCGAACCGGTTGTGTATACGTGTTCATATACGACAAGAAGTGCTAGTGCATTCAAATGAATACAATTTTTTTTGTCTAACTATATGGGTGCGTTATTCATTACTAGGCTTCAAGTCTACAGAGCTGTTCGAACCGGTTGTGTATACGTGTTCATATACGACTAGAAGTGCCAGTGCATTCAAATGAATACAATTTAATTTGTCCAACTGTATGTGTGCGTTATTCATTACTAGGCTTCAAGTCTACAGAGCTCTTCGAACCGGTTGTGTATACGTGTTCATATACGACTAGAAGTGCCAGTGCATTCAAATGAATACAATTTTTTTGTCTAACTATATGGGTGCGTTATTCATTACTAGGCTTCACGTCTACAGAGCTCTTCGAACCGGTTGTGTATACATGTTTATATACGACTAGAAGTGCCAGTGCATTCAAATGAATACAATTTAATTTGTCCAACTGTATGTGTGCGTTATTCATTACTAGGCTTCAAGTCTACAGAGCTCTTCGAACCGGTTGTGTATACGTGTTCATATACGACTAGAAGTGCCAGTGCATTCAAATGAATACAATTTAATTTGTCCAACTGTATGTGTGAGTTATTCATTACTAGGCTTCAAGTCTACAGAGCTCTTCGAACCGGTTGTGTATACGTGTTCATATACGACTAGAAGTGCCAGTGCATTCAAATGAATACAATTTAATTTGTCCAACTGTATGTGTGAGTTATTCATTACTAGGCTTCAAGTCTACAGAGCTCTTCGAACCGGTTGTGTATACGTGTTCATATACGACTAGAAGTGCCAGTGCATTCAAATGAATACAATTTAATTTGTCCAACTGTATGTGTGAGTTATTCATTACTAGGCTTCAAGTCTACAGAGCTCTTCGAACCGGTTGTGTATACGTGTTCATATACGACTAGAAGTGCCAGTGCATTCAAATGAATACAATTTTTTTGTCTAACTATATGGGTGCGTTATTCATTACTAGGCTTCACGTCTACAGAGCTCTTCGAACCGGTTGTGTATACATGTTTATATACGACTAGAAGTGCCAGTGCATTCAAATGAATACAATTTAATTTGTCCAACTGTATGTGTGCGTTATTCATTACTAGGCTTCAAGTCTACAGAGCTCTTCGAACCGGTTGTGTATACGTGTTCATATACGACTGGAAGTGCCAGTGCATTCAAATGAATACAATTTAATTTGTCCAACTATATGAGTGAGTTTTTCATTACTAGGCTTCAAGTCTACAGAGCTCTTCGAACCGGTTGTGTATACGTGTTCATATACGACTAGAAGTGCCAGTGCATTCAAATGAATACAATTTTTTTTTGTCTAACTATATGGGTGCGTTATTCATTACTAGGCTTCATGTCTACAGAGCTCTTCGAACCGGTTGTGTATACGTGTTCATATACGACTGGAAGTGCCAGTGCATTCAAATGAATACAATTTAATTTGTCCAACTATATGAGTGAGTTTTTCATTACTAGGCTTCAAGTCTACAGAGCTCTTCGAACCGATTGTGTATACGTGTTTATATACGACTGGAAGTGCCAGTGTATTCAAATGAATACAATTTAATTTGTCCAACTGTGTGTGTGCGTTATTCATTACTAGGCGTCAAGTCTACAGAGCTCTTCGAACCAGTTGTGTATACGTGTTTATAAACGACTAGAAGTGCCAATGTATTCAAATAAATACAATTTAATTGGTCCAACTATATGTGTGAGCACAGAGTGCAAAGGATACCGAAAGCCTGATACCAATCCATTACCTATTGAGTCATCACAGGGCACTAATCTGAGCACTAATCCAATCTCAACAATGTCTACTCATAATTCCGACAAGTGAGATGATCGAACAAACATATTGGTTATCAAGTGCAATTCCGTTTCTGTTAAGTTCACAGCTAAGTATTATTTAAACATGTAAATGTTTAACGCTTAACATTTACACACTTAAACACTTAAGAACGTAATCACTCAAATATTGAAACATTTAAACCTTCGCTTATAAACTACCGGCATGTAGGTGTCGCATTGGAGGGCCGGGGCACGCTCGGGCCAGTGCGAGGATCAGTGGAGGCAGAACGATTCCAAGTACCACCGCTGGCATTCCCTTCTTGCGTCGCCGTTGCTGCCTTCCTTCAGCATTCATCGTACTAGCTGCTCCTGATCCTGAAACAAATTTAGAACATCGTTTAATCAAAGGAACTCCGTGCCACTGTGGATGGGTGAGTCACATAAGTGGCTCCTCTTGTTCTGTGCTACGGGGCTGCTTTCCTCTTTTTTAGTTTAGTATAGTTATTTATAGCGATTTCTCTCACGCACGTGTTGCTTATATCATTTTTTCTAACACGCCACATGCGAAATATGTTTCGCGCGTTGTAATCTCAATATTTATATTAGAAATAAAGTTGGGTTTAAGTTGTACAGGGATCCATGCTAAAGTAAGACTTCTTTCCGATTTATATGAGGTTTAAAAGGAAACTTTAGTCCAAAAATTGAGATTTTGGGATACTAGAACTGTTACTAGAGCTTTATAGCTCCATTTGTTGACTGTGTTGTTGTGAACAAAATCATTCTCTGCGGGTAGTTAGCAGCTTCGAAAGTCCGAATGATTTTGAATGTTTCCAGAGTCATTTTTGGTAAAAGAACCATAGCCTTTCAAAAGTACGTTTTGTCGGCGATTATTTCTCAAGAATATATTATCTCAATCTTCAAGGAAAATAATGTTTGTTTTATAAATGTGGTTACGCATAACCAGTATTTTTGTCCTGGAAGTTTAATGATAGTGTATAATCTGTTGTGGCATATACGTACTTTGCTTTGTGAATATGAACAAGCAAGGGAGAAAGTAACAGCTAATAAATGGATTATACGTCATATGTAAAAAGAACAGAGTGAAAGAGACGTAACTATTGGTTCTACAGAATGGCACAGACTTTCCTGTATTAGTTTTCAATTTCCTTTAGTCTCAGCTATCCGGACATTTTTTCGAAATTTTCGTAATTTTTCGTTTTCCTAATTGTAGAACCGAAATATTATTTTAAGAATATTAAAGAACAGTAAAATCTCGTCCTAAATGGCAATTTTCATTGAAAAATTTGTAACCATTTTTAAGAAAATGGCGTTTAAGCGTTACTGTAAATTCTAAATTTGAAGCTCTTTTTCGCAGAACATTTTTGAGTTTTTGAAACAATTTAAAGTAATTTGATGCACTTTGATTCACAAACACAAAAGGGTTTACAAATTGATAGAATCGTGCCTAGTAACGGCGTGAGAGACAATTCAAAAAAATTAAACATGTTTAATTTTTGAAACAACAAAAAATATCCCGAAACAAACTTTACGTCATATTAAGGAGTGCAAATAGCACTATCCGTGCGTAAGGCTTACCGAAAACAATTTGAGTCGGTTTTGAGAAAATAGCGTTTGAGCGCTTGTGAAAATGCGGATATTTAAGCTTGTTTTTACAGGAAACGTCCTACACATCTTATTACTAAATATGAATAACTAATGGTAGTTTTAAATTCACGGGAGCATTCTAAAATTGCGATTTTTATATCAATTAAACAAAATATGGTTTATGGTTTACTTGTTCATTGCAGTGTGTTTACCAACGTGTTAGAATATACTATATAGAGAGGCTGTTCCTATAGTTTCAGCGCTCTTGATGGGGGCTCGCCGAACTAGTGACCGCCATGTTTTTTGAAGTCAAAACATACGAGTGGCCGTAAACAGCGCCAAATATAATGCTAGAAACAATGCCACCAATTGAGGGAAAGGGGGGGGGAGAATAGAAGAGAAGAAAGGGTAGTCATAAACAGACTTAAAAATTACTGCTTTACATACAGGAATGTAAAACAGAACAGTCAGTCACAACAGGAAGGTAAAACAGAAGCAATCATTTTTTAAGTTGCAACACCCTTGCTATCATAAATGTTAATGTCTATATTTTGGTGAGTGTGTGGCTTATCGTGTTTCATTTATTATTTAAAAGAGAACACAAAATTTGATAAGGATAGCTGAGATTAGCTCTAAAGTTAATATTATCCTGTTTTCTTGATTTTTCATTTTCCTAAATTCAAGATGAGTAAGGATTATATTGTCCGCATTGCTATCGAATAAAACGTTGCTGGCTTGCAAACACAAATCATGTCTTTTAAACGCTGGCAAATTATCCTTTTAACAAACGTCAAAACTTTTGTTGCTTTTGTTACTGACTTAATCGTGAAGTAAATTATATCTTTCACTTACCTGATATTTGCAGTTCATCAATGTCACCACAACGTGAGCACAATTGATATTGGGCAATCCCGGCCTCCTGAATGATATCTTTGGGTGTTATCCAGTAGTTATGACAAGAAGATTCCAATGTTATACTTTCAGAATGGCTTGAAAGTCAGCATTTTCTCTGAAAATTCTCAGAAATTCAATTTATTAACGGAGAGTTTTGTATTCAAGAATGTGGCCTCATAAAACCACAAATGCACTACTTACATTAATTTTTTAAACAACCAGCTGGATATCATGTATCTGTCAAATTTCAAGTTGTTCGGGGATAGATGTATAGTATTCAAGGAGTCGAGGCAAGAACCAGTCTAATTGTCATTTAAAATTGAAAGTCATATGGGGCCTAAAGAAGACAACGAATACTACCAGAATTTGCTGATCATTCCAATAACCCACTCATCCATTATTGTCGCTGCAGTGTGAGATCGACAACAGAGTAAAAAACACGACAAAGAACTCAGAAACGATGACTCATATAATATTGAACAAGTCAGAAACAAAGAGAGTCCTGTTATGACACAATGTTGTATTCTCGTATACATCGAAACAAGAAATAAAAAAGGCGAAAACAAAAAACTCGATGCAAAAGAAGATAAATTTACATCAAGGAAATATTACGTTAAACGAAAAAAGAAAAAAATTGTGGTGACATAACAGCACGTACTTTCTCGTTTGTAGCGATTATGAAATAAAATTTCAGATTTGCATTCTAATTCTTCAACTATCTCTTGGAAAACCCTCTACAGAGCGAGATTTAAAATTGTAATTTCCGAAATTTCAGGGATTTTAATAAAAATCGAACTGATCGTTTATTCAAGATTTATTTTCTTTAATGAAACCAAAGTTGTTTCATTATTCGTTTAAAGAAACTAGAATTGCTAAGGCAACACACACTTTCTCGTATTATTTGACACGGTCACATAATCCTATATGAGGTGCTTGGATTTAGACAATGGCAAGCCACAATTGCCAATGACCTAAATTGATATCTTTTTCGTTTCTGATAAAGGTAGGCAAGCCACTGGCGAAGTAGTGTAACACGATACAGTAATGCAGTATCTTTTTATCTGATATTATTTCTTCCGTTTCTTCAACTGTTAAGGTCATTAGTTCCGTAAGTGTAGTGCATGTTTTCATCGCGGGAGGTAGCGGAGATCTTCCCTCGCTTGATGGCGAGAATCGGCCCCTTCCTACGTCGGCTTGCTGGTTTTCCCCCAACCAGATATCTCCCACCAGCAGGACACCGCTCCGGCCGGGACAAACTCAACCTTTCGCCAAGTGTGATAGTGTAGTGCATGTTATTGTAAGAGTGTATGGGTAAGGGGTAAGGATATGACAAAGAAGAGGAATGATACTCCGGGCACGGTCCGTGGCCCGATTCTTAGGGAACTGCTCCGGCATTCGCCTGGTGTTGATCGGAGAAACCACAGAAAACTCCCGATCAGAGCGGCCGACCGCAATAATCCTCCTCCAGAACGCGACTGAATTCTACCTAGCTATCTAGCTATGGATGGAAAGTTTGCCACCGTCGGGACTCGACCCCTAAGACCTCCCGATTAGAGGCTCTGAAGTACGAATCAGTTGATGCCTGGAGCCGATATATATTTAGAATTATTTGAACTTTCAGTTGTAGTCAGTAACAGTCACGTGAGGTGGCTTATCATTATCTAACTCCGAGCACCTCGTACAATATTAGCATAACCGGCGTGTGCCTGTCATTCACGGTGAGAAGACGCCCGGGCCATCATTTGGGGCAAGTGGGTCACTGGACGCGTCTCAGTCTTCTGGTGTGGAGCAGGCCTTTTTTGTATCCTTCGAGAAAATTATTATTATTTCTATATAAAAATTTCACTCAAAATAATGCCCTATCCTTTTTTATTGTTTATGACATTATTAAAGATCCAATTTTGACAAACCGATTTCATTCACGATTTCTTAATTTCAATCAATCGCATAGACAAAACATTAGTCTGGAGGTCTGCATCTACACAGGCTTTAAGAAATGTATGCTCTAGTATTAAAATGGGACAAAACATTGATAAAAAATAAGATATCTAAATTCAATTTCATCTATTGAATGTAATAAATTGATAAACTAATATACATACGTTTATATACTTACAATGTTCCATAACTCTTCTAATAAGTAGGCTTCTGAAGTTCAAACATGCACTAAAGAAAAACACTCTAAGGAAGACTAAATCAACTTCAGCTAACTAAGTTCTCATTCACTCTTGCTCTTCACATTATGCTGTGATCTAATATACAAGTAAAATAATGAAATTGCATGATATACCCACATTTTCCCCTATTGATGTTATTACTCAACAACTATTCATATTTTTTACAAAAAGTGCATTTTAGATATAATTTAATGATTTCAATTGAAGACTAAATTGAAATGAGGAAGAAAAATCTAGCTAAAATACATGAAAAAATGGGACATTTTCGAAAAAAATATTCGAACTTTTGCAATTTTCAAACTTTCAGAAGTTTTGACGAAAATCGGAACTATATCGTATGTATAAATGCACTTTTTAGCAAACATTTTAATGAAAATTATAAATATATTGAGTGGGAACTTGCATCATCTTCAATAGGATGCATGGGGCAGATAATATCTAGCAGTAGTACACCTAAGAGTTTTAGATCAATGCTATCTTATAAATGACAGTGGCGGCTGATGTCCAAACAAACTGGGATTTGCAACTCCATCGAATGACGGGAATGTAATTTCCAAAATTCTGAACACTAATATATACCGTAAAAAACATGAGCAATTCGTATAAATTAAAAGTAAGTTAAAAAAGTCTATATTCAAACATTACTTACATAATTTAATGTGTAATGTCCATGTCTAGTATGTTCTCTTCCTGCGCACATGGTTCTTGCTTTTACTGTTTATTTGCATTTGGGCACACGAGAGTTTGTATTAGTTCTGAGACAACTGCAGGAAACAGAATACAAAAACTAACTAGATTTCGAAAAAATGATGATTTACACTTCAGTACTTTGCAACAAGAACTATTGTTTAGACTCATTGTACACTAGTTAATTTCATGATTTTAGTTGTTATTCCTCCAACTGATGGTGATGATAACGAAATAAAATATTTTATTTTGAAAATATCACTACCCTGGTATATACAGCAATAATTAGAGACCTGTAATTTTTCCGGAATGTACGAGTATTCTCTCCTAAAGAGAAATTCGTAACAGGACTTCACTTCTCAAAGAGATATATGCAATAATTATTATTTGAAAATATGAAATACGTGTTTAGTTTAATTTATACAATAATCCATATTCATTAAAAAAGACTTCTAACATTGTGTACTCATCTGAATCTCTTTAGAAGTCCCGAGAAATACTGTCACACTTTTTTGCTGTTTTGTTAAAGAAACTTCTGGTTTTGTACTGATATCAATTATTACTCTAAAAATCCTGAATTTCTGGGTTCTTTAGTTTCATCGTGTTCTCTTAAAGCTAATTCAAAAGCATCACAGAAACGAATAAAATTAATTATTGTTTTTTTCTCAATACGCATCTGTTTTGTTTCATTTTCCATTGTGATTTGTAATATTTATCTTGTATGCATTAACTGTTATTCTATATTGGGAGTTCACTAACGTAACGGTAAACAGTTTTTAAGCGAGTTCCAGAAGCTTAATGTTTTCTCTATTTCTATTAAGTAGTTTAAATCTTTAAATCCAGTCTTTGTCTATGTTTCTTCGCCTCCAAACAATATACTAGGAAAGCAAAACCGAGGTGCCTTATAATTACACCCACATAACCACTTGTATTTATTGTAAAAATTATTTTTGAATTTTTGATTGAATTTTCTTTTCACTGATTTTACGTTTGAATAAAATTTTGAAGACTTGAAGTAGGCCTTCCTAGTCTTAATTTCTAGTTTTTCCTCCGTAAGGCGTGAACCGAAAGGAGTTTATATTAAATGTTGCGCTGTATTTATTGTCGTCTAATATCAGAAAAATAAATATAATACACTCGTGCAGAAAATTCTGAGAGATTCTTACTTTCTTTACCGACAGCAACGGCAACAAGAAAAACAACAGCACTTACAAAATAAAATATCTACCACACACTTGTTTTCACAACTCTTTACGAAGCTCCCGAAATGACTTGGCGAGAACGTGACGACCAGCTCACTCATGTCTTTTTATCATGGGTGGGAAGTAAAGTGCACACACGGTGCAAAAGAATAGGGATCATATCGATCCCTGTTCGTCGACCCGCGCTCGTTGAGCGCTTTTTGGTTACAAAATGATTTCATATTCATCAGTATTGCTGCAATATCTTCAATATTGAATGTAATTAAAAGGAAAATGTATATTCCTAACGTATCTTTACCGATTACCTGGGGTAGTCCAACCGCGTAACTTCAGCACGAGTCGTCACTGATGAATGGTTCAAAGCCGTTATCCTCCTTAGTATATTAAAAATAGATGATTTATATAGAAACATTATAAAATTTGGTAAACTTTTTAGTGTAGTACAGTTGTGTCAACGCCGCGGGTAAGATAACAAGCTTACTAGAACCCACAAACACTGCGTCCATGGAAATTGGCGCAGGATTTAAAAATTTTGCAAATTTCTCCGGAGTAGTGGCACCTACGTTATGACAGTTTTTGGGAGTCGTTTACTGAGAGTAATTGTCACAAATTTAGCAGTATTACTTCCCATTTTCTGTTCAAAGCAAAGTTATTTCATTAAAATTAAATGACACATCTGTCAGATTTCAAATTCTCAATTGGGAGTAATTAAACATTTTGAATCGAAAGTATCTTGTTTTTGTAATCGTGTTTACTTAAGGGTGATATAATAGCATTAAATTTATAAAAATAGTTTAGGACGTTTAACAGACCAATATTCGAGCCTGTTAAAAGCACTCTCCGTCCGTAAGCGTGAATGGTTAACTTAGGTGATGCAAATGGAATGGGGACGAATGAGTGTGGAATATGCGGTCAGAGAGATAAGTGCAAAGAAGTTGTAATGTGTTTGTTGTAATGTGTTGATGACATTGGTGATGTACGAAAAATGTTTGAAAAAAAAACAGAATGAAAATGAAATGAATGTACGCAAATATTAAGAAAATTAAAAAATAATTGTAGTTTAATTATAAATGATAATAAACGTAAAATTCAAAAATAGTAACGTTTCTTGTTAATTTATTTCACATTATTGCTAAATGCAATTACTAACGGAATGATTTAATAACCCAGCACGAAAAAAAGCAAGGAAAGAATTCGCCATTCAATCATATTCCTGCCTTTTAGCAAAAATGTTTATATAAGGCAGAATTTAAAAAGAAAATGAACATGAAATAATTATTAGTATAGTATATAAACATAATATTCTCGGTTATTTGATAGAACAAATCTGGCAAACATATCATCGTACTAAGCCACTATTCACCGCCTCGCGCCGCTTCAGCTTGCGCGTGTGCACCCCTTCCTGGATTTGGAGGGGAAATGCGCGCGGAGCAAGGGGAAGTTGCCCGGGAGTTGCCCGTACGCCGAACTTCTCAGGCGGGCAAGTAGCTCGTGCGGGCGCGGATTTTACGGACCTAGCACATTGTGGTACTCTTTAAGAAGTACTGTTCTTCTTTTCCCTTTACACAGACGAATGCTCTGTAAGGCACATAGCTAAGTGGAGGAGATTGCGGACTGCCGTGTAAACATAATGTTTTCTAAGTATACCAAATTAAACTTATCGTCGGTAAAGGAAATTGTTCTGATAAAATAATTATATTGAATTTTGAGGCAAAATTATAAATATTAGACACAAGAGTTAAATTGTACAAAAGTAATAATTCATATAATGGAAGATTCTTGAAGTCATAATACATTACAGCAGTTCATTTGAACTTCAAATTAAAAAAATAACATTACCACGGGAATAAACTGTCTCTGTGAGGTGAGTGAAAGGAAAATCAGACACCAGAGGATTTTCGATTGGTCATATTTCTTAATTGGCACATTTGCGCAAAATTATTTAATATTTCTTTGGCCAAGTGTGTTGTTTTTTATTACCTGCACTGTCTGTTTAAGGTTAATCTTTTTTAAGTGATATTCCTAAGAACAATCTCAATGTAATTGTCACACATTGAACAGTCGCAAACACCATTGTTTTGCTTTCCTAACTATTCTCTATGACAAAAATAGTTTGTAACGTAGGAAAGGATAGAAAGGTAGGATTGAGGAAGGAAGATAAAAAAGATCAATGTAATGAACGATGTCAAATTACTTTTGACGTTCACTACAGCAAAACATGAGTAAATGTTTAATAGTAAATAATAAGTGGAAATGGAATTGTATTTACAATAAAACTACTACGCCTGTAACATCTCAATATTTCCGTTTTATTATTGTGAAAATTACATCATATTCTAGAAATATGTTTCTATAGATAAAGTTTATTAGAAAAAGAGGAAGCTAAAATCTGTTTATTATTCGCCAAAATGTGGCACCATCCAATAGCGTTTCATAAACGGCTTTACAAACGCTGCATTCTGCGTTCTTCCCACTGCGCGAACGCGTTCACGAGCCAGACTAGCTTCCTCCGGGAAGGCCTATGTCACTAAGTCGTCAAAAAGACTTGTACGATACTTGCTGAACATACAGAAATGACACGATGGTAAGACAGTCCACAGAGTCGGCTGGCACACAGCGCGGGCGTGTGGCCCAGATGACGCGTGTTGTGAAAAGTAGATCGGCCGTGAGGCCACACTGCCCCACAGAAGTCCCCCGGGCGCTCGGCTCGCTCGTGGCGCGCCCCGGAGCTGGAGCGAGGAACGCGTGGCTGTCGACGGAATGCTTCCTTTGGTCAACTCACCGCTGCAATTGCGATCGTCGCACGAGAGGGGACTGCATGTGATCGATCCTGAGGGAATGTCGAGAAGTGAGACGTGGGGTATCGATATTTGAAAATATTGTTCTGGGGAAATATGATCGTTTTATTCAAGGTGGGCATGCAAGATGCAAGGTATCATATCTACCTTTGTAAGATAATAGTTTCTACGAGAAAACGCCTGCTTTCGTGGGCAATATTTGGTCATTCAAATATAATGAGCGCCTCTTGGTTCGTGAGCCGTATTATTGTCTATTATAACGAATGTTCATGATTGTTTTTTGTTACTAAGACAAGTACAATATGCTAGATTTAATGATAATATCATTTTTCAATGATTATGATTTTATTTATTTTTTCAACCATAGTGATTTGATTGTATGACAATAATGTCAGGGTTATGAAAATGTTTGTTCTTACTCAAAACAGATTTTTTCAAAAATAACAAGAAAGGCACTACGAGGGTGTAGGGAAGAATTTACCGAAATTTCGTTTATTACGGATTTCTTTTATCTTTAAATAAAGTTTGATTTATATGATTTCTCTCTCTTAAATAAATATTTTCAAAATTGAAATTAGTTGGGTTTCATGTATTATCTTTAAAAAACATTAACAAAAGTTGACTTCATCAAAAATATGTTTTAAAAGTTGAAGAGCTGAAGCAGAGAATCGCACACAATCGGAAATTGCATTTCAGAAGATCGTGAATGTCACGCTCTAAATTGCGGATTTAAACCCTCTCCGAAAAGGATGAGATGCGTAGCATCTGAGAATCTGTTTATTAAGAAGAGGAAAAATATAAAGTTCACTTATTAGTTCTAGCTTTGTGAACTGAAAGTTGGAACAAAATATTTAGACAGTGATGTGATTATTTGTAGTTACGTTGTAGAAGTTTAGCAAAGAGTGATTAAAGAAGTCAACTAATAGTTTTTGATCATTTGTAACGTGATTGTAACCGAGAGAAGAGAAGAGAATTTAAGATATTTTTCTCGAGAGAGATGGGGGAGGGGGCGAGAGAGGGATGGGGAGAGAGAGAGAGAGAATGAAGACGGTTTTCCATAATCGCGAATTCTTGGTTACTGTTAGGTTACTTTACGGTTACTTTTTAGTTGTTTTGTGAATAAATTCACATTTCATTTCGCGTTCACTTCAAAGAACAAACGTTTTTATTGTATTTTCATCCTTTTGCAAACCTAAGTAAGGTGAACTTCAATGAATGGATGAACTTTCAATTTTAGAAAAGAACAAGAGCGCATACAATTTATAATGGGAAAAGGTTATTAGATGTAATAAATGAAGTCAAACAATATACAGCCGTGTTTCCAGAGCATGCCGTCATTTGGTTCGTTACAATATAAAGAGTCTAAATTCGCATCACAAGATAATTCCAATGTATACAATATGAGTCAAAGGAATGAATCATATTGACGAGATGGTCTATTTATGTACATTTATTTTCTATGATCACAATTGCAGTATTTTTAATGTCTTAAAATTCAGAATAACCTCCATTTGAGTGCATTATACTACAAAATACGGTTTGTATGAGTCCTCTTCACATTCTGTCGTTCAGCCACATTTTCTTTCGCCCCATGGCATTTTCATCTGAATATAATGTCAATGATGTATTCTCACATACATCACCGACGAAGAGTGACTGTTTGAGCAGAATCAGAATAAAGCACTGGCTCCCAGCAAAGGAGGTTGATTTGATCCGCGAAGGATCGCCACGTGCTTCCCAGTGGAGCCACGAGGGCACGACGGACGACGAGCCGAGCGGGCGGTGACAATCGACAGGGTGCACCAGCGGCCTTCGCTGCTCAACTCAAAGAGGAAATCATTTCGCCACGTTTTAATAAAAGATACGCGCGCTATTCAGTGTAACAAGTTAAGTTCTGTGTAATATGTTTCCTTTAGGCTACTTATTGAAACCTATTTCACAGCCATAACAAGACGTTCTTAACTGAGTTATATTGTACTGAAGTAATTCGAGAAACAGACTATCGCACAAGTGTGCTCGTGAAAAATCCTCTGTATATCGATTCTTGCAACCTAAACAACTGTCATGTAAGAACCATAACCGTTCAAGTTTCTTGACATTTATTTTTTCTTGAAATATTTCACAAAATTATTAAACGCAACACGCGCAAAAAGTAGCGTTTACTGAAGCATGCACTGCACTACCAATAACTTGAAGAAAGAGTATCATTGCTGACGTTCCTTAAATATAGGACTCATGCAGTTCAACGATCTTTTGCGTTCTAGTTGCGTTTATAGCAGTAGTTCTGTACATTTTGTTTAAAGAAAAGTCGAACGGTGATGAGCTCGTCTGGGGCTGCGAGCGCGGGTGCACCCGGCCGGGGGTGGGGGCTGGAGGTGAGCGCCGGGCTCCACCGCCCCCGGCGCGAGCGGCCGGGCCGGAGGCGGCGGGGGTGGCGCGGCTGCTGCCGCCTGAGAGCAGCCGGGGGCGGACAGGCAGGCGAAGCGCATGCGCGACCAGGCGCCGCCCCCGCCCTGCCCCCGCGCCGCCCCCGCCCCCGCCCGCGCCCGCATCAAGGACGAAACAGCGACAACCGTGTTGACCGTCGCAAAACCATCCAGGGTTTTAAACACCGATGCATTTAGTAATCCCTAACAGTATTCGTGCAGGGGAGGATTTAAGTTGACGTTAGAATGTTTATTGATTTATATTTGAGATCTAACTGACCCATTGAAGCCACAAAATGATCCAAAATATCAACACAAATTTTAATATAAAATTGGATACCTAAAAGTAATAGAGTGCTTATTGACAACAACTTGACAAATTATTTTTTCCTTGATCAGTTTGGTCTAAAGTGTGTTCAATTTTTAGATATTTGAAAATTATTGTAGTTATTTGATACTATTGTATATTTTTCATCCAAAAATAAAGTACTGATCTCGTTAAAAGATCTTGTAAATGGATGTGTAAAAAAATACATCGGTTTCAGTAAACTAATGTTAAATGCATTGACGTTTTGAAAACATCGGTATGGATGTCGCGTTCTTCGCCCGTACCACACCAGGGGCGTGGCGTGGCGTGGCGGGGCGGTGCGGGCGGAGCGGGGCGGGGCGGGGCGGGGCGGGGCTGGGCGGCGGGCAAAACGCCGGGGTCGACCGGGCGACAACCGCCCGCGGCAGAGACCGGGAGGCCACTATGCGTCGCCCGCTCGCGCCCACAGCGGCCGAACCCACGCCTGCAGGACCTTGCAGAGGCAGCCTGTGCTAAGGTGCTTCGCCGCAGTGGGCGGTCTAGAACGCGGCGGCGCGTGAAATGACTTGAATGCTTAAAGGAAAAAAAATATTAAACAGCAACCATTAGATTTTAAACAAGTCGCTGAAGCACTCAGGATGCGTACCAATTTCATTGTATCACGTCACTTACGGACACTATATAATAATAGATAAAAAGGATGTTATGTCCCTCTTTTGATAAAAGTATTATAAAATAAAATTTATACGTTATATTGTATTTGTTTTGAAGTTAAACTGTTTTAGATTTCTTGATTTTGTACGGAAAATTCGTATCTGCATCTGTGAAAGTAGAACTCGCTGTGGGATCAAACTCATTAAGAAATGTAAGCTTCTTTCTTCTTAAGAAGTATTAATGTAAATTCTATTGGGAAGATCTCCCCAGCGGTATTATATTGTAATTTTTTTCTGAGTGGCCTCCCCAGTCTTCTGTTCAGGCAAGAAATAATACATGCAACTTTCAAACAGAAAGAAGTATATAAATATACAATATATGAATAAATAATTTCACACAAATACGTGTAAAAGAATGGTAGATTACTCTCGAAAAGATTTCAAAGGAACAATATTACATTACTCCACGAAGACTGATACAATATTTATATATTTACGATTTTCTACTTGTCGAAAATATATGTATATATTTGCAAAGGCTACGTATACCATTTCTAATGATAAACGTGTCTATAAATTATCAAATCTTTAAGAAGTCAAGATCGGCTACCTCACCGCGATAAGCTTACGAAGAGGTCGAAAAACCGCTAGCTTAATTGAATGATATTACAACCGTGAGGAAAAGACGTCTTAGTATAACAAAAAAATCGCAAACTGACGCCCGCGACGTAATAAATAACAGAACGGCACTTGTTTATCACGATCTAAGTCGTCACTACTCGCTAGGATAGTATCATAAGAATATTTAATATTATAAAACATCCGACGTTTTAACACTGTTCGTCCCCTGAGCGAAACATTTCGACTAGCGCCTACAATAACAATCGATATGCGTCGAACAAATTCGAAATAACAAGAAACAGCGCACCAGGCGCGTGTACGATTCGAGGTGGGAACATGATCGAACGAGAAACAAAATTGTGTGCATGTTTGAGCGTCTTGACGTAAAATACTGCGTCATGAACATTGTAAGGCAGACGAATTCCGTGACCTTTCCGGGTATTCCCCTCAGAGGATTCAATACCTATCGCTGATTCGATCCCACTTGCTGTTTGGGATACAGAGCGAACCACTTCCCTATAAAACGAGTTGCAAGCCGTCGCTGGAGCACTTATCGCACAGCTCACAAGCAAAAACCGCGTGCACCAGCGACGTCAGGAATCTCACGAGAAAAAACTCTACCGTGAGAAATGTGCACAAAGATAAAGAGAAATAGAGAGAGAGAAAGAGAGAGATACAGTATAAAACGCGCTGAAGCTCCGCCAATGAATACGCAACAAGCTTGCTGTGAACGGTGGAACAAGATAGTGTTTCAATAGTAAAAAATCCAGTGAAGAAGACGGGGTGGTGTGCGCACCCCACCATCTGCACCGTGATACAAGACAGATGAAATACATTGCCCGCTTCGGGAAGGCTCGTCAGTCATCGGAAGAAAACGCGAAAACGTTCAGCTGTGGATGCATCATCAAGGAACCCTGTACAATCGGCACCATGCAAACGCGGACTTGTCAGGCAGTTCGGTAAAGCTCGGCAGTCCATCTGAAGTCAGCTACGAGCAGAAAGAAAACGAGAAGATAAGAGAAAGGGAGAGGGTGCGAGAGAGAGCGAAAATTTACTTAATAAGAATGATAAAAACGAATGAAAAGAGAGAAGTTGCGATGCAAACACGTGCATTCGTTTTCCACAAGCCGTGAGAAGTCAGTACAGTAAAAGAGTAGAATACGTAGAGAGGAGGGGTGCGGGGGCGTCTGTCATGCGGGTCGGCAATGAGGGACGGCGTTGGGAATCGACGAAGGAGATTCCCGAGAGCGGCAACGCGGAGGAAGTGGGAAGGAAACGCGAAGCTGTCGGGCACAAGGGGGCGCCGAAAGTGATTGACGTAGCAGAGAGCAGGACTCTGATGCGGGTCCAAAGTCATGTTTTTCTTCGTCAGGGAGGGTCGGGGTTGCAGAGGGTGAAATAGCTCTATAGTCTTCGTAGAAGGATCTGTTATTGAGTTGGAAAAAGTTTGAAAACGGCACTTTTTAACAGCCACTATGAAACATTTTTACATAAAGTATCCAAATGTAATATTATTTCTCTTACTTTATATTTTTAAATTTAATAACTTATACTGTAGAATTAATTTTACAATTGCCAATTTTGTACAGAATGTCTGACTTATAACTGTGTCCATCTTTTAGAGGCTGCAGTTTCCCTCCGAAACTTGATTCTGACATTCTCACGCGTAGACCATTTCGTACCTCGCAGCTAGTAGAAAGAAGATGGCGTTGTCGGCGCAGTCAGATAAACGCACGGAACGGATCGTCAGCGACTGCTTCGAGTTCACCACCGCAACTGGTCGGGCGAGCTCTTGGCTGTGTCCCTTCGGTGCGTTGGGGCTGCCGCTTCGCCCGGAGGGCCGCGTGGGGGCGTGGCGGGCGCTCCGGTCTTCTCGGCGCGGCGCGGCGCGGCGCGGCGCGTCGGCGCGACGCGCGTCCACTGTCGGTGGGAGAGGGCGGGGCCGGCGGGGCGGGGCGGTGGGAGGCAGACGGTCACGATGCTCGCGAGGGAGGAGCAGCGGACGAGAGAGCAAGGGGGGCGTTTCTCTCTGATGCGGCTGTGTGCGAAATTTCGTTTTGGAAATTTACCACTTGTCAAGCATCGACTGCTAGATTCCAGGACTTGACAAGCCAAGGACTTGACAGGACTTGACATTCCAGGACTTGACATTCCAGGCCTTGAGTTATTAGTTCCTATCAGCATGCGACGGAACTCAGGTATTATCGGACGTATGGGTAGATCCCCATTTCTTGAACAAGTGAGTCCGAGAGTGAAAGCCGCATCAGAATTCATTCGCTCGCCCAGTGGCACTCAACGGGGAAAGAGGAAAATAGAGAGGGAAGCAATGCAGCGGAATGTTCTGTTCAAGGGCGTGTTGAGTGGTGGGCGGCGTGAGGAAGAGAAGTGGACAAAAAAGTGCGCGAAAATTCCAAGAGCGAGAGAGCGGGCGGGGTGGGCGGGGCGGGGCGGGGAGGGGGTGGGCGGGGGCGGGGCTTAGCTGAGCGGCAAGCGGGCGACGCGAGCGGGCGGTGGGGCGAGCAGCGGGGCGAGCAACGGGGCGAGCAGTAGCGCGGGCGGCAGGAGCAGCGCGGGCGGTGGGGGCGGGGGCGGTCCGAGGGGCGCGGCGTTGCACATATCCTCCTCGCAGAAGCACATGTGGCCTTTGCCGCTGCCTTCCATCATACACACGTCATGAACGGGCATCGTCACGTCCAGCTGCGACGTGCAAGTACGCCGCACCGTCTCATCGCCTGCCGGCAGCCGCGCGCGCGCGCAAGGGGGGGCGCGCGGCGGCGGGCGCGGGCGGCGGCGGCAGGCGGGGCGGCGCAGTGGAGACGACGCGCCGGCATGCGGCGACCACGATGATGGCGGCGGCGGCCCCGCAGCGGCGATGGCAGCGGCGGCGGCGGCGGCGATGGCGGCGGCGGCGGCGGCGACGGCGACGGCGGCGGCGGCGGCAGAAACGCGCGCGCGCGTAAGGCGCTGGTTCCGCGCGCGGCCGCTCGGCGCGCTGCGCACGTCCGCCGGCCGCGCCGGGCGGCCGAGGCTGCGGCTTCGTACTGCATTTGGCCACGTGCGTCGGGAATCGAGCCGGCTCCCCATCGTTTCCACATTTTATTATTCACGCTCTTTTTCTAATTCGGAATTTGTAACGCTTCATTTTTGTTGCAAACATTTCACAATCTTCAAAGTTTTTTGAATTTCTCACTGATATGTTTTCGTAAATCATAAGAATAAATGTATAATTTCTCCATTGGCTAATATGACTATTGCAGAAATATTAATTTAATATTTAACGTGTTGTATATAATGTGTAATGTATCTACATGTTATTTGAAGAAAAAAAGTAAATCACCAATTATGTAGTAACTACATAACGTATTGTCTTAATTTCGAACTCTAACGGTCGATTGCGGCGATCGCGGGTTGCTGCGATTGTTTTGCTCTATATTTACTTTAAGGTAAGGACTAACTTCTTAATCGCATAGGATTTCATTATTCGAATCTCTCGTCTTTCCGTGGAAAGGCGAAACTTCCTGTAGATAGCTTCACCTTTCAACCTTTATTGGACGCTTACGAATAGAAAAAAACCTTCTGTAATTTCTTCACGAAAACTTCTAGCGCTTTTTGTAGCTTGGTCCACCATTAACACTGTGCATCCTTATTTTAATATCTGGTGATGTTGAAAGAAACTGTGCATTCAGAGTAACGTAGTGAATGTTGAACTAGTTCTTCAAACAGCAAGGACATTGCTATCTGTTCCTCATGAAAATAATTGCAAGACTGCAGAAAATCGTGCGATGCGTGTTCAAAATATATGTCCTTACCAAGCCGCAAGGCCTGGAAATATTTTAACACAGTGACAGTGGCAGAAAATACACGTAATATATCGCTAAACAATGTATTTTTGTTATTAAACATATTGTTAGTTGATGTCTTATTTTACGTGGTGAGATTCGGTTCATCAGACCCACTCTTAGGCGCGACCACGCAAATTTCGCTGCGCTCCTTTCGCCATTTAGCGGGGAAAGAAGATATCACTCCAGCGGCGAAACAGGCGATTTTGAATTTTCTTCACAGGGTTCTTTTAAGCTTGAGGATCTTTTGCATGCAATAAATCTAGTACACGGCTCTACTACAGCTGGCTTCACTTCCCCTCCGAAGGATTTTTTCGCTTATTCCTCTATCGGGTTTGAACCTACAAACTTGAGTACATCAGCTCAATACCCTAACCGTTATATGCCGAATCTACTGCCATCAAAGTCACATATACATTTATCCTTATATATATTTACATATTTATTTCTTGTTTTTCCTTCAATTATTTCGCAATTTAATCTGGGGTCGGCCGTTGACCCTCCCATTGATGTTTTTACGATACTGCAAAGACATTCGTATGCTATTGTTAACGAATATTACAATCTCATATTTGGTGAAGATAGCTTAATGAATTCTTTTCGTAACCGTTAGACAAGTGAAAGAAATTCAAACTTTGCGAAATAGCGGCTTTTTATCTCAACTACAAAATATTTACATATTGTTTGAAAAGAGAAAAAATGACTTCTGTGAGTTTGCTTATTTATTGCGTTAATTGATGAACTTTTATTAATCATATGAACTGAATATCTTTAGACAAAATGTCATGTATTTATTTTAAGAAACACTTTCTTTTACTATAGTAAGAGCGAAATATTTAGAATAATAAAAGCACGTGAACAAATGCAGTACGAAAGAAAGGTACGTACAACATAATTTAATCGGACCCACGAACTGTCACGACTGTTCGCTTGTGTCGAAATTCTCCAGTCCCATTACCCTGCGTAAAGACTAGCGACTCCAAGTTAACGAAAGAGAAAATACGAACCCAACATTTTAATGTAATGGCGACCTTAAACGAGGTGTTTAGCCTTGGGAAGAATTGAACTGAGAAACTGAAGTCAATGAGAATTTCAACGATCCACCAATAACGACTTCTGTCACCGGATTTGAAATGCAACCTGTCTTAGGTAGAATTTTTATCATGATGTCACCTTGTTAACAAAAATATCCTTTCATGGTAAGAAATGATTAGCATCATTTCAATAAACGGTAATTCTCTTTCGTTAACGCTGGTCCAAATTGGGATTTTAACCCCCGCAACGGGTAGGGAGCGAGACGGCGAGCAGCGGCCGCTGCTCTGCGAGTCGGGGTGGGGGTGAGATGGCGAAGAGGCGCTGCTCATCCAGGGGGCTTGTGGTTACTCCCGCAGTTATCGAGACACTTAAGGGTTTATTATCAAAAACTAAAACGAGTTTATTTTTCCTGACTTTCTGGGTCGTTTTTAATTATATTCTTAATACACGTGGCGGTCTAAATTAGCAATATATTTAAATGATGAAGTAATGTATTAATACATTGAATACTGATCACGATACTCTAAAAAATGCACTGCATTAAGTTAAGTTAAAGTGAACGTTATCAAAGTGAGACTTTTTTTAAATTAATGCATTGTTTGGAAGTTTATAATGAATAAAATAAACTCATCACAAAGGGAATTGTAAGTCGGTAATTAGACGTCGGTTAAAAGAAACGAGTATCTTAGGATGAAATAGAAAATAGCATAGCCGTTGTCTCTTACCAAATCTTGTTCGATGTGCCCTGTGAAGTGTGCTCTGGAAAAGGATTCTTGTCATAAACAGATTTTGATAGAAGACAACAAAGTAGCGGGTTTGATAAATTGTTCAACAGTAATGGTGCAAAAAAATAGGCAGAGCGATGTATTTAGATTGTAAACATATGAGAAGAAAAATATATCAAGCGCAGAATGAGCGATTTGTAAATAAAACATCTCCTTGAAGAACGCTAACTCTTGGACTAAGTTACATGTTGTTTTACGAAGGTAATCAGACGGTCCAGAATAATATAATTAGGAATTTGCCGAAACTTGGCTATTTTCAAATCAGTTTGTAACATGAACATCAAACATTATGGAAATCATTATATACCAATTATTTGTCTTTTGCTACGCTAGATACTAGAATGTGTACAAATATTGTGCAAATGTTAGCGTTCCGTCTTAACAATATTGTTCTTTGATGAACCTTAATGAATATATTGAAAATAGAAAAAAATTATAATTGTTTGAAAGCACTTACCACGTCTTAAACATCCCAAACAACTGCGTGAGAAACGTTAAGCGGATATTGGTGATTAAACGTCGAACCAATTCAGGCAAAAATTCGTCGAGCAGTGGTATCTCTAAGGGAATGTGACGCCGAGTGACGCAGTTGCGGGTGATTTCGGCAGGGGGCGTGTGGGGGAGGGCAATGGCGGAATGGGGCGGGGCGGGGCGGAGCGGGGAGGGGCGGGACGGAGCAATCGCCCGGGGCGACGCGAAATGCATCGCACGGGCGGAGTGGGGGCGCGGGCACGACGCTGAGCTGTGCATTAAGATATCCCAATCCCTTGCAATAATTGTACAACAGCTAATTGCAATTACTTTTCAGTCGAAATGATGAGAATGACCCTACACCACGCGGCAAAGAATACAAATGAAACCGTCGGGGCGTCTCTGAAATAGTTTCCATGCGAATTATCAGGGCATGGGATTTGTGCCAATTATTTTTCTGTGTTCTTTTTTACGATAGTGTATTTCATGAATTCGCATGAAGGAGAAACTCTGTGAAAAAAAGAGCTATTAATGTGAAAGGGGTAAGTTATGCAACCCGATATTCAAGTCAAAACACAGTCCGGAAACTTCGGAATGCTTAGAACAGTTGACAGTGCCTGCTTTTTAATTGCAGGAGCTCCGACGTTTACGAAAAGTAAGGGAACGTGAACGGCGCCTGAGATTTCGTGGCGTTATCGTATGCGCGTGGGCTTTAGGCATTGCAGCGGCGAGTTTGAGAAAAATGATGTATTGCTATGAAATAACTTCCACTGTGTTTTATGTTTGTTTTCATTGTTATTGTTCTCAGAGTTTAATTCTCTCATTTTAAATGTGCAATATATTGTTAATATGATTTGTTGTTCTTGTTAAAATTTTGTACGATGTTTAGTAGAAATTTTGAAGATGTACAATTGGCTTACATTAAAGCTGTCGCACAAGGACAAAGAAGTATTTAAAGTAAGTAAACAAACTAAGGAAATATTTATTCATAGTAGGTTCGTTTCCTTGGAGAAACCTATTGAAAACATTATTTTACATATTTTAACTTTATCAATATTCTGCCAGGATATCGTAAAGAGGACGAAAATATGATGGACAATGAGATAAAATGACATACATTCATACTGCAGATTGTGAAAAATATTGATCTCATTTCCTTCGCTTAACCGGATAACGAATGTTAGAATCGCGATTATACCGCTTACACCCAGCTACGGTACGTATCATCTGTTCAGTTATGTGGACGATTTTTGCCAATCCAAACTGGGGGCCGTGGACTGTGATGAACAAGCAGAAATGATTCTCATTTATTTCACAAACATTGACTAACTTGTGCTAGAGCCGTTTACTCCCTATTAATCTTGTCATTCTCCCAAATGGAGAATGTTCGCATGTCAATGTATTTATGAAGGTAGAATGCAAGAAAACTGTAATTTAAATCTTGCTATACAAAAAGTATAATTTGCAAGAATTAAATATTTGCTTGAAATGTATTCTATTGCAAGTTTAATTAAAATAGTAATGAAAATAAACAATGCGGGCTCCTTACAATTCGTTATTTATGGCCTGTCCGTTTTCATTTGTTTGACGACTTAATTCACGCGTATGCATATTCTCATCTGGTTTTCAACATGGTATGTAACAATTCTCATTATATTATTTTTAGATTAAACATTGATGCAATGTAAATTTCTTATGAAAACCCTCCCTAACATATTACTGCACGAACTGAACTGACACGTTGAGACATTAAGGGGTGGCACTGCAGCCCGTGTGGCTGGCGGAAGGATACATGTCGCAGACGATGTTGAATTGAATTTAATTAATGCCTTATTTTATGTGGCGAGACTCGGGCCATCAGGCTCGCTCTTCCGTCTTACCACGCAAATTTCGCTCCTTTCACCAACTAGCGGAGAATCGAGGTATTTCTTGGGCGGCGAAACAGGCGATTTTAATTTTATTCAGAGGCGTCATTTAAGCTTGAGGATATTTTACATGCAAGTGAATCTACGAACTGCTGGCTATACTTCTACGGCTTCGATCGGGTTTGAACCCGCCAACCTGAGTATAACAGTCCGATACGCTAATCATTACACCATCTCCGCCGCATGCGGCTGTTCAACTGTTTCAAATCGTATCCAAAGAGCGTCTACGGACGCATCCCCTGCACAGCTCAGCGCGGCGCTCCGTGCCCCGCACGCCGCCGCGTCCTCTCGGGGAAGTCCCGTCCCCCACCTTACGCCGCACATCGCCCCGGCCACGTGACCGCGTGGGGGCGGGCCGTCCCAGGCAGCGCGGCAGTGGCGGCGCTCGGGCGTGCTACTACTCACTCGTGCGTGAGTTGCGCACCATCTTGACGCAGCAGCCGTTGCACGTCATCAGCTGCGGCTGGTCCTTGGGCGGCGCCGTGTAGTTGAAGGGGTCCCGGCAGCGCGCGTCCGTGCGCGAGTCGCACTCGTAGCAGTGGATGTTGTCGGCTGCGGAGACGGGAGGCAAAACGAGGCCGCGCGTTAGCGGCGGGCGCGGCGCAGGGCGGGGGCGGGGCGGGGGCGGGGCGCGTCTCGGGCAATGAGTCGCCTAGTGCCCTGGTCTTGGTACTCAATGGGCACCGGGCCGTGTCTTGCCCTGGTGAGGACCAATATGGGATCGGGATACTCCAGGGGCACAGAGCCGTGTTTTGTCTTATTAGGGTGCCGATGGGTTAATGGTACTCGGGAGGCAGTGATCCGTGAATTGCCCAGGTCAGGGTCGATGTAGAATCAGGATACTCAAGGAGCACTAAGCCGTATTTTTCTGGTTAGATCCGGATGGGTTCAGGGTACACAAGGGACATTGTTCCGTCAATTTGCCCTGATCAGGGTTACTATGGGATCAGGATACTCACGGGACACTGAGTCGAGAATTGCCTGATTAGAGTCCAGATGGGTTCATGGTACTCAAGAGGCAGCGAACCGTGAATTATCCTGGTCAGGGTCGATGTGGCTGTTTCTCAAGGGGATTCTCAAGGGGCACTAAGCCATGTTTTACTTGATAAGATTCGGATGGGTTCAAGATACAAAAGGAGCATTGATCTGTCAATTGGCCCTGGTCAGGGATAATATGGAATCAGGATACTCAAAGGGTACTGGGCCATGTTTTGCCGTTTTAGGGTGCAGATGGGTTCATGGTAATCAAGGTACAAGTATTTCCTTGGTCATGCTGAATCAGGGTACTCAAGGGGCACTGGACCCTGATCAGGATTGGTGTATGGGAGAAATGTGCTCAAAGGGTACTGAGAATCAATATGTAGAGTCGGGGAGATCAACGGGCACAGAGTTATGCATTGCCCTCTTCGGATTCGAAGTGGGGTCAGGGAATCTAACGGATTATATGCCGACTACTTTCTCTAGTGAAGGTGAAGTTGGTCAAGGTATGCACTAAACCTTGTATGGACCTGGCTAGGTCCGACATGTTACACGAACCACGAGTCGTGTTGCCCTGGTCGCGAACAAGCCAGGGTCAGGATGGTCAGCAGACTGTGAAGTGTACGTGTGTAATGTGCTGGACACAAATCAAAGCTAAGGTGATTTATATAAAGAGATATCCTTCTTGATAACTTGACAGGGTTGATGAGCACTGATTTTTATCACCCTTGTCAAGTAGCATGTTGTAAATGTACGGGGGATGGTTTTTCTCATAAAATGTTTGTTTAAAGTAATGATTATTCACACAACTTTAAGGTTTATCAAAGAATGCTTAGCAGACTGCACACCCTCGGCTATTTAGATTCGGACGACCCGATTTCACGAAAATTAATATAATTTAGGTCCGTATGAAATGCATAATTAAGGGCAAAAAGCTCAATTAATTTGTCTGTTTTAATTTCTGCTAAATTATTAATATTAGAGAGTTCTACAGTTTTTATTTATAATTATCCTTAAGTAAAGTTTGAGAAACACTAAACTAATTATTAAACTTTGGGGAATATTTGCACATTGTAAAGTAACCATGATAAAGTTTATAATTTATTTTTCTCGGAAAAGTATATTCGTATCTCGTGTATTTCTAAAATGAAAGGAAATTCGAACATCTAGCAAACGTAAGTTCAACAGCTCATTTCAAAACTGTTTGAAAACAGTTTTGTGCAAAGGGTTTAAATCGAGTTGTTTCATGCAAATTATAGAAATAAAGTTGCAATAATTTAATGTTGGTCAAATACCCAATACCAATCAAACTCCATATGAACTTGCAAAGTAGATTTTGTTGGTGATTTGAGAAAGGAACAGTTATAATTAATTTGTATTAGGAATATTCAGTTTCAGATGCGGGTTACACACATTTCAATTATGGTATTTCTTGCTAAACAGACACGACTAGAAATATATTGAAATAGTAAAATCTGCCATCGACAAAATATATTTTGTTTATTTCCTAGGTGTTGAAATTCTTTGCAAAATTTCTGGAAAGTAATTAAAATTATTGGTAAACGTATACATGATCAATTTTATACAAATTTAAAGCAAAAACTGCTACAGATTTACAATAGATATAACATTTTTAGTTAGAATTTACAGATTTTTTGGTGTAAAATGGATATTTGCTACAACCCCACAATTGTATACCACAAAAAACCTTATTATATATTAAAAAGCCCCTTAATGAATTTCTAGCTCATCGAGTAACACGTTTGCATGACCAACTATTGTGTAGTATTTTTGTCTGATAAACGTATCAGTGATTAGACTTTTTCAAGAGGTGCTAGGTTAATCATCATTATTACTGATTCGTATCACTCAGTACGTTATTCTACACATCAAGTAAAAATAAGAAGAAAAAATTAGGGAGGGAATAATTACTTGGTCTAAAACATAAATGGGTTAATGGGGTTTTCTTTTGCAAACGAACTTCCAAGATATCTATGTCGTTCCAAATTTTCAACCTGATAATTTCTTGACAATGGGTCAATACACTATATGGTGCTGCAATCGTTGCGTTTCTAATACAGTCTTCATCCATATTTTCTTAGTACGGCAATACATGTTAATGGCAATAATAAACTTCGCACATCTGTGAGATTATTCGTGTGTTTACAAGCGCATTTTTGGAACACTTTAGAGCGAAACAATAGAAAGATAAAGTCACGTTCACTTCTAATTTTTGTACATTTTTCCAATCTTTAAAATAAAATTGAATATCTATAAATATCATTCTACAAGAATATGAAGAAAAGAAGAATAAAAGAAAAATAAACAAGGAAAAGAAAAAATGAGAATGTAAAGAAAAGAAGAAAGGAGTATTTTGAAGTGGTGCCGGAAAGCATCAATCACGTTCTTGGAACTAAAAATGAAATATTGTACCCAAAACTCTCATACACACAGCTAACGACAATCGTCTTTTATTAAATACGTAGGAGGTACAATGTTAGTTTATCGAAAAGTTTATGCGAAAAACCGTAGAAGGTGCCAACTAGGTGCGTTCAAAAACATGCCGGCGCAATGGAACCGGTTTAGACAATGTTCGACATCATTAGACATGTTTCCTTAAAGATATTGATGCAAGATTTCGGGAAAACAAAAAGATTTAGTTTTCGAAATTGATCTAAAATTAAATACTTCCAAAACACGAGATTAACCTTTGGCTTTCAGTCAATCTCTAAATGCAATAAATAGGTCATAAGCTTTTAGAATCTGTTCAGGGATGATGTAGAAAAATAATGCAGACATAAAGAACTAATTTCATTGAGTTACAGTTCTTCTTTCAACTATAAAACTCATTAAATCATTTTAAAACGAAAAGAATCGTCGATTCTATATTCGTTTTTTCCTTATCCTAGAGAATACCACCGAGACTTGAAATTTACCTACTTATATGTTCATAAACAATTTCTTGTTCAAAGTAAAAAATAGAGCAGTTTAAACTATTTTAAAACTTGAATTGGAAGAACAGTGTAAAGTGACATTTAACAAATAATAAGACGAATAAATTTTTAAAATCTACATAATGATAACAATAATAAAGGGAACGATAGTAAATAATAAAATGATTATTTTCTGTTGTTTTAACTACTTTTAATTTTTTTAAATATTTCTTAAGATATAATACTTTAGTTATAACTCAGAAAGGTATAAATTTTTAATCAATTGAAAACAAATTCTGGAAAATGTTTATTTGAAAGTAAGTGTGCTCCAGAAAAGTTCTTTAGACTGGTGCACGAGGCAACACGAGAATAGTTATTACCTCTCTCGAGTTCTCGTCGGAAAGAACCTGTAAAGCGAAGCGCGAATGCCCCTTTTGAAAAGGTGATAAGGATAATGTTACTGAGCGTCACGCATAATGTTATTCGGCATAATGTTATTAATCGTTTTCTAGTCTTTTTCAGTCCACGAGGACAATGGAGACCTTTTGACTTTTGTGTGTTAAATTTTAGATAACAAATCCTCTATTATTGCACAGTGTTATTGCTAAGCATTTAATCCGTTTTCCTCAATAACAGTGATGTAGTTATGTGCTCCGGATCCATTGATTTTTACCAACAAAATTTGTGAAAATAAGAGATTTGTTAAAAAATGGGCAATTGATTTGTTATGTACTCTCAAACGGATTAAACTGAAGATATTTGGTGATTTTTTCTACACAGCACTTATTTTAAAGAAGGAATGCAGACTATATTCGTATCATTTCATATTGATTTCAGAATATTAAAGAAAAGTTACACAGCGTCCTAAATAGCAATTTTCGTTGAAACATTTGGAGCCGTTTTTATGAAAATGGCGTTTAAGCCGTACTTTAAATTCGAAATTTACAGAACTTTTTCATAGAAAAGTTTTGAGTTTTCGAAAAACTTTATTAGAGGTCATTAAACACATATTAACTCTCAAATACAATAATGTTTACAAATTGGTGGAAATGTGCGTATTGACGGCGTGAGAGATCTTCCAAAAAATTACATTTGTAAAATTTTGAAAAAACATAAAAAAAACAAAATGTACTTTGCGTCATATTAAACAGTAGTGTTAGCGCTTTCCCTTCGAAAAGTTTGAAGACAAAATTTGGAGCCATTTTTGAGAAAATATCGTTTGAGCGTTTCTGAAAATTTGAAATTTTGAGCTTTTTTTCACAAAAATGGTTGAGTTTTCGAGAAACTTTATATGGCATTACTTAAAGCAACGTGCTCTAGTAAATATAATAATGTGAATAAATCGCCGCTAATATAAATATTAACGACGTAAGAGAAACTCCAAAATACACATTTTTGTAATTTTTGAAAAAATTAAAAAATAGAGCAATATGGCGTTTATGTAATCGTATATAATGCATTTAGCGGAATCCCTACGAAAAGTTAAAAGAAGCATTCGGAGCCGTTTTTTACAAAATCTTGTTTTTGTATCTTTTTATATTGGACATATCGCACGTAATATTGCGCGAAAACTGCTAAAAGTTTCAAAAAATGTACACAACTTTAATGTTAGAACTACTTATTATCAAGAAATTTTATTTGAAGGCAAAACCTCTGTCTTCAATTTTGTACTCGTAGTTGTAAAAGACGCCGAAAAATACATACTTCGAAAATTCAGTATTAACGGTGAAAATCGAACTTATGTCGCTTTTATAAGTGTACATTGCTTTATTCTTACAAGAAGTTTATAGAAATCATACATTTCATAATACATGTCTGAGAATACATGTCACAAACATCTTTTAGGCAAAGAGGGGTTGAAAATGACATTTTGTCAACGGACGTAAAGTAGGAAATTTTATTCAACAAAGTTACTCATGTGTAATTTGTTCCTGATTTTGAGGCATCGTGTACACAGGTGGTTGGCAGGTCACAGTCAAGAAGATTCCACGACCTGTCGAACTTATGTGTTTATGGAGTTGCCTAAGATTCAGGGACAAATATCACAAGTGTAAATCCGTTAAACGAAATTTTCCACTACATGTTAAACGGCAAGAGACGATCGTTTTCGACCTCTCTACATGCTCTAATAGTTTGTAGCATTTACACTGAGACGCCTTTTCAGTTTATTCTGTGACACCTCCCCAAATTCTACGTTGGATGAACCTGTGTGAGCTAGCTGCTACAAAGTTAGAAGAAACGGCTCACATGTTTTTTTGGGGGGTTGAATAGCACTAAGCTTCGCTGTAGCTTAGAGAGAGGGGTACCCCCCTGGGAAAGGCATCTCGGTAGGCGATACCAAAACAAAGAGCGCAAATCTAGCAACGTTTTAGCATCACCTATGAGTGACTTGCAGCGATAACCTTTCCCTCTTGCCATTTGCATTGCCTGCGCTGGGTTGCGCGATAAATGGTACTCTCCCTGGAACCATGAGCGCAGCTACCAAGAGCTGGGTGGGAAACGTCCCTCTTGAAAATTAAATGTTTGCTATACTTTGCAGCTTTAGTTCAACATTAATCCACAACGTCAGCAGTGGTTATTAAAAGCAGTTGTTTTTTTTGAATTTTTTTGGAGAATGGTAAGCCAAACTTAAGCTAGGTGCCCTGTCTTAACTGTCAAAAACAGAGGCGTTCTTACGCATACATCTTAATGCTTTCGTCTTTCTTTCGTACTCGTCTTTCAACAAAAAACATTTACATGAGTTCACCCATCTGAATTGTCTGTACAAAATGAATTTTAAAGAAGTAAATCAATATGTCTAAGTTTGCTCGTGCAAGTTAGAAGCATTACTATCTAATGTTGAAGGGAGCATAGCAGAGAGTAGTTCCAGTAATAAAATAGAAAGTTGCTAAATCTTCTATTTCATTCTCTAAGAATACTACTAAAATAGCACTTCAGATTCTAATCAAAAGCTACAATACTATGGCATTGGCATTCACTTACCTAAATTTTGTTCTGCAAGAAGTGTTCTCGTACACTTTTGGTCACATTTTTGTAATCTCCTTTGTAGGTTTTATCCATATTCGATCTGTCTTCTCCCTTTTTTATCAATTGTGCTTCATACACTATAATTTTCTTGATAACTCTAAGACGTGCATCATGCATATTCTACAAAGTCTCTATGTGAATTGAGTTTTCCTCTTCGTTTAATAAATATATTTAATCACTAAATGAATATTCAGCTATTGTTTTGACAAAAGTTTTAGATAATTACTTCGAAAATTGTTTTCTTATTTGGTCAGTGTGACATTTTCTCTAAATACGCTTGGAGCAATCTCAGAAATTTCTGAAACGTGTGAACACTCATAATTTAAGAGCGTAATACCTTGATACTCAAGATCTAAGCATGTTTAAATATATGAACAAAAATAATTTTCTCTATGAAAATATATCGCCTAGTCTATTTTGTAATGTTATGGGGAATTCTTTTCAAATATTAACTTTATTTCATACGTCTTAATATAAATTTTATTAATTTTTAATAATTTGGCATTAAGAAGTTCGGCGAGTTCTTGAAATTATATCATTAAGGAAGGAGCAGCTAAAATTCGTAATCCAAGAATTTTACAAATATGTATAGAGCAAAATGCAAAAAAACACTTAGTTCTGATGAATATTTTTTCTATCATGGATTCTGTAAAGCATGTTGTTGTGCAAAAAGTAATAGATCATAAGAGAACTTATCATAAAATAAGTTTTGTTGGTAGTATACGTTGACAATAGATAACGCGTAATTTGTCTTGCATTGTTACAAAAGATTATATTTAGATTCGTTAATTTATGAATACATGGAAACGCTCCAGTATATCGTAATTTATAGTGAATAAAAACTACGTGACTAGATGCAAATAACGATGCAACAATAAATGCTAATTTGTTTGAATTACATTCTACCTGTGTTCTTATTATTCCAAAATGCACCCTCCACTCATGCCAGAAATCAATTGAGCAAACACTTTAAATAACCATAAAAGGTGCGGGTAGAATGACACGATTTCTAAGCCACCCAATGCATCTTTATATGTCGGTCTTCAAATTTCGAGAGTATGGTATCGCCTGCTTCTAGGCGTGTATTTCGAGTCGCTGCAGCATTCGTATTTTTCTTTTAACCATTCAACGATCACTTGATAACGCCAGGAAATCAGAGCCCATATCATGGATATTTAAGAAGTTTTAAAATTTATTCAAGATGTCGTTTAAAATAAATATAAAACTTAATAAATTTGATATAAATATACCCTTGAAAGTACGGAGCAGAATCAATTATATACTCGTAAATCTCTTGAAACCAATCCGAAAACACGGTCTCACACAAACAGAAATACATTTTGGGATGTTAAGTGTGTATTTTATACGTAAGTTTCGAATTTCTCCTAACAGATGTTTGAAGGTTGTAATATGTATAGACAGTCTCTCACAGTGTACATTGTTTTCGATTATAAAATTACCGAATTACCTTTGAGTCATAATATTTGACCATTTACAAATAAATCATTTTAAATCTACAGTTTCAAATCAAATTAGGTTAGTGGTGAGATAAAACGTAGAAGCCAATTCAAAACAAAACTGTTATTTGTATATTATTTTGGTTTCCACAAGAATAGTTGAATCTCAGTTATATCTTTATTAATTCTTAAACATATGTGTACAAACATTTATGTTCATAATATACACCTGTCTTTTTGAGACCAATTACAAATCTCTATGAACAGTGAAATCACATTTCTGAGTTTTTTACGCAGCGTTTTGAAGTTAAACTGAGTAAAATGAATTAAGTCCCTGCTCGTCAAACGCATAAATAAAACTAAATATGTGTTGGCATACATTCCTACACCTTATTCTTTCCTTCCGCCATGTTATTGTGAACTACCACATGTTATTAATAACTCGTTTTAAAGAAAATTTCGACTAAAGAGTAATGCAATTTGTAGACTCTACTGTAAGGAGAAAAATAAGCAAAGAATACACTCTCAACAGTGATAACATTGTAGGCTCAATACACGCAGTGATTAGCTTATTGTTAAGGGACACAAACACACACACGTCAAAACCATCACAGTTAACAGTCGCATACCATTTGCCATTGCAGTACTCGAAGAGCGCTTATGCGGGGCCTGCACGGGCCCCAGAATATAATTGAAGAGGGGACATGGAAAAGGGTGTACGTGCCAAATAGTAATTTTTCATGAGAATAAAATGGTTTTAGAGTACAAAAATGGTATAATTACAAATACCCTGCACTCAGGGTTTGTTTATAAACTTCAAACAATTTTAATACACAAATTTTCTTGTAAAACTTCAGTGTTCATAACCTGCAATGTATTCAATAAATCCTTTTTATTTTCCATTGCTTATTATAATATATTTTGTGTAACTGTGAAAAGTTTACTTATTGAAATGGAACGAAGTTCACTTTTTTGATATTATCATAAATTTTCTATTCCTCGAGACTCTCAAGGAGGTTATTGTCTTAATCAGTGCCAAATCTGCGAGTTCAACTTTTATATGAGAAGTGCTGCTCATTCCCAAGACACTTGTGTTTAAACACGACTTGGCTTTAGAAACGCAATCTAAAAAATCTCATTTCTCCCTTGCTACGACCTTGAATGGATTTTGCAGGTTCGCTGCCTTAACAAAATTCTGAATGTCTTTCGGTACCATACATTTTGTTTCTCGTTTTCATTTTTCTTTCTCTCCAAAATCCCTATCGCAAGACAGGAATATCCGGACACATGGAATTTTATATCTCTGGTATCATTGTAACCCTTGATAACAAGATACATTAAAAAAACCAAAATCATTCTGTTCTTGTTCTGTCCAAAACAGTTTTCACGTCTCATTTATGTGTGATCTGAGAAAGCAATACCTTAAGAAGACACGAAGAAACTTCAGTGCCTCCACTGCCTGCAATATCTTCATGCCACATGCACGTAGAGCCTGTCGCCACATGCACATATAGCACTTCAGCGCAGAGGCACCCTTTTCATTGCCAACTACGTTGAAGTTACTCCCGGGTCTGTCTTGTGTTGTACTAATTGTGAACTAACACTGGGGAGTCTGGCACTTTGAACATGCACTTTACGATTTTCTGGGCATGCGGTCCTTCCGTGTGAATTCATGTGGCAACGTTCTTTATTTTCAAGAATGAGTTCAATATTCCCTACGTTTCTCGAACTGCACGACTGTTTTTTACATCAATATACACTAAGTAAGGGAGTATTGTGTTTATGGGCAGACCTGGCTCTTAGCAAACGCCGTAGATCCTACGAAGCGAATACACATGGCGGCGGCTGCTGTTTTGTAAACATCTGATAAGGTGTTAAAAGACGGAACTATGTACTAGGGTTAAGATAAGTTCTAATCGTAGATATTCTAAATATCTAGCTTTTTACCCAACACTAGTGTAGCTTCCACAGCACTTTCTTTCTCGCATTATTTGTAACTTTTGCATCTTATAAAAATTCAGATAGATCTACAAAATTGAAACCTGCGTCTATTTTTAAGCGCCCTGTACTCTATTCGCACCAAAAAATCCGAGAAAAGTTTAAAAATGTTAAGTTTGTTGTTGCCATATGGTACCCTAAAACTTCAAAACATACGTTTCAAATTCGCAGTCTTGGGTTCGACCGGATCTATTGGGAAATATTAGTTTTAGAGAAATTCGTCTGAAAGGTTTATGCACTTCTTTTGACCATAGACGAACTAACAAACGGACAGACGGACGTTTTCCCATAAACTGACTGTTGAGCATCAATTGGATTCTCCCTAAACAAAGTGATAGTAGAGGAAGTAATTTTCTGGCGAAAAATCGCCATCCGCTGCAGTATGACTATCCTCTTTACAACTCAAGTAGTACATGGGCGAGCAAATAAAGCTAAGAGAAGCGAACGAGGCCGAAGTCCTGCACTCTCATTGGTATGCGACCGTTAAGTACCGTGACGCGGTGGCGCGGTGAGGCGGGCGGGAGCGGGGCGGGGCGGGGGCGGTGACGCGGCGAGGCGGGGCGCGTGCGGGGGTGGGGCGGTGGCGGCGATCCCGCAGAGGAGAGAGGCGACGTCGCCTTAGAGCGAAAATTGGCGCAGGAATGGAGAGGGAGTAAGAAAAGATGCAAGCGAGAGAAAAAAAGAACAATGCATTCCTCGTCAACACAATGTTTATTTTCCAAATCAAAAATACAACACATCTACACCTTAAACCTACATGATGCTACTTACGCTACAGCTAGTGTATTAATCCAAAACCGCTAATGACAATTAAAAATATAAGAAAGAACGAAACTCGTGCACTATGGATATGTAGTTACGTACGAATTATATAATATGTACAAATCGCAAAAATACGACTACAGCGCTAGTAAAACGCGTGCTAGCAGCCAAATGCAAGATGAGAACCCGAAATTGGAAGCTCATTCACAGTCGAAAGCGGTGAAATGTGCCACTGGCGGTGGCCGAGGTCGGGGGCGCTGGGGTGGGGCGTGGATGGGGCGCTAGGGTGGGGCGTATATGGGGCGTGGGGTGGGGTGAGGATGAGGCGCAGGGGTGGGACGGGGATGGGGCGCTGGGTTGGGGCGTGGGTGGGGCGTGGATGGGGCGCTGGGGGTAGGGTGGGGATGGGGTGCTGAGGATGGGGCGTGGATGGAGCGCTGGGGTGCGGCGTGGATGGGGCGCTGGGGTGGGGCGCGATGGGGCGCTGGGGTGGGGTGGGGATGGGGCGCGGGGGGCGGGGAGGGGTGCTAGGGTGGGGTGGTGAGGCACGAACAAAGGCGGGGTTGGCCAAGAGTGAAAAGAGGAAGTATCAAGTCAAACAATTTATGGATTCGGTCGCGGAGGTCTGCATATATAGTCCAAATCGTTAGGTAACATAAGATTGAAAATAAGGTATTGCAAAGTTAGTATCACTTGTAAATTTAGATATCCACCGAATTAAGTGCTCAATTTAACCCCCTAATTCCAAGAACTATTCTGAAGGTATTTATAAGGAAAAGAGGTGCGCTTTTTGAAGTCAGAATGTAATGTATTATCTGTTTAACTTTGTGAATGTGAGCTATGTATCAGTCTCACAAGAAATTCTGCATTTTTTTCTTTGTATTTCTTTGTTTTTCCATATATTGTTAACAAAGAATAAAATTAAATGAAACTTATCATTAAAGTTATATGGTTGCGAGACAGGAAAGTAGGGTTAAATTAAATACAAAGTATTTCCAATTTCTTTTTTGGTTGAATTTAAATCACATTCTCTTACCAAAACAACAAATATGAATCGTTAAAAAATCAACTGCAGCCAAATCGCCTTTCTATTCTGCTATATGCTTTAGTTATTTTTCCCAGAGTTACTTTTTAATAAGAAAGGTTTTGTTCCTTTTTTCTTTATAAGCAATCATTATATATAAATAATTATATTCAGAAATGTGAACTTGAGTGAATTGTCAAAACTCTACCATTATCTCGCTGCGAGCTGAAATTTTTCTAAATATATTGTTTAGGACAATATTCAACTCAGCCTAATGTTAAATAAGTAGCAACTCTACGATATTTCGTAATATATTGTCTGTATTGAGATATTAATTAGTTGACAATCTAGTTATAAACAACGACTCGTATGTCATAGCCTACACCCACAACTTACTCATGTTGGGGCGTAGAACAAATATGAGCAAGTATAAAAAAAACCTTGTTTCGAATTCCGCAACGCTCATCTACATGTGAATGTTTTCAGATATGCAGCCTCACAGAGAGGGACACGGAAGACGCCACTGCCCAGCACGTAACGACCGCCACGAATCCTCCCACGCTAGCCGCTATGCGAAAGGAAAGGATAAGCACAGCGGGGCAAGGCGGGGCGGGGCGGGGGCGGGGCGGGGGGAGGGTTGGGGGCGAGGCTGGGCAGGGCGGGGACAGCGGCGGGGCGGGGGTGGGGCTGGGTGGAGCGGGAGCAGGGGCAGGGGCGGGGACTGGCGCGGTGAGGCGGGGCAGGGGCGGGGCTGGGGCGGGGCGGGGGCAGGGGCGAGGCGAGGGCGGGGCTGGGGTGGTGCATGAGCGGGGGTGGGGGGTGGGGAAGGATCTGGGTGCGCGCTCAAAGAGACGCCGCCCCTCCCCGCTCCGCACCCGAAGAGGCTCTCGGCCGGCAGGGCGCGCTCGCCCCGCTCCGAGTGCAAAGGCCGATGCACTTCACGAGAGGAGCAGCCAACAAAAGAGGTGCGCTCAAGAGTAAAGAGGACTCGAGCGGGCGGCCAAGATTTTTCTTTTCTCTTTCCTCTTGTTGTATCTCCCGACAGGCAAAAGCTTCGTTGCGGAGCCACCGCCGGCGTTCCCACTCGCGTATCTCGTGAATTACACAAATTTGCTTTTTAAATTTGCCTTCCCATCCCCTCCCCCCACGGTGCAAGACGATTGGTCGAGACGAGGCGGGCGACGCTGGCGCAGCGGCCAAGTGGGGAAGTTGCCGTGGCTGCGGAAGAGAGCTGGAGGCGTTTTAGGATCCCCGTGGGGCCGCTGTTCAAAACGTGTTGTGTGATGTGGACCAAAGAACGCAAACGCTCTCGCGGGAAAACATGAAACGCTACATGCAAAAATTGACTCAGGAATAAGATTTCGGTTTCTGTTTAGTTTAATAAACTATTCGTTTTCAACTTTGTCGCGTCGCTTTCGTTTCAATTTATAGTTTATTTATTATTAAGATTTAGATATCACTCCTACGAATCGCAACAAATTTGCGCCTCATAAACAGCCCTTTAGATATTACAATAAAATTATAACACGTGTTTCCCGTAACTAAATCAGTTATAGTAAGCTATTAATGACATAGGTAATCTAGTGATCAGTCAATGATAAGAAGTGTTATCCCTGTGGGTATTGCTGAGAATGTGTCGGTGATGAGTGATCACAGTTCTACCAAAGCAACACACTTGTCAACCGCGTAATGCAAATTGCATACTCTTGAAGCCACATCCCGACTATACTGTGATTTTCGCAACGCTGCCCCTGGCAGGTAACAGCTGTCGACAGTTTCATCAAATCGGGAGCTTAAACGTCACTATAGTGTCGTCACTATGGTGACGTTTAATCTACCGATTGGATGAAATCGTCAACAGCTGATACCTGTCAGGGGCAGATTTGCATAAATCGCAGTATACTCTAGGCCTTCTGACTGGGAGGTAGATTATTGGCTTTGTCAACGCACAGACAGTTTTCGGAAGTGATTGGGGTGACATTAATATAAAGACCCCGTTCCCTACCTGCTTAGTTCTCTTGAGACCTCTGTGTTTCCCATTTAAGAGCGGCGAGTGGAACGCTTTCCGCCTCCAGCTGCTTTGGCAAGCCTCTCAGGGACATCTGAGGATTTAAGGAATAACGTCGGAAGGGAAAAGCTCTCTGGTCTCGGCACGACCTGCGAATGTCGAGGTTGTTGGCAGATGGAGGGGCTCTGCCGAGCCTTTACTGGTAAGGGCACGGGGATGGTGGGTAAAGGCGTTCATTTGATGGAAAAGGAGCCGATTGGACACTTACTTTGGCAGCCCTGCTGTGACAGGTCCACCAGGGTCAGCAGCAACACTGCGAACAGAAACATTGGACAATCGTTACTCGTGTACATGGATATTCAACTGTTTAAATATTATTTACAAATTTATATTTTTTCTCTTGGGAAACTTACGAACTACGTATTAACGCAAAAATGCAAAACAAAACTAATTTATGAATACACATTTTAGCTCTTTCACAGCTCACGATGACAGTGTTTGAATTTATGTGTGAAATTATTTTTTTTCTTAAACAATATTCAGTCAAACGATTCTACAATCCATCGATTTCCCCAACTTTTAGCTGTTAGAGCCTGACATTTTAAACGATGATTGTTAGGAACATGCAAACAGTCATTTTCTTGAGTATAACACAGTAACAAATTAGATAATATTGATATATATTCCCCTGCTCTATCTAGCAGCATTTTTGGCAGCCTTTGTTTATGAGATATCAAAAATATTGTGAAACCGTCTAGGATCCATTGTAACGTCAGATCACGTGTTCATTTTGACAAACTGTCAAAAATGTGAGACTTCGCAGAAAATTGGCGAGACACCGTAAGCACCTTCTCGCTCTAAACAGGGAAAGGAATCCAGGAATCCAAATATTTAAAACTTTTTCCTCTATTGCTTACAACAAATTAATCACTCAAAAGGACACGTTATTCAATATTTTCCTTGAAATGAAGGAATTCCAATTATAATAAGTAAAAATCAAAATAACTTTTTTGAAATGTCTTTAAAATTAGTGTATGAGGGAAAGGCTTATGGTAAAATTGAATGAAATAAAATCATTCTACAATTGCAGCTTATACATTCTAGATTCAAAAAGTCTTCGAAAATTAATAGAACATAAGCACAATGCCATTAAGCAATTTTCACATTTCCTTCAAACCTTTTTCCAGCCACATTTTTGCCAGAGCGTGTTAAAACACATGAAGCATATTGGTACCACTTCTAATGGTAATGCACTCCAGACGTACTGGCTTCGCTTTTACAGAAACTTCGTTAGCAATTAGTGATCCTACAACGACACATGATTTCTTGCCTCAGTTGTTACTTTACAATTTTTCGAAAATTGTGATTTAAAAAAATTACAATTATGTCATTAATATAAGCATACTTTGCTCTATCCGAGAATAAATTAAATTAATATTATAGATCCGTTTTTGAAATTTTTCAATAACATACAATTGAAGCAAAAATATTTTTCGTGCAAAACTATTCATACTTTCAATACAATGTATTTGACCTTATTCAAAGATCTATTTTGTAGAGCAAATTTCATTCAGGAAAAAAGTATATCTTCAATACTACAAATAATAACAAAACCAATTTTTGCAATGTGATCTTTTTGCAATTTTAAAAATACAAAAAGGTTATCGAAAATGCGACCTGTACGATTATATAAGCGGAGTTCGCTCTTCAAGAAAAGAATTAAAGAAAAAAAATTAAGCCATTTTTGAGAAAACGTTTTTAAAACTTTATCTTTATTAAAAAAACTTACGCATATTTTCCAAAAAAAGTGTACGAGCCCTGCGTAAGAACCTGGATTTCAAGAACAGATTTCATTCATAAAAACCTGTGTAATCAATATTGTAGTTGTAGAAAAAAATGTATTTTTGCATCTTGAAATTCACAGTACAACAAAAATTAGATCTGCGACATAGTATAAAGGTTTTGGAGAAAATTTTTTGAGGACGCGAGACTGTCAGGCGGACAAACGAAGGGATGAGAGACCGACGTTTTGCAGTAAACCAATTTACATCAAGGCCAAACATTATGACTGCACAATGAGTTAGAGAAAGTAATTTACTACGTCTAGAAATGAGATCAATCCATTTTGTGATATCAGGTTCCTACAATATGGGTTTCTGACAAAATATTTCCAGTCTCATTTCACAATTATATTACTTTCTACGTGACTACGTAGGTACGTAGTTGGCGAGAAAGTAAACGATGCAACCTACGCTTCTTCCCAAGATCATCAATATCAAATGGAAAAAGAGGTCAGAGGTTGGGAGAACTGCAGAGGGAGAAGGATGTTCCCGAAGGAGTAACGTTGTAAAAGGGCGGGTGTTTTGGGCCTCTTTTTTCCGAGTCCCACGGGTGAGGAATAATTTCTACATACCGGTACAGTACGAGTCTTAGTATTAAACGCTTTGTGAACGCCCCTGAGCGTCAAATAACTACGGGTTATTTGACGCTGACAAATTTCTCGTGTTCTAATTCTATTTCATTCACTTTCCTTTAGTATTAAATGACTTACCCCCTTTCTTTCTTTCAGTTCTTAGAATGTTAAATATATTTTCTAAAAATTGTAAATTATTAGTAACCTTTATTATAATTTTGTTGTCAAATCAAAAAAGTTCACGTTTAATGTTTCTGTCTTTCTTCTTGCACTAGAAAGCTGATGATGATGGCTAAGTCATCGAAGGCTGCTTTTTTAATAAATAATATGGTTGGCAATGATGACGCATATAATTATTTCATTGGAAATGCCAACGAAAACGCACCACAATACCTATATAACTACGGGTTAACTACTTGTTCAATGCTTGCTTTATTGGGCGCAGTGGTTAGTCGGTCGCTGTTTGTTGTTATCGTTTCTTTCACTAATAGGCTTGTTTATGCATGTACCGGTTTTTACTTTCTCGCCCTTACGTTTGTATGAAGAGAAAATATTGTAGTCGTGCGCCAGAAAACGGCGAATTTTCGAAACTAAATGTTTTAATGCCGAACCCTGTAGATGAAAAAGTGGATAAATATTGTTTTGCTACATAAACTGGTTCATGTATACAGTAAATTACTTTATACGTATGTAATAAATTGTGTAGTGAGAATTCATTTTCTGTGGGTCCATACCGAAAAATCATTTGGCGGTGCTGGCAAATGTGGCTCAGAGCATCAGCTGATGTCACTGCAGTGCCTTTGACCAGGAGGTTCTAGGTTCGTGTCCCGATAGTGGCAAGATTTTCGACACTAGCTTGTCAGCTAGGTCGAATTCAGCCGCTGTCTGACGGAAAGTTCTATTAGCCGGCTGTCTGATCGGTGGACGATGGTTTCTCCGATCAACCCTAGGCGAATTATCTTAAACAATTTTTTTCTCAAAAATTACTCCATTTTGTCTTTAAATTTTCTTCTCATATGAAAGGATGGTAAAGAACGGTGCAGTATAATTTCCCGCAGACTCCCTGTATGTTTAGAAAAAAGCAAAATTTTATATTAAAAAATTACAAAGTTTGAGGTAGACATTTTTGCCATAGAATCTATTTAAAAAAATCAGTTTTCAGAAAAGATCATGTATCATTTGTTGAAAAAAATAGTTATTTTGCGTGCTTGCAATTTAGGCAAATTTACCAAACAACTTTTTCTCAAAAATCGCCCCAAATTATTTCTTTAAATAATCTCCTCCTATGTATCAAAGGACGATAAAAAAAAGTCTAGTAAAAGGACGGTAAAAGTAATGCTAGACTTAATCCCGGTAAACTTTCACTAATTTCAAAAATTGCAAATTTTTAACATTTCAAAACTACAAAATTAAAGAAAAATAAGATTGTCTTAAACAAAATCTGTTCTAAACATCGGCTCTTTAAAAAAGTACCAGTAGGCAACCATTTTTTTAAGTGAATAGTTTTGCTTGAAATTTTTGAAATTAAAAGAAATTCAAAAACCACATCAAATATTTTGCACAGATAGAACAAGGAACATTTTAACGAAAATTAGACCAGCGCTTTTCTTTTGTTTCTCTGAATTTTCGAAAATTGCAAATTTAGAAGTAATGAAAAAAGTCTAAGCTGTTATAGCATCATTGATCAGTTCCTTCAACCATTCGCAATATCTCAAACATATATGTGTAACAAAACCCAAAAATTCTGTTTTTTGGCTAATAAAAATGTATTTGATAGTTTATTATATATCTTTAATTTTATAATATACTAGGGTTCTTTAGACACGTTCTTTAGACAGTTAAAACACGACACATGGTATTAACCTAGGAGTAGTGGTGCTAAAACAGCACGTACTTTCTGGCTCATACTTTCACACAAAATTATGCAAAATGTGCTCAAATTTTCGAACCTTATTTCAAAATCTATCTTTAACAGTCTTCATTAAAGGAAAACATGTAATTTTAATATATTAGTTGTAGGAAGACTTCGAAAATATTTTGAACATTTGAAATTTTTGAAAATGTGGGTTTTTAACGAACATAAAACCTACACCATTCTCTTAAACGCCCTTCACACTAACCAACCAAACAATGTAATCCACATTGAAGCCATATTTTTTAAAACTTAAAATCCCAAGGGCTTCAAGCATAATACCCCCTAACACTTAAATATCGGTTTAAAATTCAAGGAACTGTGGCATCAGCACGATTTATTGATGAATATCAATTTCGGAGAAAATCGGCTGAACGGTTTAGCCACTGGCGTTTTTCACAGATGGACGGACGGACGACAGACATACGTCATAATTTAGCAACTGGATGTATCCAGTTTTTCGTTACCATGACCCTGGAATAAGAGTTTTCTGCCGAAAATTCGCAGTTTTTTCGGCGCAGCATTACTTTCCCTCTACTGCGCAACTTTCTGCTTCGTTACTTTTTTCTCTACTGCACAAGCGATAGCGGGAAAGTTAAACTAGGGAAATCTGTCAATCGATAGAGCAGCCAGCCGCTAGAATTCTTTTCCATACAGTCTCCTAATTCGTCTACGCTATTTAGCCAGTGTGGAAAGGCCCGCGCCGAGACTCGAATGCTAGGCCCTCCCGGACAGATATCGCAGTGGCAACGGTGTTGCGGCCCTGAGCGATTCGACGGAGTCTTGGCACCGTTTCCTCTGCCGCTCGCTCGAAGTGCGGCGTGCCGCTTCAAACGACCCTTGCAGGCAAGTTTCTCCCCCCGTCGAGGGAACTGGAGCGCAGCCGAGACAGCGGCGTTAAAGCCGACGACGAACGCCCTGCGCCGGGCGGTGCTGCGGGCGCGAGGGCGGACCGCGTTGGAACGGTGCCCGGGGTCGCGACCTCCCCGCTGCCCGCCTGCCCGGTCCCTCCGCCGCCGCCGCCCCGCTCGACCCGCTGTCCAACTGCACCCCACGCACCCACACCGCTCTCTCGCTGCGCTTGCGGACGGTTTGCTCCTCCAGGTATCTCCCCAGCGGGGCACCGCCGCAGCCAAGCTCCAGACTGGACTTCCGTGTGTGGTGGTAATGAATGTGTGAGTTTGTAAGACCAGGTAATGGGACAAGGATTGGGAATAAAAGACCGCGCGCGGTTCGTAGCCTGTTTGTTAGGGTTGCTTCGGCATTCGCCTGGCATTGATCGGATACACCACAAACTACCGATCAGCAGCCGGCCGCTAGAATTTCACTCCAGAGAGTGTATGAATCCGATCTAGCTACATAGTTGATGTCGAAAATCCACCACCGTAGTGAGAGCAGCTAGGATCTGCTCGCCAGAGTGGGTCCCTTTGGACGCTCCCAGCAGCCGCGAGGGGCGGGGCGGGAGGGCGCGGAGACCGCAGGGGCTGGAGGGGAGGGTGGAGTGGAGGGGGAGGGGGCGAGCGGCATCGAGCGCCGTGCGAGAGAGGTCACCTACCGGTGGCTGGAGGGGGGAGGGAGGAGGGGGAGGGGGTGACGGGGCAGACAGGGACACCGCACGGCGATTAACGAACGATGCCCAGATGATGGGTCTCATTTGGGGGAAGTCAACGGGATTGATGAGATGACAACATGACAAGAGTAACGAGTAAGCTGCGTATTTCGCATATTGGCTTTTTCCCCCCTGGAAATAATGATAATCATACGAGAGTCAAAATCATTTCTTGTTGTGTGGAAATATATTAACTTAGGGCTTATTTCAGCATATTTGTGACGACTGAACATGTTTTTACTCTAGGCGCATATTTTCACATATTTAAATATGATTGATACATTTTTTTAATGTTCTTTCAAAAAGCAACGCGATATTGCTTTCGAGTTACCATTTTTAATGTTGAATTACACTGTTCATGTCATCAGCCTCATTTTGTAACGTGTCTGCACATAGCGATCTTCCTGGCAAAAAGTGCCCCGTGCTCTGCGCGGAGGCCCCCCCCCCCTCTCCCTGGGTCGCACGAATTGTTTGGCGATGAGAGGAAGGCCGTCTCGCCATGAACTCGGCGACGGGAAGAAGGGGCTCTACAGGTTCTCTCCTCCGAAATGATACTTATGTGTCGTCGCTCCACTAGAAAAATTTACAAAAAGGTACAAAAAATAAGGTTTCAAAAGAACGTTTTTCGTGTTCATTTAGCCCTTTATTTCGGGGCCAAAAATGCAGTAATTTACTCTAAAACTCGGTTTTCGGGAGACTTTTTTAAAATTTGTTTTATTGTGAATATACAATATTGCACATATATTTTTTTTCACATAACAAAAATGTCAATTTTTGATGCGTTTAATTTTTCTTAGATACTGACAATATGTAGCCAAAGCCGTCAATGATGCCCTGCAAGAGAAGACACTCGTTCACAGCACCCTTAAGTTAATAATTTGGTTTCTTAAAAGCTTTTGTCAATGTCCCGATGAGAGGTATATTTCAATGAGTAACTACGAAAAGTCTTCTTCTGTTAGAATTTCCTTAATTAGTTAGGTGGAGGTCCGGCAATATCTTTGAGAATTTTTAGTAGTTATGTGTCCCCTGGCCGCGTTACAAGCGCTGCGCTGGGGCTGCCACCATACTGTATCCGAGCCTGCAGTCACTTGTAGTAATCCCAAGTGAAGAATGATTAGAAGAGATAAGATATAGTAACAGTGGGAGAAGATAAATGACTTCCTAGGCTTTCAAACTCCAATCGTTTCGGGCTCGAAACAAGAAAGAGTTGGTAAAGGAAAACCGATAGGAAAGATATAAGAAGTGTGGCGTAAGTAAGTGTAAGTAGTGCCACACTTGAAGAAAATGCAGTACAGATGACACCGGTTTGTATTTGTGGAGGCTGGGAGAATGTATTGGACAGGTACTGGGAATGATAGGACGTTGTGAGAAAACCTTTCGTCTGACCCCTCCGTCAAGACCTTTCGGGTGTAGGAGACCCTACCGATAGAGTGCTAACCACTCTACCACCGGCAGAGCTCTTAACTTCGACAAAGTGCTCAAACCTCCACGCCCGCACGCAGAAAAACATTAAGAAATAAAACCCGAAGAGACACTCAGTTCAAATTCTATAAAACGCTTGCCGTCCTAATTCAAACCTGTGGATGCGAAAATTTAACGTTAAATAGATCATCAAAAGAAAAAAATTAAACTAGCGAAATGAAGTTATTGCGAAGTATTGCTAACTATGCTTTACTAGATCATAAGAAAAATGTGGATATATGACAAGAACTAAATATGTTTAACCTCCTAGAAAGAGTCTAAAAACAGAAACACAATTGGTACAACCACACTGTTAGAATGAGCGGTGTCAGACTCTCTGAACAATTAATATCTTATTTACCCAGTGGCAAAAGAAGAGTTTGAAGACAAAAGAACCGGTAGATTCATGATATCAACGTTAAAGAAAACAGAACAGGCCTCCAGGCCTAATCCATGATGTTTAAGAAGAAGAAGAAGAAGAAGAAGAAGATGTTGGTGGATACATGGTTCATTACTGTATTTTATTACTTGTTGCTCTTTGAAAGTAGACGGTAGGTCCTTTACTGAATTGAGATGTGACTTGCGCTACGAATACATCAGCTGGGATGGCTGCAATGAAGTAGGTATCCAAGTTGAACTGTCGTGTTGACACTTATTTCGTCTCTACATGAGATAATCAAACTCCAAACCAAGATACCGAGATCACCACTTCAGTCAAAATGAATGATTTGTCAACTTCTTTCAACAATTTACTAGGACCAGTAGAGCGACTCATATCTGAAAAAAGAAAATTGAAGAAGAAATTGCATGTTTGGGGACTACAAAAATAGAGGTACAGTTTCACAACGTGAATTACATACTATTACACAGCAGAAGAAGTCCCCATAATTCTTACGAAGTACATTTCCTTTGTACAATAACAATATTGCAAATTTAAGAAATAGAATTATGAGAAATTACAAAATAAAAAGTATGGTAAATTGTTGTATTAGAAATTAAATATATTATTTATTTTTCAAGATGTAAACGTAGGTTATTTATTTAAAATTAAGAATGTAATTTATTCTGTGCGTACTTTTTGTTTTAAGTACCTATTTTCCTAATGATTAAGCAATTTTCGTGGCTTTTAGTGCATAAAAACAATTCTCACCTCGTTAACCAGGCTCACGGAGTTGGAACATCGAGGCTGGAGGAGGTGACTGAGACAAGAGTGACAGAAGTGGCAACGCTAGTGGTGACATGTTTGGTTACGACGAGGAGGCAAATCAGAAGCTGAAGGATAGAGAGCTAGGATGAAAACGGGCGACAAGAGTGGAGGGGGTATCGTGCTGATGCGGTCATCAGCAGCGGCTTAACTGAGGGTCACAATAGTAAAAGGGGTGTTCGCGTTATCGGAGACGGTGAAGGTAGCGCTCCCTAGGAGTCCGGGGAGATGGATGCAATAGAATGTGAGGGCGGTGGGTATTGCGAGACTGGGTTGTCAAGGGCGAGCGGGCGATAAATGTGTTGGTGATGTGCGTTTCGACTCACTTCCCTGGTGAGGGAGGGCGAGGGTGCGGGTAGGTCACGCGAGGCAAGGAGGCACGATTGAAAAGGTTGAGGGGGTATCGGGACGAGGTGACAAGACGAGGGAAACGGGCTTTAGGAAACAGGGAACAGTGTCGCGGTAAACATGTTATGAGATCGACTAAGAAATAATCAATATTATTAAAATGACAGGGGGACCAACTTGTGACGGGGAGAGTAATTTTAGTAACGATGGTAATGGAGTTTCTAGAGAAACAAAATTAATTTGTGAACCTGTTTCGGTGCTTGGGGTGCGACGGAAGGACAAGGGAAAGAGGAACGATGCTATGGAAGAAATCTGATGATGATGTGGAGAAAGAAGTGGTGCGAAGGGGGATTGGGGCAGAACTGAGATGTGACTGCGTGTGATGGATTCAAGTGAGGCATTGAAAGGAATCTGTATCCGGACGAGAAAGTGCCAATGCCCCCTGAAAGGAGCCGAAGAGCGGTGGCAGGCAGAAGAACTGATACAGCCGCAGCGAAGGCAGGCTCCTTTACACTCTTCACGAGGAATTCCGATGAGGCCACAGCATCGAGTAATCGTCACATTAAAAATAATAAGTATACCTTAGCGATAATCCATATTGGAAAAGCACTTGACCTGAAGCGTTATAAGTGTAAAAATAGAGCGTAAAGTGAATTGTTTTTGCACGATTAATGGAAATACGTCCGACCTCTGGCGGCAGATTGTGTTTTATATATATATATATATGTGTGTGTGTGTGTGTGTGTGTGTGTGTGTGTGTGTGTGTGTGTGTGCAGAAACACACATCTGCCAGCTCGTAGTTGTAACTTGATCAGTGTTCACGAATCTTAGATCCTTCAGAAGAGTTTTCAGCCATGATTAGAGAAAAACGTCGTTGGGTGACATATCTGGGAAGTACGAAGGATGCTCCAATTTTGTAATGTTGTGCCTGGCAAGGGTAATTTTTTATCAATACTGATCGGTGAGATGGTACGTAATCGTTCAAATGAAATCAGGGGATCTTTCCCCATTTCCCGGTTGTTTTCTTCTTACTGTGCCTCTGAGGCACAGTACTGCCCTTAAACACGAATAACAAAAAATCAAAATTCATCAAAAAATGCTTATCTAACATATGACAATATGTTTATCATTAAATCCGTATTTGTACGCTCGTCACAATAAACTACAATATATGTATAGTTTCATTGGAATGAAAATATCCATGAAAATTGCATTGTAATAACTTCAACCCTTCTAAAACTGCAGGAGATCCTAATGTTACGTGACTATATAGTTCTATTTTGAAGGAAATGTTGTGTAAATGGCTTTATGGTATCGTGTTTCACGGTAATTAACAATTTCTGGGAACTTTTTGATGCTAGTAGTATTAACGCTTCCAAAAAGATGTTGCATCAGAGTTAGCAAGACACAGTGCCCCCACAGCAGAGAACAAATACCAAATTGCGTCATTCAGTTATAGATAAACATTCGATATTAGTCGTTCACTAAATGCGGCGGAAAATATGGCAACTCTATTACGTACAGACAAAGTTGGCGAATGAGCAAAGGCTCTACAGTGGTACACGCTAAGATGACTCAGACTACGAAAACTCTCTGCTGTAGTGCGATTTTTATCAAACTGCTTCTCAAGGCCCCTCTTCACAGTGGCTTAATGTCACTGCATTTCGCGTCTTTCTCGGTCGTGCCGCTAGATGTCGCATGATCAATCAGTGCTTGGTACGGTCGCAATCACGCGAAATGCAGTGCCATCATGCCACTGTAAAGAGGGGTCTTGAGAAGCACCTTTATAAAAATCGCCCTGTGAGGTGAAGGGAGGTGCTCGGATGACGGGTATCAACTGAGCGTCACCCTGCGCTCGCGTCCGAGACGGCGGGAGAGACGGAATGGCTAAGTAAGCTCAGAGACAGCATTGCTGTTGTCTCTGCAGCGACTTTGACGTCGTGGAATTCGAAACCTGACTTCGAGGAGGATTTTCGACATTGGCTTAAGCGCTAGGTCGAATTCATCCGCTGTCTGGAGAATTCTGATGGCCGACTGCTCTGATCGGTATTTCTCCGTGGGTTTTCCGATCAATACCAGGACACTACCTGAGCAACTGTGTCCTGAACCGAGGACGATTATCCTCTTCCCTTACTCACACACGTATACACTTAGAGGCATTACACTATCGCACGTATCTGGAGGCCTCATGTCAGCAGTTTAGTGCTTATTCCGGTTCGTGTGATACCCCTGTGGAGGAGACATCTGGAGAGAGAAATCCTCACAGTCTTACAGGTATTCCGGTGCCAGAAGTCACCATCCAGTGGGGAGGAGAACCGCCACCTCTCGAAGTATAACATTCACTGCACTAGCGGGGCTGATGATCATAGCGGTTGGCGTCACGGTAACAACAACCAATCAAGCGGCGGGAATGGAAAAGTTGTTAACGCAGCGAGCTAAACCGAAAAGGGACGGAGACGTTTTAATGGTGCGCGGAGGCAAATGGACCACGAACGACGAGAACGGACGATGAGAACGACGACGACAGAGAAGGCAGACGCGATAGTGATGGAGGAGGCCACTAGTGGCATTCGAAAAGGCAACGGCAGGGAAACAGTGGTTATGTAGAGGAGGCGGAAACAGGACTGTTTGTGGTGGTCGTGGGGAGAGATACGAAGAAGGTGACAAGAAACAAACGGAGTCGCTAGGCTGTCCCAGGACACGGATAGAAAAGGTTTATTCATTTGACTTTAATCGCAGAGACACTCTATGTAAACTGAACTGGTGACCTGATTTACACGCACCCTAGTTTTCTTTTCTTTTCAGTCTTTTCGGTTTAGCTCCACACTTTTCTCGGCTGCCATCTGTCGGCGCACAAAGAACACTTTTTTTTATATCTACTAAATTTTTCGAACTCTTAATGCCAGAACTGAAACATGATTTTAAGGATATTATTGAAGAATAAAAACTGGTCCTATATGCAAATTTTCGTTGATAAATGGAAGTCATTTCTGAGAAAATGTCGAATACATGATACACAAATGTCTACGAATAAATGTTAATACCTTTAGGGCATTCACGGACCAAAATGATTACTTTCGGACAACGAACAGGTAGTGTGAAATTACAAATCGAATACCTGCCATATTGTGTTTAGAATCTTCATACAGAAACATTTCAGTACATTTGTTCATTTATAAGAATATGTGTTTCGTTAATAATTCAACTTAAGTTAATTCAATATAATTCAAATTTTAATTCAAATTTAAAATCAAATATTAAAAAGAAGTAAAATGCTATTAATTAAAAATTATAATTCTTATCATACCTTCGTATATATAATTAAAATTATAAAAGGAGAGCTTTCTCTAGGAACTTTTCAAGAGCAATAACAGAACATTACTTTTATTTTATTATTATTATTATTATTATTATTATTATTATTATTATTATTATTATTGTCACCCTCTAATTCACAACTAGAGATGTTATGAACTTATTAGTTTGTTTAATATAAAATCTACTCCGTGTTGTAACCAACTTCCTAAGGATCGATCTAGGGACTATTGGTGCCTCTACAGTACTTGGCGCAAAATGTGGGCTGGTCCAAATAAAGCAACTTCTTGCTCTTCCCAGTATTTTGAGTAACCTGGGAGTTTATCATCCAAGTTCTTACTCAAATTTTGCTCACTGTCCTCTGTCCCTGAGCTCTGATAACTATCGGAACGAGCTGTGCTGTTGTCTCACATTCGACTTATCTCGATTTCCAAACTCTTATATTTACGACGTTTTATAACCTCCTTGGTTATGACGTTTTGTGAAGAAATAAAAAACTTGATCTCCATCAACTTGATATTAAGTTGACGGAAATGACGTCTTTTATTTCATGTAATTACGTCAACAATACCACATTAGAATTCCCACAATACGACGTTTTTATCGCACGGCTCAGCAATATCTACAAGTAGACAGATTTTTTACTCCATAACCTGAATAACATTTTTCCTATATAAATTTGTTGGTCGTACAATATTGGGCAGAGTCCAGGAGACGTGAGCGGTGTTGGTGAGTGTTGGAAGAGGTATAAAGTTCGGTGACAGACGAAGTTTCTTCGCGTGGCGACGCCCTCCCTCCCCTCCTCGGCGCGTCCTTTGGGATCGTCGCTGGCGTCGGAGGGGCGGCTGCCGGTCGAGTGCGGCGCGGGGAGGGGCGGGGAGGAGGGGGAGGCGACACGGCGCCGGTGGCGTCGCGACGCGTCGCGTCCCCAGGAGCACAGGCGGGGGTGGGGGGCGGAGGGTCGTGGAGGGGAGGGGGCGAGCGAGCACTGCAGAGCAAGCGCGAAGGAGCGACGCGCCGAGCCGCGCCTTGGCTTGTGGAACTAGTGGTACTAAAACAGTATGGACTTTCTCGCTCGTACTTTTGCGCAAAATTACGCGAAATGTACACAAATGTTCGAAAAATTATACATTCGAGAAGATGCCGAAACAATCTTGAATTTTTGCAATTTTCAAAAAATCAGACGTTTCAACAAAAATGAGACCTGCACCATTCTCTTCATGTAAAGTACCTCCCAAAATTAAAATATCGGTTTCAAATTCAAGGTGCGAGGACATCAGCCAGATAGATCGGGGAATATCAATTTTGGAGAAAATAAGCAGAATGGTTTAGCCGCTAGCGTTGTTCACAGACGGACGGACAGACAGACGTTTTGCCTTCATTCGCTTTTTCGGTATCAAGAACCCACAAGACGTGGATTCTTGCTACACCATGCGTTAGACCGTTTTATTCCATTGCATTGAATTGCCATGTGATATTTCTTTTTTATATTTAGGATCAGGATTTATTCACTTTTACGTTGCCAGGACCTGGCAATGACGGTGTTTCTCCCGAAAATTCGCCCTTTTTTCCGCAGAATTACATAACTTTCTTTCTATTGCGAAAACGTTAGCGAGAAAGTAAAACCGGATGTGTGAGCTGAGTCAGAATTATTATTATTAACTTTGCAGCGACTCTCACCTAGAGGTCATACGGTTCGAGAGGTGGCAGTGGTACGATTTAGACTCTAGCTGTTTTGATGGGTGGATTTCAGCGACTGTCTGGAGGAGAATGCTGATGACCGTACCTGATCGGTTGTTTTCACTTGTTTCTCTGGTCAGTTCTGAGGAACGCCGAAGCAATTCCCTGACAAACTGTACATACGCTCACACACCGCACACTCCCACTTACACGCACTACACACAACAGGGGACAAGACTTGCCCCGTTTGGGGCTGTGCCCCTCGCCCGGAGGGGGAAACCCTCCGCAAGGGGATGTGTAAGTCAGCACTAGATTTCATCTTTCAGCGAGGGACAGCACCTCCACCTTCTAGTATAAAAGATTCACTACACAAACGGAAATAGTGACAGTAGCATTTGACGTACCCGGAAACCTCAAGCAATTAACATGGAAACATTTTTCCAGTTGCACTGGGTGTTCACTGGCTTTGCCACAAGTTGGATGCCTTGCATTAATATTCATTCTCCGTGCGTATTATATGTTACGTCAAAAAATTATGCGTTTATCTCAGTAAAACAGATGATGAGACCGTCTTTTCTGCCATTCGTGTTTTCATTTAGCGCAGAAGATGAATTTATAAATGTCACAAGCTGCAATTTTCTGGAAGGCAAACCATATCTCAGTTCAGCTAATACACAAAGGTCTATTTTCAGTAAGTCGGGAGGCAAATATAGGCTCTCCCTTATGCTGTAACACCTATTGTGCATGTAAATAATCTTAATATATGTTTCCCTTTCACAAGCAGAACCCGGCATACATTGTCCTGCTCTCGTTTTCCCTCCCTCTCTTTCTCTCTCTCTCTCTCTCTCTCTCTCTCTCTCTCTCTCTATATATATATATATATATATATATATATATATATATATATATATATATATATATATTGTGACATACCTGGTGATGCCGGGTATTTTCACTGCAATACAACACTAAGAGAGGGTATCTTTTACGTGAATGGGTCCCCGGATAAGTTGGTGCAACGTTGGGGTGGTTAATCATAAATTGAAATACAATTATAAACAAGATTTATTTTAAATCAAATTTGTCATTTACATAATCAGACAACGTTTTTACACTCTGCCTTGGTACCAAGATTAAGAGTGAAATGCATTTCTCATACCTGCGGGGCCCCGATCGGATACCTGTGATGTTAGTAGAGCCGCTCGTGCCGACGGGGTTGTCGACCTCTGCTACTGCTGCGGGCCGTCAGCAGCGGATGGCGTGGTAATCGTCCACGGCAGATGCTCCAGCAATTCTTCCCCAACCAGGATCTTGATATCTCGGCTTCGCACCTTCCTCGGATCACTGTCCGTCAGTGGGTTTAATTACACAACCCGCGCCTACTCTGTATACTGGTCACAGTTCTGTACCGCGCAATTTCAAGAATGTTTCCACCTCGCCAACTAATAAGAATAACATCAATTATTCTACCAACACTAATCTTTCACTATACTGATACTTCTAATGTTCTATTTACACGTCAATTACCTTGCGGTTCTTAATAGCACATAAAATACGTCGCAATGTTATATGCGTCCGTACACCGGCGGAGAACTCTCGCCGCACGTCCGCACTCGTCGCCGCTCTCCTAACGTCTCTCTGGTCAGCGCTCTGCCAACCGCTCTCGTCCGCGATTCTCGTAACGAACTTTTGCACGTGCGCGGTGCCCAGTTCCAACCGAAATTCACACGCTAGCCTCCCGGCGGCGGTGGCACCGTCGGCGGAGGCAGCGGTTGCTCGCTGGCCCCGGCGCGCCGCACTCAGCGCGCGCACCGCGCAGTTCAAAATAGCAATTGGTTTCTTACACTAATGATCTAATTAGTGTAATGAAACACATATTCTGGGTTTCAATATATATATATATATATATATATATATATATATATATATATATATATATATTTCTTTTTTCCCTCTATCTCTTGTTTCCTCTCTCTTTTCCCTCTCTCTCATCTCTCCATCACGCTCCGCCTTCTCCTCCTGTTCTCTTCGACCTCGCCCCGCGCCACAGCCCAGCAACAACGAAGCCCAGGTGGATTGAGGATTGCATTTAACTGAAACGCCATCTTTTGATGCAGAGCCATCTAGTGGAGAGTAACAACTAAATGAACAGCATAGACACCTTCTCGATAAAAAATCAGCTTTGCCAGCTTTCATAGAGATTGGTCAAACGGTGTTGGAGTTCATCTATCTCGATCATACCAACATATATTTTTATATATACGGATTGCGCAAATTTGTTTCTTCTGTGATTACTATGAGAATGTAGCGCTATATACTTTTGAAACAGAAAACTACTCATGCGATGTATTCTCTCCGTATTTTCACACTGTCTTACAATCATTAGATGCAGTGATTGCAAAAATAAAAAGATCTTGAAAATCAAAATTTAGATAATCGAGTTTTATAACCTTTCATCATTCCTTCTCTGCTTGATAATGAGTCAATTCAAGGGTGAAAAATGTATACAATTTAATTAAGTTTGAATTTTAATATAACTTAATAAGTACTCTAGCTCCTTATAATGAATCAAGATGTTACAAAAAGACATTTACAATAACAGTGTCATAATTTAGATTAGAGATAGCGGTACAATTTTATAAATTTTAAATTTTCTGCACATTTTATTACTATCAGATCAGTTGTTTAATCCCAGGTTTGAGTTCATTATATTTTACATTTTTCGTAATTCGCTTGCCTTCGAAACCCCATAACCTACCCTTTAACATAACTCATAAGCTACTGGTGTAAATTTTGCATCCTCCGAAATGTTGAGAAACGTTCGAAAGGGGCTCCAAAGTTCTCACTTGATTCACGTTTTGAATACATCAAATCCAACACACGTATTGTAGTTATTTTCTTGGTGCACAAACCAAATAATAATAATAATAATAATAATAATAATAATAATAATAATAATAATAATAATAATAATAATAATAATAATAATAATAATAATAATAATAATAATAATAATAATAATAATAATAATAATAATAATAAGAGATTGAAGCGCCGATCAGATGGCCGAGATCGCTAAGGCAGTAGTGCCGGAGTGGTTTCGGACCAGAAGATCGCGGGTTCGAGTCCCGCCTCGGGCATGGGCGTATTTGTGTATGTCTGTATGTGTTGTCCTTTCACCCCCATTATCATCATATCATCATTTCATCTTCCATAGCCCCAGGGCTAACAACCGTGGGGGATAAAAATCGGATCCAGCTAAAATGCTGGTCCCCCCCAAAAGTTGTTGCAAGCACCTGCCACCGCGATAATAAATAAAAACTGAGCCACGGTAAAGGCAGGATGCTTGCATGCGTGGTCCTAGTCGGCCGATTAACGAAAAAAAAATAGATTGAAGCATTGAAATCTTTTGTAAAATCAACCTACTGTATACCATTCGATGTCTTTATTTGAAGAACAGCAATAAGCCTTAAATCATAGGCCACTACACCTCTCTCAAGGATGCAAAGGAGAGCAGATTGAATAATAATGTGAAGACATTTTAAGCAAAATCAACACATAATAACGCAAACATATTCAAGGGCTTTAAATAACAAAAAGGAATTGTTCATCGAGTGTGAACTCCGCACCCAACATCACTCACAAGGAAAACCCACGAACCGTTTGGCTTCCCTTCGCCGGCAGCACGTGTGACGAGCGCGAGTGGCCACTGGCGGTCGGTCTGAGCCATCGCAGCGCGGGGGGGGGGGGGGCACTCCGATCCATCGATCCGACTCGCCGCAGCAGCCGCAGCGCCGCCGCCGCCGCCGCCGCCGCCATTGCCACCGCCAGCGCCGCCGCCAGCCTGGCAAGGCCGCACAAGGCCGCCGCCAGGTCACGCAACGCTCTCCCCCCACCCAGGCGATTCCTCTGCGGAGCTGGCGCGATAAAGAGAGCTCGCCCAGAATGGTGAGCGGTGCTCGAGGAAGCACAGGTCAGTTCCGCAAGGGGGCGCGCTTCTGTAATGAACCTGCTGGGTGCCTCCGCACTGGCTCTGGCCGGGCGTCCTAGGGTTCCGATCCCGACTGCGTCGGACTTTCAGACATTCGCTACATAGCTAGGTCGCCCCAGGGATGGGTCCAAAATAAATCTAATTGGACATGAAGAAAGTCAAGTAGGGTTTGATGATTACGGTTCGAGGGATAGTTTTAGATTTTCCTACAACATGCAGCCTATTTCTATTTTTATTGCAGGATGTAAAGCAATTATTAAACCAGTAGAACGAATAATTTATGTAGTTTATGGAAACTATGTCATTTTCTTCTGATATATCGTCCAAGATGGTTTGTATATCTGTATACGAAAACAGCAGTATCAATCAGTCGTATGTCGATACCCACGTGTTAGGATACGTGAATCTTTAAATATCATTAAATGTTATCCGGCAATACTATAATATTTAAAGTGAAGAAGAGTTATTATATTACTGAATTTACGTATGAGCAAGGCAGGGCAATCATAGCAAGGAAATGAATATATTATATTTTATGTAAAAATATAAATATAAACGTTCATTATTGATATTGTCATGTAGTGAGAAATGATTAAATAAATAGTACAAAACCTCTTCAATATGCTGAAACAAACAGCAGCAACTTAACAAAAGGTCATGGACCGCGCGCCATCTTTCCTTCCTCATCCTTGACCCCACCTCTCCCTTTACAATCACGCACACACACTCACACGCCCTACACTACCACATTTGTTGACAGACCATCGAGATAGCTTGACACGACCTCTCGTTGGGGGTGGTACACACAGGGAGGAAACTACAAACAGACGTGTCGGTTTGCGTCGGCTCCCACGTTCCCAGTGGGGAGGCATTCCGCCACCTTGGGGTTGTAACAGGAATTACACTAATGCCACTGTACTTGACGCGTCCGGTAACACTAAATAATAATCAATGAAACAATGGTGTCGGCGTCGATGTTGCGGTTAGCGTATCGAATTGTTATACCCAAGTTGGCGGGTTCCCAATCGAAGCCGTGGATTTTGAAGGGCGAGAAAATCCTTCGTACGCCTTCCTTCGGAGGAGAAGTAAAGCCGGCTGGCCCATGTTAGTAGATATACTTGCATGTAAAAGACCCTCAAGCCTAAATGAAGTCTCTAAGATAAATTCAAATCGCCTGTTTCGTTGCCCAAGAAATACCTCCTATCTCCTCAAGTGGCTGAGAGGAGCGTAGCGAAATTAGTGTGGTCAGACGGAAAAGCGGGCGTGAATGCTCGAGTCTCGCCTCGTAAAAAAAAGGCATCAATTCAATTCAAACAATCAGAACAATGCAACGCATGTACAACAATATTTAAAGGATTAATCGATATTTTCTAATAATTACAAAATGGAAAAGTAAAACTGAATAAATTATTTGGATTAAAAGGTGTCCTTGCAAACAATTTCAGTTATTATATGCCCTAATCTCAACGACTTAAATTCAGAATTGGAACGAAAAAAATTTAAAGTATCATTTATAAAATACAATAAATAATTTTAGTTTGGTAAATATTGGTGAAAAGTTATATTTTTTAACTTGAAGTAGGGAAAAAACAAAATTAATGAAGTTTCATTACTGATGGAAGAGGTGCATTTCTGCCAAGTTTGGATCAGTGCAAACTTCAGGGCTAGACTTGCTTGGGCCTTCCTATAGGCAATGCCGTTTTCTGTTCTTGTTTTTTTTAATTTCCTAAAGGTGTTCTTTTTGTTTTTTATGGCTGTCGTACATTCTGCGTTCCACCATGGGACTTGTTGTTTTTTAATTATTCCTGTGTTTTTCAGGATTAACTTTTCAGCTGTTGTAATGATCATATTAATACGCTCATTGGTTAAACTGTTGAAATCCTGCGGGTTTAAGTTGCCAGGTTTCTTTATTTTCTCAATATTTATGTTAATATCGTGTTGAAATTGTTTCCATTTTGCTTCATGTATAATACATTTAGAATATCATTAACTTCAACAACAGGACTCTGGTACAAAGTAAATGCCATTAGTGGAAGAAGATAAACTAATATTCCCAAATTTCTTATTGACAAGAATGGTGTAAAATATTCTGGCCTTCCAGCTTTTAGTAATATACTTGCTAATACGCTTGCAAATAATTCTAGCAAGAACAATTACGACCCACATTTCTTACCTTCAATCTCAAAACAATTTTAGCATTTTATTCATGCTAAATAAATGTAAAAACTCAGAAACTGGACCAGATAATATACCAAACAGCAGGGTATATTAAAGAAGGTGTACAGTCTGAATGCTTAATCAAAACATATAAGGTATTAATGCAGTCCAAACTGGATTCTGGGGCAGAAATGTATAACTCAGCTTCGAAAAGTATATTGAAAATACTGAATCCAATAATCAACAGTGCTTGTCGATTAAGTCTTGGTGCTTTTAGAACTATCCCCTGCAACAGATTACTAGTGGAAACAAGACAAATACCACTTGCACTCAGACTAAACTACAATGCCTAAATTATGCAAATTCAACGTTTAGTGTGCCACCCAATCCCACAAACCCAACTGTTTTTCAACGTCGAAAAACAACCATATATGATGCATATCCACAATCCCCACTACCCCTGATAGAAAAAACTCATTAAATTCATGGAGTACTTCATCATTGTTAAACCACTAAATTCATGGCACCCAAAAAGACATAAAAAACGTTTCAACGACTCTTGTTTAAAGTATTGGAACTCACAATGGAAGATGCAGTCATCAAAACTACATCAAGTAAGAAACTCAATTCTGAAACCAGGTCTACCAAAATCAAACTTCAAAAGAAGAGAAGAACTCGACATTACAAGATTAAGGATCGGTCAATTTCACCTAAATTACTGTCATATGTTCAAAAAATCCAACCCTGAAACATATCCTAAATGTGGCGCTACCGTATCTACTCATATTATCCTCAAATGCAGAGGTCTCTATAATGTTAGGAAATCGTTGAAAAAATAAGGCAGCTTATACACACTGTTCAAACCAGAAGGTTGAAAATAAATTGAAATTACAAGAAATAAGCAAATTGATTAATGTAATATAATAACGATATAATTGTTATGATACAGTGATGTACTTCATACGATGTTACGGTACAATAGTTTGTAATAGTTGGTAATGTACTGACGTAAACATAATGAGGACGCTGATGACCTCGGTTGTTATAAAGCGACCATAATGAATGCTTTTTTTTAAATTAAAGAAGAGAGGATACTAAAATATATTTCAATGTTACAAGTAGTATTTTTTATTAATGTAAATGCAATTATTAAATTACAAATGGCCTCTCACCAAATTTAAGGTTTAGATAATAAGAAGCAAAACTGACAATAATCTTGAGCAATTGCTGCTTTCTCGAAGTCAGAAATTCGGTTATCAAGGATGTGGTCTTGCGTGGTACCTTGTGTGGATAGAACAGAAGAAGGGCCGGAGGCCTAGTTTTCAAGCTCGGTTTTCGAAAACTTTACGAGACTTTACGTAAATAACCTCTACAAAACACCCGTTTTCACCCGGACCCCGACTCAGCCACATCGATTGAGAAAAATCTCTTATGGTGAAAATTCTGTAGAAGTTAGACGCTAGTGTTTTTCACAAACAGACAGAGACGGACAGAAAAGTACACTTTTTTGGTTACAGAGAAACCTAAAAGAAGTATTTCCCTTAAAGTGTTGGCATAAATATTTGGAGCATTACAGTACGTTCTTTATTCTAAATAAAAGAGAATGTAAATGTGTATTTTCCCATGCCTGACCTTTCTGCTTCACTCACCGAACTAATAACTAGTTCGGCGTGGTACCTCCGGCGCATAGTTTAATGTTGATTTTTTACTTTCTCGCTACGGGTTCAGAGAAGGATCTTTATTTCAGAGCAGAGGTAACGAAAAATGTATTAATTATGTTACCATATTTAGAAAAAACTCTCAATTACTTGGTGTAGCCAGAATCCATGTTTTGTGGGCACTTGATACCGAAAAATTGAATGACTGCGAAACGTGTCTCTCTGTCCATATGTGAACACTAGTGGCTAAATTGTTCAGTCGATTTTCTCCAAAATTCATATTACCCAATCAATCTATCTGGTGTCCACGCCACTTGAATTTGAAGCCAATATTTCAATTTTGGAGTGTACTTTACATGAAGCCCCTGGGACACTCTCTAAGTTTTTTAAAAATAATGGCTCCATCGTTTTGGATTAAATTTTGCTCTTGTATAGTGCGAAAGGCGTTTAAGATAATCGTGCAGGTCTCATGTTCGTAAAAAATTGATTTTTCGAAATTTTGAAAACTTTTTCGGATTCTTCCTGTCACTAAAATATTAAAGATACGTTTTTTTTTTCATTTAATGAAATATGATTCTTTAAGATAGATTTTGAAATAAGGGCAAGTACCATTTTTCGAAAGTTTTAGTATTTTCGCGAAATTACGGGAGATAAAGTACGTGTTGATTTATCACCTCTAGTTTTCTATAAGTTAATAACAAAGATATTTTAAAGACAATGGGACACCACTATAGATACCTGAAATTGTCAAAAAACGTTTCTTTCTAAAAAATTTCCAGAATATTTTAAAAATAATTAGGGTAAAATATTACCAAATGATTTTTGTCTACAATGAGCTCTTGATAACCTCTGTACTCGTATTTGCTTTAAAACGCCTCCAAAGTACGTTGTGTGTGTAATTCTCCCCATTAGAAGTACTAGTTCCCCCTTTAAAGTTTTTTGATAAGTCTCTTAGAAGATTTTTTTTAAGAATCATAAATAATTATAATTTCCTCTCCAGTAGAACGAGATGCGTCGAATGACATCCCATTTGCTCGGAATGGTTATCTGAACGAAATCCGTGCGTGATGGGCGGTCACTCTGCTTTTAGTTGATTATTATACATAAGATTTCTTCTATTTCACTCCAAAGAAAACTTTGTTTCTTTGTGTCTAGAAGCCAGTGATATCTGTACTAACTGCACCGGTACCCCAGTACTCCCTTCGGTCGCCATATTGCGGTTGGGCAAGACACAAGCCCAGCGTATGTGTTCTATAAAGATCAGTACGGTTATTGGAAGAGCGTTAACACTTTCTAGTGTAAAAAATCAGTACGTATTACAACATGTGATCGAGAAAGTTAAATTATATCTAATAATTAGTATTTTCATGCAAGAAAGTATTCTGAGGCCTTTCTAAACTAATTTAAATAGAATCATGCAAGACGTTAATTCTTGAAGCATTACCTTACATTTGCAATCCCAATGCTATTTTCTTATGTAGAACATGGAATTTACCTGCTTAGGAACATGAAGTGAAATCTGGTGAAGAATTGAAAGAAATTCGTAGAGACAATAAATTGTCAATTTAACAATTCATGCAAATGGATGAAGGGATGATTATAGGAAATTAAACTTAAATAATACATCATATAACCTACATGAAATATCGTTTGATGCGTTACTAAAGAGAATATTTCATTGAGATACTAACACTTGTCTAGTCCCCATGACTTTTTTCTAGAGAGAATTTTTTACCGTATGTTTTGAGCCAAAATGTTACATTCTTGCTTGCAATTTTTTTGCTAGTGTTTCGAGTTCTAAGATATTAAATTCGCAATGAATATTATGAGGTAGTTGTCGTAGGGGTAACTTAGAAAACACTAAAATTCTAAAATATTCTTTTGTTACATACCACAAATTATCACAAGTAATTTGAACATTGTTTCAGACTGCACGTCAACTTTAAAAACAGTGTCTGATGTTTGAACAAAACTCACGTGGATCACATCTCACCATGCACATCATCTAGTTCAGAGAGTATATATCTAGTTTCTTGCCCAACGACAATGTGGCGAAGCCCGTAATGAACTGACACGCTTTTTCCATGCAGAAATATGAGAGTCAGTCATTTAGGTAATTAGTATAATAGTTTAGCCCATTAATATAGAATTCACTGCTACAGGCCACCCGATTAATACTCCCTGAGCCGTCATGACGTCGTGACTCTTTCAACAACGATCTCCATTACTCGAGCATTGAATTGAAAGACTTTCCTCTTCAGTTTCCTATGCATTTTCACATATATTCTTTATAATTATTCATACAACCCAATTTCTAATTGACCCATAACCACACAGTTTCTACCAATTTACCAAACGTTTAGTAAACATTTGTTGTTAAAAATTGCTTTGAAAGGTTAATTTACGAATACGTGATTCTGAGCTACCTTAGATTATATGGTTTAATTTTTTTCTTAATTCGTTTAATTACCTACAAAGCGTAAAATGTATAAATAATTCAAAACATGTTAACGATGAAGATAAATCTGGCATTCTATTTCTTTTAATGACCTGGAAGACATTTGTCATTTGGTAACATGTAATGTTAATAATTTACAATTAACAAAGAAACCATTGTAGTAAGTAAGCAAAGTAGTTTCTTTAAGGTGTGCATTCCGTAACTAAACTAAAGCAAAGGGTTAATTTTGTGTGAAATATAACTTTGACGTGTTGTCTCTTAAACAACAGAAAATGAAAAATGTCTAAACGCACTTTAAAAGCTTCAACTTTAAGTTATTTGCTCGTACAAGTTCAGGGCTGAAGGTGTTGTTATACAACAATGGCTTTAATACAGAGAACTCCAGCGAAAACAGATTAAATGATCGTTCTCTCCCTTAATGGATTTTGTCACAAGCTTTGTTTAGGTTCATTGAAGGTCGTTAGCTTTGAAGATGAGCTCGTAAACCGCATCGAGGAGAGAAAATTAGTATCCTCGAACTTCAAAGGAAAACGGCCACATTTTTATAGATGTGCACACAGTCATCAGTATCCGAGACTACGTTAATGTGCTTTGACGTAGTGCAAAGATCTTTGTATAAATAGGTAATGTTCAACGCATTATTACTAAAAATCCTCTTACTGATTTATGATTTTGAGAACGATATTAATCATCATATTTCTGAAATATCTCTTTAAAATTTCTTGCACATCGTAATCGCAATAGTTTTGATTGTAAAAACGTCTTGCAATAGCTTTTGTGTGACACATTCTTTTACTGAATAAATTTGAACTGTTATGCGTACTTTATGTGGTTGTACTTATGCGTACTTTATGTGGTTGTTTTATTTCATGAAAAACATGCCTCCAAACACGCTCGGATCCAAGAGGGAGAAAAGAGGGAAATTACTCCTCCCTAACATTTTTTAGTAACTATAATTTTGAACTTGCTACGAAACGTTCTAGCAAAACTATTTTCGGATTATAATTAAAACGAATCAAATCGTATTGCAGCATGTGCTGAGTGTAACCTGCGACTTTATACAAAATCTGTAATACACACACACACACACACACACACACACACATATATATATATATATATATATATATATATATATATATATATATATATTTGACAAAAACATTTTGAATTTCCCCTCTCAAAATTCATCTCTCGATCCGTTCCTGCCCCAAATATTTTTTTACTTCAAGTTATCGGACAATTTGTCAGATAAGAAAACAATGTTGAGTGGATAACTACGGCGTTTATACTCGGATTTTTGAACCAGGTGGCATTGATCTTAATATTGTACTATTGTAATGGTTCTTATACTCCCATTAATAAATTAAATGGGGAGAAATACAGAAATATAAATTAAATATACATTTTTTAAGGACCCATGATTCGGCGGTATTAACTTATTCAAACGCTACCAATTTCAAAATAAACAAATTTAATAATAATAATAATAATAATAATAATAATAATAATAATAATAATAATAATAATAATAATAATAATAATAATAATAATAATAAGAAGAAGAAGAAGAAGAAGAAGAAGAAGAAGAAGAAGAAGAAGAACTTCACATAACAAGTTGCAACTAAAGGAAGAATACCGAAAGTCCTTTCGTTTCTTACGCCCAACTCTCAGTTCACTTTACTTCACCTTTATCAAATATTTCAGTTTATATATTTATACGAGTAACTCCATTTACATCCCCAGCTCTATGTACGTTCATTTCTCGTCTGTCTTTCAATACATCTACATTCCGTCTGTTCTTCGACACCTCGTCTGTACTTCGAGACGTCCAACTTTCGTCAGGTTGTTGATTTTGTTCTTCTTGGTGCTTCCGAGCCCCTGGAAGCTGTCGTTGAGTCCCACTTGTGACTTACATCACAACTGCATGCAGAGTTATGAGCTAGTTGTGGGCTACTTCTGCATTGGACTTGTGCTGGCTCCAAGCCAAGAAATATTGAAGTGACTCCCACTATGTGTTGGAACATTGTTAAAACCACCTACCAATGCATCTAACTCAAATCTTCCAAAATTTGACTTACACTTTCCTCTCAACTACTCAAATATTAAATTTCAATACAATAAATAGAATGAATGGTATAATCTATTATATTTTTTTCATTACCTCATTTTTCAGACCAACTACAAACAATACATCCTTGCGTCATGTATTTATAGATGGCGGACCGAAGACACCGAGTATGTGAAGTTTAAAGATTGACTATTTTTTAAATTTTGAATGGGTATTAATTAATACGCGTTTCAATTACCTTTTAGAAACATGTTTAACACTGTGTTTACAAAGAATAGCGATTGTATTATTCCAGAATTTATAAACCACCTCAATGAAACAGTTTTGGAGAATAAGAACTACATGAAACAATATTTTTGGAGCTTTTTATTTTCAGTACAGTGCTTAATTTCTCGTAATATTTGATTGTGACATTTCAATAGCTTGTCCAATGTAAATCCTTTGGTCCAGTTTGTTCATATTATTAAGTTAAAAAATTACTTTCGTGTATACATACGTTTACGCGGAATACCTACGGTTTACCAATATCCGTAATATAGAGAACGATTAGAAATGATGCTGAAAATCGAATTGTGAACGAAAATATACGTATTTGGAATCCCCTGGTTCCATCCACCTCTCCGTCCATCCGCCTTTCCGTCTGTCCGCGAATTAACCCTAACGTCTAAACTACTTATAAACTTTTTTCCAAAGTGAATAATATCCTGTCAATCTGACTCCAAGCTCAGCGATTTTTAAAAACATATATAATATACAACATTTTAATAACATTTATAATATTAATATTAAGGATATTTTACACGAAGTCCTTGAAATATTTTCAAAATTTGCTTAAAAATTCCCCATTTATTTCTACAAATTTCTTGTATGATTCTGTAAAGTAAAATACATTTATAAGTTATTAATATTTATAAAGAAAATAAATTTTTCTTTGAAAATGAGCTCAAAATTCCACATTTTTAGAAACTCTCAAAAGACACTTACTCAAAAATGGCTCCAAATTTGTGTCAACTTTTTATACTGAGTAGTGTCAAAATACCTCTCAGAATATTTTGAAAATATAATTAAAATATGTGGACGTACTACCATTAGAAAGATAGATAAATACAAAGAAATATAGACAAATGTGTGACATTGGTAACTGGAGATTACGGTAAATGCGAATAAAATTAATTTAGGTAATATATGTGAAATATTAGAAAAATATTTTCATTCAAGAAAATATGTTCACGTATGTATGCATTGTTTGATAGACAAAAGAACTTAGATTTGCAGCTCTGATACAAATAGAATAGCATCGAAATAAGAAGCCAACAATGAAAAACAAGAGAGGCGAGGAGAAGACGAGTTACCAGTACGAATGTTAAGGTAGTTTAGTTAAGTTAGTTATTATTTGTGTTTTATTCGTTGTATCAACAGTGGAGCTGCGATCATGGTCTGCTACATTATTTCAGTAGTATACATAACTTTTGCGGTTCTCACACGCAACCTATCTTTATAAATGAGGTCTCTAAAGAAAGAGAATTTCACGGAGACGTGACGAATTGCACTTTTAATTTAAAAAAATGAAGTATCTGTTTTAAAAAACGCATCTAAATAGTCATGATAAATGCAACCCACAGCACTTAGTCAGCTATATCGTTAAGTAACTCCTAAACAAAGCGTTCTTGGGCCTTAAACACTAAAACTTTGAGACCAAAATCGTCTAAGAAACGTTTCTCATACAATTATCTATAGGATGAGATATTTTTGGACATTCTATTAAATTTTTGCTGGTTCGGTACTTATCGATACCAATATCTACATTTCAACCCTTAGTGATGGTGGCCATCTTTGTGACGTGATTTATAGAAGGATTCCGCTATCTTATACTATTTACAAGTTCTGTGTACACCGTTGTTTGCGCACACTGACGTGGTTTATTTGCATAATTATTAATTCAAGATTCGCTCTCGCAGCAACAACTAGAAGTACCATTGATAGTTGCGATGAAGATTGTTTCTTAGGCGTGTACTTAAACATTCATTTCCGTTTTTCTGAGCTCTGTAAGTGCTGTGTACCTAATTGTGGAGGGATCTGGGTGTACACTGACGAGTGAAGATGTATGTTGTTGGGTTTGGTTATACCTGTACCAGTATTTTCGTTATCGGCAGTAATTCGGTGAAATTTTGAAGTTAGCGTGTTCAGCCACGTAGCTTTCTCAAGAGTAAAAACCTTTTTTTAATATTTTGTGACTATCACGAAAAGGTAATTGTCAAAGAAGATTGAATATTTACTTCAAATGTTGTTTAAAAGAAGTGTGAATAGTTCAAAGAACATATCTGTATAATACTGAAGAAACCTTTATTGAATTTTTTTTTCAACATCAATTGCAGTTTTTTAATTTTTGTTTGATATTCTGAAGTTAAATTTATACATTTTCTAAAAAATAAAAACGTTTCATTTACAATCTTCATTTTTAATGGAATTGATAAGGAAAGGGTGGGGAAACACATGCGATAGTGCTCGCACGGGTACGTGGGTCGAGTATAGGTGTTGTGGTGAGTTATCGTTGGCATTTCTAATGAAATAATTATATGCGTAGTCATTGCCAACAATATTATTGCCAATGACGACGCATATAATTATTTCACGTGGGTTGAGACCAATGACTTCAATTCACAACCAATGAAAGTTCATTTTACCCACAGTCGAGTGGTTTTAGCCCCAGCTACCTTCCGTTACGTAAAATTATAATACAGCAATTTCTGCCCACATTAACTCAACTCAGCCATGACCCGTAAAATGCGTTCCGGACCGTACATCCGGGGACTGCGATACTTTTCCCTCGCCGCCCGGAAGTATTACTCACCGAGCGCGGGCAGCGTCCAGTGCATGGCTGCGTCGGGTGCGGGCGAGGGCGTGCGCGTGGGCGAGGGCGAGGGCGAGGGCGCGGCTTCCTCCCTGGGGCTCTGGCGTGGCGCGGCGGGCGTGGCGGGAGCGGCTACTGGGGCCGCATGCCTCCCAGACGGCGCGGCGCGCTCCTGCCGCGCGGTGCGTAGTGCGGCACGTGGGGAGGGGCAGGCGCTCTGCACACGCAAACAGCAAAGCACTCAAAACGCTAATACCACTAGTAAGACTAACAAGAACAGTCTCGCAACGTAAAATAAGGCATTAATTCAATTCAATTCAATAACAAATATAATAACTGTAATAACAATACTAATAACAATAACAATAAAAACACTAATAACAGTAGTAACAATCATATAAAACGAATAATACTCATTATGTATTATATTAATTATGTAATAACAAAATAACTGTAATAACAATGATAATAACACTAATAACAGTAAAAACAATAATAATAAACTATATCACATTTCCAATCCGCAAACGAATTGAAAGAAAAGTATGCAGCCTCTGAGCGTGAGAAAGATGACTATTGTTTTGTAAGACACCCCAAAACACGCGAAATTCAAAAACAAAAAAGTTTCGATTTTAACAGAAAAATGCAAATAGTTATTCCTGCTATTTTCAAACTGCGCTTACGGAATTAATTCTCATTATCATGTCAGCGCCTCTCTGCTTGCGAAACAACTGACGTCATGCGACAGCGTGTTTCCAAGAAAAACGCAGCTCGTCATGAAATATTTGTTATTCAAATATTGCGCTATGAAAACAGCAACTTCTTTATATTCTTGAGAGGTAAAGAGTTATATATAAGTATAATATTTCTTTACCTCTCAAGAATATAAAGAAGTTGCTGTTAATATATATATATATATATATATATATATATATATATATATATATATATATTAGGCTGTATCGAAATAAATAGAAGTCATTGTATTAGTGGAAAAAGAAGTTAGTTTTTGATGCAAAAACATCCGACTTGCTACTAGATACGAATCCAGAAAAAACGTGTTTTATGACTTATTTGTCTTTTGCGTATCATCCTAGAATTTGGCGTTGCGCAGTCTAAAAATTATTTAACGACAATTTCTAAAGGGTTTTCAAACCATTTATAAATTGAAATGAAAAAAGTATGAATGAAATGCCTCTTATTCAAATATCACCACCCATTTTACCCACTTCGCTGCTCTCTCATGAAGTTTCCTGCTTCCTCTCTCCCTGAGAACTTATTAACAACTCTCAGTGCACTCTACGTATGTCAAACCGTTCCAAGTGTCTTTGCCCCTTCGTCTTTTGGCCCTGCAAGGCACTTCCTCTCCACTGCTCTCCCATCACGAGAGTCCCTCTCCGTGCGCTAGTTCAAGTCTCAGCTCGCGAGCTGAGTCGGGGCGGCAGAGAGAGCGCATGCTCGCCAAAGGCTACTTGGGCAGGACTGCTCCTACTCCTATTTTAACGAGTCAATATGCAATGAAGGGGATATATCTGACATAAATAAGGCGTTTATGTAAACGGTCTACTTGGAACTAAAATGCAGTTTATTGACTTCCGTAGAAAATCTTCTTCTTCACTTCATGGATTAGGCTACTGCCTGTTCCGTCCTCACAGTTTCTCTCCATCGTTTTCGTGGCCTTCCCACGTCTCTTCTTCCTCTCGGCGCGTATAACAAAGCTGCTTTGGGAAGTCTGCTATCACTCATCCTTTCCACATGTTCTACCCATCTTTGTCTATATTCTTGCATTCTAGTATTAATTGATGTCACTTGTAACTCTTTTCTTATTTCTTCATTTCTTATTCGGTCTTCTCTTGTGCATCCTTTTATTCTTCGCAGAAATTTCATTTCGCTACTTTGTATTGTTGTCAGTGTTTTTTGTGTTAATACCCAGCTTTCGCAACCGTAGAGTAATGTAGGAACTGCCATGGTATTGTAAAATTTGATTCTTGTTTCCGGTCTTGTCTTATTTTTTAAAGTGTTGTGTATCGTTCCACATATTTTTTGATATTTCGTTAATTTATTGTCAATATCTTTATCTTTTCCATAACTTATTTTACACCCTAAATAATTAAAGGAGAGAACTTGCTCTGTAATTTTGTTTTCAATGACAATTTTTGACCTTACTGTGTCCTTCCCCCCGAATGCCATCACTTTTGTTTTTTCTTTTGATATATTAATGTCATAGCTTTTGCAAATTTTATTAAGGCGGTGTACTACTCTCTGTAGTTCGTCTTCTGTTTCCTGGATAATAACTGCGTCTATACGTAAGCTTCCGCGGCTTGAATCCATGAATTCTCGGCTATCCGGGAGACGCCGCGTCGTTGGCTGGGGTGCCGACGTTTCGCCTGACATATCGCAGGCTTCCTCAGGGCAGCTTCACTTCACCCGGATAGCCGAGAATTAATAACTGCGTCATCAGCATAGAATAAAATCGTTAATATCTCTTCTTTGGTCATTCTTATACCAGTGTCAACTTTCTGTTTTAAAGACTTACTTATGTCCTGTACATAGATATTAAATAATGTAGGTGATATAGGACAACCTTGCTTTACCCCTTGATTTGTTATTATCTCTTCAGATACTGTTTTTTCCTATTCTTATTACTATTTTAGTATTTTCATATAGGCTTTTGACCACCTTTATTAGATGTCGTGGATAGCCTTGTTTTTCCATGATGTATCAAAGTTTATCTCTATTTACACTGTCGAAAGCTTTTTCGAAATCTATAAATGCTAGATGAGTTTGCAGGTTATATTCCCTTCTTTTCTCCAATATTTGTTGTACTATGAAGATGTTATCTGTGGTCGATCTTCCTTTCCTGAAACCATTTTCTCCCATCAGTACTTCTGCAATACTTTTCAGTCTTTTATTTACTATTCTGGCATCCAATTTATATATGCAATTGAGCAAGCTTATCCCTCTATAGTTTTTACATTAGTTTCGGTCACATTTTTTAAATATCGATATAACTTCTGCTATTTTCCACTCCTCTGGTATTTTACCTTTTTGCCAGCATTCGTTTATTATGTGTAACAGTCTCCATAACAACACCATTACACCATATTTGAACAGTTCTGTATTTAACTTATCTCTTCCTGAAGCTTTCCTGTTTTTCATTGTTTTCAATTCCTCTTTCAATTCATGTATGTCTATCAGATCGACTGTCTCATCCTTTTCTTGGCAATTTCTTGTTGTTCTTCATTTTTGCTTATTTTCCTGCACCAAAGTTCTCTATAATGCCTTATCCATAAATCTTTGTTTATCATACCTATTTTTGGTACATCTTTTTGTTCTTTATTTATATGTTTTAGAACTTTGTAAGCAATATTTTGTCTTCCGTGTATGTCATGTTCTACTTGGCTTATAAATTTATCCCAAGACTTTTAATGTACTGTTCTCACGATTGTGTTAGCTGCATTTCTTTTTTCTTTATATGTTTTTCTTGATTCCTCATCTTTTTTTGGATCCATTGTAAATATGCTTTCTGTTTATCCTTTACTGCTTGCGCTATTTCTTCATTCCAGATCCGTAGGCCCTTTCTACTTCTGATTTTATTTTTCTTCCCTAGGGCTTCCATTGCAGCTCTTTGAATACATTCTCGTACGTTTTCCCATTCTAAGTCTAGGTTGTCTTCAGTTGGTTTTTCCAGAAGGTACTTCTGGAGTCTGCCTTGGTAGAGATTTCTTACACTTTCTTCTTGAAGTAAATGTATTTTATATACTTCTTCTTGAGGTATTTTTTGTCTGGTTCTAATCTTTCTCCATTTGGCCCATATCCTAAAATCAGCTATTAAAATATAGTGATCTGAGCCTATATCGCATCCTCTAAATACTCTCACATCATTCATCTGAGGTCTTAGTTTATCATTTATTAAAAAGTAGTCTATTATCGATCTACATCCTCTAGCTGTCCATGTGTATTTGTGAATATCTTTCTTTCGAAAGAAGGTATTTGTCACTTTAAGATGATTCATGCTGGCAAATTGTCTCAGCTCCCGACCGTTCATGTTTATATAATATTCTCCACAATTTCCTACAATATCTGGGATTGGCGAGTTTCCCACTCTAGCATTTAGATCTCTACATACTATTAAGTGATCGTTTTTATTAGTTTTGTGTACTTCCTGTTGTAGTTGTTCATAAAATGTTTCTGTGTCTTCTCTCCTACCTTCTTCCGGAGCATATACTCCTATGATTGTTAGATATCCTCTACATATTTTTATACGAGCTTTTATTATTCTTTCATTTACAAAGGTGTAACTTTCTATCTTATTTTTCCATTTCTTATCTATAAACAAGGCTACTCCTGCTTTTGCTCTGACATTTTGGGGTACTCCACTGTACAGCATGCAGTAGGTATCTAAATCTTTAGTTCCTTTTAACTTTTTCTTTGTTTCAGTGGCTACTAATATATTTATATTATTTTCTTTTAAAATGTTTTCTAATTCCTGTTCTTTTATTCCAACCCTCTGACATTCCAAGTGGCAGTTTTTAATTTTTCCGTGAATCGTTGTCCATTTGCGCGCGTAGGTCGGTTTCCATTGTCAGCCGGCTTTTTACTGTGAGGAATTCGAGTAAGAGTTATTTCTCCAGTGCGGATTACCGGTCCACAGCTGGATAGTCAGGTGTTGGGGTTGCCAACTTTCAGCCTTCTGACCTGCTGGGTATCTTTTCGGGTCGCCATCCCTAGGCAGACTGCCTTCACTGGGCTAGGAGTTCTGCCTACCCCTTTGAGGGGTCTTTTTTTCCGTAGAAAATACTGATTTTTATTAACCACTCAGAAATAATCGACCAAGCTCAAAACCACTCCAATTACAGTCGTAAATTTTCGGAAATTAAATTTTTACGATTACAGCTCCACCTATCACAAATCAAAAATAAGTTTGAGACAAAACTGTATTTTTGTCCGTAGAATCCGAATCTGAAATAAAAAATGGGGGTTCCTATTTAAGATTTCAATGATGCCCACAGCCCTATCCTCTGGGAGCAGAGGGTGCTGATTTTAGCATAGAATGATTCCCCCTTCAAAACTGTTAAGATTTGGTCTCAGCTCAATTTTTCGTACATCGCGTATTTTTTGAGTTATTTCAAGTTGTCAATTTAAATGGGACACTCTGTGTATATATATGATATTAGATAAATTAATTTATAGTAATTAACAAAACGAGTGGATAGAGAGAGGTATAATTTCATGAATGGAATGTTCAAGAAAACGAGCGACGATAGGAGCGAGTTTTCTTATTTACCACGAGTCAATTATAACTTTTATCCACATGTTACGTTCAATATTTTTTCGTGTCCATTTAAGAGTAATTTAAATTTCGGAAAATTCAAGCACATCATTACCATTATCATCAGCATACATTTGATGACTAGAAAAAACTTTATTATTCATTTTACCCCGCACGACAAGCACTGATACCATCACCAAATAACATAAGCATGGCTATCGCCATCGCATCACGCTATTGCTATGGACTCTTTGTACTTTCACCTTTTCAGCTCTGTGCTTTTTAACTTTTTTTTCAAATAATGCAAGAAAGTAACCATACATTTTGCGCACATACGGGATATTAGCAAAGCAGTCAATTGATGAACAAAATGAAAGACTCGCTTCCCCTTCAAAATTTCATTCTGACATCTAATGAAACGTTTTGTGGAGGATATTTCTGTCTAACTCTCTTTTAAACTATATCCTATTCTACTCTATAAATATTTTGATCCCTTAAGTGAAATAAAGCTTAGTCCATCCTTCCTGACAAGATACATGTCTGTTTCTGGCTGCCCGTTGATTTTCCCAAAAAAGGTCATAAAGTTTCACAAAAAGTCGATACCAAGTAGCTCTGGCTTGTGGGTCATATTCGGCTATGTATGTACAGAGCTGCTAATGGTCTATGGATCTCAGTAGTGAGGTGCGGTAGGCTGATGTATGTGTATCAGGATGTCAAAGGGCAGGGATATAACTAAGGGTGGGAACGTCGGTAAATCCAAACGGATCTTGGGCTTAGCGGATGACGTTAAGCCAAATAGAGATGAAGATGAATAATGCTGGTGATGATCACGAATCCCAGATGTAGCAATATTCTTACCCTCGTTAAAGCCCATAGTCGCTTGCTATGAGCGCTGTATCGACCGGATAACGCAACCTTCAATTAGATGCTATTCCCTGCGGATAACGGGAGTCTAAGATCGGTTGAAATCATAAAGCCTTGTACCAGCCGTCACCGAAGAGGAAATATGAAAACTACACAGTCGAACGAGCGAATAAACGCTCTATTTATTATTAAAATTATTCATAAATGATGTCTTCTAGTAACTATCGCCGAACTTCTTATGAAGTAAGGCCACAAAGTAAAAATTAATACCGAATTGCTTAATGTTTAGCTTTTATAACATTAATAAAACGTTTATGTGATCAATGCAAATATTAATCGTAATCAATATACGTATGTATAATAAACAAAGTAGTCCTTTCTGTCCAGTCATGCAACGTTGAAACACGCGATTATTACAATGAATGTGAGCGCATTTCGATTGTTAGTAACAACTTTCATCTATTCGAATCTCGACTTTCTTTTATCACTTCTGTTATATATGCTTCTGGTCGGTACAATGAAGATCACATTAATTTCAAAACATGAGATGAAGTCGTATTTTTTATATACAGTTTCAAAACATTCAATAATAAATTAAAAATTTACATTATTGCCGTGAATGAGACTCGAACTTTTGTGCAATTAGAATACGTGATTTTGTTTCTTAAAACTTGTTTATATATGTAAAATTAAAAAGATAATAATAGATAAAAAGTATAACATTAACTAAATAAACTTTGTTTCAATATTTTGTTAATATTTTTATCTGTTTATTTGTTTCTTGAAGTTATTAATTTATCTTCATTCATTGCATAACCTTCATTCATATGCAATAATTCATTCATTTGTAGTTCGCTTCTTGTCATTGTTGAAAATACCTAATTCCTGGTTATCGTAGATATAATATGTGTACTCTTTTCCATTCGTTATGCTGTCGGAGAAAACATTACAGGAGAGTCTAGAGAAACGATTCCTTGTGCACATAAATTATTTATATTGTGTTTATAATTTTAGTCGACGAGTTAATTGCTAATGGAACGAAGACGTGTAAAGGAGTGGATTCACGGTATGTTTATACATACGAGGGGGGTGATCTTTTATCTCGCAGTTGTAGATTTGGGTGATGGGATAAAAATGTACTTTATTTGTGTATGTATTTATTAACGTATGCAGAATAAGTACCTTACAAAGAATTGCAATCTTGACATCAAGAAAACAAAAATAATACTTTTTACATTGATTTCTATAGATTAATTGAAAATAGTTTTATTTGACAAACTTATGCTCTCGGTGCAATGCAATTTAATAAAATCCTGCTGTTTATTCAAAGGAAATAACCATCTCTCTTTAGCACGTTTTTTTAAAAACTTTTTACAATTACTTCACAAGAGAAATTGACATTTCCTTATATTTTTAAACTAATTCCAGGAATTTGTTTGAGAACACTTTAGATTTTCCAATCAGTATTATTTATCTTTTCTGACAAATTGCAACTAAAAGTGATGACGCTCGTACATACAAGTGCCCGAAACACAATCTGCGCTGATATTGCACAAATGAATGATTTATCACGGTCTGAACGAGGAATGGGAAATGGTTTGTGTAAACGAGGCAGTATTGATTAGCGGCAGAGGGAGCAAATATAAATCTGCTGAGAGATGCACATATAAATCCAGCAATTACAATTAAATCTGTATTTCGGCTTATCAGTGACATTCTCATATTTAAAACACATGCTTACTTTTATATTATCTCAGAGATAATAACATTTCATATGACTGTTTTACTTTAACGCAATTACATACATTTTGTGAATCATGACAAATATGCCTATTTTATCTAATCACATCTTAGTGATGTGTACTCCTGTTTTTGACGCAACGTTCAAACGTATTTTAACCATATTTCCCAAACCGTATGTGGTAACACGGTAAGTGACACTTGATTTTCAAATAGGCTATTACAATCTGAGGCAATTATTCTGCATCCCCAGTAAAAAGCCCAGATCATAGATCATTTACAACTTTTAGTCGTACGAAACGGAAAAACTGAAAGAAAACTAAAGCGTTGGGCAATATTTTTTTCAGAGTACAAATATGATGTTACTTGCGGGCCTTCGCAAGATGTCAACACCGACGTCCGTTTCTGGCAGACGACGGGGACAGTTGTGAAATTCGACGAGTCGGTGCAAGTCTACGCTGACCTCTACACGGAAAGCAATGAATTATTCACAATGGTTTAGTAAAATTATAAGTGCCTTGTATTTCTGACAACCAAATTATATTTGTTATTTATTTAACAAATTCTTTATTTAATGAAGTTTCAGAGTGTGGTTAGCACCTTTATCTGGCAAATTACACTTACATGTTTTCTATTATAGCATATGGCATTAGATTTTACATCACCCTTTCAAAACTTTTTGATAAATTAATACTAACTAGATGAAATAAATTCCTTTCCCCTAATAACATTATCCCCGTAGTATCTTGTTTGCCATTCGCTTTTGGCGTGAAAAAAAGCTTTTGATAGGCCCTAGAGCGGGCATGTGAAGGTTGCGGGCAAAGTAACAAGCTTACTAGAGCTCGCGGGCGATGCGTCCAGAGAAATTGGCGCGAGATTTAAAAGTAAGGGGTTCACAATGCTATGGAATGGCGGGACGTCACTAGATACCTGGACCATGACAGTTTTAGGGAGAAGTTACTTGACAGTTGTTACAAATTTAGCTATATTAATTATTATTTTCTCTTTAAAGCAAATAAATGGTCCATTAAAATGAAATAATAGATCAGTCCGATTTCATATTTTCAGTTGAGAGTAAAATTAAAAACTATGAATCAAAAGTATCTTGATTTTGTACACCTTTTTACTTAAGGGTGATATAGAAGCATGAACTTTCTGCATACTACATATTAGAAGGTTTTACAGACAAATATTTTTGTCTCTTAAAAGCGCTGTCCGTCCGTAAGCAAGAATTGTTAACTTATTTCACATTATTGCTAAATACAATAACTGAATGGCTTAATAGCACAACACAAAATGAAAACAAGGAAAAAATTCGCCAATCAAAATTATCGCTTCACTTAGCAAATATGTTTATTTAAGCGAGAATTTAGTAAGAAAATAAGGGGAAATTTAGTAATAAAAGAGTAATATGTAGTGAAGAATATAAATATAATACAATTCTCGGTTATTTGAAAGATAAGAGCTCGACATATTTTTGTAGGCAGCCATTATTCACCGCCTCGCCCGGATCCAGCTCGCGCATGTTCATCCCTTTCTGCATTTTAAGGGGAAATATGTGCGGAGTCAGCGGACGTTGCCCGTGCCCGTAGGAGCGCCGGGCTCCCCAGGCGGGCAAGTAGCTCGTGCGGGCGCGGTTTGACGTACAGTGGCTCACAATATTCGGACAGCCACAAATACAGAAAGCGTTTCGTGTTTGACTGTAATTTTTCGCACATGCGAGGAAGTTACATGTGAGGAGATACATAGGAATTGTATCTATATTATTAGGAAACAGAATAATATAAAGAAAATATTTCTGATGCATAACATACGATTCATAAACAGATTTATGTGTGAATATGCAAGAATACGAAGTCACATTAATATTCTGACACGTTATGGAAAATGTCCTGCTAACCCCTCCCCAAGATTGCGCGATAAGCGCACCATCGCCTGCCCAGGACAAACGAAAATTTGCAGTCAGTCGCTGTAAACATTCCCGCCTGGAAACACCTCTTGCAACGGGGCGCAAGGGAAAGAACTCGACGTTCAAGCAGAGGCAGCTTGTGGTTTTCCACCACGCAAAGGGTCGCTCCTGCAGGGCGATCACAATCTTTGACTCGCAAGCAAGAGCACGGTGCGTGATATCATTAGAGATGTGAGAAAGATGACAATTGAATGTGTAAGTGAACAGTGCGCAGAGTAATTAGAAATGCCGGATTTCATGGCAGAGCAGCCAGGAAGAAAACATTTCCCTGTGCTGGGAACAGAGCTAAATGACTTCAGTTTGCAAAGGAATATGTGACAAAATCAGAGGAGTGGTCTCGTGAGGTAATTTTTGTAGATGAGAAAAAGTTCAATATTTTTAGCAGTGACGGTAGGAAAATGATATTGCGCAAACCAAATACAGAATTGCATCTTAAAAACCTAGTGTCAACTGTGAAACACGGAGGTGGACATATAATGGTGTGGGGCTGCATATCATTTGCTGGCGTGGGGGAGTTGGTGTTTATTTAAGACACAATGGACAAACATCAGTATCTCAACATACTGAAAGAGTATTTACACAAATCTGTTGACACACTGGGCATCAGGAACTCGTTTAAATTTCATCAAGACAATGACGTGAAACACAAATCGTATTTATTGCGGGAATGGTTGTTGTACAATTGGTCAATAGTGCTGGAAACGCCGATTCAGTCTTCTAACCTCAATCGAATCTAGAATTTATGGCATGAATCGGAATGTACAGTCAGGAAAATCCCAATTACGTCAAAGTCCGATCTGCAAGAGAGAAGGAATCAATCAAGAAAGAATAGGCACAAATTGGACAACAGTACCTGAACATAATTATTGGTTCAATGCTAAAGCGATTGCAGCAAGTCATTGACAACAATGGTTATGCTACAAAGTATTAATTTTGTTTTTGTTTATTTATTCATTTATACTATATTTAATTGGACGGGTCCGAATATTACAGTGGCTAAAGAGTCCAGACAGTTTTATTTTGTTTTCTTTTTTATTGAATGCGTCAAATACATTCGGCATTTTTGTTTTGTTTATACTGTGATGCATTAATAATGGAACAATTATGTTACACTTTCTTGCTTATAGTTCTTTCCTACAACCGCCAAAATATCGCCGAACTTACGATTTCTGGGGTACCTCTGGGTGTCCGAATATTACAGTGAGCCACTGTACGCGCCCTAGAGGCTACTGGCTCATTAATCAGAGGTTGACCGGTAGGGAACGATATTTGCCCCACAGTCATTGAAGATGCCTGCGCTGTAGTCTGTAACCAGAGCGAGTAATGCGACTGGAATGAAATGGGCCATCAGCCATGAATGCAGTATCGATATCGTGTAGGCGGCTGCAACGGACACCGCCTTTCCTAGAACTGAGAAGGATGGTCTTCCCGAATAAATCTAGACTAAGTACCGAGTCTGAATTGAGCCTTTCTCTCCTGCGACGAGCTGCTACAGGATTTCCCTCTTTCCTAATCGCGATAGGGGGAATGTATTGCTTCGGAATGCTATTTTATATAATTATTTATTGTTTGAAAAAATATTAAGATTAACTGTCGAAAAATCTGTGTTATTTGTTTTCATTTTCTCTTTCAAAAAGAGGTATTTTATTTATAAATTCTCGAGTGTTTTATAATATTTCCCTGACCGATAGTTGTAAAGTGGAATGTATACACTATTTCAATTTATTTCAGTTATAAAATTACTACGCACTGCATAGAATCTTCAATTTCACAAAAATATTCAAATCACATAATCTAAAAAAGAAAAATATTCTGAGTTTGTATTACAAAGATTTGAATATATCTATTTTTTTAGGTATCTACTCTTGGTTCAATATTTCCTACTTTATACCCATTGTTTGTTTTCACTTCAGCTCTAAATGTAATATACTAGATGAAACCGTACGAACATTTCGCACAATTTGACTCTATTGCATGTTTTGACGGCCAGCGACAGATTACCTGAAAGCAATTCATTGACCCACAAATGATTTCGCGAATGGTTCCCTCTCGTAAACTATTTGCTTGAGCTGGCATATGAAATAGAGAACGTGGGCTTCTGCGGTCAGCTCGACAAACATTCAGCCACCGAGTGGAATTTAACGGTTTTTATGCACTAAGGTATCTCTCGAAAAATATATCTTCAATGCTTGAAAATCGAAATGTTTTAATCTCTTGTGACTCTCAGTATTTTGATGTATTCTAAAACAAATTTACCAATATTCTGGAATAATTTCATTTATAAAAAGTTGATCTGAACATGTTCCAATAAAATATTTTCGTGCAATAAATTTGTTTTTTGAAAGCGTAATTAGCTTCAAAAAGTTTCCGAAAATTGTTAATAACTCAGAAATAAAATACCGCAATTTACACATTTTCTTCGAAAGTAGTTATCTTCCGTAGTGACACACTTCCGCCAGGGCGAATAAAGGGACTGGAAGCATTCCTGAAAGCCATTTTGCGATACAAGTCTTAGTGCTCTCGTCGCATTTGCTGTAAGTTCATCAGCGTTCACGAATCTTCGCCCCTTCAGAAGAGTTATCAGCCGGGGATAGAAGAAAACAGCGATGCTACAGAATGGCAGAATGGCATTAACAGAATAACGGAAATGGCTATAACAGAATGGCACAGACTTTCCCGTATTAGTTTTCTATTTCCTTGGGTCAGGGTTAGCTATACGAACTTGCCACATCTTGCCAGCTGCAATCTATCGCCGGCCAAAATACATTTTTTTGAAATTTTCTGACAATTTTCGGTTTCCTAACAGAATAACAGAACGGAAATATTATTTTAAGAATAATAAAGAACAGTAAATCGCGTCCTAAATGGAAATTTTCTTTGAAAAATTTGGAGTCGTTTTTAACAAAATGGCACTTAAGCGCTACAGTAAATTTTAAATTTGAAGCACTTTTTCACAGAAAAGTTTTGAGTTTTAGAAAACCTTCATTTGAAGCACTTCAACTCACAAATACAATCATGTTTACAAATTGCTGTAAATGTTTATATTATCGGCCTGAAAAAATTTTATTAAAAATTACATTTGTGTATTTTTTTGAAAAACAAAAATATTCTTCAAAATAAACTTCACATCATATTAAATAGTGCAAATATCGAAATCCATTCGAAATGTGTGAAGAAAAAATTTGAATCCGTTTTTGAGAAAATCTTGTTTTTGTAATTTTTTATATTGCAGAAATTTCACGCTATATTGCACGAAAACTACTGAAATTTGCAAGAAAATGTACATGACCTGAATGAATGAACAAATTATGGACAACAAATTTAATTGGAATGAAAAATCTCTTTCTTTAATTTTGTAGTTGTAGGAAGACTCCGAAAAAAATTCAACCTTTTGAAATTTTCGAAAATTCGGAGTTAACCGTGAAAATAGTACCTATGTCACATTTAAAAATGCTTTTTACTCTATTCTTACAAGAAATTTTTAGCCGTTTTTGTGAAAATTTTGAAAATGTCCTAGAGTCTTCATGTAAAGTACCCTCAAAACTAATGAATGATTTTCAAAATCGCAGATCTTTGACTCAAGGCAAACGGACAGGGGTTTCATCAATTTGGAAAAAATCCTTCGCATGGTTTAGGGGCAAGTGTTGTTCACATATACCAAACAAACGGAGGGACAAGCGGACGGACAGACCGAGGGACGGGCGGAGAGACGGACGGACAGACAGACAGACGTTTTGAAAAAAAACACATTCTCGTTCAGGAGACCCCAAAACGTGTATTTTCGTTGAAATCTCGAAATCGATTTTCCGCAGCATTACATAACTTTCCTTATATTACGTATATTACTCCGTATATACGTACGTATACGGGAAAGTAAAAATCTGGTGGTGCCACATCTGAGACAGTATGGAAGATGCTCCTACGCAGTAACGTTGTACCTGGCAAGGTACTTTTTCACAAATACTGATCGATGTGAAGGTGCGTTATCGGGCAAAATGAACCATGAAGTTTGTGCCCCCTTTCCCAGACGTTTTCTTCTTACTGCGTCTCGCAGGCAACAAAGGATTCCCAGAAGCAGATTTCATTAAGGAAAAAAAACTATCTTCAATATTTTAGTTGTATGAAGACTCCGACAAAATTTTGAACTTTTGCAATTTTCGAAAAATCAGAGATTCAACGAAAACGAGATCTGCACCATTCTCTTAAAAGTTCTGTCCAAACTCTAAAACTATCCAACAACAAAATTTAATTAAAAATGATGGATCTTTTTTTTAATTTTAAAATTGTCCCAGTCTTAATGTGACGTATTTCCCAAATTTAAAATATCAATTTCAAATTCATGGGGCTGTGACATCAGCCAGAGCAATTGAGGAATATCAATTTTGGAGTAAATGGGATGAACAGTTTAACCTATATCGTTGTTCACAGACGAACGGACAAGCAGACAAACGGACAGGCGGACGTTTCGCCGTCATTCAATTTTTTTTCTGTCAAGTCTGAATACAAAACATGTATTCTGGCTATACCACGTGTTAGAGGATTTTTTCTAAATTTATAAAAACTGGATTTATCCACGTTGTGTTTGCCAGAGCCATGTAATATGAGTTTTCTGCCGAACGTTTGGCGTGTTTCTGCGCAGCATTACATAACTTTCTCTCTACTCCGACATCATGAACGTTTACCAAGATCTAATATAGATAAGTTAGCTATCGAATACATATCAAACGAATAATTAAATATCCCTGGAAATTTTTGAAGCTAATTCTATTTTAATCTCCCATATGACAAGCAAACGAAATGGTGACCCTATACGACACTCGCACGCTTATGTACTTATGTACCTAACGGTTAAAACACATTTCAAATATATTTATAATGTGACCGAACTGGAACTACGATGAAATACTGCATGTATCCCCCCTATGATTACACAGTCACACAAAAACATTCTGTTCGTGTCTGGTAATCAGACCATATATATTTTTAGTTTCTAAATCCGGATCTGGTGTCCATTTTACTCCATCACAACAGGCTTTTTACATAATCTTAAAAATATAAAAAAAATGAAAGATATTTCTAGCCAAGGGGTCATACCATGGTACCTATATGTTTTTGAGGTCGCTGAAACCGAATCTAAAGTCCATTTATCTTATCACATCAGATTTTTTAATTCAGATCAATTATAATTGTTAGAGAAGGTGGCATTGGTCCCTGACGGGACAACACTCATGACGTTCTTGTGTGGTATATTGCCTATATCGTTGGCGCCAGATCTCTGTCTTTCTCTCCAAGCAGACACAGGTTTTTAAAATGTTTTAGTTTATGCGAAAAATCTAATGTGATAAGTTCAATGATCTTCAGATTCGGTTTCAGCTACTCCAAAAACATATAAGTAACTTGGTCTGACCCCTTGGTTAGAAATATCTTTTAATATTTTTTGAGGTTACAAGTTACTTGTATGTCGAAAATCTGATGTGATGGAGTAAAATGAACACCAGATTCGGATTTAGCGATCCCAAAAACATAGTAAACATGGTCTGACCCCCAGACATTTTTTTCTGTTTCTAATCTGTCGGCTCAGCGGTCAGCTCTGGCTTCCAATCAGGCCCGCGCGTTGCTTTGCCCCGGTCCCGTCTTCCGACCCTAGGCCCCGGCTGCCGAAGTCCCTACCCTGTCCCCCTCACAGCACATGTGCGTTGGACGAGCCCCTGGCACCCTACACGCGACCGCCCGGGGTAGAAGGGAAGCTTTCGCTGCTCGCCGCAGAGCGCTACACAGAATGGAGAAGGCGCTTGCAGCAGTTTCAAAATTGCATTTTTGGGGAATAAATTGTTAATATTCAGAGCAAAAATATTTGTCATTGAAGTAGTTTGTGTTTGCTTGTTGGCCATGCTCTTCTATTTATGACCACTTCTAAGTCGACCTGACCGGCTGATTTTTCTCACGAAATGTACCGAAAAATTGTGAATCCTATTATAATACAGAAATTTTGTATTCTGGTAAATCAACGTTCCGGTGTTTTAAAAGCTGTTAAGAACAATAATCTATAAAGAAATAAATTATATTTTAAAGCAAGTAGTTTTTTAAATAACATTTTAACTAACGAAAACGCAAATTAATTTCATGGTGAATTGATCACCGTTCAGAAAACTATAAAAAACCGTTTCAATGCCATTCAGAACCCTAATACCATGTAGAACATAAAAGGGATGTTGGGCACCAAAGGTTTCGAAGGGAAGTTGTTTTAATAATTCATTACTTCGTTATTTATGTAAAGAATAACCTTATATAATGAAAGAACAGGATTAATTATTTTGAGATTAATTTATCAAGAAGGAAAAATGTTGTTGTTCATACTGAGTAGGGTTGTGTGTATAGGTTGTGTAATCGAGTAGCACTGCTGGCCCTCTGCTACGGCATTGCAGATTGCGTGCGGAAGATCGGACCTTAATAACCACGGCGCTCTTTGGGGCTGGGTTGAAACTGGGTTGGAACACAAATTAAACGAACTGATAAAAGAGCATAGGAGTCCGTCTTGTCAAAATATTCCAGAGCAAAGGTTAAATTTTACAGTTAGTTTAAAAGGGAACCTTCCATGATAAACGTAATTTCTTAATATTATCTCAATTAATTGAAAATAGAGACCCTACATTTAAAATATGTTTAATGTGGTTGTAAGATTGGTATATAAGAGCTCTGATTACTTTATTTAGAATCATTATGTAAAATCTCATATTCATATAAGTGTTTATCCAAAAACTATTTCTTTTCAACACTGAAAATTATGATCATTATATTAACTCTTCGTAAAAAGGAATTTAAATATTTGCCTTAGAAATTATGTACTTAAAGAATGTATTGAGTATTAAAGAGGAGTCATTAACAGAAATCATTTTCTTGAATATAGCCTGACATTTGTAATCTGAGATTTTCAAAATAGTAAATCAAGTCCAATAAAAAATGCTCCCTTAAATTCCTTAAATTTCCTCAACTTTTAAATAACTTACTAAAACATTTTCCTCAAGTTTTAAAAAACTACAAATAAAATATGTAGGAGCAAGAACTTTTACTGTATGTATTATATAAAACATTTCTACCATTGTTCTAGTTCTAAATGTATCTCATCGACGCAATATTTTACTTCATATTTCACGTACAATAAATCATTGTTAAGACGATATATATATATATATATATATATATATATATATATATATATATATATATATATATATATATATATCCTTATTTATTAGTGTTATTAGTATGTTATTAGTTATTATTTATTAGAGATGAATTAGTATGTTTCCTTGGCGGGGTCCAACTTTCATTCATGTTACGGCGAAATTTGTGTAATGTTAGTACGTGCTAATGAGGGTTTGCTGTATTGAACTCTCCCTTTTATAAAAGTTTTCTTTCTAATATTCTCTTATTTCATGATTTTCTTGTTGTTTCGCTCGAAGAGATTCTTAAATTGACTTCATTACCTTATTTCGCTATTTAATTGGGACTAATCTATTACATAAGAACGAAAATTGTTTGCACACAAATAATCCTTCCCTGCTCCTGATAGAGGGGCATGCTCATTATCATCCCAAGGAATGCAAGGAAATTACGCTCAGAGATCAGATGCGATAAGCATTTATTCGTAAAATGTAAAAAACAGCTAAACGTCGTCTTCAGTATTCAGATTGGGGTATTTCTAAAGTAACAGGAGGGCTTAAGTAGTAGCAAATTTGTAGTGTAACATGGTTAAAAACAGTGAGGTTGTGAAAGATGGTTAAAAACATGCACACACATACACACGTATACACGAGAAATGCTCAGTAACGCAGATAAAGTAACTGTAGAAAAAGCTAAAAACTGAAAAAGAAAAAGTAAAAAGCTCAGAAACAGGATTGTGTTCACATATTGTCTTACCAACAAGCGCCTTTGCGTGTAAGTATCAGCTTAGGTTTCATTCAATTTAGAAAGAATTATATTATAAAATCTATTATATAAAAGTGAGAGTGTGTATAATTCTATGGACTACAAAACATTCAGAATAATTGGCGTGAATGCTCCCAAATTTGGCACAAATACTTATGAGGGGCCAAGAGTCAAAAATAATATTGTTGCGAATCAAAATGTTAGCTCAAAATGTTTTTTTTTAAATATTTAGTTAAATGATGCCCTGTGGCATCTGAAGAGTTTTACGGTGTTTAAGACGCAGGCGTAGGTAGTCATCTTTAAACTCTATTTATCACATTACTTACGCGTTTTACGCTAAGAGGAACAACGTTTACATCAGCTTTAGCAATTGTAACATTGCAAACATTACAACAAAGAAATTCAAGTGTTGGACAAAGAAGTTGGTGCAGATAATAGATGAGACATTTAAACCACATTTCGAGTGAAGAACAAAAAAAAGTTAATGAGAAAAAAGAAAAAAATTTGAAAAAAGTTATTGAGAACGTAGGAAATATAGCGGAATAAATAAATCGGGCAAAATTTTTTCTTCATTATTGGGTCAATCAATTTTAAATAGTCCAGAATTTAATAAATTGGTCACTCGACCATCTCGAAAAAAAATCATACTTTGTACATAAATTCCCTTGTTTTTGGCTGTTCAAAAATATTTTTAATGCTTTTTATAAAATTTGGTTTGCAAATGGCGGACATTTTTGTTTTCCGGCGTGCGCCATTTTTAGCGTTTGTAGACCTTTACTCTTTTCTAAATTACTCAGTGCTGGATTGTTCTATCATTTTGGAATAAATGACATTGGATTCAGTATAGTCTGGCCTACAAGTAGAAATATTATTAACCTACCTTATGTGTTTCTACTTTGGAAATATTTGCAACCAAATCTCTTGTATCCCTCACCGTCCCTCCGTCCGTCCGTAAGAAATGTTTTTTACAAATGTAATTCGGGTGGCGATATAGCAGGCGAGTACATGACTTGCGAGTATGAGGCAAGTTTGAATGGCTAGCCGGGACCAAAGGAAATAGAAAAATAATACGAAAAAGTCTGTGCCATTCTGTTGCACCACTAGTTTTAGACTTATGCTAGTTAAAATATCTAAGACAACTATTCATTGAAAAGGATACTCTAGGGGAGAAGCTTGGGATGATGTATCATGGTTGGCTAAAATTTTGAAAAAGGCTGCAAACGGGAATCTATTTTTTATTCGGATGTGGATTGAATTTTTCTGTAGTTTGAAATGGTATGCTTGTGGAATGTCTGTTATGTTTTGATAGAAATTGTGTTGTAACAAAATATGGATACTGACTACACAATATGTTAGAGGAAGTAATTTACTAAATATAGGGATGATATTTATCCACTTTTTCACTCTAGTATTCGTCTTTTTCCCCAGCAGCATTGCAATACCATCTCTATATTGCGTAAGCAATAACGAGAAAGTAAAAGAAGCTTAGGTAAAGATAATAATATGGTATAACAGAAAGCTCGTATCGTCCAGTGGACTAAAATGATAACCATTCCGATTCGAAAAAAAAAATTCATTTCTCGAGTAAACCCGAAGTACAGTTTCTGACAAGAGCGTGACAAGAGCTTTTGGCATCACCTGGGGTTCATTTTTGTTGTCATGTTTGTTAAGGTAGTTAACCTATATTGACAATGGAAAGCATTTCAAAGTGTATTTTTCTGTCTGTAATGTTACTGATACCGCTCGTCCCTATATAAAGTAAATTACTTCGTCCGGTGAGAATCCACGATTTGTAGATCATTGATACCGAAAAATCGATTGATGTCAAAACGTCCATACGTTTGTCCGTCCGTCAGCAACGCAAGCGGCTAAGCCGTAAGTAGGATTTACACGAAAATAGACATTTCTCTATCGATCTGTCTGATTTCGCGAACCCCTGAATTTGAAACAGACATTTTAATGTTGGAGAGTACTTTACATGAAACTTCTATGTCATATTCCTTTTTTTATGGCATCAAATTTTTTTAATTAAATTTTGACGTTTAAGAGAATGGTGTAGGTTTGATTTGCGTTAAAATCCCGTATTTCTCGAAAATTGCAAAAATTCAATTTTTTCCCACAACTAAAATATTGACGAGAGTGATTTTTCTCTTAATAAAATCTGTTCTTGAAAGATAGATTTTGAAATGAGGTTATGCACACTTTTTGAGTACTTTTCGTGTAATTTTGCGTGAAATGTAGACAATTTTGCTTAAACAACATTTTTCTGAAAAACTGCACCAAATATTTTGATTAAATTTTGACCTCGGATAGCGTAAAGGACGTGTCAGTTTCATTTTCGGTAAAATCCGTGATTATCCGAAGATTTAAAAAAATCGGCTTCTTTCTACAATTGAAATTATAATTGTAGTATATTATTGTAGTATATAATTGTAGTATTATTATTAAAATAATAAAATTATTTTTGTTCTTAATAACTTTTTTCATTAGAAACATCAGATAAGGTCATGCTCAATTTTTGGAAAATTTGAGTATTTTTGCGTAATTTAACGTCAAACATTGGCATTTTAAAATGTTTAAACAATTACATACATAAAACAAAGTCGGGTTAGGTACAGCAATTATACCTCAAGAACGGCTGGACTAATTTTAATTAACTCGGATTTGTTGGATTCATTCTCCGCCCCGAATAGCAGAATAACTAATAAATTATCGGAAAAACTTACTAGATGGGAACAAAACTAAATATTTATTTAAAATGTAACCCGCAACACATTCGGAAGGATTTTTTTTAAAATCCGTATCGTTAAATTACTCCTATCGAAGCGTTTCATATGATATCTTTTTGAACATTCTATTTCGTTTTTGCTGATCCAGAGCTTCTCGATGATACCCCACCTGCTCCGAGATGTGAGGAATCGGAAAATAAATGTGCATGCGACGGACAGACAGAGGTACGAGACAACTACGGACAGAGACAGAGAGACACACGGACAGTCAGACAGACTGAGACTGGGACAGCGAGACGGTGAGAGAAATGAAGAGGGAGAGACGGAAAGGGAGTGACGGAGAGAGACGAAGAGAGAGAGAAAGAGGGATAGAGATAGAGAGAGAGAGAAAGATGGTGAGAGAAATGGAAAGTGAAGGACAAAGAGGGAGATGAAGGGTAGAACGTCTGCCGGTTTGTGCTAGTTTTCTCATAAACGGCTCCAACCATTTTCTGAAAATTTTTCCACGTATGTAGTAAAAAATAGTAAAAAAAATAGTGCTGCTCATTTTCGACGGTCTCTATATTTTCGAAAATTAGAAGAAAAAATCGAAATGCTAAATTCGAATTTCCCACGCTTTGATTGAGGCGGTGTCAAAATTTAATTAATAAGACCGTCACGTCAAATAGCGTCAATTTGTAGTAATTGTTCTTGAAATTACCCCAATCAGGTTTTCTCTCTTAAAAACACGATTTAAATGTAAGTAATAGGAAATAAAAATTGAAAGATATCGAGGGCCATAATTTTGTACAAACTTTTATTACAATAATTTGATATTATCACAGTTCGACGTATTGTTGCCCTGCAATGTAGCGTTGGGTATTTGAGAAGTTCATTATTGCTCGGTGACATGATGGCAGAGTCAAGATAATGTGGCTTTATTTACTTAGCGTTAATATTACACTGTTCTCTATATTCAATAAAATTTTATTGTTCAACTTTAGTAAAGTTGGGAAGCAAATACATATATATCGAGATGTGTAAGGTAATGATATCGTAATTTCGAATGCATTCTTAATTCGATATGTTGGATGTCCTTTAGTTCTCGATGTTCAATTTATTTGTGAAATTATCCTTGCTTACTGTGTGAAGTGCTGAAAATAATGCGAGCATTTACAAATAATGCGAGAAAGTATGTGCTGTAGTAGCACCACTAGTTTTCATTTTAATTTAAGGTTATAATATCTACATTACTAGAGTTAATAATCTTATATCAAATGCGATTCTTTTTTCAACATAGAATTATGAATCTCTGCTCTATTTAGCAAAGAAAGATGTCAAAGTGTGTTTTTGTTGATGAATGGAATGGACCCCCCCCCCCCACGCCACCGGCGCGCGTCGGACAGCGTAGTGTGCATCGAGGGTTGCAGGGCGCGTTGCGGACTTTTGCCTTCCACTCCCCGCCCCCCCTTGCCCCCACCCCCGCCCCCATGCACCCCGTCCCCGCCACGCTCCGCTTCTCACGCCCTGCACACCGCATGCCAAGAATCCACACTTTGCCCCAAATCAGCGGCTCGCAGACTGCCAGCCCGCCGCCGACACGACGCGACACAACGCGACGCGCCGACGCGATGCGACGCGCCGACCTGGCAAGAAATGCGACATTGTCCCACAAATAGCAATCGCCCTCTTGGAATTAGCGGCTCGTTCTCGTCCAACTGTGTCCTCAGCGGGTCAGTGTAGGCCCGGGATTTTGATTCAGAAAGAAGTGTCACTGGGAGCGGAAACATATTAATGGGAATTGACTTTAATTACTAAATTAGTTTTAATTAAATGACTGCATACAAGTCCAAACCAAATCTTAATTAGTCAATAAATTACCGGAGTGAAACGGGCATCTGCAACGGGCGCCGCACTGCGTGATCTGAGCGTGAAACGTTTACATTGGCTTCAATGTTTTTTCACTTCATAATTGTAGTAGAGGAAGGAGAAAGTAACCAGCTACAAACACCATCAACACTATTTTTGTTGTTGTTGTTCAAAATTCCGGCTACCAATTCTCTGACTCTTGCTTGCCTATAGGTCACGATCGTCTGCCATAAAGGTACAGAAAATGTCAAAGAAAGTGGAGGGAAATAGTTGGTAACCTATATTTTTTTAGAAAAAACTTTTCAATATTATTTAAAAAGGTAAGTAGAATAAGTAAAAACTCAAAAATAGAGTGACAAAATCTTTCTAATTCACAAACATACACATTGAAGACCCTATCTCCATATTTCGCTTTAATAAAATGGGGTGGTCTCAAGCTTCCCTACGAGTTGCAGTCACATCATTCAGTACATTCGTACACAATAACCCATATTGCCTCGGAAATAGTAAGAATCTCGAATACAAAAATTCCTAAATATAAAATCCTCTATGAGCCTTAATAGAGTTATCTTTGAGAACTACACAAAGCAATTACATACGTATACTGTACAGTGACACAAGAAGCTCTACAAACACGAAGGAAAAATTTAACTTATGCGGACCCTCACATCCATTTTTAAAAAAGTTCGATTCCCAGGCCCACCTACCACTTTGTAAGATTTGGGTAACGAGAGTACACTCATTGAAACGCACTCGCCGGCGCCGGCCCCGCTCATTGACGAGAGCTGGGGGCGAGAGCGTATCCCCCTCGCAAGGGCCGGGGCGTGCGTGGGCAGCGCTCACCTGCGGGCCTTGGCCTGCTGCTCGGACGGGTGTCGGCGTGGCCGGGAGGCTGGCCTGGAGGCTGGCCTGGAGGCTGGGCGGGCGTGTGGCCGGTGGCTGCGTGAAGGCGTCGCGCCGGGCTCGCGCGGCGCGGTCCGCCTCCTGCCCTCGACTGCCCGCCCGCCTGCCCACCGCGCCGCGCCGCGCCGCAACGCCCCGCCCCCCCCCCCCCCGCCGCGCCACCGGGGCGCACGTATTGATCCCCGCCCCTTCCCCGCGCCCGCCCCCGCCCCCGCCGCCTCAATTGGCGCACCGACGCTGCGCCGCGGGCCCCCGCCACCGTCTCCCCGCCGCCCCGCGCGCGCAGTTAGCATTGCAACGGCGCCCTCTCATTGCCGCAAAACAGTACTTGCAAGCGGAGCGTAGTTTTCTTAATTGGGTGATAAAGACACGGAGGCCCTTTGCCACCTTCAAGGCATACCAGTTTCGGAACGGTCTCATAACGTGGTTATATTTTTTTATCGTAACTGTCTTCTTTGGGTCATGAGGAAGACGCATTCCCTGCATCATTTTTTTAGATCAATGAATGTTGTACGTGGAGCCAGGCTTTATGCTATTGTATTGTTGAAACTAGTTATGTATTTGTCTACGGAGACTCTAAATTTTCGAAAATCGCTTAATTTCAGTTTTTTACGTTTTCAACAACAGTATTAAAGATAGAGATGTTTTCTTAATTAAATATGTTTTTCAAAGTCAGCTCTTTAAAAAAAGGTCGTATTATCCCTTTTCGACCTGAAAGATACTTTTGCTAATCTTTTCTACGTTTTATGCATCTTCTGATGTAAGACAACTGTTTTCGTTTTTGAGATATGAGCGTAACATGTCGCACTAGGCAAAATACGCAAAAAACGATGTTCATAAAGCTGGCAGAAAAATTACAGCGGAACACAAAGAAAGATGGCACACAATTGTAAGTAAATTTTAGACCAATTGCTCTGATACAGAATTTTAATATTTGTAGTTTTCTCGAAAATCCATATTCAGACAGCTTTAGAATAAAGCCAGCTGACACGAAATTAAAAATTAAAGCTATTACGAAACTTCTTATACATTAATTATAGGCGAATTCTATATCCATAAAGACTGTTAATATCATTAATTTTAATTAATATTTAAGAGCTAAATAGCCAACTTATCAATCGTCAATAAAGTCGGCTGATTTATTTCAAACTGCTGACAGAACATAGGATACACATACATCTAACGATATATACGTACAGAATTGCAGTGTTTGTTAATTTAGGCATTAAATTAAGAGCTCGTCAACTTTAGATCAAAAAAGTACCCCTACACTCACCCACTCATTGATACGACAATCAAAGCCTACTCATGTACGAACGCCCACTCATTTTTAACTCAACGAGTATAATACATTTAATCGTATTATGCATATGATTACGTACTATTTGGTGATATTGCTATTTAATTAAGTGCTCGCTGACTTGAACTAAAATTTTTTACACAATTAATACTCAACTGGCAGGGTACGCACTTCGGATCGTCAATCAACGCCTATTAATTTTCTTTTCTCTCTACGGAGTACTATTTTTCAAAAATGTGAGTACTTTTCGGGTAATTTTTGGGTGAAAATACGGGAGACAAAGTACGTACTGTTTTAGCACCGCTAGATTAAATTAGCGAGCAAAACACAGTTTACACCCAGCATAATATTATGAATCTCATTATATAATATTTGTTGACTTAGCCCTTGAATTAAGTGCTCCCACGATACAAGCTCATCCGCTCGGGTACGCACTGCGGGACAAAAACCAATTCCTAATTTCTCTCCAGTTATTTTCATATCAACGACCATAGTAATTTTATACCAGCGACAGTTTAGGCACATTTGAAACATACGTGGGCGATTCAAAAGAAAACCGTTATTATTTTTTTAATAATATTTATTGTACACACATAGTACAAAACTGGATCACATTTCGAGTGTCCCCCATTCTCAATGCAGGACTGCCAGCGTTTCCGGAGTGCCTGAATTCCCGTAGAAAAAATATATTTGGGAGACGACGCAACAACTTGTGCACCGCGTGGCGTACCTCTTCATCCTAACGGAACTTTTTGCCGCCCATTGCTTCTTTGGGTGGCCAAAAGATCGCTCGGGGCAAGATCGGGCGAGCAAGGTGGATGTGAGAGGCATTCAAATCTCAGATCTATTATTGTCGCAACCGTTGCACGTACATTGTCGTGTTGCAGCAGAACACCTGCCGATAGCATTCCACGTCGTTTCTCACGAAGTCTCTGGAATCACAACGCGATGTGCCTGGCCTGGCAGAGCGTCGGCCACAGACGTTACGCCATTTGCAAACTTTCGACACCATTCGTACACTTGCTGCAGTGACAAGCGGGCGTCATCATACTGAACCTTCATTCGTCAAAGAATGTCAATATGTTTCACACCTTCACATCGCAAAACTGAGCAAGAGAACGCTGTTCCTCTCTGGTGCACGTTGCTAGCCATTTTTACACAGCAACAGTTCCAGCGCCGGAGTTTGTGTTTCTTCAAAATGATGGCAATTCGGAGACATCTGGCTCCCTATTCCCAACATGCCTATCAACTTACAGGTCACTTGCGCCACATTTGGATTCTTTAATATACTTTTAAAGTTTTCTTTTAATAATGTTGAACAGCCAGCCAATAATGTTGAGCTGCCAATAATGTTGAACAGCCAGCGTTTGCTAAATATCTAGGGTCTAGGAGTAGACAGGGTCTAGAAGTAGAGAATGCCTATGAGTAGAGAGGGTCTAGGAGTAGAGATTCTAGGAGTAGAGAGGTTTTAGGAGTACAGAGGGTCTAGAAGTAGAGAGGAACTTAGGGTAGAGTGGATCTAGGAGAAGAGACGGGTTTTGGAGTAGAGAGGGTTTAAGGGTAGAGAAAGTTTAGGGGTAGACAGGGCGTACGAGTAGAGAGAGCGTAGGAGAAGAGTGAGTCTAGGAGTAGAGTGGGTCTAGGAATAGGTTGGGTTTAGGGATAAAGAATGTGTAGGAGTAGAGAGGGCCTATTAGTATAGAGGGTGTAGGAGTAGAGAGGTTTTATGGGTAGAGACAGTGTAGGAGTAGAGAGGGTGTGGGAGTAGAGAGATTTTAGGGGTAGAGAGGTTTAGGAATAGAGAGGGTGTATAAGTAAAGAGGGTGTATGAGTAGAGGGTTTAGGGGTAGAGAGGGTGTAGGAGTAGAGAGGTTTTATGGGTAGAGACAGTGTAGGAGTAGAGAGGGTGTGGGAGTAGAGAGATTTTAGGGGTAGAGAGGTTTAGGGGTAGAGAGGTTTAGGAGTAGAGAGTTTCTAAATTTATAAAAATCCTCTAACACGTGGTGTAACCACAATCCATGGTTTGGGGGTCCATGATAGCGAAAAATCGAATGACAGCAAAACGTCTGTCTGTCCGTCGTCTGTCCATATGTGAACAACGCTAACGACTAAACCGTTCAGCTGATTTTCTCGAAAATTGATGTTCGCCATTAAATTTGGCTTCTGTTGCGACCTCATGAATTTGCTAACAATATTTTAATTTTGGGGAGCACTTTACGTGAACTCCCTGAGACATTTTCATGGTTTTCAATAAAATGACTCCAACGTTTTTGATTAAACTTTGTTATTGGATAGTATGAAGGACATTTAAAAGAATGGTGCAGGTTTCATGTTTGTTAAAAACATTAATTTTGAAAATGAAAAATTTCAATTTTTTGGCGTCTTCCTACAGCTAAAATATTAAAGATAGAGATGTTCCCCTTAAAATTAAATTTTGAAATGAGGTCGTGTATAATTTTTCGAAAATTTGAGTACTTAACGCGTAATTTTGCGGGAAATATGGGCCATCTGAAATTTTGTTTAAACATTTTTTTCTCAAATATGGCACTAACAATACAAAGAAAATATGCAAAAGGTTCAATGCTGGACACAAGACACTCAAAACGAGATTCTGATCGGAAGAGCCAATCGACTAGTCTTACATATTGTAATTACGAGTAACATCCCATAGTTTACATATTGTAATTACTAACCAATAATGCACATATTGTAATTAGTAGCAGTAGTATACAATATAGTCATAGAGCAGTAATATAGTAGGATAGAATTTAGACTAAGCCAGAAGCTAAGAATTTAGACTTAATGTTAATATTAGATAAAGAAATAAATATTTGTGTTAAAGAGAATGATTGAGGTCTCATTTTCGTTGAAAATTCTGATTTTTGAAAATTGCAAAAATTCCATTTTTTCGGTGCCTTCCTGCAACTACAATTATGAAGATGTACGTAGTATAGAGAAAGTTATGTAATGCTGCGGAAATTCGATTTCGAGATTCAACTGAAATATACGTTTTAGGGGTCCTCTGATACCGAAAAAGGTTTTTTTTAACGTTCACCCATCTGTCTACTCGCCTATCCATCTGTCCTTCTGTCCGGCCGGCCGTCTGTTCCAAAATGGATATTCCTCGATATGTGTCTCGAAATTTTTTCTAGAAACTTTTCGTTGTGATAGTGCTAAATGTACTGTATAAGATGACAGAAACGCAAATTTGCTTTATTCCGTTCTTCTTTCAAAAATTACAAAATGTACTTTTTTATATCTCTCATGTCGTTAATACTCACATTAGCAACAATTTTTTAAACAACATATAATTTATGAGTACATGTGCTTTAAAGATGTTTTATAAAGTTTCTCGAAAACTCTAAGGTTTTTGAGAAAATCAGTTCAAATTTCCGCATTTTTAGAAACGCTCAAGGGCCATTTTCACAAAAATTGCTCTAATTGTTTCTTCAAACATTTTGTACGGTTAGCGTAAAATGCACTGAATTAGATGACATAAAAGCCACTTAGCTGTTTTCTTTTTTTAATAAGCAAATCTATTTTCTTTGAAATACCTCTCACGCCGCCAATATGTAGTACATTTCCAGCGATTTTATAAATTATTTCATTTGTGAATATAAGCCTTTTAAATGATTTTAAATGAAGTTTCTCGAACACTCAAAAGTTTTCTAAGAAAAAGATCTTCAAATTTCGCATTTACAGTGAATCTCAAACGATAATTCCTTAAAAACAGCTCCAATTTTTTCAACGAAAGTTTCCATTTAGGACAAGGTTTACTTTCCTACATATTTTTAAAGTAATACTTCGGATCTAACACTAAGAGACCCAAAAATTGAAGAAGTTTCAAAAACAATGTACTTTGGGAAACGATGGATAGCATCTGGCAGGATCGCACGTCCCATCGGGACAAGATAGAAAAGATAGCCCTGACAAAAGAAATTAGAAAAGTGACTCTGTGAGAGTGTATTTTGTTAGGCTGAAGTTAAAACTTTGTGTATAACTGGGTTGTCCTACAATTCTCCACCAAAGAACTGTAGCTTGTTTTGGGTAACATATGCGTGATGCCAGGTATGAGCCATTCCGTGAGTTTCTTTATGGTTTCTAAAATTGTATTAACATCATTTGCTAGATTAGAATGTAATGCTATTAGTTTCTTAATCCAATAATTCTGAATCTTATCAATTCCGGGGAATTTACAGATTTCCATGTTCTTAATTGCTTGGAAGAGACGCTTTAATGTTTATTGTGTGTCGGCAATGTGAACAAAACAATGTTATCAATAGACCTCAGAATTTTAAGCCCAAAAAGCGATGATTAAGGCACCTAAAATAGGTAACAAAATTATGAAATTAGGCACTATTCGACCTGAAAAGCGACGTTTAAGACACCTAAAACACATTGCAGAATTATTTTGTGGCATTTAAAAACCATTAGAAAGAAAAGTTATATTTCTAACATCTGAAACTGATCACAAAAGGATTAATTTAGGCATCTAGAATTTAGGAAAGTGGAGTACTTTTTTTTTCATTTATCAGCGTAACTACAAGCTACTACATTTATGAGAGTAAATATTCACTTTCATAATTAAACAGCACGGTATATAATCAAGATTAGACCCGAACCACACACACACACACACACACACACACACACACACACACACACACACACACAGAAGAAAACTCGAAATGACCCTTTTTTACTTCTTAGGTGTTTAAAACTTGGGCTTATTTTGTAATATTCGCCTTCCCGACAGTAGACTTTTGCCTGACCTGACTCTCCCGCCCCCCCGGATTGCGTAGACGACGCATGGGGTGATAAGTCTCAACCTGTCAACTGCGCAGTTGCCCAGGGAATGGGGGCGATGGCCTAAGAAGTGCGTGATGATCGGAGTCGACATCCCCTTTTTATCGCATTACAGAGCTCCTTATGTTCGATGTGTTGGGAGAGAGAATTCACTGCGTAGCCGACAGTGCGCATTCGTCAAACAGGGGATATTGGCGGGAAATTCGGATAATTCGGGAAAGTAATTTTGGTTTGCTATAACAAATTTAAAAAAATGAGGGATGAAAATATGATATTTATTCAAAATTACTTATTTTAGATAGTTTTAGGCAAAAAATAACTCAAAATAGGCATTAACCGCCCTTATAGGATATTTTAGGAACTTTTAGGTGGGCACAGAAGATCTATTTTTCATGATTTGTATACATTGCAATTATTTTTTCCAACCTCCTAATACCCTAGGTCTACTCATCAACTGTATCTATATTATCTGAATCTTCTAATTTTGACGTTTCGTTGGCATCATCTAATTTCTAAGTTTCTCGTGCTTCATTTTTTTCTGTTGATTGACCATCATCTGTTTCTTCTGAAGACCGATGACTGTTTTCTCTCTCTCTCTCTCTCTCTCTCTCTCTCTCTCTCTCTCTCTCTCTCTCTCTCTCTCTCTCTCTTATTCATCACGTTCTACACTTTTTAAATCGAATGCTAATAGTCCTTTTCCCGGAATGACTTTCAGCTTCTTCCCTTTTTCCGTTTTTCCCTCTTGCGCATGTGATTTTTCGTGTTTTCTTCAAATGTTCAGTGAACGCTCCCAACGAGGAAGAGTTTGGAGCACTGTTCAATTCCTCTTCAGTGTCGGACATTTTTCATCACTTCATCGGGATTTAATGAAACAATACTCGGAAGCTAGATTTTCATTAGCTTTGGAAGGAACTCCAATTTGCTAAAACTCTAATCTCAACATGCGAGAAATTCAATCTTCAGCCGAGACCCCTCTCATTTTCATATTCCAGTCTTGAAGACCGAATGCCATCCACCTTTGAGAGGGCGAAAATGTATTAATTCAATGAATACCTTCCTTGTATTCTACCATTGAGGGTCATTTACGGAAGTGCATTGTTGGAATGCTTGTCTAATATTCATTCGGGCACTTTGAACGGCTTGTACAATAAGAAAAAGGAAAGTTGCAGAATAATTTATATTCCCCGCAGGTCCATTCTTTTTATAACTTGATGACATTATCTGCTTTACCCTACAAAAGTATGAAATTACTTATAACTGATGAGGGAAAGGTAATGGTATAATTACAATTGAATCAGCATGAGGAGAAAGGGAACAAGTCAAAAATGTAATTTCTTTAATTTTGGAAAATTGTTCTTTGAAGCAAGGCAAATTGTACTATGAAGAAAGGAATCATTCCATAACAGTGTTTAGACTATAAATTGCAAGATCGAGCTATCTGTACTGCGGAGTAAGGGATCAAGTCACTGACTTTTTCCGTTTCTGCTCAGTACTATAATTTTGATTTTGAATGTTTGTTATGCGTATCGTGTTATGCATGCATGCAGTGGCATATCTACTCTATGGCAGACATGGCACGAGCTATGTGTGCCACTCACAGGGGAGCTATTTAGAGTATACCCGTTAAAACAAATAACAACCTTAATTTGAAGTATCCCGACAGGGACGCAATTTCTATGCTTGTCATGGGTGTCTGAATATTTAGATGCGCCTCTGCATGCAGAGTAAGCGATACCATGTATACATTACAACTTTTTTATTTGTAAGGTAATTATAAAGAAAATTGTTAACTTATACTTGATAGACCTCAAGTGGATGTTCCAAATGTGAAGAGTTTGGAGCAAAAATTAAGAGTGCAATTTTGTGTGACAGCTCTATACGTGCAGCAGAGGCTAAACTTCATATTTACAAAAAAAGAGCTGATACATTTTATAAATCAGTGCAAGAAACTAAAGAAAATTGAGCCACGTGATTTTCCTTTCCTCAAATTCTTTACAATACATAATTTGTAATTAGCCAATTGTTGCTAAACAAATATTTATTTCGTTGGACAAATGATTGTTATAAACAAATATAATATTCTTAAATAGTGTTATATAAAATGTATTGCATTCACGATTTCGGTACACAGTTTTCTTTAGATTCGATTCTAACACTGAGGAGGAAGGAAACACGTCAACATCAATTATATCCAAATTCTGACCATATAAAAGTGAATTCATACAGAAAAATTCGACAGTATAATATAAAATGTATGAGTATTATTTAATGTTCTCTTCCTCCTGAAAAATTGCAAAAAGTGACTTGTTCCCTTTCTACTCAGCACAATTCACTTGTATATCATTTCCCTCCAGAAAAAAATATTTTAGAAAACTATCATAAGAAAATGCACTAACGTATTTTCTGTCATTAGGAAACTTTCCAACAACAATAACTATGTAGCAATTTTGTAACGATACTCATAAATACATTAAAATATCACATTCATTCAAATTACAGTGTGATGCATTACTCCTTGTCAATTTACTCCAATTTGAACGCGCCAATTTCCGCGAACACTTGCGTTCAGTGTTGCCATCAGTTCGAAATTTGTCATCGGTAATTGTAATAATATGTGAAATTCTAGAAAACTATGTGATCTATTTTAACCTCGCTGATAGATTTTAGCCTCTCTTACGGTATTTTGGTCGTTCTCACGGTCCGTTGACGTCTCACCGTCCCATCGTGACGTAAAGGATTAATGCCGCTGCGTTTGTAAACGAACATGACTTGGTTTATACAAGGGAATGAAAATAAATTTTATATCGAATATTACAAGTGGTGTGTATAATCGAATATAACAAATGCATATATACAGTTTGGACAACCAAAATACAAATATGAAAATATGGTTGGGGCAACCATTTCCTGATTATTAATTTATGTTTAGGTAAACAAAATTTCATTATTCAAGTATGGTTCGGGGAAACCATTTCAAACAGTTGTGTTCATAAATGCAATAGCGTTAAGTAAATGATTGTAATGTAAATATTAACGATGAAGAGATATGTTTTAAAAAATACACCGCTGTTTGTGAAAACTGCAGCACCTAGAAGGAATGGTCGGAATCACTTCAAAATTGGTGTATCCATAAGAAGTGATTAAAATTGAATAGATATGCACTCTTAGTCGGTGTAGAGTCGTCAAATGTCGTGGAAACATGAAAGCAAGTGCCGGTATGCCTTGACGACGCCGTAATCTCCAAAATGCAGGTTTGTCGTACCGACATTGCGGCTCTAAAAGAGTCGCGCTGCTAGGGCAGTGATGCGTGTGTGGAACCAGTGGATAGAGCAGGGTCGTACATAGCGACGAGTGAGTACTGGACCACTCAATGTGAAATGACCGCCATCTTGTCCGCGTGACCATAACCGACAAAACAGCGTCGACCAATGTTGCCTCGAATTAGAGCACTTCAACGGGTGTGATCTTGTGTGCGTCGATGGTTCGACGCCGTATGTTGCGGGCTGGACAGGTGACACGCGTACAACTGACCATTCCGATGACCACCGCGACGGATTCCGTTGACCACCAACACCTCAGACAGCAATGGGGACGTGGACGTTGTCACTCGTGTGCTCAGTGGCTTTTTTTTTTTTTTTTTTTTTTTTTACAAGTCCTGCTTCACCTTGTGCTATAGATATGGTCGCGTACATGTTCGATCCTTTGGTGGTGATCGCAATCTGCCAGCCCGCATTGTTCCGCGCCATAGCTGACAAACGCGAAGTGTGATGTTTTGGGGCGCCAGTGACTACAATGTGCGATACCGCCTCATACGTATTGAGGGCAATCAGGACAGCAACCGCTACATCAGGGAAGTTTTAGAGCCCGAGGTACTGTTCCTCCTGCAAACAGCTCCACATGTTCATCAGGGCAACGCCCAACCGCATGTGTCTAGGAATGTGCAAGCTTTCTGCGAAGAACGATGGGTACCACTGCTTCACTGGCCTGCACGTTCGCCTAACATGTCGCCCATCGAACATTTCTGGAATATGATCGGTCGGCAACTTCTTATTTCTGGTCCTCCTGCAGCCACTGTTAGTGCCTTGTGATCACTTGTAGAAACCGTGTGGAGGTATGTTCCCCAGCAACATATCCAGGCTCCTATGGAATCTATGCCACGACGAGGCTCTGATGGCAGCACGTGGCAGCTTCACGCCGCACTAAATAGTCAATGTCAAAATGCAGGTACAGATCTGTAATTCTATTAATTTGTTCATTGTGATATTCGTAATCTATGGAATAAATTCCATTGTAATATTATTCATTGTATGTCTCCTTGGTGTTGCATTTTTCACAAACACCAGTGTACATTTGTGTAAAAAAAATAAAAGAATAAATCAAACTGGCGCAAATTGTCATTTTATTCAGTACATTTAGCACTATCCATACAAAAAGTTTAGAGAAAAAATTGGAGCCGTTTTTTGAGAAAATATCGTTCAATCAATTCTGAAAATGCGAAATTTCGAGCTCACTTTCAACGTATTAAGTTTTTGAGAAACTTTATAAGACTTCATTTGAAGCACTTGTACTCACAAATGAAATCCAGTACACAAATTGCCGGTAATGTAAATATTAAAAACAAAAGAATATAGCAAAATGGCGTTTATGGCGCTTTATTTAGTGAATCTATGTTATATTATAATTTAGTGAATTTATGGCACTATCCGATCAAATAAATTTTAAGAAAGAAATCATAACCGTTTTTGAGAAAATCATGTAAAGGTTATTGAAAATTACCCTTATTTTACACAAAAATACTCGAAAACTTTTCATATTTTGAAAAAAATGTATATATCTTGATTTAAAAATGTAATTTGGGACAACAGATTTTATACAGAGAGAAATCTCTATCTTCAGTACTACAGTTGCAGGGAGGTCCCAATACGTGGACACTAAGGTTATGGATTCGAAACCCGCGAAAGGTATTGTTTTAAGATGTGTTCAATGAGGAGGGAGGCATTACGAGTTCCTCCTGTATAACGTGTAACCCCTAGCCCTTGCATTACGTCTTTACCTGGCAGGCAACTCTGCGCACATTCTGTGTATTTAAGGAACTATATCTCCACGCGCAGAACAATGATGCAATTATCGAGTTGGTGCAAGGGATACTATGGTAAAGATACGGGGCCGAAAAATGCCTATACGATATTCTGGGAGCGTGGATGTACTCTTGGGAATGGCCTTAGAGGGGCAGTAGCACGGTGTAAAATATATATATATATATATATATATATATATATATATATATATATATATATATATATATATCTTACACCGTGAATGTAGTTACCGCAAAATCTCTAATAAATATTTTAGGCACCGATTGATAGCTGGGAAGGGGATGGAGGAAAACCGAAAAATTAGTCCAGATCTAAAGAGAATAGAAAACTAACTAGAACGAGAAAGTCTGTGCCGTTCTGAAGCATCACAAATTTTGGTTCGGTCTTTGGTTGCATTTAAAATTCCTCCCTCAAAATGTCACGAAAACTGATGAGTGAAGCTAATTGGCTGAAATCGAACAGTCATGAAAATATCGATATTTTTAAGTATCGACTTTCACTACGGCAGGATGACAATCGAGAAATCTACATGAGCTCTTGAAAGTATATTGAGTATGCCGCTGATGGCAATTCGCTGATCACTGATGACTGTGTAAAGTGGAATCGTGTTTATAATCAACGTTTTTGTGGGGCATGTTATTAAACAAAATGGAATGTTTTCAGCGAGTTTTTGTTGGAAATGGTTTGTAATTTTTAGGTTATTTTTTTCGTCTACTTGTCCATCACATGACAGATTATTGCTGTTTCAAAGAATTTAGCTAATTTGAAGTGAATGCAGTTGACAAAATAATATGGTGTTGAAGTGAATTTGTAAATAAATGCATGTTCCCTAGAGCTTTATTAGCATGTAAGGAGAAAGTGGGTCACATAAGTGGGTTGTAATGCCGTAAAGAAATGAAATTATGAATCTATGTATATAATTGTGTGTTCTGCCTTCATGTCATTAGGGAAAGTAACGAATTATAATTCTCATTCCTGTAGGTAGAAGCTTAGTATGGCCAAATGCAAGGTGTGCAAGATACTTGTCTCAAGAAAGTAACATTGAAAAGCACAAACCAAAGACTGGGATACTTTTACTCAACATGGGAGGTCCTCAAACTGTTAATGATGTTCCAGATTATTTGCTTAGAATTATGACTGACAGAAATTTAATTCAGTTGCCAATGCAAAGGTAATTTTTAATACTTGTGAATATAGTGAATCCTAAGTGTAGTTAAAATCCTGTACTTATTGACACTATACTTCATAAGTAACACTTTGACAATATAGATTAATTTCTTATTACTTGAGTAATAAATGAATCCAAAATGGAAATGTAATCTCAATCATAGCTTTTCCTTGAGCTATAATTTATTTTTGTCTGTCTCACGTGATGTTACAGCTAACTTTTTTTACAGTAAAAGATGTATTATTTGCAAAAATGATCGTGAAAACTGGAAATATTATTTTGGAAGTAGAAATGTACTTGTGATATGGGCTGTCAAAATAATTTAAAAATTTATATAGTTATTGATTCTCAAAAGACAGTAAAAATGTGAGTGACATGTGGCAAAGTACAATCTGCGTTTTTTCTTCTTTTTTTTTTTCCCCTCTTCAGAATCCATACTGCTCTATTCTAAAATTATGAATAAAGATACCAAAGAGTGTAGTTGTCAATATTTGGAAACTAGAAATTTTCAAAACTAAAAATGCTTGATTCAAATTGAATCTGGGCTCCCCACCTGATGTCCTCTCTGAATCTACCTCTATATTGATGATCTGAATTAATTTGGCAGAGGTCACGCCTTACGTATAAAAGTTACAGGTACCATGGGAGGAAAAGGACCCCATTGAATGTTTCATTCCATAAAGAAGTTACATTGTGAAGTAAATAATGTGATAGATAAGCAGAAGTTGCATCTTAAATACCATTTATGAACAGTTTATTTGTTTGAATTTATTTATTCAAATTTAGAAATTTTGTCTTGTAGGACCTATTTGTTCATTTCAAATAAAATTTATTTTCTTTCTTGTAATGCAAAAATAATGTTATTCTTTGAGAAAAATAACGTTGAATCAACAATTTTTATATATCAGACAACAATAATAATTATTGTTCAAAAGGTCTTGAGTAACAAACAATAAATTTAATTTGCATGTGTTCTTTTTTAGACTTTTACAGTTGTGGGATATTTTGTGATCTAAAGTTCTGGAGCAAATTTCACTATGTTTTATACTCCTTGGCCTGTTAGCTTCTGCTTTGTGCAAATAGTGTGCCGATTTTTATATCAACTCCCATGGCAAACTTGTAATGAAGCCAAAGTGGAATATCATATGAATTTTATTGTACACGTAAACTTCTGTGGCTCGAGTTCATGACTTCTTGGCTGTCCAGGTGACACTTTGGCAGTGAGGCCTGAGAGGCTGAGTTGGCCTCTCAGCCAATGATGCGGCATCACCCAGACAGCCAAGAAGTCATGTGAATCATGTTGTTCATTCCCACTTGTTCAGTATGTCCCAACCTGAAAGTTCATCAAGCCTTCTTGGATTTTATTACTGAAAATGAAGGTTATCCAAATAGCTTCATATGTCAACCAGATCTCAATGTCATTGCATGGCTAATGTAATAGGGCATGCAGGAGCTTTGGAACCCTGGGGGATAATTTGAAGAGCAATGGAATTCGTATATAAAGGGTAGAGAAAAGCACAAGAGTTTAAAAACTGCATGTATAATAATAAAGCCTGAATTCCAAATCCTCCCAGGGTAAGAGAATATATTAATGGTAAAATGAGACATGGAAATAAGATTAGAGATTAAGAAACTTTTTTTTAATGTTGTTGTATTGTAATAATGTTATCAATAGAACAGGGGTCGTAGTGCTTCAATTCACATATTGTCTAAGATTATTATATTTACCTTTCTTTTTTTTCCATATGTGTTACATAATTCCACAGATTTTTGGGACCTTATATTGCCAAAAAACGTACTGCTGAAGTACAAAAGAAATATGAGGAAATTGGTGGTGGCTCTCCTATCTTGAAATGGACTCAAAAACAGGTAAAATTTTATTGATATAATTCTGAATAATGTTTAAGTTAGTGACTAAATTATTGTTTGCAAATTTTAATCCCTTTTCTCCAGGGAAATGGCTTGGTTGAAAGGCTGGACACTGCTTCACCCTCAACTGCTCCTCATAAATATTATGTTGCATTTCGATATGCAAATCCACTTACAGATGAAACAATGCGTCAAATAGAAAAGCAAGTTGGATGCTAGTTTGTGAATTATTCCATGAAAATTGATATGAAATTGTTTATCACCTTCAAAAGGTCTTCTTTCTTTTTCTTGAAGGGACCAACTCGATCATTTGGTAGTATTCTCTCAGTACCCTCAGTTCAGCTGTGCTACTAGTGGATCAAGTTTTGATGCAATTTACCATTACTTCAGGAAAAGGTAATTTTCTTATAGGCTTGAAACATAAATATACTATATAAACTAGATCAAATTTAACTTTTATAATAACATAACTTTTCGTCACCTACTATTTTGAATAATGCAATAAGCAGAATATCAGATTATGTCAATGATATATCAATAAACCAATAAGTTGTCATCTGTGATTATGAAATATCAAACTTCGATTCACTTTAATAGGTACTGTTCTTATGTATAAATGTCTCTTTAAGATAATTTGTCTGTTGTTAGGCCTTTACAAGCTTTCATTTCCCGTGCCTCCCATCTCTGCAGTTCAAAACCCCTTTACCTGAATGCTGGGATGGGTGATGACATTTCTCCCCTTGATCACAATCAGTTTTCTGTTTCTTTGGTATATTATTTTTTGTTCATTATTGCATTTGCGAGTACAAGTTCTTTAAATGATTTCTCGTGAAGTTTTGAAAAACTTGTACATTTTCTGTGAAAACTAGTTTAAACGTGGGCATTTTCTGAAGTACTCCAATGATATTGTGTCGAAAGTGGCACCACCATCTTACATGACTAGGGCATCAATTGAATTGTTTATTTCAGAAACCCGTCAAACGCCAAAATCTAAAACATGTTTTAGTGACAGATTACTGTTCCAGGAGGATAGACACGTTGTTTTGTGCGTATTTATATGAAAAAGATTTGTTTATCAACTTCTTTAATAAAAAAGAAATATTTTGAAATCTGAAAAACTGGGAGACTTATTCTCAGTTTTCTTGAAATGAGGAATTTGGTGTTTGATGGGTTTCTGAAATAAACAATTCAATTGATGTCACTGCAATGCCTCTGATTGGGAGGTCCTAGGATTTGAGTCTTGATGGTGGCAGGATTTTTAACACTAGCTACTTTAGCTAGGTTGGATTTAGCTACTGTCTGAAGGAGAATTCTGCTCTAGTTGGTAGTTTTCCATGGTTCCTCTGATCAATAAAAGGCAAGTAATGGAGCAGTACTGTAACAAATGGGCCATGGACCTTGTGTGATCTTTCCTTCCTCTTCCTTGTGCTATCCTGACCCCCTTACGTGCACTCACATTTATTTCCACTACATTACTACACATGTCAGGAGACCATTTGGGAGCCAAGAGGTTGTTCTGGCTGAGGTGATGCACCACTGAAGGGTGATACATGGCTTGTGAAAACCCACGTAGGCCAATAGTAGATTAGCGTTAGATCTCACCATCCAGAGGGAAAGGACACTGCCACCTCCCATGTTAAAACATGCGGAACACTTACAGAACTAATGACCTCAACAGTTGAAACATCCAGAAAAACTAATTAATCAATCAATCAATCAAAAAGGCACAAGATTTGTCTATGAAAATTTGTATGTATAACCAGTTTTTACTCTTCTATAACACCCTTAAAGTTGTATTTCAATTTAACTGCTGCTAATACTACTAGGGGCTGACAGGTAGCAGGTGTAGAAGCAGAAGGTGGGGCAAAACCGGAAAACTAGCTCAGACTAAAGAGATTACAAAACTAGCTAATATGAGAATGTCTATATCATTCTGTAGTCCTGCTATTTTTTGTTTACGTTGCTGGGGTGACGAAGATACAAATTTTGGGGCTGAGATTCGTGGAACTATGAGATGGCTTACATGCCATGAATACATGGTGAAAACATCCATGTCTGACCTGGGTTTCAAAGCCACGCCTTAAGATATAGCGCATTCTTGGGTTTAAGTCCCAAGTTTCTGTGCCTCCAGACTTGCAAAAATGTTATGTAATATGAGCTACTAATGAAGAGCAATTCTATGCATTTTTTTGTTATTCTTATAATATTTATTGATTTTGTTTTCTGTATTCCTTAATCGATTTATTTATTTTAAACTGTCATAGAGACCACTACTCTCTTGGAACAAAAATCTCATTATGTTTACTAGAAAGTTCTTTAATGTAGTGGGCTCTTATGTCTGTAAATTTAAATAAAGAAAGAAAGAAAGAAAGAAATTGAACATGACATGCAGAAAAGAATCAATTGATATTTGTTTTCAGACAGGTGCCTGCAAACATGAAGTGGACTGTTATTGACCGGTGGCCAACACATTCTTTATTATGTCAGTGCATTGCAGACAGAATTAAAACAGAATTAAATTTTTTTCCTGTGGAAGAACAAAAAGATGTAGTATTGCTGTTTTCTGCCCATTCACTGCCTTTGAAGGTAAGTAGAGCCAAATCAGAGAGGTAGCCATTTTATTTTATTAACTGTTATTGATTATATTTGAAATTCTGAATGGGCTAGTTGGAATTGCTTGAATTGTGTTTTCTGTATTCCTAGAAATGAGCAGGTCAGGCAATTTTGTATGCTTTTATTTACTCATTTTGTCTTTCTGTTTGTTAATATAAGAGTAAAAACTGCAGATAATAATTATTTTTTTTAAATAAACTACCTTCTTAAAAGAATAGTATGTATGAATGGCATATTATTAATTTCCAAGGTACACTGAAATTAAAAGAAAAAGATACTTCCTCTCATTTTGTGAGGTGTGATTTTATGACATGTGATTTTGTTATATACTCAGGGACTCTGGCAAAATACGAAAACATCAATATTACTCATATCCAATAAACTAAAAGAAAACTATGTAGTCATTGTTCATGTGAGAGGTGTCTTTGGTTTTGTTAGATGCCCTGGAACCCAGAGTAAATCAAAGAAACAGTTTCAATTTTGACTGATTTGATTAGTTATTCCACTTATTCCTACACTGTGCATACTGACTGAATTCTCAAACTTAGTGCTATCCTTTCTCTTATTTCAGGCCGTGAAGCGAGGAGATTCATATCCCTATGAAGTGGGAGCAACTGTACAAGCAGTGATGGAAACAATGAAATATTCCAATCCTTATGCCATTACCTGGCAATCAAAGGTAGGGCCAGTACCCTGGTTGGAACCTGCAACAGAGGATGCAATTAAAGGTATATAAATCAATAGTTTTGTTATACTACTCTCGTAGCATGAGATTCTGAGTGTTTCATATTGACGGTTAAGTAATCAATTGTGGCACCTTGAGATACAAATACAACCAAATTTTGAGCATAAAAATTTACAATCTATTTTAAGAAATTATTACATTTATAAAGAACGTACTAGCAATTACATTGCACATACTAAAGAACTGTAGAAAATGTGCTACAGAAATGTACAACATATACATTATACATATTGAAAATCGAATCCTCCTCCCATAATGTTTCACATCGTACAGAATTTATTCTCTAAGATGAATGAAATGAGGTGGTTACATATTCTAGAACAATACAATCATTATTCACTGTAAATGAATGTTTAAACATGTTTTTGAAAATGGAATTAAAATATTTTATATTAATCAAGATCTGAATATATATGTTTTAGTAGACTATAGCAGGAAATCCTACTAACTGCCTTAATTTAAGATATTATTATGAATCACATGTAATTATAATCGCTGAATTTTTATTGTGAAGAGACTCATTGCAAATGATTGCTCGCTATCATCTCTTTGCTAACTACAACCTCATACTGACACTCATGCTCGCACTATATTAAAGTATAATATACTTGAGGAGTATTTCTATATAAAAAAAATTTCAAAATACAGAAGATGTAGACACAAAATCATCACCATAAATTGGTGTAAACTGAAAAAAATATTTTAAATAGAAACATTCAATGGAAAAATGAAAATTTATTTAGGGCCATGATTATTTTAATAATAAAAACAATATAATTTTTTAAAGTTTGGATAACTGGGCAATTAAAATTAAGAGTTTAGAAACAACATGTGACAAAAGATGATCTTACAACATGGCACAACCAAGATTTTACATATTTTGTATTAAAATACAGGGCTTGCAGATGTTCAAGGAAATCTGAAAGTATTGCAATAGAAATGGACCAAACAAAAGGAGCAGAAGGGTAAAAGCAGTGGGGGGAAAAGAGAGTTTGGTGAAAAGAAGCTAGAAAGGAAGCAGCGGGCAAAATGATTCGATGTGTGTAACAAACTTCAAATATTTTAAAAGATTTGTTAGTTTAGAAAGTGGTGAAAGTGTTCAGTATTTTATTAAATATGCAGCCAAAGTAGCCATTAAATTATTGAAAAACAGAGATGAAGCTTTTCATAAATTAATCTTGAAATTTTAGAGTGTAGTGTATTCAAGGATCTTATATTTACAATGCCAAGACTGCAGACACCATTCAATCAAATAAAGGGGAAAATTCTATGTAATTTATATAGGAAGACCAAGTAATGTGAATGGTTATAAATATTGTATTAAAATAATTCTGCAATTTAATGGAATGGTTTTTGGTAAGTTTTTAAACAAGTTGTGCACAGCGGAGATTGAGTAACAAATATACATTTTATTGAAAATAATGTAAATGGATAACTTGTTTATTGAGCAACTGTGTGTATGAGTATTCCAGATTATTATGATTATTATTATTATTATTATTATTATTATTATTATTATTATTATTATTATTATTACTAATATTGTGTGTAATGTATTCTGATTTTGGATTACAGATTCAAAAATAATATTTAATAGATATATTTGCAATTCAAAATAAGTACAAAATTTCCTTTTATATTATAAAAACAATATGAAACTGGCTTTTATTGCAAGTAAAGCAAGTATTAATCGCATGCACAGTCGTTTTTCCCATTGATGTATGTATTAAATTGTTAGAAAATCCGTATTGTAGGAATGAATCATGAACCATGATATGCATAAAATTCCTATGATGTGCCCGGATTTGTAATCACATAAGTATATGTGACGAGAAAATAAATTTTAATTAGGTAAATACCAATCACTCACATCTCAACATCGAGACCTTATTGTAGAAGGTCTTGTACAACCAAATGACATAATGAATAAATAACAGGAGATACGCGTTAATACTACGTATTTTCAATTATATTAAAATTTACCTCATTAATAACAGCAGATGATAATACATGTGGGGCCTATTTCCTTTCTTCTAAGCAAAAATCATGAAAATTGGGTTGAGTAGAAAGCACAAATTTATTTCTAAACAAAAATCCTTAGTGTTCTAGATATAAAGATATTGCAAATATATTTGATTTTGAGTTTGAGACTTAAATTGAATTTCTTAATTCATGAGTAAGGAGTTTTCATACTATGATACATTGCTATTGGTATGTTTTGAATTCTATAAAGATTTAATACCCTAGTTAAGAATGGAGAATTGCATGAATCATTTTGTGTATATATTTAATAATTTGTATTTGTAATGAAATATGTAATTATTTTCATTTTGAACAGGATTCCACAAACGAGGATTGAAGAATTTCATTTTGGTACCAATTGCATTTACCAATGAACACATTGAAACTCTGCATGAACTGGACATTGAATATGGCAAAGATTTGGTGAAGGAGGTAAATGCACTATAATTATTTTAATTCCATAACCCACTGATGCAGCAAGTCTCGAAACACCATCAATGCAGAAAAGGGACATTTTAAGCCCAGTATCTTTCCGTGCAAAATTAAAATGTTAATAGCATAAAATGGGTACAATTTTGCATGATTTTATATCAGTATTTACAGGTGGATTATCACATTCACATTGTATCTGTATGGGTATTTTCATGTCCCATAGGTTGTATCATTTTCATCACTGTTTATTTGATATTTATTAAATGATTCTTAGCTTAAGCAAATTTTTTTGGGAATAGGTTTTGAATAACAAACTTTAGCTTTAAAATTAGTATACACAGACGACTTCGGTTATAATGAACTCAGATATAGTGAACCTTAACTCACTTGTCCGTTTCACTTACATTACAAATAAGCACAAGAAAATTTATTTATAGTGAACTCTGAACTTTGGCTATAGTGATCATAAGAAATACAATGTCCGGGGGGGGGGGATCACTTCAACACTAGGCAGCTTGGAAAAAAATAATCGGCTAAAGGTCATCATCAAAAAAGACACCGCTGAGGTGGAAGTGGCAATCACAGAATGGGGACCTTACTAATGAAGATGACCTGCCACTCAGTTTCGCCGTGGAAATAAAGATCGTATCCTGTGTTGGCTAAAACTGGCTGCAGCGACACACAAATGCCTGCTTCAGTTTCAAGCATGATGTTACTTGAAATTCCAGAGTGACAATGGCGTGGTGTTCATTGTAGAGGAAGGAAGTGTGCGACTGCCTCAGCCCTAGTAGTAAGAAGCCAGAATGTAACAAGTTAACATTTTTTAACATACTTTAACGTCATTATTTATGTTCAAACTTTCTTCCATTTTCTGGTAATCAGTGGGTGGATGGCTTAAGATGAAAATGTATATCTCAATTTATTTTTGATAAAATTGGACATTCTTCCCTTTTTAATCAGCTATTCAATTTATGTCATCAAAGGTGTAAACGTGGCCTCATTGCCTCGAAAGCTTGGGATTTTAATTAGTGCCTGGGTACATAAAACATACTCAAAGAACAAAGTTTTTATGACCTTTTTCAGTACCTACCGACTGGACTAAAGCCAAGTCAACTCAACTATGCAGTTCGTAGACAATATTTGACTGCTGATCAGAACATGTATTCAATTCACTCAAATTCTTCAAATTTTCTAGATTTACTGAACTTGTCCTAAGGCCATAGTTTTTCTTGAACAGTGTTCAACAGCCTTGCTGCTCTTCTTATAAAACATATTTGGGTTTGTATTTTGTTAGAGGAAATGGTAAGCTAGTGAACAATTCGAGAGGTAGACTTCATAAACATTATTTAATGATTAAACCTCAAATGTGTGTACATGACACACAATGAACTCAGAAAGGCACTTAAAACACTAAGTCTAAGAACTTCCACTCTACATATGGTGGGATCACTGAATCGAACCATTGAACCGAAGAACTACAATATATGTAATCTGCGGCTGCAATACAATATATGTAGTCTGCGGCTGCCGTACCTTCCCTGGTCTAGTGGCTGCAGTACAGTTGGGAGGAAGAAATTCAGTATTGATATTTTCTAACCTGCAGTTTACTTTACGAACAGAGGAATTATCTATCAACAACAGGATTTTTCTTTTCTGTTTTCCAATATCTCTGTCCAGGTCAAAAAGCCAGTTTGCAAATAGTCCTTTGGTCACTCTGTTTTCTTCTTCACTGTGTATTTTACTGGTAGAGATGCCACACCTTTGAAACATCTAAGCTTTATGCAATGTCCTACTACCATAGGCTTCAATTTTTCAGTACCAGTGGCATTACAACAAAATAATGCTGTTAATCTTTCTTTTTGGGCTATTTTCCACCTACACACTTTTGTCCGTTGTAAGACATTGTTTTATTCGGCAACATGTGATAAAAAAATGCAGTTTTATCTGCATTGAAAATATCATTAGGGTCATACTTTTCAATTACATTTTTCAGATGATGTTCCTTCCACTCTCAAGCAGTATTCATGTTTGAATAGCTTCCCCAACAACAGCCTTCCAAGTTATGCCGTATACCTTGCAAAAACGAAACAGCTAGCCAGCACTTGCCTGAAAATTCTTGACATCCATTAGTGTTGAAAATTGTCTGGCGTTTTTTTGTATCATTGGTCCAGAAACCAAAACTCCACTTCACCTAACTTCCTTAAACCACATGTCTACTGCCTCTTCCACTTTATGAAAAATCCCCTAAACGAATCTTCTTTCATTTGGGGCGTATCACTGATTGTTTTAAATAGTTGAAACTGAAGTTGGCTTTGTATCATACGCATGTGCTACATCAACCTGCTTCATTCCACTATCTATTTTTTTATTATCTCCACTTTCTGTTCTATTGTGAACTGTCTTCTTTTCTTACTTTCCATTGTAAGCAAATCAGATTGTAATTTTTATGAATACCACTACTAACCACCACAAAACGTACTTAAAAAACTGAAACCACCTCAACACAATTATTTGCAATCAGCGTCCGCTACATTTACCAAGATATGGAAAAATACAATTTCTAGAAGATCGTAATATTTGAAATTGGAAAAGTTGGGATTCCCCATCACGTGATCAAAAAATAACGACTACTGCTTCTATCTGCTGTGATTATGGTGAACTAGGACTTGGACTTCACGAATGCGATTGACATGTATAATCGATATGTTATCCAATACACGTTGCATACAATGGGCGCAACCATAAAGGAACTTTCAACATTTCACTATTTCATACATATTCCAGAAAATCTGGGAACATCAGCTGATTCAAAAGAAATAAAAATATTATAAAAAAATAACGATCTATATATTTTAAGTATGTAATACTGAAATAGGTCCAAGTAAAGAGTTCGTAAAAGTGAAATAATTTTACATTGTAACATAGCACGTTTAAACAGGGATTTGAAATATGTATGTAATACTGAGATTTCACTGTATATATTTTCACATGTTTTACTAATTCTGTTGTTCTTTAATATATTTTCACGTTGATATAGAACATTTTAGAGAGAAATTGAATCTCTCATCTCTAACTTGAATCTTTATGTTAAATACAGTAATAAATATAATAACTTTCATGATATTTATTATTTTTCCTGAGATGTTGAATTGCTGGTGAATCAACCGAGACCTTTGACGTCTTGTTAGTGCTAGAATTTGGTCTCAGAATTTCCTCCCATAATTTATCTATTTATATATAGAGGTTGTCTGTAAATTTTATGAAATACTCTTCAACTTGTATGAGGTGAAAAATGGCCTAAAACCTCCAATTTTTGTTGAGTTAAAAGAATTAAGAAATTTTCAAAGCTCTCCAGAGCTGCTTTTGGACATGCAGTTATGGCAGGGTATACAGTATTCTTCTTTTGAAAAATTATTATATGCATATTGTTGCTAGAAACATTGTATAAGAGGAGCCTGAAGTCAAAATTGGAAAGGGGGGAGAAAACTACTTTAAGAAAGCAAGATGCATGAGCTTCGCTTCATTTAAAATTTCTAGCAGATATTAGGAACTACTTTGGACTAAATTTTGGTTATCCTTTGCCATATTTCTCATAAATTTTAAATACAAATTTAACACATTTGCTGGAATAACTATCAACAGTTACTACTGTTTTAATGTGATTTGTGCTTCTTTGTGGTTATGTAACTTGAAGATATGCTAGTTCAAAATTAGTAAATATTTTTATAGAATGTGTGCTTTATTTAGAAACTTACAAAAATTCTTTGTTGCTAGAGATAAAATCTTTTGCCGTGGATCTGTTGCAGCTGGGTGGTAAGATTACAATTCGTCGTGCGGCAGCCCCAAATGACCACAAACTCTTCCTGGACTGTTTAGCAGACATTGTGGAAACTGCTGTGAAAGCTGATGAACGAGTGACCAATAAATTTCTGAGTCGATGTCCAAAGTGTACAAACCGTTCTTGCCAACCATATAAAAGTTTTTTTGCAAAAGTATGTCAAAAATGATTGTACTATCTTGTAAAGAAATGAATGGATTACTTTTATGCATTCATGAAATAATAAACAGTTTAAAAAATGCATCATTTAACTTCACTAAACTTGAACATAATTTTATAATTAAATAATGCAAAGTATACTCCTGAAAAAACATGTAATTACAGCTATTTATTTTGTAACAATACTCAATCTATCAAAAAAAATGTTCATAAAAAATAATCAGAAAAACTAACTGTATGTGACATGATAGAAGTATAAAATGAACATTTTTTCTTGAGCTCAGGAATCCTTATAGTATTGAATTATGAATAATGATAACAAGCGTGTTTAGCACCATTTGAAAAGTAGAAATATTCCTTCCAAGCATCTGGACAGTTCTTAACCAATTCAACATTTTCTATTATTTACCTATTACAGTATTCTTTCATTTTATATCCACGTGGGAAAAAAAGTCATAGAACTTTTTAGGTAGAAGTAAATTTATGATTTTTTGTAGGTTTCAGTATGTAATACTTCTGCTGGAGCAGGGGGAGTGAGACAAGAATGTCAGATATCTATCAGCATTCATTTAATGACTCAAGTTTCAACAATTGTGCAGTAAATGTCACGTTACCATCAATCACGACACCCAGGCGTCTGACATGAAACTGAGAAAACTAATGGAATAATGCAGCATACAAAACTTTTTCATCTTAGTGTTATTACTAAACCTCTTTTTTTTTAAAAACTAGTGCAAGACATCATTAAAAGACAGTAACAAAGCCCTTGACCTGCCTTGTTAATTTACTCAAGTTGTAACCCATTTACTCTCCATTAGTAAAGATATGTATCTAAAATTTTGATAAATACCTACTTTATTACTATATTGTCTAATTACTGAACTAGGATTATTCAAACTACTAGTTATTGTTTTTGAATAGAAAATATGTAGTAAGATTTCTTGGGTCATTTTTTCTTACTTTTATTTTATAAAGTATTGGTTACAAAGCAATAATTCTACACCAGTAGCGAAGCTAGTCATACAGTTGTAAAAATCTTACCAGCTCCATTCATCGTTCAGCAAACACATTGATAATTTTTTTTAAAGCTGTTCACTCTGATAAGTTAATATAGCGGATAGCCAGAATACTCAAATGACCGAGCCTGATATTTCCCATGGAATTTCTTAGGAATGTCTTCACTCTCTTCAATGTAATCATATTCCTTTCACATAATACTGTAGATACAGGAAATGTTTGACTGTGTATTTTCAAGTGAACACACTTTTGGTATTTCTTTTCTAGACTGTTGTCCAAGAAATACTCCAGCAGAAAATCTGCAGGTTGTATTTTGCATTATCAATGAACACATTTCTGAAGGAAAGAATGCTTTGTCAGACAAAAACTGCTTTTCATCAAGAAATTCATTAAAATGAAAGTTTTCAAAATCATGAAACTGCATCCATCTGAGCCACTTCTGTGTCAAAAATTTGAAGAGAAATATTTTTACTTCACCGCACCAACCTAAGAAAAGTATTGTACACGTGCGCCAGAAATTGGCGAATTTTCGACACAAAAACTCTTATTGTCAGGTCCTAGTATGGAAAAACTGGATAAATAAAGTTCTAAATACAGTTAAAAAATTCCTCTAACACGTGGTGTAGCCAGAATCCATGTTTTGTGTATCCTTCATACCGAAAAATCGATTGACGGCAAAAGTGTCTGTCTGTCTGTGCACAACGCCAGCATATAAACAATTTTCCAAAATTGATATTGATAATGAATCGTTCTAGCTGATGTCGCAGCACTTGGAGTTTAAAACCAATATTTTCATTTTGGCAGTACTTTACATGAAGCCATTGGGACATTTTCAAAAAATTTTATTTTAAATTTTGTTTTTGAATATTGCAAAGGGCTTATAAGAGAATTGTGCTGGTCTCACTTTCATTGACATCCTCAATTTTTCAAAAGTTGTGTGTGTGTGTGGGGGGAATTAAAACTTTAAAATTGGAGAGAGATTTTTGTCTTAGTCTGTCTTTTGTACAAAATTAGCTCTTCAAAAAACATAATGTACAATTTTTTGAAAAATCGAGTAGTTTTTGCGTATTTTGAGAGTGAAATTTACAAAAACAAAATTCTCAAAAACGCTCAAATTTTTTTCTTTTAATTGTCAGTGCATATGTAATAGGGAACGGCAAAATAAGGCGATAGTCTCGTTTTCGGGTATTCCCCCTTTTTTCGAAAATTGAAAAAAATATTTCAAAACTACATAATATAAGATAGAGTCTTCTGCCTCAGACAAAGTCTGTTGTACAAAATAAGCTCTTTAAAGAAAGTCATGTACAATTTATTGAAGAAACGAGTAGTTTTGCGCAGTTTCTGCTTGAAATTAAAGAAATATTTCACACCATCTACGGGCCACGAGAAAAATTGAATGATATGAAAAATATTTAATTTAATCATAATTTACTTTTGAATATGCCAATATTCTATTTTTACATTTTTTTTACATTTACTCCATTGTATTTTCAATGTATTGATGTATTTCTTTTAAAGCAATCTGCAAAAATTAATAGAAATATCGCAACAATGCGGCACCGATATTTCAGAAGCTAATTGTTGTCGATCGTCGAAAAAAAACACAAAAATTGACATGGGCCCATAAGGCAAACTTATTTAGGCGTTTTTGATCGAAGGGTGCCATGACATTTACATGTCAGGCGAATTCGATCAAAATTACAGCGAAGAGTTTGACTCTTACAACCTCGTTTGAGGGAACCTACACTCCCCTTGGAACTTCGCTTGGCACTCTATAAAACGTGTTGTCGGCTTGTGGCCACCTACGCTGCGGCAACGTGGTGGATCACAGCACAGAAGTACAAGGATACACTTGAGCTAGCACAAAACAAAGTTCTGCGGTTCATAGCACGCCCTCCGTTTCGGAAACTGTTGAAAGTACTGAGAAAGGAACTTAATATCGAGTCCTTAACTCAATGCTTGAGACATCTTTCGTTTAACGAAGCCTATCGAGCCTTTCAAACCAACGAAGCTCCGGCAACGCTAAAACAATTAACTCGACTCGTCCTCACTATAGGACAAAGAAAAGAAGCCCTCCTCTAATATTCTGAGGGCGTAGTGCAACACAAAAACCGATTTTCTCCATCGCGAACCCACACCACTCACACATACTCGTAGCAGTAAAACGCGAAATGCGAGCGAACCGCATGCAACACAACTACAATTACACAAACCTTCGGCTAAGCACACACACACACACACACACAAAAAGACGGCGGTAAGATACGCTGTTCTATTAAGTCCAACGGGTGGTGGTGTAACTCCTACACGGAGAGCCAGTACTTCCTTTTGCGACGAATTTCGCAGCAGTTTTTTATAAAGTACTTCTCAGAATGCCCGGTGAGGTACGTTATATCATTTAATATCGTCTGATCCCTAAAAGTCTGCTTATTGAATAAAAGAAAAACGATGAAACGCTCTCGGAACTGTTATTTTACAAGGCAACTCAGGAGTGAGCTGCCAGAATATTCGCAATTATTTTGATGTCAATTGCTTATATTCTAATTACTGTATTGATCTAATTAGCCAAGCAAATGAACATAATTTTGACAAAACTGCGCTGGCAAGAGTGCGTTGCTTGTTTCTTGGTTGAATTGCATGTTTTCTAATACTAGCTGAGGTGTTAGTAGCGCAGAAAATGCAATATTTCAATATTACATTGCTGTTTTTAATGACGCGAGAAAGTATGTGCTGTTGTAGCACCACAAGTTTGTCCTTCAAATAATTCTGGTCCTGAAAGTTATTTCATGGTCATGTCTGCTTTGAAGCAGTTTTCGATAGTCTCTTCATATCTAACACGGCATATTACTATGTCTATCTACTATTTCGATCTCTACAGCGTATTAATTGCCTCGTGATTCCACATTGTTGAGCGAAAACTGCATGCCAATATCGTGAACCGTTTAGAAATTGTGGGAGGGACCCAGAGTTGTTGGGACATTCTCTGTAACACTAAATCTTCATCTCCATTAATTGTTCCATCAAGAACGAAAATCACACAAACTCACTCCTATTTCCCACAAAGTTAGGGCGATGAGGCGAATTTGTTTTAGTGACCGGGGCGTTGACGAGCAGCATGGTAAAAGTCAGCGCATGCTGGAAACCTGGCTGAGAGCCTACTCTCTTTGTACTCGTACCTAGTGGGTGAAAGGCATGTCCCTGTGTGCGCATGCACCACAGAGCCAGCCGGTGTCTATTCACAAGCAGGCTCCCCGCTCAGCGAGCGGCTCTGCGGATTCCCTCACTAGTAAGCGGGGGAGGAAGGAGGCGAAAACTTTTAATTTTCTGTAATGATTCAGTAAAAGAAATGTTGAAAAAAGGCACACTTAACAACAGATTTTATTGAAAAATTATTTGTGTATTCTAATGCTCCCATATTTCCCTTCAGCGTCGCCACTGTTCTATACTAATAGTTGTTGCTTTCATGTACGAATGTACTCAGCAACTTTCAACAATGTAGCTTTGATAGTTTCAGGGAATTTCTTTTGCGTTTTCAATGCGAGATAGAAAAATCATTTTGTGAAGAAGCTCTGGCCGCCAGGAGGAAGTCACTATTGGTTGGAAAACGTCCTTATTTCAGAGTAGTGGTGAGAGACACGGAATTGTGGGTAGGTCCGCCATTATCGCCCACCCTGGTAAGCAGCGCTATACAGGGACTTTTGCGAACTAATTTTAAAAACATTGAAAGTGTGAGCGAATTAACGAATTCCCCCCAAAATTTGGTTTTCTTCGTCATAAGAACAGAAAAGTAGAGTTATAAAACAGTTTCTCTCAGTGGTCGTTTTTGATGCAATTTTACTCAAGAGTTAATTTCGTAATTCTGAAAAAATATAGGCGTTGTTGGGTTCCAAATTGCCACACTCAGAAAGTATATATCAGAGACGGCACTCAATATTAAACGGAGAGCCCTTATTTTCGTGGAAGGGAGAAATTCGAATACCTCATCCCAACAGATGAAACGAATCAGAAAGAAGCAGCCGTTTTCGCCCACCGCTGGCCAATAAACGTCGAAAGGCAGTCTATCAATTGAAATGGAGAACGGACGGAATTTAACGGATATAATTTCAAATATCCCGCTTCACATCCATCCTCCATGTCAATTGGTGTTTCGACGATTATTGGCTGGGCGAAATTGTGGGCGAAAATGGCTGCTTCCTTCTGATTCGTTGCATCTGTTGGTATGGGGGATTCGAATTTCTCCCCTCTACGAATATAAGGGCTGTCCGTTTGACATTGAGTGCCGTCTCTGATATATACTCTCTGCTGGCCGCAACGACATGTGATTCTTCGTATGTAACTTCGCAACTCCTTGTAATTCTGCACAGTTATATATTCCTCTCTTGCACACCATGTATGATTTATTTATGATCAAAATATCAGGACAACGAGAAACAAAAATGAAAAAGTAATAATAATTTTAAAAAATAATGATAGAAAACAATTATCCAAACCCGCTTGGACGTACGGTATACAATGTTAGTAAGTTTCCAAGTGTTAATTTCTCGATTCGCTACATGCATGTTAACGTTACACCCGCGTCTCCAATTTGGTGCACTACACATTCCGTCCTGCTGGCGCTCTCTTGATGGGGAAGGGAGAGCGATGTTGGCCCTGTGCGCGCAACCGGTTGGTACTCGCGCGGCGCCAGGCGGACTCTCGCCGTTAGCTCGAGATCGCTCTGCGATAACTTTTTCCCAGTGCAGAGATGATGACTACCTTCTTCAGCGTGGCGTCACCACCCGCACACTATTATCCAAGGGCCTTCAACTATGAACGGGAAACTCAATTGATTCTTCAACAACTATCAACCGCAACAACAACTCATATTACATCAGAAGCTACAAGGAACAGTGATAGCAATGCCTTTGCCATTATTTCCTTCTGCAGAACAGTCGTCAAGTTCAAGTTCAACCGATGTAATAAATCCAGAACTTAATCGATCTGACAGTAATTTAAGTTGTGATAACAACACCCATAAATAGCAGGTTGTTGTAAGCAAGCGCAGTTGCCGAGCCGAGTGCAACGCAGAGCTTTCTATCTCGTATTTGTCTCGCTTTTCTGAGAGCTTCCCCTGAGTTGCAGCTGCCACCGCGAAATCGAGCGCTGTCCTGCCCCGCGCGAGCAGCAGGTCGGATCGATTAGTCCCTATTACAATCTGGTTTTCTCGGAGCACCTAAGGGTTGATCCTTGTTGATCGCGAACGAACTAGTTCTATTAAACTAATCTCGAAAAATAACGGTACGATACGGAACGACCATTTAGTGAACGATCGTTCATCTGTCACCGGTCATCGTTCGTAGTTCGCTGGCGAGGAGGTTATAATATACTATAACCTTCTCCTTCGCTGGCCATCAATCACCGTTCGTAGTTCGACGGTCGTCGTTCACCTTGTTCAGATATTTCCGGTCGGTGTCTCAGTTTGCATAGAGTTCTCTCCTCTATGCTCAGTTTGCCGGTCTTCGTCGTTCATCTCAGATCAGAGACTCTGGATGTCTCGTGTAGTTCGCCGGTCAGCGCTCCTTGTTCACTTTAGTTCAACTTAATTAGATCACATTGTTTCTCAATAAATTGTATTTTCATTAATTATCTGACTTAATAATTAAGCGAATAATTAAATGTATTTAAATAAAAAATAAAATGTAGATAAATGTTCTTTATTATTTTGCAGAATTGTCATTCAGGAGTTCTGCACCACATGAAAAGCTGTGTTTATTACAATTGTTAAAATATTTTTATGTACCCTCCTACAAAAATAAATTACTTTTAGGGTAAGTAAAGCGAGCTGGAAATTCAATTTTAGGCACTAGCGCTAAAAGTGGGACAATATTCATTATATTCAGATAAAACTGTGAATATAACAGTGAAAGCAAAATACTTTCGTCTAATCGAATGAGCTACTGATGGCCTTAATACAACATAGATTTGATTTGTATGTTTGAATTAAAATATACGAATGAAAGTCAAAAGACTGTCTACAAAATAGAGTATGACACACGTAGTAAAAAAAATTATTTTGTTGGGTGTATTATGCAACTCACCTTATCGGCATCATGTTGCAACATTTCCTAAATGCAAAATAAAATGCAACATGTACCATAGGTATCACAAATAACTAATTCTTTAACTCTATAATAAAGGCAGATTTTTCGCATTGTTAACAGCACATGAAATAGTCCATTTTTTATTGTAACACTCCCGGTCGTCTCGGGAGAGAACGCCCGGTAAGCGGCGCCGGTTGTAGCTCAGTCGGTGATGGAAGGAATTGTTGACAAGACACAAAGGCAGTACGAGACAAACACTTTGATCACTGGTAAAAATCACTTTTATTCCTGGGCAAAAATAATTTAAAATGCCCCAGGGAAGTTACACTTGTAAATTGAAAAAAAAAAGAAATGAAGAGATTAATTAGAAAGAAAAGAAAATTAGATGTTAGACATCACAGTAAAGCTTAAAAACTAGAAAGAATTATCCTTAACATTACAATGGTAATAATAAAAAAAATTACAAATCAGTGTGCCATAGCGCGGCACTGCGTTACATAAGTCTGACAGGGGTGAATGCCCTGGGTTTATACTGCCTTGGGAACGGTTCTTTTATGCAGCCGGGACGGCCCCGGCGGAGACCAGGGGGGCGGTTGCGGCCTTGGCAGGAACGCAGCGGTGGCGGTGCCACCCCTCTCCAACAGCTGAGCGGCCCTCTCGTGACGTCACCAGTGGAGCGACGGCGTCTGCGGCGCTCAACGGAGTCTGACCGCGCTGTCTGGTAGATTCTGGTAGATTCAGGTAAACTCTGGTAGATTCAGGTAGATTCTGGTAGATTCTGGTAGAACTTGAAGATCGTCGGGATTTTCTCCCGACCTCAGGAACGGAGTAAATAACTATGTGTCCTTCTCAAATACAATTTTGGAAAGTCTTGAAATCCTTCAGATACGTTCGCCTCTCTTCAACGAATAACACCCCCCAGAGAATTTTCTCTCCCTGCTGCAGTCTACTCGCTGCGTCTTGCCCCTTTTAATAAGTCTTTTGGAGGAACACTTGCCTCTAACCGACGAATAATACCCCCCCCCAGAGAAATTCTCTCCCAATTGTTATCAGCCCCAAAGCTCAGGCTCGCACTGAAGTTTTCTAAGTCTTGCAGAGACACACTGGTCTCTCCCCGATGAAACAATTACTCCCCAGGAGAAGTTTCTCTCCCGACTGCCCTGCGTCTAATTCCCTTCTGGCCCCGTCTGATGCCCAAGCTCTTCTGAATTTTGTAAGTTGAAATTGTATCAGGTTAACTTTTGCCCCCACCCAATTTTCTCGTGTGTTCAAGCTCCTATGATAGTTGCGTCGCTATTGGCCAAAAGAAATGGCGCATTATGTTATTTCAGCCAATTGCGACGGGGAAGCCACGTAAGTTTCAACTCTTTGCGTCACTGTGAGCGTCCAGAATTTTCCTATTCCTTCTAGAACATGCTTGCACAAGACAGGCGTTGTCCGTGAAAGAATTTATTGCTCTGGGATTCCCTGGATGTCGATTTCAAGAGCGTTCTAGAAGGTTCGCAGCTGGCCGGGGCGGCCACGTGCGTCTCGCAGTGAATCTTTCGACGACTGACCCTTGTAACGACTTTCTTAATGTGCCGGGGGCGCAAACGAGTGTCGCGATAAGCGAGGTTGCACGTGCAACGCTGTCTGTTCATTTCCCAACTGCCCTCAGCCTTATGAAATTTTGTATGATCAAATTGTTATCGCTACATTATGTCAATTAAAAACACGATTGCCAAGACAACTGTCTTGTTACCGTAATTTATCAGGGAAACTGGACAAAAACCTGACCGAGATGGGGGGGGGCGCGTCATTGACCCGGAAGCTGAAGTGCATTATTTATTACAAGCATATTAAGTTTTAAAAAATATATACAATGCAAATGTACACTAATTCATTACATATATCTCTTTAGTAAAGTAAACATTATTTTTCTTTTTCATGATCACTATAATCTCTAATTCTGTAGAAATAGTTATGCAGCAGAAAAAAATACTTTTAACTTAAATTTGTGTACCGACTTCAATTGTTAAATGTCATCTGGTAATGCGTTGTAAAGTAAGTACATGTATTGTATGTGGATTTCTGGTAGTGAGCTGATGATACTTACACTTAATGAACGTGATTTCTTCGACGTGTGTTGTAATTATAAATATCAGTATTGCATGAAAATATGTTCTCACCGTTAAGTCAGTTAGTTTTGACAAATATTACAGATTCGTAAATAAATGTGTAAGTCAATGCTCAGATTCCAAGCTCAACGAAAAGAGGCTTGCAGGGATCACACGGATGGAAATTTTTATTATTCGAATAATTTTATTTCGCAATCTAAAGGTATGGGTACTACATAATGAGCTTCCCCTAATTACTATGTCATATGTCAGGCGGTTATGCACATTCGCAAAGTACACGCAACGAGCTGGATGAAGGCTGAAGGCTGAATTTGAAAGAATTCTAAATGCGCAACATAATGAACTTAATTTTGTGTTTAATTCTATTATATGTACATTCCATTTGAGGTTTGACTGACTTGAGAGTCCTAGAAATTTTGTTACCTTAACATTAACTAATTGCATATTGATCATTTTCAATCGAGCATGCGATTGCTGGTTTGAAATGCAAAAATGCATTGAAACTGTTTTTCCTTCGTTAACTATTAATTTGTTATTAGAAAACCAATTTGAAACTTCTGAAATCGTTCCATTTCGTTTCTTTTTTGCAAAGAACATTCGTGTCTCCGGCAAACAGAACCGTTCTTCCGTTTTTAATAGACGAGGGCATATCGTTTACGTATAACAGAAACATGATAGGACCTAAGATCGAACCTTGCGGAACCCCATATTCAATTGGTAAAGAATTGGAAAGATAAGTAAATAATGTTCTTTCGTGCCAGTATAGTATTTTTACTCTTTGAGATCGATGTCCAATCTAGCGATACACGAATTCCATGAGAAGGTAATTTGATAGCAAGATGTTATGGTCAAAAACGTCAAAAGTTTTCGAACGACCTAAAAATATTCCACTTATTGCGTGTAAATTACTAAAATTTTAAAACAAATGTACGTGATCTTAATGAAATAATTTACTAGGCTGTCCGGATGATGCCGCGTCCATATTCGTAATTATAAATACAATAATACGAATAAATCGGCCGTAGCCCTGCACGCATGGAAAACTGGCCACGCTATTTTATTTGCGGCGGTGGAAATCATCAAACACCCCTATAACTTGAATGCTGACCAAGGCATACGTCTACACGATGCCTGGAAACACCTATTTTACCTGGACGTCCAATCTCGACCGGACGCGGTCCTAGCTGCTCCGCAACGTCCGATTACGGACGGAGCGCCTCCTCTCACCTCGCGGGGAGCCCGCCCCTGATTGGCCGGTGCACTCTCTCCGCATTGGCCGACCACCCGGCCAACCGGCACTCGGGTAGAGGAGAAACTGAGCCCCATTTAAATTCGTGCGCAGCACTTCTCCGCGCATTACGCCCTGAGGAAGGTCGCAGAATGGCGACCGGAACGTCGGCACCTTCGCCATGGACGCGGCGTCACCCGGACAGCCTAGTAAATACTGACTCCGGCCGCGGAAGCCTACGCTCTCATTTAATGAAATAACTCACTATGGAGAACGTATTTCATTTGCAAGAAGAGGCTATTTTCAATTTTCTAGTTGTAGGAAGATGCCCGAAAAATTTCAAAATTTTCGAAAATTCAGACTTAACCCTGAGAATTGGACCTATGCCACATTTACAATTATTACTCTATTTTTACAAGAAATTTAAAAAAATAATCTGGAGCCGCATTTGAGACAATTTTGAAAAGGTCCAGGGGGGCTTCATGTAAAGTATTCCCAAGTTTTGAAGAACGTTTTTCAAAATGACAGGGCTCCGAGAGGAGCCAGGTTGACCAGGGAATATCCATTCTGGAGAAAATTCTACATATCGTGGAGGTGTTAGTGGTGTTCACAGACAGAAATAAATACTCGTATATTCCGTATATATGTACATATACGAGAAAGTTAAAGGCAGCCGAATTGTGTAAATTTTTGTTGTTTTTTTTGTTTCCGAGTTAATTTTTCTTTCTGAAGAAATATATTAATTTCTTTTGTAAATAATACACAATTTACATGTTCTGGAATGTTTGGCGTTTCTGCAATGCAAATTTTTGCATAGAAATTATTTTTTTCCAACCAACCAGGTAAGGAAGAGCGGGATGCTGCACGCGATGAAGAGACGAGAAATGTGCGGCCGAATGCCAATGAGTACTCAGTCAGATGCTCCGTATATCGGTAAAGTTTAAGTGATAGGCGACTCGATGCTGCGGCAGAGCGGCGGTGTGTTGAAGAAAAAAGAAGCAAATGTTTCATTTTCCCCTGGAATTGACGTCGAGAAAATGACGCCTGTAGTAAAAAAAGCCGAGCAAAACGACGAAATGCAAGTGGTACTTGATCATGTGGGACAAACGCGCGGAAACGACAACCCGTGTTTGACACGATTAACCAGTTTGTTGAACTTGGGCAGGCCATCAAGGCTAAGTCTATAAATGCTAGGGTGATCGTTTCAGGGATTATGTGCCGAAAGGATGTGCACATTAGAAGAACATGGGATCGAAATCGCGGTTTACTGTGGGCATGTGACGTTTTCGATGACCTTTGGGTGGACCCCAATCGTTGGTTTGGGCATGATGACGTAGGACGGGACGGGCTTCATTTGAATTACAGAGGTGCATGGAAGTTGGGGTACTTGCATGATCAGATATTGGACACGTATCTACATGTAAAGTGACGACCAGGGGAAGATATAAAGGTGGCGGCGGAGATGACTGCGACGAAGGCATAGATGACGGCGGAGAAGACGGCGAAGACTTCGAGAGATGCGCCTTCTAGAGAACATATTCTGATGACGGAGACGACGCTTCTGACTTACGCAGGGGTGGTGACGGAGACAACGCGTGTGATTGCAGCGGGGGAGGAGACCGAGTCAACGCGGGAGACGACCGCGGCACAGGAACGTAGGATGGACGCACGGGTCCCGAACACTGACTTTCAGGTGAGGAGAGGCTTTGCTAGATTGTTGCAGGTGAACTGTCGTAGTATCATGAATAAGGGATCCGAATTTTGGATTTTAATTGATCCTGATGTCATAATAAGAACAGAGTCTTGGCTTTCGAACGCGGTAGCAAACTCGGAAATTTTTCGTTCAGACTACATTACGTTTAGGAGAGATCGCGAAACTAGAGGCGATGGTGTCTTTATATACGTTACATATACGTTACTTACTATACGTTACTTACGTTATACGTTATTGGTTACTTTATATACGTTAAAATACATTTAATATCAGATCAAATTGGGTTGATAAAGAATTTGAAATGACGGGGGAAGAAGTTTTCTGTTCAGGAAGTATCTTTGAAATTATTGCTTGCTATCGTCCACCGGGTAACAATCCTAGGCGCCCTCTACGAAAGAACAAATAATATAAATAACCGTCACGAAGTTATTGCTGGAGACTTAAATCTCCCAGACGCAAATTGGAAGGGGATTGTATGCGAAGGGAAAGAACAACTAGTCAACCGACTTGTCTGGGACAGCGGATTAGAGCAGGTAGTAAACCGACCGACCCGGCAGGATGCAATTATGGATATTTGCCTAGTTAGACTGAAAGATTTATTCTTGTCGTGTGACGTTTTAGAAGGTATATGTGAAGTAAAAGCCGTGTTAGTCGATTTACAGATAAGTATTTCAAAGAAAACTTTTACCACCGGTATTCCAGTGTAGGAATACAAGAAAGCGGGAGGAATGGAAGAAATATGGGGAGCGTTTAAAAATATTTTAGTAAATGCTGAACAGATTTTTGTACCAAGTAAATGGTTAAAAAGTAACTACGATCCGGAATATTATAATGCAAAGATTAGGAGATTGAAAAGGAAAACCAGAGAAGCATTTAACAGACACCGTAGTGAAAATCATATGATGTTATTTCGAAATTATTCAAAAGCGTTAAGGAAGGAAAAGAAAATTGCAGAGGAATGTCATTTTAAACATATTCTTGATGCGGAGGGCAGTAATAATTGGTCGGTATTTTTTAAATACGTTCGCAGAAGGAAGAAAAGAAGACCTAGTTGTTCGTGTTAATAATTCGCCAATAATGGACTACAGGGAAAACGCACAGGATTTTAACGTATATTTCAGCTCGGTTTTCAAGTAGATACATAATAGTATTTAGATACCAACGCTGGCAGATAAAAGTAGTTTTCATATTGATGTAAATACTTTGCGTAAAAAAATAAAATTAATGGAGAGGAAAATCATGAGGTGTAGATTGTAATTTTACGGGCATTATTAAATTAGGTGGAGAGGCTATTCTACCACATTTAATTAGGTTATTTAATGTATCAATAAACAACGCTTGCATACCGGAAGATTGGAAGCTTACAATACTTAGTAACTATAGGTCGGAAAGCCTTACATCAGTCGTATGCGAACTTATGGAACATCTAATTTCAAGCTATATCAGAAAAGAATGGGAGGGCAGAGAGTGGCTTTATCAGGGTCAGTACGGTTTCAGAAATGGTTTCTCATGCGAAAGTCAGCTAGTCTCATTTCTACAGGACTTAGCTGACGTAGTTGATGAAGGGAAAAGGGTCGATGCGATAGTAATAGATTTTTCCAAAGCCTTTGATGTTCCACACGATCGTCTTATAAAGAAATTAATTGATTTAGGCATAGACACTAGAGTGGTAGCGTGGATAAACGAACTTCAGAACAGGAAACAGAAAGTTCGAACCGGTAGTTACTTATCAACCTCGAGGAACGTCACGTCAGGAATTCCACAAGGAAGTGTCATGAGACCACTCGTTTCTGGCCTTCGTGATTGAATTGCCGACTAATTTAGCTTCAAATGTACGAATCTTTGCAGATGACTGCGTAATTTATAGGATTATCAACTCGGAGGAGGATATTTTGCAGCGAGACTTAGACAAATTACACATCTGGGCAGAAACAAATGGAATGGAAATACACAGTTCAAAGAGCAAGTCCGTCAGGTTTGGTAGGGGTCGAAGTTACAATGAATCTGCGTACAAACTGAACAATAATGTTATACCTCAAGTCACGTCTTGCAAATACCTAGGAATTCAGCTAGACAGCAAATTGAGCTGGGGAAATCAAGTCAATTTCCGTTGTAAGGAAAGCCTGGAAATCTTTACATTGTTATGCGGATACTGAAAAAGAGTACAGCGAGAGACAAAGAACTAGCATATGTCATTAGTGCGACCCATATTAGAATACGGCGCGGTATGTTGGGACCCATACAGAATTTTGTAGCAAAGGAATCTAGAAAAGGTCCAGCGTAGAGCATCAAAATTTACTTTCAGGGGTACCAAGAATAAAGGGGTATGGGAGTCACTCGAAAGGAGATTCAAGTCATGTCTCTATGGAACGTATACCGCGTACACAAGCCTTCGAGCGTGGAAAGAAATTAAAAATCGATTACGGAAACCTACATATTTCGGCAGAGCAGATCATATGCACAAAATTCAAAAAAGGGACGTTGGGAAATATTCATTCGCGATCGAACTATTAGACTGGAACGGTCTGCCTGCGACAATCTTCGATCCCTTTCCTCAAAGCCTGAGTAAATTTAAAAATAAATTAGTTTCCTGAATGTTGATTTGTGATAAAGATATTTAATATTATTCAGTGCAACTATGTCGTCTATGTAATTAAGTATTATAATTATCGTTATTATCATTATTAATTATGTGCAGTGCAGTAGGGTTGTGAAACTGTGGGAAATGAATGTGTAAGAAAGACATTACAGCTTGGTGTTTCGCAGTGCGGTGAGGTGGAGTGTTAAGAAAGATTGCATGGTGTAATGTTCATGTTAATTTGTAAAGTTTGTATATTTTGTAAAGTTGTTAAGTTCTGTAATATAAAGTTAGTGTATTCTGCCACCAAGTTTTCAAACTTAATTGCACAATTATTAATAAATCTAACTTTAAAGTGTATTTTGGTGCTCAGCCATTCGGAGTATCTGAGGAGTTTATTAGAAAAAATATGCTTAAAATTGTCTTAAGAGCTTATTTTATAAGTTTTGATGTTTCTTCCCTGGACATCTGTATATATGCAAACATTACAAATTAACTTTTTCAAATGTTAAAAGTAAATTGTACATCAGAAATATCTGAAGTCATTTTATTACAAGTGCACCTACACACCTAATAAGTTTTATTAATTTTGTTATGCTGTTTTCATTTATTACATGGTGCCTAAAGCCTAGCAGTAGTTATTTGATAATTTGTCAATCTTTACACAGTATTTTCACACATTTAGCAAAGATAGCATATCTTTGTTCATCCTAATTATGCAAAAACAAGAAATATTAATGCTGATGTAGGGGTGTTGCAACAATTAATTGCTGCAGTGTACACGCCATTCATAAGGCCAATTGATTTAAGGGCACGCACTCAAAAATTGGTAGGTAGTAGTTGGCATGTATGGAAATACATGGTATTACGTGGAAAAGCAATCAAAATACATTAATAATCTCTATAATATGGTTTCACTGTGACATCAGGTATTTGTAGCATCTTGGCATCACCAAGCAACACGCCCCTTAACCCTTGTAGGGCGTTGAGCACTCTTGGAGTAATTCTTCGCTACCATGTTAATGGAGTAATCCTCCGTTACTTAGTTCTCATTAGTACATCGTTGCCCAGACGATCACCAGGTAGCATTTCCGCATAGGTGCCTCCCACACACGCTCCTGTGTCACTACCTAGTGGACAGAATTAGAAAGGATTAAGGAAAGGTGTAATGTTTAGGACATTTCACAGGGGTTTGACTAGCCCATGTGAAGTAGGCACTCTTTTAGTTGAAACAATTTTCACATGAGATTTTCCGGGAATCGAACCCGGACCTTCTTGGTGAAAGGTGAGCGACTTCACTCTGAGCCACCTCGAGTTTCTTTGGGGAATTGCTTGAAGAAGAGATGAATTAGGACACAAGGGAACCACAGAACCTTACCAAACTCAACTATCAATTTTGTCTTAAGAATGTCTACTGATCCAACCTAGTTTCATTTACATAACTTCAAAGAGAAATTTGTGTGCAGGATTCAGAAATGGTACGCAATTTAATAAAATTTAAATTTCTGTCTTACCAATGCAAAAAAAGATGATTTTGTGTCGCTCATTTAAAATATTTCATAATTATCACATTAGAAGCGGTTGGCAATGAACAATTGGCTGACTTGTATCTTAAGAGGAATATGTAACAATTTATGCCAAATTCATTGTGTAGTAATTTTGAACTTAACAATTAACACTCCACACAAGCCAAAATAGGGGTCCATACCAACTTTGATTTTCGAGCGCTTTGAATCTAAAAAATACCAGTCAAACTAATGCAGGTTTTGCTTTATAAAACATGTGATCTGAGAAACAGAGTTTCAGAGACCAGCTGGTATTAAATACCTCGTCACTTCATTTCAATAAGTGGAAGTTTCACTAAATGCACAAAAATGAAAACTCATTTCATTACTTTTCTGCTCGCTACTGGTAAGTAAGGGTACTTTAGTTTCAGGTCAGCCATTTAGTTGTAACATCTTTATTTGCAAGAATAAATTTTGTGGAAATGTTATGGGAAATGGCCCATGAAACAGTGACAGTGGAAGTGGCATGCTCCTTCAGTGGTGGAACAGTGCCTTGTTGGTGTCTCCAGAGAATAACAAGTTTTCGTTCTATGACAGGCTACAAAATTGCTCAATTAATTGCTCCACTACATTGTTTTTACCGACAAGACTAAATAGGGCACTGGTTGCAACAATATTTAAAGGCAGAATACAAGTGATGTATTACAAATTTTGTAAGACTCCACAGTTATGTATCTGTATTGCAAATACTCATTTCTAACTGGTAAAAACTTGTATAAAATAATTTATTGTAACCCAAAAATAAGGAACTCTCCCATTTCCTAAATAAGATATAATTTATGACTGTTCTACAACAACAACAACAAAAAGTCACAAACTGTATATAATAGATTTATTGTCAAAACTTCAAAATCGACCAGATCGCTTCCGACCAGTATATTTAGAATCTGGTTTAGTTTCCTTCCCTTGTTTCCGTCTCCTTTCTTTCTTCTCCAAGATCCAATCTCTACTCTTCTTCAGTGGTTTGCCACGCATCTTTTTCAATTGTTCTCTGAAAACAAAATGAATTTCAACAAATGCAATAGGAAAGAAAAACTAAAAAGCAAGAGAGAACATATCAATTGTGTACCTTCTGTGTGTGTAAATCACTGAAGTCCTTTCACTTTCTTCACCCAATGCCTGAGGAAGCTGAATACAAGTACCAGTCATTAAAACCAAAAAGAACTTTTTGGCTCTTGTACTGTTGGGATAATCTACTACCATTCCTCCAAAGAACCCAGCTTTCATTGCCTGAGCTGTGATTAACTCTGCTTGTTCGCTATTTTCAGGATAGAACTGCAAGACAGCTCTTGCAGTACGAGTCTACAACACATTATGTATACTGAAATAAGCCCATGTTTGTAAGATAAGAAGACACATTATAAAAAACAAAACAAATTTTTGAAATAATTCATAATCTGTATTCGGCTTTGCAACTTAATTTCACGATAATTTAACTTTCATGAATAAAACCTTCCAATTCTATTTTATTTTTTAATAACAGTTATTCTTTTGTATTTATAATCAATATCAGTTACATGTTCGGGGGGGGGGGTAACACTAATTTTTTTCGTTAAAAAAATTAGTCATGCAGTCTGGATACAAAACAAAATAAGAAGAGTTATGAAATAAAAAGGAGAAATATCAATTCTTTTACCTGTATTACAAAATTTAGGGCAACTTAACTTAAGCTTTGTTTTGGCAAACATTCAAAAGATACTTTATTTTCCCTATATTTAGATGTAAAAACTAGAAACAGTCTTACCAAAGAGGCAAAAAGCATGCTGAAGAACTTATACAAGCGTTTAATTGGGTTATGACTTTTCTTGTCTGCATTGCAGAGCCATTGTAAGGCACTGACACTAATAGCACCATCAAACGTTCCAGCCCTGAAGGGCACTCCTTGACCCAAATCACTTAAAAGAAGATCTCCTTCCACTTCTCGTTCAAGAGCAACATCTGTGTTGTAAAAGCAATAAGACACTTAAGATCTGCCAGTATAAATTAGACACACAAATCTGAAAACAGGATGTGATGATACTAAGTAAGTAGGATTTAAAATTATATGCCATTGACCTAACCTTACATGGAAAGTTACGTGTTAAGGGACGTAAATGATTAATAACGATAAACCTCTGCACTACAACACCTGATAACCTTCATCTGGCATTGGCATCCACAACCCAGCTTGAATTTGGGTACATGAAGAAATATTTAAAGGGCAAACAAAACGGACCATTACAGAGAAAATAGTATATGATAATAAATAGAATATATAAAAAATATAATTACAGGGAAAACCATGTATACTGCATTTATAGACCTGAAGTCAGCATTCGATAGGCAGGAAATATGGTCATCACTTAATAAGCAAAAGATCCAAACACACTGATAGAGGTAGTTAAAAACTTATAAAAAAATGTATAAGCTACATGAGGTCAGAAGACCAACATAGTGAGACATTTTAAATGAATAAAGGTGTGAAAGTGTGACTTTCTAAGCACACTATTCTTTATTACATTCATGGATCACATAATTAAACAGACGTACCATGAAATGTATGGTAGGATATTGATGGATAAGGCCAGTATGGGTACAGCGTCTGACTTATGCAGATGGTATACTGCTCATTGCCAAAAACTCAGGGGAACTACAGAAGATGGTCAGGGAGTGGGGACATGTGATGAAGACTGAAAATTATTACTAGCAAGAGTAAAATAATGTAGAAAGGTGATAAAAGAGAGGAAATGAGGAATAACTGGGAGTAAGAAGAATTGGAACAGGTTCAGAGTAATGTGTACCTGGGTACAATTCTATGAGAGAATGGCAAGTATGAGGATGAAATGAACAAGTGTTAAGAAGGCAAATTCAGTCTTTTATCAAAGTAAAAATTTCTTATGCATTAAAGTTGGTATTAAAACTAAATTACAAATCCACAAGTCGATATATGTACAAATTGTTACTTAGAGAAAGGAAAGTTTACCATGCAATACAAAAAGAAGAACAACAGCAATACAGAAAGTAGAACAACAGCTGCAGAAATGAAGTTTCTACACAGTGGGCAAAAATAGAAGAAACAGAATAAGAAATACTATTATCAGGGATGAACTAAATGTCACACCACTAATGAAAACTACTTAAGGCAATGTGCTAAAATGGCTCAAACATGTGAATCGAATGAAATAGAACAGGAAACCAAGCAGATGTTGAAAACTAGGTCATAGGGGAAAAGACTTACTGGAAGACCCAGGGGAACCGGGGAAGGCTACATAGCAGATGCATGTCGTAGGAATGGACTAACACGGGAAATAAAATGCAAGACAGGTCAAGAATATGTCAAAAAGCTATCCCGATACTGACAAAGGGAAAGCAGAAGAAGAGAATTACAGAGTAAAGTCTCAATCATTTTTTAAGTTATAATTTAATAACAAGAGTAATGTTATTGTAATGTTTTTGACTGTAACTAGGAGATTCAGACTTGCTTTTGGGATGAAGCTGTAAATTCTTTGAAGATTTATTATGTTAAGCATGCTAACTATGGGTCTTAGCCGTGGTTGCCAATTGGAAAACGGGGAAAGTAGTCCCATGAATTTGTTGAACTTACGACTGGGACAAGGTGGTGAGATATATTTAATGTCACAAAGCAATTCACACTGTATGATATTTGGAGGGGAGTAAAACTACATTCACTGTCCATCAAAGAAAACAAACAACCATTGTTTGTCAGAAATTGTGAAAGATTATGATAAAAAATTGTCCTGCACACAAACATTAACATAAGTTTTTAATAACAAATAGAATTATGAAAACATTGAAACAAGTATGATTGCTTATAAAAAGTAAGATTACACATTAAAACAATGAAAAGCAATAAAAATCACAATAATAAAGGTTCAAACAAACCAAACCACTTGCCATGCATGCCTGTCATATCTGAAGCGCAAGAGAAAAATTTCAGTTGAACTGAAAGTAATTTTTTTTTTTTGCCTTGCTTTCCAAGGTTTTCTCAATAAGTGAAAATAATTTCCGAGAATGATTAAAATAGAAATTTATCCAGGAGGCAATTCCTCAAAAAATACATCAGTAAACATACTAAGCATTGCTTGAGATATATCCATTCCAATCCAAGTATGCCCTTGATCTTCTAAAACACTTCCACTCAGTCCAGAACCACATCCTAAATCTAGTAACAAACACGGTTCATCTTGAGGAAGGGCCAATAATTCCACAGCTCTTTCTGACATTTGCACCTGAATGTCAATCATCCGAGAGCTACAAAAAATTAATAAGAAATATTATGACAAACCTAACAAAAATAAAAATAAAGTTAACTTAAAAACTAAACAGAGATCACGTACTTTGATGTGTATTTTCCTGCTTCTTCTTCATTATAAAACTACAAAATTAAAAAAAAATTATGATTATTATTATTATTTATATATACAGAATATCATGGTAGGAATTAATATTATGAAGGAACTTCTTACCAATTCTGGAGGGGCTCGATGTTCCGGCCTCGACATTTTGCTTACAAATAATCACACTATCTTATGGAACGTTATACTTCGGGTCGAACGAAACAGAAAGAAAACATCGAGGAACAGAAAGAACACACAGCGTAGAATACGAGGTAAAGAGACTGGGACGAGAACAGTCTAGCATTCCAGGAACTAACAAAAATTATTTTTCAAACACTACACCTTAGCCACACTCTACCCTTGCTCCACCATGCTTCACCCAGCACTGGTCTAACCTAACCTTACTCCTGCTCACCGCTGCTCTCAGACATCCGCAGAGAACTCACTTTGTGTATGCTTTGTCTTTGGGCTCATCACTCTTTGCTGGCGAGGGGGCGGGGCGACATAGAGCACAATTATTGTATCCGTTTAAAGTTTTTATTCTTGGACAACTGTACAGACCGTGGCGCTCTCGCGTGACGTCACACATAGCAGGCCGAGGAAACTCCAGTAGCGAGCCATCCGCTTGTGGAAGCTAGCTGTATCGCAGCGCTCGAATCCCTATGAATAGTTCAGGCACTAGTGTTGTTCACAGACGGACGGAGAGATGGATGCTTAAAAAACAACACTTTTTTGGTGTCTAGGACCCAAAATTTTTGAAGTCTGACTACATAACGTGTAAGGGATACTTTACTACATAAAAGAACAAAATGTATCCACTTTTTCTTTATCAGGGCAATATGGGTTTTCTCTCGATAAATCGCCTTTTTTTGCCGGAGTGTGACATAATATTCTCTGTACTACGTATAGTAGTACTCCGTATATACGTTCGTAAACGAGAAAGTAACAAAATATTTTTTTAAACGGCTCCATTTTTTTAAATTTTTTTTTACTCTTTAGCCCTTACGTAGGTAAGTCATTAAAAGAGAGACTTATATAATCGTGCGCCGGGAAACGGCGAAATTTCGGCAGAAGCAAGGGTAACAGAAAATAGATAGGTCCTGATTCTAAATACAGAAAAATGCAATAACACATGACTACGCAATGCAATAGAATAAAATGGTCTAACACATGATGTAGCCAGAATCCACGTTTTGCGGGTCTTTGATACCAAAAAATCGATTGATGGTAAAACGCCTGTCTGTCCCTCTGTGGTCAACGCTAGGGCCTAAATAATTCAGGGGATTTTTTTCAAAATTGATATTCCCCAAGAGATCTGAATGTACACATGCCTTCAGGAGGTTCAAACTAATATTTTGATTTTTAAGAATACTTTACATTAAGCTTCAGAAACATCTTCAAAATTTTCCCACACACGGCACCAATTTTTTTTATGAAACTTGCCTTCATTCAGAGCGAGAGATTTCAAGAGAATAGTGCTCATGTTCGTTGCTATTCCAGATGTTTTGAGAATTGCAAAAGTACAATTGTTTAGAGCATATTCAACTTTTCGAAAATATGAGAAGTGCTGGCATATAGGCGGCATATTAATTCAAATGTGGCGCCATGCTTGTTGCGCATTGAGTTTGACAACTCTTTGAGATATTTAAGAAGTAAAGATGACACATTTCAAACTTCGCGAGTTCGAGGCATAGAGGAGAGATATCTCTACTCAATGGTTCGAGGTAGTATTAATTTGGCCCAAAACCCGCGAACTCTCTCACAAGCGGCAAGAAATTGAAACTCTTTTAAAAACACCTTCAGCTGCTTCCAAAAGTGACCAGTAGATCGCATGAGATTCTGGCCTAGCGGTGACGAAGCTTTGCACAATGTAGTAATTTCCCGAGATCCAATTTTGTCCATATAAGACGCGACGAGATCGCATTGTTTGAGAATCTGGAGCCACCAGCAGTTTCGCAGCAGTCGTGTAGAAAAACTAAGTAGTACGCATATTGAGAGCATTGAAAGTTAGTTTGATACGTTGGCAGCAAGCATTACCATTCAGTATCCGCGAACCAGCGCTTCGAAATGCGGCAAAAACAGCAGAAAGCATGAATAACGTAAAGGGAACTTTATTTTCGTCCAGACAGTGGAAACCATGACAATCTCCTCAAAAATATGATTCGTACTGCAAGGTGTACGTGTATCTTATCTGTACAGAAATGCGATGCACGGAACTTCTCATCGCAATTTCTACAAACATTCAAGCAATATCATTCCCAATCATTCAAGCAATATTTATCAGTCCCAAGAAGTAGTTTTCGTGCAATTTGGCGCGAAATATAGGCAATTAAAAAAATTCTCAAAAACCCCTCCAAATTTGTTCAAAATTCTAAATTAATTTTTTAAAATATCTCTCACGCCGTTTTTTATTTTTATTATTTGTTATTTAAGGTCGCATCAACTTCTAGGTCATTAGCGACCACTATTGCTTATAACGGGATGGTGACTGTGAGGATGACACGATATGATGATGATAATGATAAGGGGTGAAAGAACGAACACAATACAGCCATGCCCGAGGCAGAATTCGAACCCACGACCCTTCGGTCCGAGATCGCTACGGCACTACAGCTTTAACGATCTCGGCCCATCGGATCGGCTCTCTCTCCGTTAATATGGACATTTAGAGCGATTTGTATTTATTAACGCAATTATGAGTGGAAGTACTTCAAATAAGTTCGAATGAAGTTTTCATAAACTAAAAAGTTTTCTGTAAAAATGATCTCCAAAATTGTCATTTAAGGAACCTTAAACGACATTTTCTTAAATAAATACAAATTTTTCAAGAAAAATTTCTATTCTTGTATTGTGATAAACCAGAAACTATTTCACAATATAGGACGTCTTACTCTCATTAATGTAATATTCTTAAAGTAATATTTCAGTTGTACCATTCGGAAGCAGAAAAATTGTAAGCATTTCAAAAATATGTGATTGAGAGGCTATAGATGGCAGCTGTCAAGAGGAGGGGCCAAGACTGATGTGTTAGCCCAGGCCAAAAATATTGGAAAACTAAGTAGTACTAGAAAGTCTGTGCCATTCTGTAGCACCACTACAGTGTCTGTAGTCATGACATTCCCTACAAATATTGCTTCATAAATTATTTTTCTTAATTAAATAATAAGAGAGATACGAGGTTTTAAATTTTCACAATTTAAGTTTACCTTTGTATTCTGAAATTGCCTCAAATTACTAATGGTCACTCTAAAGTAGTATTTTTACCATCCTAATGTCCATACAAACAAAAAGCGATTAAATGCTAACGTTTTAAACACTTTCTGTGATCAAACTCAGTTTTGAAAGTTCTAGAAAGAGTGGCAGTGAGCCTATACGTGACTACTGCCAAGTAACACAATTGACTTACGTGAAAATCAACTCAATGCAATAAAATGAAGTTGTTTTATTATTATTATTATTATTATTATTATTATTATTATTATTATTATTATTGCAATTATTATTTATCCTTTTACAGTTTGTGTGCAGTATCGGAATGATCAACGCTTCTAATTCAAAGGAAAGAATACAGCTTCACAATTTGGAATTCCTATGACATGGAGCTGAAAAATTATTCTGATAAGATTGATTGTTACTTTTGTTCCTGCCATATCCATGGGTATAATCGCAAAAATCAAAAGCTAATCTTTAATACTGAAAACTCTACATCGCCCATACGCCCCGTCCATCATGGACTTGATGTGTCATTGCCTTTGCCACCAACTGAATTGACAGTCATCACTTCAGTCTCCACACTCGGAACATTCACAAGTTAAAGGCTTTAAAAGAAACTTTATTTCACATTATTTTAAGCAGATGTACTAATAAATATAATACTGTCAACATATTGCCGCTAATATAGATGCAATTAGCACTATCCCTACCAAAGTTTAAAGAAAAAAATTGGAGCCTTTTTTGAGAAAATCTTGCTTTTGTACGTTTTTAAATTGCATATATTGCATGCAATATTGCGCGAAAACTACTAAAAGGTTTAAAAAAATGTACATGACTTTAATGAATGAAATCACTTTGAACTACAAATTTTACATGAAGGAAAAACCTCCATCTTCAATTTTGTAGTTCTAGGACGACGCGAAAACAAATTCAAACTTTTGCAATTTTCGAAACTTCATAGATAACCGTGAAAATCTGACATATGTCACCTTTATTAGAGTATTTTACTCTATTCTTACAAGAAATATAAAGAAAAAAATTGGAGCCGTTTTTGAGAAAATTTTGAAAATGTCCGAGGGGTTTGATAAAAAGTACCCCCAAATTTTGGAGACCATTTTTTTAAATTGCGGTGCCTCGAGTGGAGCCATATTGACTGGGCAATATCCATTTTGGAAAACATCGTAGGTATGGTTTAGGTGGTAGTGGTGTTCACAGACTGACAGACGGACGGACGTTCAGACTGACACAAGGAGGGACAGACAGACGGACGGACGTTTTGAAAAAAACAACAATTTTTCGGTATCAAAGGACACTGTTTAGTTATACCAAAACGTGCATTTCCGTTGAAATATCGAAATCGGTTTTACGTAGCATTACATAACTTTCCTTATACTAGTATTATACTCCGTATACACGTACGTAAACGGGAAAGTAAAAAGAAAAGAAAACTAGTGGGATAACAAAATGGCACAGACTTTCTCGTATTAGTTTCCTTTTTTGTTTGGTCTGGGTTAGCTATTCTGACTTGCCCCATCCTCTTGCCAGCTGCCCTCTATCGCCGACCAAGGTACTTTTTAAAAAAAAAATGTTCTCAATTTTTTCGGTTTTCTAATAGTAGAAGCGAATTATTACTTTAAGAATGTTAAAGAAGAGTAAAACCTTGTTCTAAATAGCAATTTCCATTGAGAAATTTGCCGTTTTTAAGAAAATGGTGCTAAGTGTTACTGTAAATGCGAAATTTGAACGTTTTTTTTACAGAAAACTAACTAACTGTGTTTTCGAAAAACTTCATACGAAGTCATTAAAATCTCTTCCAGTCCCAAATGCAATAGTGTTAATATGAATACTGAAGATGTGAGAGATATTTAAAAAAAATACATTTGTGTGATTTTAGAAAAAAATTGAAAGAATACAGCAAAATTAATTCTACTGTAAATATTAACGACGTGACACAAATAAAAATAGTATTAAAAAACAAATGAGTAGAGTCATTTGGCGTTTAGGTCTTCATAAGTAAAGTGCATTTATCACTATCCCTACCAAAATTTTGAAGAAATAATTTGGAGCCGTTTTTGAGAATATTAGAAATTTTTTAATTGCAAATATTGCGCGTAATATTTGAAAACGTTCACGAAAACTACTTAAAGTTTCAAAAAATGTACATGCTCTTAATGAAATAACTATCAGAAAACAAATTTCATTGAAGGAAAATTCTCTGCCTTCAATTTTGTAGTTATAGAACAGAAAAAAATTCATACTTTGGAAATTTTTGAAAATTCATAATTAACAGTGAAAATCAGACGTATGCCACATTTATAAGTGTATTTTACTTTCTTCTTACAAGAAATTAAGATTATGATTCAATAAAGAAAAACTTTGAAGCCATTTGTGAGAAAATTTGGAAAATGTTCGTGAGGCTTCATGTAAAGTACTCCCATTAATGAATGTTTTTCAATATCGTAAAGCTTCTACTTAGGCCAAATGGAAAAGGATTTATTCAGTTTGAAAAAATCCTACTCCTAGTTTAGGCGCGTGTGGTTTACATACATCCGACAGCAGGGCGGACGTTTTGCCGTCAATCAGTTTTTCGGTATCAAGGATCTACATAACAGGGATTTTGTCTACACCACGTGTTAGAGAATTTTTTCTGCCAAAAATCCGCCGTTTTTTCGCGCAGCATTTTATAACTTTCTCTATACTACGTATAATACTCCGTATAAACGTACGTATATAAGAAAGTAAAATAATAAATTTATTATTGGTACAGGAATCGAGAAAATAAATTTGTTAAGTACATTGAGGAAGAGGAGAACACGGTCTGTTGTTCTGATGGCCCCGGATTGATGAGCAAATTTAATATCACCTACGATAAGAATGAATGGAGGCTGTTTAAAGATTCTTCGAAAAGGAGCCTTAAAGCTGTCCTGCCTTATCACGGAATTCAGTTTGCATCTATATTAGATGGACTCTAGGTGCATTTAAAAGAAGGCTGTGAAGACTAGCTCTCGTGCTAAACAACATAAAATATGCCAACCACGGTTGGACCATTTGCGGTGAGTTGACAGTTTTCTCCACGCTTTTTGGTCAACAAGGCGGATATGCAAAGTTTTCGGCGGATATACATGCAATATTTTTCCGGGAGAATCCCTTAGCAAATATATCGATATCGATTTTACAAAAATTATGACGTAATGTAAAAAAATTAGGTCATTTTCGACTTCAGCACACCAAAGAACATTCGAGTAAGTGAAACTTCTCTTTTGTATTTTTGAAAACTTCAATTTCGCAGGCCTGTGTTTTTATGGTTTTAGATAAACTTTCATAACCTTGTGCACGTTTTTTGTGTATAGGGTAGTCTTTTTTGTGATTCCATAAATTCAGTCATATTCTCCTCCCTACACAAGAAACAATGTCTTTTGAAATTGATGTATTGACAAAGATCGTTCACTTTCCGTTCGAATTGAAGTTGAAGTCAATTTTGGATAATTATACTGATTATGGCGAGTTTAATTTGAATTAATGTACTGCGTATGGCAAGTTCTATAGTATTCAGAAGCGATATACAAGCGTAATCCGAAGCGTTGTAGGGGAAACGGGACCTGGTTGAAATTTAAGATTTCGAAATATGTTGTGAATGGTAATCTTCATAATTTTTCATAGCAATAAATATATCTAGAGAATTATTAATTACATCATAGTAGTATATTTGCCAGTAAATACGGTTTATTGTTTTTGGAGCAGAGGAAGCTAAGTTACACGTGAGTAGGGATGACAAAAAAATCTATGTTTTTAAAACATCAATATTATCGACCAGGAACATCTATATATAACCATAGTTGTTTTGTGTTTGATGTTTTCTTCATATCGATATATTTTTAAGAAACATCGAAGTTAAAAACTCTCATGATATAAATAAAATTTTCAGTACCAGTCGAATAAGGCCAGTTTCGAATAAGGCCAGTCGGTAAATATTTTTATTTGTTTTTGGATTGGGTAACCTTTATTAAAAATTTGCTTCAAATATCAATTGCACTGTTATTTAATTTCCCGATCGTGCGAAGTACGTCGTAAAAAGAGAAGGTTATTGATAGATTAGATTGATTTATTATTAATTCTGCTATTAAGTATCGTACATGGTGGCAGAATATCTTAACTTTACATACATTAAGCTTACATTGACATAACTTAGATGAGAGTAGTTAATTGAAAACAATAATTAATAATAAATAGTAAATAACATCACCGCGCAAGCCTAACTACGTACTTAAAAAAGTGATAACAGAGAACATGTAAATATATCTTAATAAAATGAAATAAATAATTAATTTAGGAAGACAAAGAATTCTGTGGTTAACTTAGGACTAGTTTTTAATCACGATTAGATCAGACTTTTTGCAGTCAGAAGTAAACTCTAAATCTAAAATTATATCAAACACGTGCATCGATTCCGGTTTCAATGCATTTAGCATCATGAAAAATGTTTGGACTGGTGAACTGACTGAATAGGTTCGAGTTAATCTGAAGCTAGCAATGCGTTTTTACTTTCTCTACTTACGCATTATTCGTAAGAAGAGAAAGTTATGTAATTGTGCCCCAGAAAACGTTGAAATTTCGCCAGAGAAAACCATATTGCCGGGTTCTAGTAACGAAAAAGTGGATAAATCCTGTTGCTAGATTAAGAAAAAAAAATCCTCTAACTCGTGGTGTAGCCAGAATACATGTTTTGTTGGTTCTTGATACTGAAACTTTCATTTTGACGGCAAAACGTCAGTCTGTTCATTTTTCTGCCATTCCCTCTGCGCCTAAACTGTTCAGCAGATTTTATTCAAAATTGATATTCCCTGATTGATCTTAACGTACTGGACTCTTTGGGAGTTTCTACCGGATACTTTGATTGTTGAAGTTTTTTTTACATGAATCGGGCATTTACCTTTTTATGCCTTTTTCCGAGTTCGTTCATACAACGCGTCTGTTACGTAGTGGTATGAGTGCCGGAGCGTTAACTTTAAGGATCAGATTTCGAGTCCGGGAGTGGAAAAATAATTTCATCCTTGAAATCACTTTTGATGGTTTGTGTAGTAGTATACTGTTGCCGAGCATTTAGAAACAATGAGAGAAAGTATGTGCTTTGGTAGCACCACTAGTTTAATATTCAGATGTATGTATATTAAGGAATTAGCTTCTTTGGCTACCAACAACTTCTCCGAAGTATTTCGATGTGGAAAACAAAGTTTTCTTACTAACGTCAATATAATGAAAGAAAAAGAATCTTCTACGACACCTTCTGCAAGGTAAAAGCGAGTGCTCTACTGTAACAAGTGAAGAAAACACTTTAAGAGCAAAATCTACAGAAAAATGCAGAAAAGTAATACAAATTATTAAAGTATTGGGAGCGAGCCAAGTGACTGCGTAGCACGCTGACTTCGCAGTCGATAGGTCCGGGTTTGATGCCGGAATGACCATCCTGACATTTTTTGTGGTTTCCCTAGGTTACGAGTATAAGACGAATGCTTGGATGGTTAAAAAAGGCCACGATTACCTCTAATCCTCATACTACCACCTCATAATGCATTAAAAATAATAATCTAATTTATAAAAAAATGTTTGTTTGTTTGCTGGTCCGTTTGTACTTAATCCGCTGCCGTACCATTCATCCGATTGTGATAAAATTCTGTCAACTTATTGTTTGCACTTGTAGGCAGAGTATAGACATAGTACGATGGGAAAGTACATATGTCTGCTCACGTAGACACTCGTTGATGATGATTTTATACTGACCCAAGCGCCCCTGTTCAGCCTCTCTGCGCAACGGCGCTTTAGGCAACACGCAGTACTTTGAAGTATTAAGAGTGTCTGCCCCTGAGAATGTGAAATAACTCCTGGGAGAGACAGGTACAGAGAAAGACAGAGGGTGCCAGAGGTAGACATTGGCGCAGAGAGAAACAGAAAGACAGGGAAAGAGATAGAGACAGAGAGATACGGGGAGAGAGACGGGGAGAGAGATGGGGAGAGAGACGGGGAGAGAGACGGGGAGAGAGACGGGGAGAGAGACGGGGAGAGAGACGGGGAGAGAGACGGGGAGAGAGACGGGGAGAGAGACGGGGAGAGAGACGGGGAGAGAGACGAGGAGAGAGACGGGGAGAGAGACGGGGAGAGAGACGGGGAGAGAGACGGGGAGAGAGACGGGGAGAGAGACGGGGAGAGAGACGGGGAGAGAGACGAGGAGAGAGACGGAGAGGGAACCGAAGAGACACGGAGAGACTTGACAGCGACAGAGAGAGACGGAGAGAGAATGGGAGAGAGAAGGAGAAAGAGAGAGATGGCGGCAAGACAACGTCCGCTGAGTTCCGCTAGTAATAATAATAATCACCATGTCAACAGCCGGGGTGAAGGCAGTTTATCAAACCTAAAGGAAAAACGTTCTGAAACCAACCATTTCAGTCCTAACAAATTGGGTTCGTCCAACCCGATAACCAAATATGAATATGTGTGATATGAATTGTATAATTACCTTAGATGGTAACCAATCCACAACTCTCCTGAACAGAATAACCTGATTTTTAAATTCTGGGGAGTCTGGACTGGTACGCTACCAAACACACTGAAAATTCAGCCCAAAAGAAAAACATTTTTCGGAACTTTAAATGTACACGGATTCTTAAAAACAAACGACACTTAGGAATGGCTTTTGCAGTAAGCAATAAGATATTGAGCTCCATAACCAATGTCAACCCTGTTAACAATAGATTAATGACACTCACATCAAAATGAGCAAATTGAACATTCACTTTAAGTAAATGAAGCCTAGGAAGAATTAAAAGAAATAGCTGTTAAAATGCCTCAATGTGAAAATTCTCGTAGGTGATTTTAATGCACAAGTAGGCAAAGAAAGAAAATACAGGAAGACAATTGGAGAATACCCAGCACACAAATGCACTAATCAAAACGGACAAAAATTAGGAAATTTCTGCAGAATGTTTAATCTGAAAATTTTGTTAACACATTTTAAAAAGGAACCTTCCAAGTAAAAGACATAGAGAGCACAGAATTTATATATTGGTGAGTTTCAAATCGACCCTGTAGCAATATCCTTTCCGAACTATAGGGAAATTATGAATGTCGAAGTGAAGAAATGTGCAAACGTAGTTTCGGATCACTACTTGACCAGAATAAAACTTAAATTGAAGCCTAAAAGATTCATCAAAAAGAAACCTCTAGTCCCGAAATTGGAGATTAACATAATATCACCTTCATTTACCGAGGAATTTGAAAAAAAATCAATCAAAGGACTGGCAACAACTCAAAAGTAAGTTTACTAATACGGCACACAAACTAATTCCTATGCACAAACAGAAAAAAAACATCCTTGGAGGAATGAGAAGTGCAACAAGCAGTCAGAGCACGCCTCCAAGCAAATACCATTTGGAATAGTGCTAAAACAGAATGAAAATACAAGACTTTTTTTTACAATCAGGGGAGAGGCAGCTAAACAAAATAAAAGGAGATATGAAAAAGAGCTACTACTGGAAGTTGAAAAATATTTTACAAGAAACAATACGAAGAACTTTTATACAATTTTTAAAACTAAACTTGCAGAATACCAACGACAGAACCTACGCTTTAAAAAAGGAAATGGAGATTTGACATTAAGCAATGAAGATAGTTGTGAGGAGCTTGCAAAATATTTTGAAAATCTCCTAAACTGTGTAGAACAATCTCAAAGATTCCCCGCACTAGAACCTGTAGAAACAAATGTAAACTCTACACCACCCGATGAAACTGAAATCATCACACGCACCAACAGGCTTAAAAACAACACAGCATCTGGTGAAGATGGAATAGTAGCAGAAACAATTAAAGAAGCAGGGGCAAACACCATAAAAGGAATCATTAAAGTTATGCAAGATATTTAGCAATCAGAAAAAAAGTCCCGACGAATGGAAAACTGCATTAAATCATCCATTACATAAAAAAGAAAATAGAACAGGCGTCAATAATTATAGAGGAATTTCATTATTATTAATTAAAAACATAATCTTATCTCTATGTTTTCTTTACAGAGCACAATAGCAATTAGAACCAAAAATTGGAGAATACCAGGCAGACTTCAGACCAGGTCGATCATGTTCAGAACAAATCTGAAACGCATCAAAAGGCATCAAAGAATAGGTAACAGAAATCTAATATGAATATGTGTTGATTAAAAAAAAGTATATGATCCATTGATCGGGAATCAATATTAATATTAAGGGTATTAGATTTGAAAACTCCTGCACCGATAAAAAGGTTAATTTGTGAGATGTATTTCTAAACTTTTTACTTACTTTCACCTCTGCTAATTTAATTGTATTCTTGAGAAAGTAATATCAGAATGGCGTACGCAAAAAATAATCATCAAAATTGTCCAACCAATCCTTTTAGTGAGAGAAAAATGAGCGATGGAGTGTTTAGCATTTGCAGACGGTTTGGTAATCCTGACACGTGATATTCAAACAGCACAAAACCAGATTGACCTCCTTAAAGAACTGGCAGGCAGAGTTGGTCTTCAGATATTATTTAAAGAAGCTGACTTTGTTGTAACAGTCACACCTAAGTTCATGGAAACAAAATAAATTTCTTTCAATAATCAGGGATCACAGAAAATGATATTCTAAATAGGAACACATTTACATCTAAGATGCAGTCTTGGCGGATTGATCTGGAAGAAGTAACTAATTGTAGAACAGGAAAAGCTTGGACCGAAGAGAGAAAAAAGGCGCACAGCCAAAGAATGAAAGGAATATGGCCACAAAGAAAGGCTAAGAAACACATCTGAGTACTTTTCGTTGTCCCAATTGGGCTTGTTCGCAAGAAGAAGAATACCATTTCACACAGCGGGGACAAAGTTGCTCACAGCCGTTGTTCCCCACACGTGTCTCCTGGGTAACGCTAAACTTGATTGGCCAAATACGAATTTTCACACACTGTGGGAAACAGCACGTCTATACTGATCAGTGCGTCACCAAATGGTTAACTTCCCAAGGGTGGGCGTTAGCTACTAAGTAAGTTAAAAATTGAAGCACAGTCACAGCATGTCAGTCACGCAAGCAATCCACCGCCAAAGACAAAAAATGGAAAATAAAGATGTTCATAGTGATTGTATGACATGTATGAAGTGCTTAATACTTATTATCACAATGTACACTTACCTCCACAATCATTGCAACTTTAGCAATGAGACCACTTTCGCCCATTTTTACTTCTTTTCATGAATATTTTCTTTCTTGTTGAAGCAGCACATTCATGTTATGGTTTGTTATACTTTCTAAATCTCTCATCATCTTCGGAAGTAGATGGTGAGTTTTTTGTCGAACAACGAGGAATCAATGAAAATGCCCTAGCGAGCTGCATACGCAATACAAACGCTTCGAAATAAGCAAGCGCGAAGATGAGTTAGCTCGCGGGCTTCTGCCCTCAAAGAGCTTCTTACTGCGTCATGCAACCAGAGACGAGTGATATTGGCAGCCTTTCATTTCTTTAGCAAGCATGCAAAAGTCCATTGAAGAAAAAGTACGAGGCTGAAATACTTCTATTGCATGAGGGATTTACGAGTAAGTTGAAATTAGTACGGTTCACCCTCACTGACTTCAACTTTCAATTAAAAGTCCCTAGGCCAATGTAATAAGTATGGCGGGTGGTTGGAATGGCTGGGAAGGATCTTACGAGGAACAAATAATATACAAACAACTACGAGACTGGCAGTGACAGTTGCGCAGGAGTATAAAAGCACCTGTCTGCGTGAGTCATCTGTCTGAACTCAGTGGAGCAACTCCAGGTTAAGCTACCTGATCGTGCGATCCTGCGATCTACCAAAGCTACTAATGGCTCGCTATATCGCATGTAGGTAAATCGTGCATAGCTATATGCTGTATAGCATATTGGATGGTATGAATAATAGAGAAGCATTTGCTCAGAGTAGATACTCTGAGCAAATACTCAGAGAGGATATCTTTCGCGAGCATGAGCATTTGTTCTGAAAATATTCTTTGTCCAATTAGCATTTGCTGAATTTTGTATGAATAAAAATATTCTCCGAGTGATGAGTAGATTCTCATGGCAAATTGAGAATATTCTCATTTGCCTATTCAGCTGATATGATTTTGTTCTGATTCGCGCTGTTATTCAACTTGTTTTAACTCATCTCGTTTGCGTGCTGCTGGTGCCGTTATTCGTGAAATATACCGTTTTTGTATCGGGACGAGTATTTTTCGATCTTAAGCTTCAATTTCACACGTAGTGGGGCAAACAAAAATGCGGAAGCGTTAATTAGATCGCTGGTGAAGTAGATACCTTCTATTATTAAGATAAATAAAGGATGTTGTCTGGTACCAATAATTTTATTAAGCTTATGATCGTTTCGATCGCATAGCGATCATCCTCAGAGCTTGCAGTGTCCAGGGCCGAAAACAAAGTTCTGCCTCTTACCACCTGCCAGAACTTTGTTTGCGGCCCGGAAGCTGCGGAAGCGTTGTTTCAGTTGCCTAAAGAAGCTCTCTATTGTAACATGCTCCCGAGGAAGTACTATGGATGTTATAACCCCTTTCTGATTGTGTATTGCGTAATTAAACACAGGCAAACCCATAACCTTCATTTCAAATAAGCAAGAAATTGGAATTGTTAATTTTCACTATTTCAGAAAAGTCTGAATTTTATCATATTCATGACTCTTATGCCGATATAGGCCGGGTAACACTAACACCAGCAGTCCTACTCACATTTATCTGTCTTCACTTTTGCTTGAATACCTTTTTGTATTAATATATTCCTCCCCAAATATCGTAGAGCTTTTAAACACGAATGTGTATAACACAAAGTGCAGATAAAGGAAATAAACATTTATAGATTCCTACTTACAACAAAGATACGATAACATCACTTCTAAGATTGAGGCACCTTAAGTCCAGACACAAAACAATCTAAGGATATGCTAACAAAAGGAGTAAATTCTGGGTTTTGTATTCATGTGGATGTAAGCATATTCTCTACGGAGCCTAAGAAGGTGAGTATTTTCTGAAGTGTGAGAATTGTAATTACTAATTTTTTGAGAACATTCTCGAAACTTTTATTCATATGCTACCAAGCATCAGCTCGAAAAAAAGAACGAGTAAATAGCATGCTCATTTTTATTCATACCATCCGTTGTCAGAAGTGAGATTAAAACAAGTGACATGTTTGATAACGAGAATAGAGCAGGATATATGTAGCTAAGGTGTTTACATCTCGTTCGGGATTCCTTGCGTGGTCACGCGTGAATCCCAGATCACAGACAGAAGAAATAATACTTACCTACTACCTAATAAACATATAAAAGTTGCATTTCTCATAAACGTAGCATATCTTATTTCAATGTGAAATTTACATAATCACGAGTCATGTTTTCATTCCCCCGTGTGGAAAAGAGCTGAGTTATTGCGCTATTTGCTCAGACGTCAGCTGTCGTGGGTAATGAAGAAATTAGAGGCAAATACACACTCCGTCGTGATCGTGGAAGAAGTTAAGGGCATATGTGCATTGTATTAGGTTCGTGGGCTAAATTAGTTTTTTTTATTGATTTGTGGCGATAATATAACGATTGTAAGTATTCCAGATGACAATTGACTCGACTTCCTTCGGTCGACACCAGTTAATGTGTTATCAAATGAACAATATTGTTCACTGAGGGACAAACGTCCTACACCACATTTTAAATTTACTTGAGTGAAAAACAATTTGGGAAATTTGCTTCCTTCGTAGTAGCGATTTTTATTTTACGCAATATGACGTGTGCACAATTTTTGGATTTTTTGCGTTATTGTGCAGCATCTGCACCACTGATAATATTACACGAAATTCGTCTGAGAAAGTACTGAAAGTTTACTTTTATACATAACTTGACTAACATCAAAAATGCAATTGATGTTCAAGCAATAACAAATTTAAATAATTTAAATATTTTCAACTATGAACAAAACTATTTTCTTTTTCATTTCAAAATGGCAAATTTGAAATTTTATCGCCAAAAAATAACTTATGATTCCACAATTACACGACTACTTTAATCATGATTTAGAAATGCTTCAGAAACCATTGTTATGAACGCACTCAATGCAACTTCATTACCAGTATTACAAAAAAGTCAGATTTTATACAGTCACAGACTCAGTAGATCTAGAAGCCTATATTTATTTTACCAGTAACGTAATCACCCTTTCTTACAATAAATTTTACTGACGTTACCGCTTACTGTATGCTAAAAGAGGAAGATCGTAGGGAAAAGTATTTTGTGAATATTCTTCTCTCCTTTAAGATATGAGTAATATTTGTTTGCATGGACGTAATGAATATAGTAAAGAACGAGGAAGAATAATTTTACATTGTGGATACAATAACAGTTATTCCGATAAATATTTATTTCTCATCAACCACAACTAACAGGGACAGTTGAGCTAAGAAACAGGGAATTTGGCCTTTATATGTAGTTTTACATTCTTCAGAAAGCAATGCTCGTAACTGTGACGTTTATCTCGCTCGAGGTTCAACTTGAAGAATATTTGCTAACTTCCTCCAGTTTACTGCACAACTTTTGTTTAGTAAATAACATTATTATCCAATGCAGGAATGCATTCTCTTCATCTGCCTACAGAAACTGTAGACTATTCCAAGGGCGTAGAATGTTATCACTGAAACAAAATGAGAAGATTGTTATGATCGTAAACAAGTGAAAGAAAGAGAAAGATATTTCACAAGAAGAGGTTGTTAAGACACTGTATCATTGGCAAAAAATTAAAAATAAATAAAAATCATAAAACAGGCGCATGTAGGAGATAAACGATACCTCTGGAAAGTCCAGAAAACGTTGATTTTTTGATTGATTAGTGATTATGAGCGAATCAACTGCTAAGGTTATTAGTCCCGTGTGAGAGGGGAATATTTTTTATCGAGGGATTGGCAGTAGGGAGGTGGCTGGCGAAATCCGGCGCCGACCTACGTTGGCATAAGGTGATTTTTTCCAACCAGGTATCTCCCATCATCGTGGCTCCGCCCCAGCCAGGACAATCTCTAATTTCCCATCTGGTCTCTCGACATGTGTGGTAGTCTAGCACATGTGAGTGTATGTGATTTTAAGGGAAGGGAGAAAAGGACAAGGAGGAGGAAGGAAATATTGTCCTTGGTCTGTTTGTTAGGGGACTGCTCCGGCATTCGTCTGGCGTTGATCGAAGAAACCACGGAAAACTACCTTTCACAGCAGCCGGCTGCTAGAATTCTTCTCCAGACAGCGACTGATCTCGACCTAGCTAAGTAGCTAGTATCCAAAATCACAGTCACAGCAGACACCAATTGATGCCCTGAGCCACCTAGGTCGGTCAGACACTCCGCAGTACCAGTGATAGCAGTCGACAAAACAAATGGGACAGAGACGTAAAACACCGCCTGCAACGGATATTCCTCCAACGCTTGCTCCACGCCGTAACATGCAGACTGGGGCTCTCACAATGTAACATTAACTCGGCAAAGAGGAAAATCCTTTTTATGAACCTCCAAAAGTCATCAGCAGTGAAGTACTCACAGAACAGCTTAAAATTATAATTACCAAGAAAGCTTGTGGCTCCGACAAAATTAGAGGGAATATGCTTAAGAACTATCGAAGAGCGCAATCAGAAATTGACTGTAGATATAAAACGCCAGCATCACTGTAGAATACTTTCCGAATCCCTGGAAAGCAGCAGTAAAAAATTTAATCTGCAAACCTAGCAAAAAACAACCGCGATCCGAAAAATTATAGGCCTATGAACTTACTATCGTACGTTTCCAAAGTATTTGCAAGACTTATTCTCCAGTGAGCTAGAGATAAATTAGATGAGGCAAATGCAACTCGCTTAACTCAATTCGGATTCCAGAAGGGCCGCTCGTCCGCATAACAAACTTTTTGTCTAGCAATGGAAGGTACCTCGTCTCTCACCCTTAGATGTTTCCTCCCAGCGTAATTTTTTTGATTCCTTTTACGCCTTTGACAAAGTCAACCACGATCTCCTTCTTCAAAAATGCCAATACCTCCTCCTTCCCTACTTTTATAACCTACTAGCCAGGTCTCTTACCGAAAGAACCTTCGAAGTTAAATCTCACTTCCAATTATCCACAACAAAAGATATCGACACCGGGGTGCCCCCCGGGTGCCCTACCACCTCCCCATCTTTCTTCCCATTTCGGGGTATTTATACGCGGACGACGTGGCTCTTACTTCCGAATGTTCGAGAACAAAAGGCGCCGTAAATTGCTTCTCGAAAGTTGCAATCGCTTTCTTCCAGAGACGCAACAACAGCATTACTCACAGCCCGGTCAATTATCAGGGATCAATTTTCAGTTGATCAGAAGAGCTCCCGCCACCCATTACCATTGACAGAACCGCAACTCTCAAATACCCAGGTGTTACCTTTGAGTATATTTTTTATGGACCAAACATTGCTTAGAATCGACCAAAAAGAGGGGCACCCAGATCGCAAGACTTCGACTTCTACTACGCTCGATTGATTCATTAGTGATGCCATGGACATCAATTGCTAAGGTCGTTGGTTACGTAACTGTAGTGTATGCTTTTTTATCGCGGGAGGTGGATATGATCTTTCTTTGCTGGCTGGCGAAATCCGGCACCGACCTACGCAGGCTTGGAGGAATTTCCCCATCCAGGTATCTCCCACCTACATGGCACCGTCCTGGCCGGGGCAAGCTCTAAGATCCCCACTGCTCTCCTGGCAAGAGTGGCAATATAGTGCATATGAGTGTGTGTGAGTATACGGATTTGAGAAAAGGTCAAAGAGAGGAAGGAAAGATTGGGCGTGGTCCATTTGTTAGCGTACTGCTACGGACTTCAAATGGTGGTGATCGGAGAAACCATGAAAAACTACCGTTCAGACGCCGCTAGACTTCTCCCCCAGGCAGGGGCTGAGCTCGACCCAGCTAGTGTCGAAAGTCCTGCCACCGTCGAACGACCCGGCCGGAGGCACTGCAATTGATGCCCTGCAGCGCCTTTGCCGGTGATTACGCACTGAACGCACGCAGGAGTAAGAACGATCATTGCATATTTCATGCATTGGCCGTGCAGGTATACACACTTGCAAATCGTGAGCAACGGTGCCTGCTCGCCTTACAGCGCACAGAAAACATTCATGAAGCCCTGAGCTAAAAAGCTCTTCTCTTATATTAAAAGTTTAAATTGTGCCTCACAGACGAATATATTTGCCAAATATACTGAATAAAACAAATATGTAAAAGACCCTTATCTCTTCCAATTATTTCCATGCTATCAGCAATATTATCAAAAACGACGAAAACCGATTCGTTAACGGTATCCCACAGTCGTAACATTCCAAAAATCTCGGTAATCTCACACCTACGCGGACTTCTTGACTATTTTCACATTCACTGTACCCCATGTATTTTTTCTATATTTCTATATTTCTATATTTCTATATTTCAAAATTCCATTGCTCCAGTTCCAAGACTGACTGCTAGTGGAGTGAACTTTTGGGGACTAACAATTTTTGTTCACTGTATCGAGGGTTTACTATGTCCGAAGATGAGAAATTTAAATAGAATTTCTCCACAGATGTTTATTTTATTCATATAGAGAGACCTCGCAATGGCGGAAGGACTTCCGACACTAGTGAGAAAGCTAGGTCGAGCTCAGCCGATGTCTAGAGGAAACTTCTGGCAGCCGGCTTCTGTGATAGGTAGATTTCTGTGGTTTCTCCGATCAGCACCAGGCGAATAACGGAGCATCACCCTAACAAAAGGACGAAGGGCCATTCGCGATCTTTCCTTTCTCTTCCTTGTCCTGTTCTCTCTCCTTATTAACAGACTCACACGCACTACACTATCACACATGTCAGACGTGAACGTAGAGCCACGTCTTTCCGCGCCACGCAGCCACGCAGAAGGGCTTCGGCATGACGCAGCTGGTAGCAGGCCATTGGTTTAAATGGAGGTTTTCCTACGTGCCGCAGACTTCCACCACCATCAACGCGAAAGCACGTACGCACCATCGGAGATAGAACACAGTTTTAAATGGAGGTCTTCCCATTGGGATACTTGGTCGCGTCGCTTTACCTGCGTCCCTTTGTTCGTCGTCACCTCGGCGCGTCGGTAACCCTCCCCCTCCCCCTGCCTCGGCGTGCAGCGGTGTTTATTGGAATCGCTTCTGCGTGGCGTCGGCGGAATGGACCCATTGTCCCACCTGGGGTGGTACCCAACTGGTGGGAGATACCTGGTTGGGATAACCCTCCACCCATTCATCGGTGAGCATCCAACGAGGGAATATCACTGCTAACTCATTAAATCATTATACACACACATACGAGACTAATGACCTTAGCAGTTGACGGGCCCGGAAAACTAATCAACTTATTAAGAACTTCAAATATATATCCCTGAGAGAAACCAGGTAAGGTACACTAAAGATAACAATATCATTACTCCCCTAAACAGTCACTATCCATCAACGTCTGATTTCTAGACGAGAGATTTTAAGAATTGCAGGTAACTGTGCCTCTTTAAAAAACTTCATTAATTATTATCATCTCCTTGTATCAAACTCAGTAAATTAATTTACTACTATTTATTTTGATTCTACTTGTTCATATTCATATTTAAATATTAAATAACAACATCCTCTACCAATGTAGCAAAGTGGTATCAGTGTACAATATATTAAGTGAATCCAATTAATCAAGAGTCTTTCTTTATTGGAAGATATTGTGTATTAATTAATAGTTTTCAAATGTTTGTAGGATTATTTTAAGCCCTCTGCCTAAATACGAATACATGAAATTTGTACTTTCAGATCTGTCGCTAACAAAAATAAAATTAGTAATTCTAGATATTTGATGTTAGCAATATTTCTCATTGAATATCAATGAGGTATAATTTCCCCCTCTCGAAGGTACTTCGTAAGAAGAAAAAGTTATTTATTCGTGCGCCGGAAATCCACGAACTATGCAGAAAAACTATTATTGCCGGCTCCTTGTAACGAAAAAGGGAATAAACCCTGTTGCTAAATACAGAAAAAATCTAACACGTGGTGTAACCAGAATTTATGTTTTGTGGGTTCTTGACACCGAAATATTGGTTTACGGCAAAACATCTCTCCGTCCGCATGTAATCAAAGCTAGCGCCGAAACCGTTCAGCAGATTCTCTCTAAAATTGATTCCCCAATCGATCTCAACGAACTGGAGGCTTTGCGAGTTTCAAAAGGATATTTCCTTTTTGAGGGTACTTTACATGAAGACTCAAAATTTTCTCAAAAATAGCTCCAAATTTTTCGATTTAACTTTGCCCTCTGATAGCGTAAAGGACACTTTAGAGAATGGTGCAGATTTCATGTTCGTTAAATTCCCCTTTTCGTAAATTGCAAAAGTGCAATTTTTTGGGCATCTTTCTACAACCGTAATATTAAAGAAAGAGATGAAATCTGTTATTTAAAGACGTTTTTATGTACAATGTTTTGAACCTATGAGTTGTTTTTGCTTAATTTTACGCGAAAAATAGACAATAAAATATTTTTTTCTCTAAAAAGGCACCCATTTTTTCTTTGTGTTTTCTCCTCGAACGTATCAAACGACAGTAAAAATATTGTGCTAGTTCCATTTTCGACTAATTCTCAGTATTTTCGAAAATTACGAAAAGTTAACATTTTTAAAGTACCGAATTGAAGATAAAAATTTGCCTTAGACAATGTCTGTTCCAAAAAATCATCTCTTTAAAAAAGGTCATGTACAGTTTTTTGAAAAATGGAATAGTGTTTGCGTAATTCGGGCTTAAAATCAATGCAATTCATAAAAAAAGCTTTGTCTCAAAAACTCTCCCAAATGTCACCAAATTTGTTCTTCAATTTTTTTCCACGCTTAAAAAATGGTTGGGATTTCATTTTCATTAACTCTCTAAATGTTCGAAAATTTCAAATTTAGAAATAATGCGAGAAAGTGTATGGAGCAACATCAGTTTTAATTTTAATAGGGGCTGTGACATATACAAATTGTGACATATACCATATTGTGACAATCTTGTAACATTGAAAAATCTTTGCAAAGAGTAATAATTTGAATTTTTACAGTAGTCATTCACACACTAAAAACAGAGTGTACTTGAACTCTACCATTTTCTACAAGCTATGCATACTTGTTATTTGCATCATTCTATGCATACTTGGTATTTGTAAAGCTGAGATGAAATTGCATTCTTTTTGTTAGAGGTAGTGTCTCTTGGAAACTTGAAATATGACCTAAGCAAATATTAAATCTAAGATAGAAAACTACTTTGATATAGTGCATATTTGGAGTATTCTCAAAGTTTTGGGCAGTCAGACGTGTTTACTGCACATTTTTTTTATTTTGAACGATAATTCTCAAATGAGAAATACATTCGAGACTTTCCCACCTTTAAGAGAATGAATTTAGAACAAACGTGTTAAAATTCTAATGTGCCAAACACATCCTGTGATGTGGAAAGTTCTTTTTCAAAATATGAGGGGATACAGTTTGATGGAAAGTGCTTCCAAACAACAGACAATTTTAACGACATTTTTGGATACGTTCTTAGTGCAGAATAAAATGTGAAGAAGTTATCTATTCCCTTTGTCTAGGTGGCAAAGAAAAGAAAGAAAAAACACTTTTATAGCCTTGTATATTTTTTACATTTCTGTGCGTATTTCAACATTTGAGTACATATTCTTGGGCGAAAAACTTGCATAAATTTATCAGTCGTAATTATTAGGGACTGAGTACTTTTGCGGAAATTATTATGCGAGGCTATGGGTCTTTTCGAAAATGTTTATGATGTCGTGTCTATGGTTTTTACTTTGTGTGATACCTTGCAGCATTCTATCATGCAAAACTGGAATCTAACTTTTAGTATGTACATAAACTGCGATAACGAATTTGACTTTGGCTTCAGTGTTATGATTTGATTTTCATTGTCTATTACACTTAAAAGCTACTTGCTGATATTCAATCTTCATAATAAAAATGTATAAATAAAGTTATTTTAAATTTCATCCAACATTATTTCAATCTATTTAAGAAGTGATTTTTCATATAGTCAATTTTAAAAATTTCTTTATTTGAATGACTATGAAATTTGTTAATAATTACATTTGTAGTTTTCATGGGGCCCCAATATGTTTGCAGCGAGATTGAACATTGTAGCTAATGGCGCTCCAAACCATTACACTTGGGGTTTGTCCGCTATGGCGCGGAACAATGCAGGCTCGCAGATTACGATAACCGCGGTAGCGTCGAACACGTACGCGGCCATGGCTGTAGCACAAACTGAAGCGGCACTCGTCCGAAAATACTCCATGTTGCCACTAGCACCCCAGTGAGCACGTTACGTGCCCATTGCTGTCTTAGGCTTTAGTGGTTTTTGATCTACGGAATCTGACGCAGAGGTATGCGTGCCACCAGTCCAGCCCTCAGCAGACGGCGTAGAACCTTCGACGCAGGCATGACCACACCCGGTACAGAGCTTCAAAGTCGAGCCAACGCAGTGGACGTCGCCGTTCTGAGGTTAAGCCCATGTGGACAATATGGCGGTCATCTTGCGCTGTGGCTACATTGAGTGGTCCAGTACCTGCTCGTCGCTGTGTACGATCTCCTCTATCCACTGGTAACACACTGTAACGCATCACTGTTGTAGCAGATGAACCCGCTTATTAGAGACCGATCATTCTGCCCCGTTCAAGCTCTCTCAGATGCTGATATAGCGCTCTTTGGCGTCGACGAAGCTTACCGGTTCGTGCTTACACGTTTCCATGTCGTCTGAGAGCTCTACACCGACTGAGTGTGGCGAAACACTGACCTGACCCGTCACACAAAGGAGGGCGCTGCTAGGCCTACGTGCACGCCATCTCGATGTAAATGTAATTACTTCTTATGGATACACTGTTCTTCACATCTTACCGACTTTTAAGTGATTCCGACCATTTCTTCTGTGTGTTGCAATTTTCACAAACACGTGTATTTATTCAATTTTTATATACAAATATAAAATGATCGTACTAAATTTAGTCGTGAATTAGAATTTCGAAATTGTCAGCAACTCTGGTTTTAAATCGTAATGTGTGGCTTATCCGCGAATTTATACAATTCTGTAGAATTTTATAAATTCTCGTATGTATAAGCAACATCACTATTTAAAACCACAGGTATACGAGTATAAAACAAATCACCATGGAAAGTGGTACTGAACAACTACCTAGGTTCAGATTTTTGCAGAGTCAATAGTTGAGCTAGAGTTTACTACGAATTATGGTTGGTAGAACTGTAATTCATTGTGAGACAGCCACTTCTTTTTTTCCGAGTACCATAATGATTTAAAATAATTTTGTTTTAGCACTAAATTTGTTGACATGAAATTGCTTTGGCAAATTTGTAATGTTTCTGAGTAATTAATGGCCATATTTTTGTTTGTATCAAAGAGGTACCAATTCAATGGACAGTATTCAGAAGGGAAAAGGTTATTGATAATGATGGGAAAATTTCAACATTTTAAAATCTGCACTTAATATTTTATTAAGGTATAATTTCTTATAAATATAATATTTCCACAGTTGAAGGCTGAAGTTCTCAATAGATGTATGTTTTCTTTTCATTTACAAGACATGTTTATGGAAACAAATTGTGTATGCGACCTGGAAGTGCCCAAATGTGTCCTGGTAACAACCAACTGCTACATGGGAGTTGGCAACCCCCTCTGAGGTGGTTTCATAATATGCACAAGGCAGGAAAAATAAAAATGCTATAAAGAAGTAGCCAAGCTTTTAGCCACACTAACTTGTTTTCATCCAATCGGAGTGACTTTTGACAATCGCGGTGACGTTCTAGTGTGTGAGTGGGAAGTTGGAAAATTTGGTGCTCACCCTTGTAAACACTTTATTTGAGTATGAAGGAAGTAAAGAGATTCCAAACAATTTCATAATGAACTTTAACATTGCTGGTAAGCAAGAAGAAAACGTCCCTCTTCTCCATTGTTCTAATATTCCGTGAAAGAAAAATGGTCTTTGGTGGAAATCGTTACGAGCGGTACGACCAGAAAACTTTTCGAGAAGTAGTTCTTCCATGCCCCTCCGCAATAGACTGCGAACGGGAACGGCGACGCGAAGGCAAGGGCTGGAACGGGAAAGCGGGACAGACACGTGCCCTTTAGAATAAACGCTAACGGGAAGAGGAATGGGCGCTATGAATCTGTAGCGACAAGAAAGAGAACTTCAAGAAACATTTGCCGAAAACAATGTACTTCTAGCTACGCTGCTTTGTTCAGTCTTTGATTGCCATGTCTCTCTTGTGCTTGCGTGGGCTACTATAATAATAAATACTTGAACGAAAGATAAATAAGATAATTAAAGATAATAAAAACAACAAAATAATTGGAATGAAAAAGATGCCAAAACTACTACGAATAGAATAAAATATGAATAGAAAAATAACTAAGCTATAATTACTAAAAATATATAAAACTATTCAACAATAACTAACAAAACACACCTCTAACTGTAACATCGCGAATCCACGTTCTAACATCAATATCACACTATTGAATTGAATTATTGAATTAATGCCGTATTTTACGTGGCGAGACTCGGGCCATCAGGCCCGCTCTTCCATCTGACCACGCAAATTTTGCTACGATCTTTTCACCAACTACCAGAGAAAGGAGGTACTTCTTGGGCGAGAAACTGGCGATTTGAATTTAGCTCAGAGGCGTCATTTAGGCTTGAGGATCTCTTACATGTAAGTAAATCTGCTAACAGGGGACAGCCGGCTTTACTTCCCCTCCGAAGGACGGAGTACGAAGGATTTTTTAGCCCTTAAAAGTCCACGGATTCGATCGGGTTTGAAGCCGCCAACTGGGGTATAACAGTCCAATACGCTAACCGTTACATCGTTTCATTCACACTCAGTTTCCTTGCAGACCAATTCCGCGCACAGGTCGCGCGCTTGATCAGCTGGAAAGATTCGCCGCCATTTGGTGTACTTCAGTTGGTCGAGAGGCTTCCCGTTCTTAAGACAAGACACTATCTTTCCCGTTCCCGTCAACCTTCGCATTCCCGCCGTATTGTGAACGCCTGCTGTGACGTCCATGTCCGTCTTTCAACTTTCTTTGCTTTCGCGGGCTTTTGTTAAGCGGCGTTGCGTGTCCGGAGAAGGCGCGGGGGACGACGCAAACGGCAACGCCGAGGGGCGTGGGTGCGCGGCAGCTCTCACCGATGTTGAGGATGCTGCCCAGGATGGCGAAGACGCCGTCGAGGGAGAAGCCGTGGCTGAAGAAGGTGGCGGGCACCACTGCGCACACCATCAGGTTGATGATCACCACGAACGAGTAGACGGTGATCCAGGGGTAGAGCAGGCAGGCGTTCTCCTGGGCACGAGACGGGAAACATTGCGGGTTAGAGGATGGATCTAAAATAACACATGCGTTCCAGGTTATTTGAACGGTTTGATAAAATGTACTGCATGAACCTGCAAGAGTGTTTCTAAAAATTATTTACCCGGGTTAGTTCTGCAAGCAATTAACTTTTCTCCTTGAGCACCTAGCTGATGACGATAAATCAACACGAGGAAAATAAAGTTGGATTTTTGCAGACATTGAAAGATAATTAAATTAAAACAGGATCAACGCTATTTAAATAAGAAAACATTGTTCTGTGGGAGTAATAATATGGAGCCGTTTTTCATACAATTTTCATTATGTGTTTCTACAAAACATAATAGTGTTTACCCACTTCTTAAATTAATAAAACTTTAAGTTTTCATTCTACTTTTCATTTTTTTATTGAGACGATTCCAGGAGTAATCATTTTCCCCTATTTAGACTACGTAGAAAACAGCAACAAAATTTTAACGAACACTGAGCTAAATAAAATGTTACTAACGTTAAAGTACGATGAAAAAATGACAAAAGATTAATAAAATATTAACACTTGATATGAAACAATATGTGGAGATTCACCATTTTTAGAAATACAAAGATAATTAAAAAATTAAAGTAACCACTACACCAGCCAAATTTCACTTTGGCGGTCACCGAAAGTGGATGTAACTGTCGCCATCGAACTAAAAAAACAATGGTTCGAGGTCGGTAGGAGGTGGGAGAAAGGGGACTTTCATTTAACAGTAATTTGAAGCCATTTTTCTCTTCGCCCTTCTCCTACCTGGTAACTTATGCGACCACCATGGTGAAACAGACTGGCTGGTGGTTATAGTTGTTTTAATTTATTACTTACCTTCGTGATTTTTAAAATACCGAGTCTTTACATATTGTTTTACATAGACTGCAACTATTTTATTATATTTTTAATCGTATTCTAACGTCATTAACATTTTATATATTTCAGTGTTCGGTCAAATTTTGTTGTTACATTTTTGTAGCCTGAAAATGGGCAAAAATATTATTCCTAGAACTGTCGCAATAAAACTATGTGAAGAATAATTAAAACTTCATATTGTATTATGCTATGAAATATGTATTTTATTGCTAAATATTTTTGTGAATTAGTCAATCACGAAAACTACGACCAAAGTATCCGACAAAATTCGAACGTTGCGTATTTTTACTTCCTCGTAAACGTAGTAATTCCTCGTATAACATAGTAAAAGCTTGGCTATATTTGTTTAAAGGCATAATACATGCATTTTTGTGTAGCATTTCTTAGAATTTGTAATATGTCAAAGTTCTAATACATTTTGTAAAAGTATTCAAAGCTTCAGCAAAACGGCAATGTTTCGACAGAAAGCCCCTTTTGTATCTGGTACCGAATTAGTGAACTTTTTGCTTGTATTTGAACTGGATTACTGCCTCTAAATTGTGTTACGTTACTTGATTAAAAAAACAGAGTGTGTTTCTTAAATGTGCACGTAGTGTTGGCGCGAGCGTTGGTGGCAGCACCTGCATGGCGCCGAACAGCAGCAGCACGTTGACGGCGGCCTGCAGCGCGTAGAACACCGTCACGGCCACCAGCACCGCGCGCAGAGCTGCAACAACACGCAGGCATTGCTTAACCCTGGACTGGCCGCGCGGACAACTATTGTAATCCAGTCTTGTTCAATCGTTGTTTGCAGCAAGAGGTTGACAAACATTTGGCATGGACTTTTCAGTACCTTTCGGAGAAGACCTTAGCTATTGTGGCGTCATATCAGTCGCCTTGTACAAACGTGACAAAATATTAGCCACGTGCATTTCATGCTCATTGCCCCGTAGACCACTTGGGGCAAATTTGTGAACCCCGTAGACAGGATGGCAGTGGAAACGCGTCGGCGGAAACAGCGAGATGACGCAGTTCCGTCAGCCGGCCCAAAAGGTAATATAAACGGACCCCGGGCCTAAACTCCTTCTGATTCTTGGGCGCGTCGGTAGGAAGTCGTGTGGGTTGTGCGCGTGGGTTGTGCGTGTGGGTTGTGCATTTCAATGCATAGGCTACTGAGGCAGGGAACTGAAGCCGGCGTGCTACGTCGAGACGGGAGGTGCGGCATATTTGCTTGTATGCTCACGTAGGCTACTGGTGCATCACACCGAATAAGATATCTAATTATCAGGCGAGCGGTGGTGGTGACCAGGAACATTCCTTCTAGTAACGGGTCAATATTGTTTATTGTAATTATTGAACATATTATTCAGGTGTTGGAGCATATTTCAAATAAATACTCAATAAATTACAAACCGTTCACGTCTGTGATTTATTGCCCTGGCAAAGACGCCACACTATTGAACTATAGCGAAAAATGACTCGAATGAAAACTGCTGCACAAGTGATAAGCGCCGGAGGCAGCTTGGATTACAATAGTAGTTTCTGACCTAAGCTGACATCAAGGATATGGCTATAATCGATGCTAGAAGGGAATTTCTAAAGGATCTTGCTTTTTCCTTTACAAAACCAGATGTAAAATGGACGATTGCGAGAAAATCTATGCCGATAGCATTACGCGGGAGACTTCTACTGAGAAACTGAGAAATAAATGAATAAAGTTAAAAAATGAAACTGTTGAATAATTAAATAAGCACATTAGCAGAAAAGAGAAGTGAGTGGCCTAAAAGTGCAGAGGCGTTGGTGTGGAAGATGTTCTGCGGCGCTGTTTGATTTCAAGTGCTGAAGAGGCCAAAAACTGGAAGGAGAATGAGTTGCGCTCACGCCAGGAAATAAATTTATAGTTTAGAAAAAGACTGGCAGGTTAGCATGCTTTCGGCTTCTGAGAGCAGGAGTTTCCCATTCAGGAGTTTACTCCTCAGCCGATCCTTACGGTCTCTTGTCCACGTCTTTGATGCGATGACGCGACCATATGGAGTGAATACCAGAATTCGAAAGGCTTAGAACACGATAGGATGTAGGTATTGTAATTGCTTAAAGGCCCTCAGTCTAGCCACCAAGTTATTTAATTCGAATGTGAAATAATAAAATATTAAAATGTTCGATCCGTTAATTTTTTAGAAACTATTTATAATGACGATCGAATAATTAGTCATGGGTTGGAGCCTCCTACATGATCTGATCTGATCCCTTGTGTATTATTCCTCTGGGGTACTCAAAATATCAGGTTATGAAGAAATACCGTATTTGGAGGAAGAGCTACGGCGCTCTATTGAAGAAAAAAGTGCAGCAATTCCTCGAGACTTACTTCAAATGGTAAATCAGAATTTGTTTCGGATGTACCAAGAAAGCATTCGGACCGAGGAACATCTCTTTCAGCATTAAGCGCAGCGAAAGATTCCGTTTGCCAGCACGAGAGTTGAGTCACGCTTCGCTGGGCCAGTGAGCCATCGACTTCCTGGGCGATGCAGCGCAAATCCTCGGCGAGTGGTAAACTGTACACCCTGTACAATGCCAGCACGAAAGAAGAACGCTTCGTCACAGCAATTATCAACGAGAAAGCACCACATACGCGCAGCTAGAAGTTCGCTCTGGACTCTCTGTGGAAGCGCTAAATAAGTGTTCGCGAGCCTAAGCGTGAGTATCGATCGCGTATTGAACACGCTTTGTCGCTGTTATTTCCGCCTGCGGTCAATGTGCGGGGACAATAGGCCGCCCGGCCGCCGCGACGTTGAACTAGCCGCTGCTGCTGTCGCAGCTGCCCGCGGCGCCTGCCTGCGTCCACTCCCTGCCACCCAGACCGAAGACAACAGAGAGGTTTTGCACATTGACGCTTAAAGATAAGCGGACCCCGATATTGTCACGTGACACCTGGAACACCAATTACGATCTCTGTAGCAAGTGTAGGGGTGGCTTTATAACGTACACAGAGTCGGTAGATGGTTATACGGTTTTTGGTTCTTAGTACACTAGGAACGCGGACAACGACCCACTGCGGTTTTCTGAAAAACATGGTGTACACAATGAAAGGAATTGTTGGCTTTCACTCTATACGAGGATGGAAGACCGTGAGGTGAAATATTGAAATTCTTGTTGTTTCACAAACTTTATTTTAAAGGGGAAGCCCTTTCAAATAAAAAGCAATTCAACGTTCCAAATTTTAGAGACTTTATAATTCTAGGGCAATTCGGTTCTAAAATTTCGAGCAGAATTGCATTTTTCTACATCTTCCGTATCATATTCTCAAGTTCACATTCTTCAATGAATTCTTCCGTAGCAGGGAACAGCACATCCAGAGAGTAAAAGCAAGTAAACAATTTGCCCAATTTGCAATCGCTTCTCGGCGTTGTTTTCCTAGCAACAAATACAACTGATGTATATAATCGAAGAACTAAATGAAAACCACATAATACAAAATGAAAAAATCGATAAATTAAATCGGAAACGCTCCAAACTTATGTAATACTGTTATTGCCGGATGTCAATTCCTTATAAGCCTAAGCGTTGTACAAAACTCTTTCTTTGAGTTTCACACAAGATACGACGTTACGTTAATTATAAACGTTAACTCAGTTGAGTACAAAAACTCTAATAACGAGTGCCGGAGGCCGTCACTCTCGCAAACGACGTGTTCAAAGTGAGGAGTTTACTTTATAAAATAAATGTAAATTGGTATAGCTCTTAATTGCGCTAGCGAACGCATGTAAAGCCATCATTTCGCATCATGTAAACACCCCATCTGACATTTTTACGCTAAACTATTTTAAAATATATATAATTGCAATCTTTTTAGCGTGTTGCGTGGTATGCCTTCCTGCCACAGCCTCCTTCCATAATTTCAGAGCCGCCTGGTAACAGCATCAAGACAGAAGAGGGAGGTTATAGTGTTGGATCGCCCACTCAGATCAGTCGCTCGTTGCGTCAAATTATAACGACTATAATTCCCCAAATTCAACAATTCACACACGAGCTACTACCAGGGGTTTTAAACTATCGCCACTAATTCAAAACAACATTGCTAAACTGGAAAGGAGACGGACTTCACAGGCGATCAGAAGAATTTAATCATACTCGTATTCTCCATTCTACAGCAAGGATTCTCCAGAAGATATAGTTGAGGTTACAGAAACATATTTAAACCGACAAAAAATTAATAATATATCAATTAAATTTACAGTAATAACAGAGGTCTCGTTAGGTATGTCACGTTTTTTTTACTGTCTGGTCCACTTAAGCTATAGGACCGTGCCCAAGTACGATTTATAACTGCACACTTTGCTTGTTTATTCAATTATTTATGTATTGATATTTGATTATACTGTATGCCACTGCTTCACGAGTACACCCTCTTCTGAAAGTACAGAACGCAGACCACCCAAGCGGCGCTTCCCACCCTGCCACCGCCTGCCTCGCGTCGCCCTGGGACAGCTGCCCCACACAGGCTGCCCTCTCTCGCCGCCGACTTTGCCGCTTAGCAACAGCGCCCCGCGGCGATCTCATGCCGCCGAAATCCACACCGCCGATGGGGCTACCCCTTCCACTCCTGGGGATTGTTCGGCCACACGACCTGACTCCCAGGAGCTACTCTCGTGAGTGGAAAGGGCTGACCCGAGCGGAGGTGTGTCGAGTTGGAACAGCCGTGCCATCACACCCGAATAAAACGTTAAATGGTTTACGGCTAATTAATAGCCACAATTACGAATTAGTTGCCCCATATTTGGGGGCACATAAATGGGGGCAAAATTGGGAAAATGGATGCGAGTTGATTTGATGCCAATACACACACACACATGTTAAATTCTGATCGTATCTCCACGGAAACGGTCAAGTGGTTTATTTCTAATTAATTACTAGTTAATTGCCAGTGTGGAATTAAATGCTACGTATTTTTATGATTATAAGAAGATTATAAAAGGGTAAAATCTGATCTTAATGAACATTTTCATTGGAAAATTTGGAGGGGTTTTTCAGAAAATATTTAAGCATTCACGAAAATGCAAAATTTCAAGCTCTTTTTTACAGATTTTCCGCTTAATTTTCCGCCAGAAGAATGCCTATTGTTTGCTGGTGTTTACTCTGGACCATTATCAATGAGAGTTTTTATTTTGTTTTCATTTCCCAATTTTCTTTCATCCAAATTTCTTTTGGCTTTTTCCAGCATCTGCTATTTTTTTTTAGGCATTTCGGTCAGGATTCTAGACCTAACAGAATTCGTGCCCTTGTTTGCTACTTGTTTTCGCTCGGTTTTTGGAAACAGTCTGATTTATTCTAAAGAATTTGGCATTGCAACTATTATAGAGTTGTACTGAGAGGTGGAAATTGCCGTGGCCGAACAGACACCCTTAAAGTTGCCGCCAGATGACGGTGCCAATACCGCCCAAGAGAGTGCGCTGTCCGACAGCGCGGCAGCACCGTCACGCTCGGGCAGACATCGGCGCGCGAGAAATCACCCGTATCACCGGGTTGGCCAGCGGACCTTCGCCTCGAGTGGGCTATAAAAGAGCCGCTCGGGCAAGCAGGAGTCAGTCGATAGCGAGCGCCTACAAGTGAATAGTGAGTGAATAAGTGATACGTCGAAGTGCTAACGGATTCTGGACTGCCCCACGGTTAATTGGTGAACAAGCGACGTACACGGACTCTCCTCAGGAATTTTGGTTGAACTTGGCTATTGTTACTGGACTTGCTTTTTTGGATTTTGGAATAAAACACGTTTTAAGAAACCGTGTCATTCTTTGTTGTTTCTGGTTACAACAAATTGGCGACGAGGAAAAGTAAAATGGAGACCGGCGACCCGATAGTGCAAATGTTAGCACTCATGCAGCAGCAGATGCAGTTGCAGCAGGAGGCGTTTGCGCAGCAGCAACGGCAACAAGCTGAGGCGCAGCGGCAGCAAGCAGAGGCGCATGCGCAGCAGCTGGCGATTCTATTGGAGGCAATCAATAGACGCCCCCCGCCTCAATTCCACTGTTTCCAGCCCGACTCCGAGGAGTGGTCGGAGTACTGGGAGAGGTTCGAACAGCATTTATTATGTCACCAGGTAGGAGACGCAAAAACAAAAAAAGCGTTTTTCCTAAGCTGCGTAGGAAGCAAAGTGACTAGTTTATTAGGAAAACTACTCCCGGAAAAAGACTCAGCGGAGTGGAGTTGGGAAGAGATTAAACACAAATTAGACGCATACTTTAACAAAACGCCACATGTACTGGCGGCCAGGTATAAGTTCTTCCAGTGCAGGAAAAGTGAAGGACAGACGCACAGTCAGTGGATTACAGAGCTAGCTGGCCTGGCACGGCAGTGTCAATTCAGATGCCCGCCATCAGAGGGAGATACATCATACGCCGAAACACTGATCAGGGATATGGTAGTCTTGCACACGCCGGAAGACAAAATTAGGTTTTTAGCTTTGCAGAACGGAGATCCTTCATTAGAAGAAGTAAAAACCTTGTGCAAGACTTACGAGACCACGCGTGAGACGGCCCGCCAAATCACGGCCGGATCATGCGTGTGTAGTGTTAGCACTAAAGATTCAGTGAGAGACAGTAGCTCGGACAGTGTCAACAGTTTAAGTAGTAGTGTCAGCATGAGAGCTGTGCGAGAGAGAAGAGGCAAAGTGAAAAAAGATAGGCAGAATAACCAGATAGGGGCAAGGTCGGCAAAGTGGGGCAACAATTCAAAGGAAAGAAAAAGTACGAACATTTTCGAGAGAAAGAAATCTTGTAGAGGTTGCGGAAAGTATCACAATAGAGCCGAGTGCAGGTTCAGGGAAGCACAATGCTTCTACTGCAAGAGAGTGGGTCACATCCAAGAAGTTTGTGAACAAAAACGACAGGCGGCGCGAAGCGCAAGACACGAAGAAGAGATGGAGGTAGCCATGGTTAGTGAGGTCATTAGTGGAGAAGGGCAGAAAAAGTTAACGGTGCGAGTTAAGTTAGGCAGTCAACCAGTAGACTTCCTATTAGATACGGGAGCACCGGTCACGCTAATCAACCTAAACACGTACCACCGATTAGGGTCTCCCAGTTACACAAAAGTGCAAAAAAGATTGACCAGTTTCGGGAAGACGCCCATTAAGGTGCTAGGAAGCGTGCGCGTGCAAGCATCATACAAGAGCAAGCAGGCAGTCATAGAAATATTAGTGGTCGACCGGTATGACGTGACAAATATCCTGGGGCTGGACTCATTCGATAAACTGGGGTTCGGAGTTATAGACGAGATAAATCAAGTATCAGACCAGGATGAAGTTCAGGTCATCAAGGATTTGGTTTCTGAGTTCGCGGAGGTGTTTTCGCCCGGGCTGGGAGAGTGCAAGAACTTCCAGGCAAAGATCCAGCTTAAGGAGGGCCATAGACCACGGTTTTACAAAGCGAGACCGGTGCCGTGGGCACTTAGGGACAAAGTGAAAGAAGAACTGACACGGCTGCAGAAAGAAGGGGTGATTACGCCGGTAACAGTGAGTCAGTGGGCCACGCCTTTAGTTCTGGTGAAAAAATCGAACGGGAAGATCAGGTTGTGTGGCGACTTCAAAAGCACTGTGAATCAACAAGTGGAAGTTGAGCAATATCCGATACCCAAACCAGAAGACCTTTTCTACAAACTGTCAGGCGGACAACAGTTTTCCAAAATAGACCTCAGAGATGCTTACCTGCAAATACCTTTGGATCCCGCGGCCAAGGAAGTATTGGTAATCAACACACCGCTCGGTCTGTTTAGCTACAATAGATTGCCTTTTGGGGTAAACTCAGCGGCAGCAATCTTCCAGCGCTGCCTGGAGCAAATTACCTCGACCCTGGATGGTTGCTGCAATTATCTGGATGATATCATCGTCACGGGACGCAGTTTAGAAGACCATAAGCACAACCTGAGAAAGTTGTTCACAGTTTTGCGAGACAATGGTTTTAAGGTTAACCAAGAGAAATGTGAGTTCTTTAAAGAAAGAGTAGTTTTTCTGGGACACGTGTTAGACCGCACGGGGATAGCCCCAACCCAGCAGCACGTGCAAGCTATTATTCAGATGCCCCCGCCAACAGATCTAAAACAACTGCAAGCGCTTTTAGGCAAAGTGAACTACTATAATAAATTCATTAGAAACTTTTCGTCGATAGCAGCTCCTTTAAACCAACTGAGAAAGAAGGGGGTCAAATTTGTATGGTCAGAGGAATGCAACAAAGCTTGGAACAGTTTAAAAAAAGAATTACTGCGCACAGTAAGACTAAACCATTTTGTCCCAGGAAGGATCACAACTGTGGCGGCAGATGCCTCAGATTACGGTCTAGGGGCGGTGTTATCCCAAAAAGATGAAAAAGGGGTCGAGAGACCGATCGCCTTTATGTCAAAAACTCTAAACAAACACCAGAGAAACTACTCGCAGATCGAGAAGGAAGCATTGGCGATCATCTTTGCGGTGAGAAAATTCAACGATTTCCTTTACGGGACCAAATTTCACATCATCACTGACCACAAACCGTTGGTGCAACTTTTTCACCCAGGGAAGAAGATCCCGGATTGCACAGCCAAGAAGCTGCAGAGGTGGGCTTTGTTTCTAGCAGATTACGACTACCAGATTCATTATAGGAGCACGTCGCAACACGCGAACGCGGACGCATTGTCTAGACTACCCGCCGGCCCAGACCCAGATTTCGACGCGTCTGAGGAAGAATGTTTCCAGTTGGACCTGGAGGAGCTGGGAAATCTAGCGGATTTCCCGTTAGAGGCAAGAACTATAGCGAGGGAGACGTACAAAGACCCGGAACTAAACCAGGTACGGCGCTTCATCAGAGAAGGTTGGCCAACAAGAAGGTTAAGAAGCAACGCCGGGTGGTTTAACAAGCAAGACAGATTGTCGTGTAAAGCTGGAGTACTATTGTTAGAGGGCGAAGAGTTTACAAAGGTAATCATACCCAAGAGCCTCAGACAGACGGTGCTTAAATTGCTGCATCAAGGGCACTGGGGGGTAGTACGTACGAAGCAGCTGGCGCGACGGCACTGTACGTGGGCAGGTATGAACAACGACATTGAACAAATGCTAAGAAGATGCGAGGCTTGCCAGCTTAACCAAAGCGCCCCCCCCAAAGACTTGACACCTTGGCCGGAACCGGCGGAACCGTGGGAAAGGGTCCACGTAGATTTCGCCGGCCCCTTTTGGGGGTCCATGTGGTTAGTGGTAGTGGACGCGAAGTCCAACTACCCCTATGTGGTTGAGATGGGAAGCACCACCTCTACACAGACCATAGAGATGCTGGAGAGGATTTTTGTTACAGAGGGTCTACCTGTGGTATTGGTTTCAGACAATGGTCCGCAGTTTTCGTCCCAAGAGTTCGCAAGATTTTGTGCGAGCAACGGCATCCAGCACATCTGTGCTCCGCCTTTCCACCCACAGTCGAATGGAGAGGCGGAGAGGTTCGTCCGAACCTTCAAAACTGCTATGGGGAAAGCGCGGGCAGCGGGGACACCAAAGTCCCGAGCACTCTTACGGGTCCTGGCAACGTACAGGGTCCTGCCAGGCTCAACGGGCAGAAGCCCAGCTGAAGTGCTCCACGGCAGGCAGCCCCGGACCCTGCTATCACTGCTGAGCCCGAGCGACCCACATAGAGCTGGAGGTATTAACCCAAAATACAAGGTAGGTGACAAGGTATATATACAGTCACTTAAAAAAGAGCCAGCATGGGTGCCCGGGGTAATACAAGAGATTCGAGGTAGCAGGGTTTATGCGGTACGAACCTTAGAAAGACTGGTCACACGCCACCAGGGGCAGATCAGACCTCGAATTAACGAGAGTCAAGTAGACAACAGGCCATGGATATCTCCCGAGGAGTTTCGCAGGAAAGTGATGAGAGAAATAATTTATTCCCCACAGGAGCGCACGACCGTAGGAGCACCAGCAGTTGCAGCGGACACGCGGGAGGAAGCAGCCACCAGCAGCAGCAGAGAATCCGCCTGTTCGACCAGGACGGAACTCCGGCCCAGGAGGGCTACCCGTTCAGTGCGTTTTGCGCCATACGCAACGCATTTGGGCGCGGAGGGTGCCGTGGCCGAACAGACACCCTTAAAGTTGCCGCCAGATGACGGTGCCAATACCGCCCAAGAGAGTGCGCTGTCCGACAGCGCGGCAGCACCGTCACGCTCGGGCAGACATCGGCGCGCGAGAAATCACCCGTATCACCGGGTTGGCCAGCGGACCTTCGCCTCGAGTGGGCTATAAAAGAGCCGCTCGGGCAAGCAGGAGTCAGTCGATAGCGAGCGCCTACAAGTGAATAGTGAGTGAATAAGTGATACGTCGAAGTGCTAACGGATTCTGGACTGCCCCACGGTTAATTGGTGAACAAGCGACGTACACGGACTCTCCTCAGGAATTTTGGTTGAACTTGGCTATTGTTACTGGACTTGCTTTTTTGGATTTTGGAATAAAACACGTTTTAAGAAACCGTGTCATTCTTTGTTGTTTCTGGTCACAACAGAAATAATTGAACTAGAAGGGACAGCACAAGGACTAGTGTTAATAGGTTATTTATTATGACTAAGCTCATCAAAAGCTGTAGGTGCATATGAAGAGGCATTCCAAGGATCATTTTCAGAAGTAAAACTACATTCAGCGTTGGTCCTTTTAGCGACTAAACTAGCAATGTATTCATGTTCAGAAAAGACATGTTGTTAAAAATTTCACAGCCCAGAAGAAAAAATCTAGCCATTATATTTGAAGGGGTAAACGCCAAATGATAAGGCCTCCCACAAATTCCAGGTACATCATAAATAATCAATTGTGTCCCTGGGATTGTCAGAAAGCAACTCTTACAAGAATGAAGTAATACGTCTTCAGTAGTCCAAAGTCCCGCCCTGTCAAGGAGTGTAGTTCATGAAAAGTTCGTCGATGTTGTTAACATGACGATGCGATTATTTCTAGCTATGTTGATAGCTTTGATGGAAATATGTTTTATTATTATTTAAAATTAAAATGCATTGATTTTACATTGTGGTTTTACATTTGATTTTACATTATGATTTTAAATTTGATTTTACATGATTGATGAAATAATTTAAGAATTTCAAAAAGATATCAATAGAGGACTAGCAAGTAGAATTGGAAGTCCTATGACATCTGGGAGGTACCCTAATGGCAAGCGGAATTGTATCCGTTGACACCGAAAAGTTGACACATGGAAATAAAAACACAAGTCGAAGAGAATTCCCTTCTAAATTTATGCTCGCAATCATTGAGGTGTTTAAAATTCTATTCAATGTGATTTCTCCAAACTCTTTCAGTCGTTTTGAAGTTGTAATCTTGGAAGAAGTGAGGACAGATACAATTCCTTTCTCGCCCATATTATATACCTTATACGGGGTAAATATCTATGTTTCCGAAACACTTGCATATTTTTTAAAATGTTATAACAATACAAGTTTGTTGAAAACCAGACGCACAAGCCATATTTATAGGCCTCGGTGTTCTTCTTGACAACTCTTTTTTCTCCTTTCTTTAAGTCGCTTGAAGCACATTAACTCACAAATACAATAGTGTTTATAATGGGCATATTACCGGCGTGAGAGGTATTAAAACAAAATACATTTGTGTAATTTTTAAAAAACAAACAATACCCCGAAATTAACTTACCGTAATTTAAAGAGTGCAGTCAGCACCAGGCATTTGGAAAGTTTGAAGAAAAAATTGGAGCCGGTTTTTGAGAAAATGGCTTTTGAGTGTTTCTGAAATAGCGAAAGTTTGAGCTATTTTTCGTTGAAACGGTTGAGTTTTTGAGAATCTTTATGTGACATTATTTAAAGAACATATACTCATAAAAATAATAATGTCTGCATATTGCTGATTATATAAATATTAACGACGTGAGAGACAAGTCAAAAAAATTCTTTTTTGTAATTTTGAAAAAATAAAAGAATAGAGCAATATGACATTTATGTCATCTTATAGATATCATTTAGCACAATACCTACCAAATTTTAAAGAACAATTTTGGAACGTTTTTTGGAAAAAAACTGTTTTTGTTTTAATTGTACAAATTATACAATTAATACAAATAATACAATCGTACGCCTTCCTTCGGAAGGGAAGTAAAGCCGGCTGTCCCATGTTAGTAGATTTACTTGCACGTAAAAGATCCTCAAGCCTAAATGACGCCTCTGAGCTAAATTCAAATCGCCTGTTTCTCGCTTAAGAAATACCTCTTTTCTCTGCTAGTTGATGAAAGGAGCGTAGCGAAATTTGCGTGGTTAGACGGAACAGCGGGCCTGATGGCCCGAGTCTCGCCACGTAAAAATAAGGCAAATTCAATTCAATTCAAAAATTGTACGCAATATTTCGCGAAAACAACTAAAATTTTCAAAAAAAAATTACACGGCCTTAATGAAAAAACAAATTATGGACAACAAATGTTATTTGAAGAAAAAAATGTCTATTTTTAACTTTGTTGCTGTAGAAAGTATCCGAAAAAATTCAAACCTTTGAAAATTTTCAGAGAACTATTCAGAGATAACTGTAAAAATCGGACCTGTGCCATATTCATAAGTGCATTTTACTCTACTCTTATAAAAAAAATTTATAGAAAAATTTGGAGCCTTGTTTGAGAAAATATTGAAAATGTCCCAGGGTCTTCATGTAAAGTGCCTACAAAAACTAATGAATGATTTTCAAAATCGCCGAACTTTGACTCAGGCCAAATGTGCAGGACGGACGCATGGACGGACAGACGGGCGGACGGACGGACGGACGGACGGACGTTTTCTAAAAAAAGAACACATTTTCGGTGTCAGGGGACCCAAAAAATGTATTTTCGTTGAAATTTCAAAATTAATTTTCCGCTGCATTATATAACTTTCCCTATACTATTTACATTACTCCTTAAATACGTACGTATACGGGAAAGCAAGAGAAAAAAGATAAATAAAGAAAAATAAAGTTTCCAACATCTTGGCGGAGGTCGAATCGTGATTTAACGTAGAATTTTTTTGAAAGTATTAGATATCGGAAAAATGACGTTTTAGTACGTGCATTTTAATTCGAGAGTGTTTAATTTAGAATTTGGATAAAAGGAACGAGTATGGATATGGATCTGGTCACTGGAACGAGTACAGATATTAACGCTGGCATTGGCCATTACGGCATCCATTACGAGGTCCAGTGAATCATCAACCAGGGAGAATTTTTGCCAAAATATTCTTGTGTATTTTTTAAATTGCCTATATTTCATGCAAAATTTCGTGAAAACTGCACAAATTTTCGAAAAAATTGTACATGATCTTATTTAAAAATGTAATTTTGAAGAATATATTTCATTAGGAAAAATCTCTATATTCAATATTGTAGTTGTGGGAAGACGAGGGAAAAAATTATTTTTTTTCTATTTTGAAAATTAAAGAGAATCAGAGAATTAAACGAAAATTGCATTGGAGCCGCTTTTATCAGCGTGCTTTGTTTTATAAAAGAAATGACCTCATTTTTGAAAAAATAATTGAAAAAGATGAGGCGTCATGAAGTACTACATGGCACTCACAGAGAAACACACAGAGTGAGACAGAGACATAAACCGACAGATAGACAGGTAGATAGATATACACAGAGAGAGAGAGAGAGAGGAAGAGAGAGAGGGAGAGAGAGAGAGAAAAAGAAAGAGAGAGAGAGTCAGATGCAGAGACAGCGAGAGAGACTGACAGAAAGAGAAGGGACAAAAAGATTGAGACAGTCTGAGAAAGGCCGACTCAGAGTGAAGGACAGATTGGGAGTATTCGACACTGTCAGTCAGAGAAATTCATTCTGAAAGTGTCTTATTGAGAGAGTCATACTGAGAATGTCATTCTCAGAGTGTGATCCTGAAAGAGTCATACTGAGAGTGTGGTACTGAAAATGTACTGAAAGTGGCGTACTGAGAGTGTACTCATACTGAGTCATACTGAGAGAGGCGTACTAAGAATGCGATACTGAAAGTGTCGCACTCAGTGTCGTACTGAGAGTGTCATACTGTATTAGGCTGGGAGTTTCATACTGAGAGTATTTATTTATTTATTTATTTATTTATTTATTTATTTATTTATTTATTTATTTATTTATTTATTTATTTATTTATTTATTTATTTATTTATTTATTTATTTATTTATTTATTTATTTATTTATTTATTTATTTATTTATTTATTTATTTATTTATTTATTTATTTATTTATTTATTTATTTATTTATTTATTTATTTATTTATTTATTTATTTATTTATTTATTTATTTATTTTATTCATTCATTTATTATCAACAACCAGGGAGCTGACACAATTTTACCAAAACAAAATTGTAACAAGGCAAGATTTGCCTTTAGATTAAGAATATATAATAAAATGGCCATTAGAATAATCTTGGTTCTTAAAAGAAGTGCACTCGTGTAAATGGAATGTAAATAAAATATGTGTGAATGGCTGAATGATATTTGGATTTGTTTTATGAAGACAAGTTGTTTTTTATGTTAAAAATGGTATTTATATTTTGTTGATATGTTTTTTGTGTACTAGAAAGCTGCATGCTGCAAAGCACATGTTATGCACGGAGAAGAACTGGATTCGCCGAATATCATTTCGGCAAAAAAATTGACGAATAAATGATTGCTGATGTTAGGAATCAGCAACATTGTTGAAAGTCTGTATTATTTTTTGTAGTAGGTAGCAGAAACCCAAAGACAGAGAAAACAATACGAGAGTGCCAGATTCCCAAATAAATATAATATTGTTCGGTTTCCTGTGTAGGGGCGGCTTCGCGGATCCACACTAAAAATATAAATTTTACTGTGAGGAACATAAACTTGATATTTTCGTGATTCGGTCGAGGTCGATAGCCATTGTATACTTGGCAGTCAGCATGCCAAATTGTGCTATGTTTATTTCACGTCGAGTGCGCATATAGATCTGAGTTACCCAAGTGTGGGATGAAATAATTAAAAGTTATAAATATAAATTAATTTTACTTCTCAGGCTTATGTTCTATTATATATGTTATTGCCAAAGTTTATGATTAGAGGAATGGTTCATCAAGGCAAGAATTTTGTTTGACTTCTAGGCTGTCCGAGTGACACCGCGTCGTTGGCCTCTCTGCCAACGACGCGGTGTCACACGGATAGCCTAGAAGTCATAAACTCGAGCCACGGAAGCCTACGTGGGCCTCTCAGACAACGACGCGCCGTCACCCGGACAGCCTAGAAGTCATGAACTCGAGCCGCGGAAGCCTACGTGGGCTTCTCTACCAACGTCGCGGCGTCACCCGGACAGCCTAGAAGTCGTAAACTCGAGCCACGGAAGCCTATGTGGGTCTCTCTGACAACGACGCGCCGTCACCCGGACAGCCTAGAAGTCATGACCTCGAGCCGCGAAAGCCTACGTGGGCTTCTCTACCAACGTCGCGGCGTCACCCGGACAGCCTAGAAGTCATGACATCGCGCCACCGAAGCCTACGTGTACAAAGGATTTCGCTTGCTTGTACGAGACTCACCCTGCGTGTACTGGACCTTCCCGTCGGGCTCCGGGGAGGAGGAGCGGAGGGCGATGCCCTCGCTGATGTCGTCCAGGCGCACGGAGAACAGCGTCAGCATCACCGCGGAGAACAGCTGCGAACAGCACATCACCCGTCACCCGCAAGCCCCGCTCCGCAGCCCCCCCCTTTTGATGCGCCTTAACAGCCGCTTCCAATGGGAGAGACAAGCACAAACCATAGGGTCGTTTTTAATACCTTGGTTTAGGGAAGGAGTCACCGTTTCGTCGCTTAGAACTTTTATTATTAGAACTAGGGGGTGAGCGGGTTTTGATACCTAAACCATCGCCAAAAATGATCATTAAAATATCTTTAAAATGTCTTAAAAAGTCCAAAAACCAAGAAAATGACGTAAAACTTGTTTCCATTGCCAAGCGTAACCGCTGCGAGGAAGCTCCGGTGTTCACATAAACACGTAGCAAACTATTTCACTACTTGTCGGTGAAGGTCACAGTTGTGAAATGAGTCCAACATTCTGAATTTTGAATTACTTCGAAAAAGGCCTGTCCACTTGTGTCGCTGCGAAACGGAGGCCAAGAACAGAAAATGTTCAAAATACTTATGCCCTTGCTATAGCTCAAACAATGGACATATTTTAATAACTTGCAGCAAATGAATGAAGATATTCCTAGATACTGCAACATTAAGTATTGTTAATTATACTATAATAATACTTAATTATACTATACTACTACTGTACTAACTATATTAATATAATTATACTATATTAATGTTAATTATATATAATATGTTTCCTTCAACTACATTGTTTCAAAGAAAATGTTACACACTTGTGTGACATGTACAGGAGTAGAAATATAACAGTCTGACAATGAATCTGTGGTGGGAAAGTGCATAAAACTGTACCGTTGACCGTTGACCGTTGGGTAAAGGACGCTTGAAAATCTCTCCCGAGAATATGATCTAGTGTTGCTGTCAGAACAAATATTCTATGCTACTAAGTGTTTAATAATAACCGTGATACGTTAAGTAAAGTGGTGTGTGAGTTATATGTACTCTGTGTTAATATTGGTGCTTTAATGAGGAGATAAACTTTTCAAACGGCCGGCGTGGGGCCGTTGGCGGCGATGGCGATGACGGGCGCGGATTAAATGAGAACTTCTTATTGTAAGTAAGATCAACTGCGCCGCTCGACGGGGCGGGGGGCGTATGTGATCATGGGTGCGCATGTGCTCGTGTGGATATGTGCAGAATTTTATTTGTGACAGCTTGTAGACCGCCGCTGCGTGACCGAGTTTAGGACCTACTTTCCCACCACGTGCGTGAATCTCTATAAATACTAGACCGCAGATGACTCATTAGCCTAAGTGTAAATAGTAGATTAGAATAACATATTGATAGAATAAAATGAGTCGTTTAGTTAATGTATTGTATACAAACGTAAATGTGGGAAGCCGTAGGGGAACTAGTACAAGGCCCGGTTTTGTTGCATAATTCAGTAGGGAATCAAAGGTAATGTATAGCATAGGCAAATGTTCGCACAAGCGAAAGGACGCTGTTTAAATTAGATAGCGTGCATTCTCACAAACATTTTGAGACATCCCCCAGCAAAATCGGCCTAATAATGGCTACTACATGGATTTTTTATATGCAAATGTGTATATTCACGCTAGCCACAGACGCCATTACAGTCATGCGGTAGCGTCCCTCCCCAATGCCGCCATATTGAAGTAGCTAGCAGTGTGGCTCAGAGCCCCCACCCCGGGCAAGACGCCCAAGCGAGCGATGCCACTAACTAAATCACAACAAATATTATGCCTCTCACTAGTATTATTAGTAAATAATTGCATGCGCCATTAATTGCCATTGCTACAAGTACTACCCACTGTCCTTGAACCGTTCGCATATCAACGACTTTTTGACAGCGAGCCTAGAACTCATGCCATAGCGTAAGCGGTTGAGGCACGGGTCCGTAAACAGTAAGTCTGCTGGTTCGAGTCACCCCCGATCCGGGGTGATTTTTGAAACACCAGCCTTCTCTATCTCTGCCCTCGGAAGGAGAGAAACACGACTGAATAGCTGAGTCACTGTAAATGTTGGATAGCATCCGCCATCAACGGCCTGAGATTACAGCGCTACCTATGAGCGCAGTATCCAACCAACTAGCGCGAAGATAGGCACTAGCCTAACACCCCCTGCCTGTAAACGCGTGAAACATTGTCCATCAAGGTTCCCATCTTAGGTCACAGAGTTCGCGCAGGCAATACTCCCCCTTCCTGCCTCGGTCTAATTACATGATAAGTCTGCACATGGAAGCACGGGCGTGCGTGATGTTGTGATCGCTGATCGTCGCCCGCCGCCCCGTTCGGTTCCTCGTCCGCGTTCTGCCGTCGGCTGAGCCTAAGAATGTCGCCACGACCCCGCGTCGGCCCATTCCTCTCAATAAGTCCCTCAACGCATCGAAGTACATAATTATTGTGGTGCACGCACGCGAAGTGATACCATATACTTATCCCATTTCGACACCCAAGCTAGACTTGCACACGTCCGAGTGGTATCTCGCTTAATAAAAACGCAACAACGAAATACCCGCCTGCTGAGAAAAATGGCAACTGAAAGAAATACCGCTCCCTGAAACGACTTCACTGACGCTGATGAAATCAAGGTCATCACCACAAGAGAACGTCCTGAGGCAAGCTTGAGAGGTTCCACAAAGAAGAAAAAGAGCAGGGCCATGAATAAGCTCCGTACAAGAAAACACGAATCCATGCGATACGTCTCCAGAGACGAGGAGCTCAGCAAAGTCAGGATAAGTCTGTCGAAGAAGATGGGTATCTCGTTAGAGGTTGACAGTTCGAGCAGCAAAAGAGATAGCCCCTTGCAGAAACCGGCCACCCCCGATAGCGGAGCTATCAGTACCAGAACGAGGTATAAGACCAAAAAAGCCTGCAAAACTACGCCAAAAACACACCGCAGCATAGACAGGAGCACAAGAGCAGCCAATAGGCGCGAGCGCCGAGCCAAAGAGATACGCCCGCCACCGCCCTCACCCACCTCTTTCGTATCGGGGTCCCATACCCCCTGTGGTCTGCTCAACGTGGCAGCGAAGCAAACACAGAAGGAAACGTGCACAGAAATCCGTCAACCTAATAATGACCACTTGCTGATCTCTTCTGATGTTACGGGAGAAAATGGCGGGGACTTTGCCGCACACAAGGACTGCAACACAGCCCCCCATGCACCTGTTGGCAACAGGGAGGAAACGACAACAGTAGATAGAGATGGCGGCGCATTTCAGGTGCCTGAAGGCGATGTGGAACCTGCGGAATGCGATCAGAGAGTCCAAGCAGAAGTCCAGGCAGACGGAGGCGCTGTGTCACTATCCACGGATGACAGCGGTCGCCCGGCGGGTAAGTATAAAAGCGATTCGTACGCTCCAGCTAGTCCTCCACGGCAGTACATTCTCCCTGCCACCCCATCTCCACCTCCACCCATATCCCGACCATCACCGCCAATAAACATTACAGTCCCCCCGCCTAACAGCAACCTATCCGTTAACGCCACGCGGTCAGTAGAGGTAGGGCCAATAGTGATCACCCCTTCTGGCCAGATGAGAAAGATCATAACAACCTATACTCACGTAATAAAACGGGATGACCACCCAGATATTAACATATTAACTCAACAAACCGCAGCCATCCCCCCCATGTAAATCCGCTGATCACGCCGCCAAGTCTTGGCCCCGACCCATGCGACCCCACCACTGTCAATAAAATTTTAGGAATCCGACTCTCTAAACCTCAGCCCAAAAGAAGGTCCGCCCATAGCACGCCCGTCCAGAAATTCCCCTGCCTAGCAGAGGATAGCAGCCCTATTATTGAATGGGTAACCATTGATGAAGCCCGAGAAGATAGTCCGATTTCACCGCTGATAGACTTAACAGGACGGAGTACACCTTCCCAGAGCCCGATCAATATTGAACTATCCACTGACTCACCAATGGCAGACACATCCGACCTGCTTGACACCCCCATGAGAGCTGACTACCAACTGCCCTACCAGACATCGCCGCCTCGCCATTATCGCTCTGCCACGCCTATGCCAGTCTCGAGCGACTCAAGCACAGGAAGCTGCTCCATACTTACATTATCAGAAATACTGGACAAGCTCGAGCGAGAACGGCCGAAAGCAAAAGCATTTCGAGAAATGGGCCAACGCACCCGGAGCGCGCCCCCCTGCGACCGTGCTACGGAAACTCCGACAAAAAGGCGACAACCTTGCGACCAAAGGACACGTCAGCCCGAAAACATGCACAGACCAGTAAGTGAATACTCGCCAGGATCCACACACGAAAGCATGAAATGCGGACTGGACATGGAAGATAACACAAGCCGCCCCTCCACCCCGCTCGCAGAGGCGACCGCCACTGCAGCACGCACAGTCAGCCAGGTAGCTCATGACGATGACAGCGAGCCCCGAAACGTAGTACATAAGCACATTCCAGAAGTAGTCAACGTGTCAGATGTGGCCAGTACGCAAATTACGGACGAAGCCCCGGCAATATTGGGCTTCCTCCCCCCACGACTAGAGAAGGGCAAAGTGGTCATATTCCTCCCAGCCCCTCCGGACATGTTCTGCCCGTGCTGCCCTCAAAATTACCCGCCACTGCTACAGAGCAAGGGGCTAGGGGAGAGAGTTAGGAAGATGGAGAATCACGTATGGGACAGGCACCGACGAAGATCCATCATCCGGTGCCTTGGCTGCGGAGACGATGCCAACGACCGGCGCCACATCAAGAAATGCCGGTTCCTTAAACATAAGCTAACCACTTTCACGAACCGCCCAGCAAGATGGCGATATGTAGCCGGACCCGCCCGTGACACCAATGGCAGGCTCAAGCGACCGGCGCTGGAAGAACACAGAGTAATCATCCCCATCCCGGCCAACGAAGTGCTAGTATGTCCGATTTGTGACGATAGAATATCCAGCGCTAGAGCCGAATTTACCCGAAGATTCTCACTAAAAAAGCACCTCTGCAGGGCACATGGAGTAGAAGAAGTTGCCCTCATATGCGGAGGCTGTGACACCGAGGTGAGAGACTGGAGAACACATAAGAAGGAGTGTGAAAAAAGGTAGAAAATTTGCTCCCCCACCCACGCCGCGAGAAATGATGCCGGCCCGTTGCGCATACCGCGACTGTGAGCTCCTTTTTGCAACAGCCAAACAAGCAGCCCTCCATTTTCGGGTACACGCCACGGTGCAGAGACGACAAAGAGCGGATGCTAATAAGTTCAAACCTAACACAGCCAGGGCAAGAAGTCAGAGGATACTCGAAGCTATAATCGGACCAAAGGGTATGCATCAGACAAATAGTGAGAACGACATAAATGAGGGAGACAATAGAAGCGACTGCAGCAGAGCATCCGGAGAGGAACCCCCTGCCCCTGCATTGGATGACAAGCAGAAGGCCGATCAAGAGAGCACCTTGCAGCCACAGCAGAATACCCAGCAGCAACAAGGTATGGATCCAACTCAAGGCAGCACATCAGCAGATGGACACGGCCACACTCTACATCACGGCCTAACAAAAGCCAAACACCAAAGAGGAAGGCGACCAGAAGCAGGCGTACGCCCACCGACGAGTAAAGCTAGTAGAACCTTTTTTAACTCTGCACTTTCCCCAGAAGAAGTGAACCGAATACAGGACCAACTGACCAACAAGGCCCCCCAACGTAGCAATAACAGGCAAGTGCGCACGCCACTGGGTAGCAAGGAGGAAAGAAGAGCCCAAATGGCCCCCGCCCCCACTGAGCAGCTGAAGAGGAATAAATAATCACAGAGGAGATGCCCCGATACAGATAGAAGCAAGGCAGGTTGAACGTAATAACAAAGAAAGAAGAAGAAAAGTGAGAGGGGACAACACAAGGAAGCCTGACACACGAGCATCTACTGTTCACTCCGACCCCCCTGCTGGCCCAGCAGCAGAAGCCGGAGTCGACCTGAATAGAATCGCACAACAAACTCCCCTGCAGCCACACACAATGCCTTCGACAACACAGAAAGCTGACCCCACCTCATCATCCCGCACGGGTGAGGAAGCCAGGCCGGAAGAGCCGCTCAGAAGACCAAGAGGCCAGAGGCCAAAGCGCACTTATGAGTGGACCGAGGGTCTGCAAAGCTCCTACGAGGAGACCGTTGACGCAAACAACTCAAATGACTTATACATAACAGAAGATAGACTAGAAGATCTATATAACCGCCTGATAGCCGGCCTGCAGGAAACCGCCAAGATAAAAATACCCCCGGGCGAAGCTCCGAAGCCAACTACGACAAGAAACCGCCAACCACCGATCGCCGACAAGCACAGAATTAGAAAAACTTATGCATCCCAAAGACGTAAGGCAATGCGGTGGATTGCTGGGAGAGACGGAGAGCAATGTATGCTACCAATTGCTGATATCGAAAAGTACTTCAAGGACATTAACGACGCAAACAACCTACCGTCCAGCTATGACCGAAACATTTATGTGGAAGTCACTGGGAGGGAGCCTGTTGACTACAGCAACTTTTCCCAAAAAGAAGAGCTTCTAAGACTATCAAAGGCGGAAAACACTGCGCCCGGAGAGGATCGAATCACCTATAACCACCTACGACAAGTGGATTCGGAAGCAAAAATCCTTACTGCAATATTTAACTTGATAAAACGGGCTGGCAAAATTCCTGATGCATGGCGCCGGTCACGCACAATCCTGCTATTTAAAGGAGGAGACAGAACAGACTTAGCTAACTGGCGGCCAATCACCCTGGCGCCCACAATATACAAGATTTACACCGGTCTCTGGGCGAGACGACTCGGCGCCTGGTTGGAGCAGAATGAAGTGCTCTCTCCAGCGCAGAAGGGATTCCGACCATTCGATGGGGTACTGGAACATAATTACGCGCTGCAGCGTCAGATAGATCGGGCGAAGGCGGGCAAGCGCGATCTAGCTATAGCACTCCTCGACCTAAAAAACGCTTTTGGTTCAGTGCCCCATGGAGCTATCCTAGACGCTCTGAAAGCGGCGGGAGCTGGGGAAGAGTTTATCAGAATTGCGGAAGACATTTATAAGAACACATTCACAGTAGTTCTGGCGGCACAGGGACCTACCGACCCGATCCCGATAACAAGGGGTATACGCCAGGGATGCCCATTAAGCGGGGCACTCTTCAACTTAGTGATTGATGCCTCAATCAGAGCCGCAGCGGCTGCCTCAACCAGTCCCAATCCCATTCTTGCGTATGCTGACGACATCGCAATAATGGAAAACAGCAGGGAAGAACTACAACAAACAGTGAATGCTGTCCAGGATAAGCTAAAGAAAACGGACATAGAGGTTAAACCGACTAAATGTGCTGCGCTAGCGATAGTAAGGAGGAAAAGGCTCGATACGGATTTGAGGATAGACGGACAACGGATTAAGGACCTCGACATTGATGAGTCCACAAAGTACTTAGGATGCCCGGTGGGGTTTAGTGTAATTACAGACTGGACTGGGCTCAGAGAACAGGAAATCGTTGCGGGTCAAATAGCAGACTCATGTCTATACGACTGGCAGAAGCTGGACGCCCTCTGCCAGTTCGTTCTGCCCACAATGATCTTTCCACTGAGGATGGGAAGGTATGCCAAAAATAAGCTAAAGGTAATGGACACGGCGATTAGGGCAAACGTGAAGGAGTTTCTCTCCCTTCCTGAACGCGCATCAACCTCCTTTATCTACGGCCACAGGGACGATGGAGCGATCGGAATGCAATGCTTGAGCGCGGAGGCAGACTTCTGGGCAGTCGACTCTGCGTTCAAAATATTGACTTGCCGAGATACGTACACTAGAGAAGCAGCTCTACAAGACGCAGTTGAGGAAGCGGCGTACTGCCTTGAAAGTGAGCCAGACATACCTTCCCTCCTACTTTATCTAAACAATGAGAAAACAAAACGCAGCTATGGACCGCTAACATTCTGGTCGCGGGCAAGGCAGGCATCCAAACGACTTAAAATAGAATGGAATTTCACAGCAATAGGGAACACCCACACTCCTGACATCACACTTCCCCACATCTTCCCCCTACCTGCGTACGATCGGACGAAACCCCCGCTGGGCCCGACTGGGCGCAGCATAGCGGAACCGCGAGGAGCGACCTCTAGCATTCCCTCTCCTGTCGGGGCCGTCGACCCGGAGCTGATACCAACCGTAGGAGCAAGTGCGGGCGACGCCGCCGGTGTGGAGTCCCATCCTCGAACCTTCTCGACCCGTCCGGGCTGCAGCAGCACCGCTGGGGATACTGGTGCCCTCAGAGACTCCACCACTTCCTGCGGTGATGCAGTCACCTGCCGACTGGGGACGAACACGGAGGAGGGGAATGGAGATGAGAACAGAGTGACATTGAGCGCCAAGGACCGGTCATCGCTGGTGAGACGCCTACGTGACGCTTTCCATAGGGCACACTCCCAGCGCTGGCTGGAACAGCCCGCCCAAGGCATATACGCAAGCGCTCTCAAAGGGTTGGGGAAGGAATCTACTTACTTCCTACAGTCTGGCAGGAACATGAAAATTCCCACCTATAAGTTTCTTTTTCCGGCCAGGATCAACTCCTCTCCAGCTCTCAACTGCTGCCCAGGTAACGTGACCAAAAGTTGTAGAATGAAATGTACGTGGAACAACGGGCAACCAGCATCCGAGAACATTGGTCACGTTACCACGGGGTGCCGCTACCTGTCACCTTTATGGAACGCCCGACACAACAACATCGGGGCCATTTATAAAGAAGCAGCCATTGCAGCGGGGTGGCAGGTGCTCCAGGAGAATCAGGCAGTGGTGGGCAGCAGTCGCCCTGATCTCGCGCGGGGCAGAATGGCACTCGTGGTAGACTTCGCGGTGGCTGACGCACGAGAAGGCAAACTTGAGAAGAAATTAGAAGAGAAGCGCCTAAAATACGAAGCCACCCGCGCCCACCTCATTACCGTCGGTTACCACAGCGCCGAAGTACTCCCGCTTGTGATAGGGGCACTGGGAGAATGGTGTGCGGGTAGTGACGCCGCACTAAAGAAAGTTGCGGATGGCCTCAAACTAAAAGCTTTAAGGGAAAAAATAGTCACTGAGGCCATTGATGGCAGTGCGGCATGCTACTACACGCACACCGGCAATATACACCTGGCCCCGCGTGAGTACAAACAGATAGCGCGGGACAGAGTCCGCAGAGGCGCCCTCCTCCACCCCGTGCCACAGGAAGCTAGCTGCGGAACAACAACACCAACGACAACAACACCAACGACAACAATGATCTGCAACAACACCAGACGACAAGCTGGAGTCCCTGCGTAGATCTCGAATAGATTTATGTATCATAAAAAATATATGTATATATATATAATACTCATAGAAGTAAGAATTTTCATTAAGCCAGACGGCAACTAAAATGTATAAATGTATATATGTATGTATTAATGTATATATTAGATTAAGAAATAAATATTTGTGTTTTTAAGAACGTGTATTGTATTTATTATATGGCATTTGCCCCTGATTGCCCCCTTGTAGGCAGCCACGTACGCACAGGTGTTCGGCGGCAACATGAAATGTCCTTGAAATGTCTGTTTGCCTGTCTGCTTGCTCTCTCTCTCTCTCTCTCTCTCTCTCTCTCTCTCTCTCTCTCTCTCTCTCTCTCTCTCTCTACCTCTCGACTCTGCGGCTCAGCCATTCGAAATCTCCAAGGAGTTTACGAGACAAAATATGCTTAAAATTGTCTTAAGAGCTTATTTTCAAAATTTCGTTCTTTTCTCCCTGGACACTTGTGTATAGCCCATCCAATGATACCAAACTTCACTCCGCACCCCAAACCTCGGAGATAGGGGAGGGGATAACAAAAAAGTTAAATGGGAACCTCCATTTTGTATTGCAGATTAGGATGCTCTGGCAAAACGGAACTTTTATACTTCACATTTTTTCTGTTTCGTGATAAGCACGGAAAAGGTTCAAGGCCTTTTTGCAGGCAATCTATTCCATTCCATTATCGTTCAATTAATTTTTTGCGACATTCCTTCTCTGTTGTCTTATATTTATTTTGTGCCTGTGATCCCCTCTACAGATGTATGTACTTAGCCGTCAATTAATTTCTTTCCAAGCTGGACGACTTCTATAAGCTTTAAAAAAAGCGCAGGGTCTTGCTTCTAATCACCTGTTTTCGAGTGAATTTCTCTTGTTCAAATCTACAAGTCATCAAAACTTCGACTATATTTCTGCATCTTCGAATATCTCTCCAACATTCCAACACATTTATTCTCTGTCGATACTTCAAAGATTCTACTCTTTTAACATGCAACTCAACATACACTCCATCTTAGCTGAAAGTTTTTCAGCTATTTATCAAGACCATGCACCGCTCTTCATTCAGTAAGACGTCTACTTTCGTTCTAGTAGTCGATTTTGATTTCCCGGTGTATATTGTCTGTTATCATAGTGTACGGCCTTGCCAACCTGTAATTTCAGTCCAAACAGGACGTGCACATTAACGTCTTCTTGATATTAAACATTCATGACATCTTGACTTGTCACATCAACGCTATCTAGCACGAAACGGAAAACACGTTAGATACAAAAGTTACATACTTTCCTCCGGAAAATCCGAAACTGCAATAAAAAACAGGGGTTTCTATTTAACATTTTATTTTTCTCTACCCCGCCCCCAGGGGGTAGGGATGAGGGTTAATTTTGCTTTCACTGGAAGTGCCTCATCGATACAAATAACTTTCATTATTCATTTTCCATGATCCGATGCGCAATTTTCGATATATTGCTCAAACCAATTTGAAATGCCCCGCCTGCCAATAAAACGACCACCTCATGTGTACCCTAAACGGTTCAAGATATTGAGATGCAACTTATCCTAAACAATTTAGGACATAGGGCATCAGTAGTTGTACTAATTAACTCTTTGATAGAATTTTTATTTTAAATATATTGAAATATAACGTCGTTTATTTAACGAAACTAACATTTTTACACGAATAGATTGGTCCTGAGAAGGGAAAGTCATCAAGCAAATGCGCATTTTTTCATTAAATTTTCTCTTCGTATCTTTTAAAATACCGTTAAAAATTACAACAAAAAACATTTTTTTCAAAAATCGCTCCAAACCGTTTTCTCAATTTCTTTTCAAGGATAGATCAAGAAAAGCTTGGCGCAGAATTAATTTTCGTTCAACTGTCTGAATTTTTGAAAATTTTAAATTTAGAAATAAAGCGAAAAAGTATGTGCTGTTGAATCACTACTAGTTTAATGTATATATTCAGTTTTTTCCAGCACGTACTCCTAAAACTATGAATAAAATTAAATAATTTTTACTGAAATTGCATTGTTGATAACCCGAATGGATCGCAAAGTTTCCACGCCAGCTTTCGCAGAACGACGTGCTGCAGGGTCACAAATCTCTGCTCTGCACTCTGTACGTCATTCACTCTCGGAATGAGACAAATGTTTCATACTTTTTATACCGTCTCTTTTATACTTGTTTACCACGGTGTGAATTGTCGGTGAACGATAAATTGTGTGGAAATATTTAGGAATACAGTCACACCGCAAATTTGCGTCCCTGCTATAACTCTGTAGAGCTAGTCTTTTTAATTAGGATTAGCAGTTAGTAATTTTGATATTCCTACTTTTATGAATGAAATGTTGGAAGGTGTCGTGAATTTCCTTTTAGTGTACTCCTTTTTAATTATTGCTTGTGGAATGATTCCACACTGCGTTCATGATTATAAGAATTATTTGTTTTTTATTAGTGTACTGGTCCGCAATGACGTGATTAGAATGATGCATAATCGGTTGTTAGATTAAATTAATATATCATTAGTGTTAACAACAGAAGCTTGCTAACATAATCTTTAATCGAAAGCCCTTCTTGAGCTTCAATTTTCTTTAGATAGAATGGAATTCAACAAGGCAGCATTTGCATCCGATTCCTTAATGACATTCCATGTTGTGAGTGCGTACAGTTGGGCGTGTATTTCTACGGTATTCAGGAAAATCCATTTTTTTAAGACAGCAGCAACTACAGCTGTAGGGAAAATCAATTTCAATGTATACTGTTTCTTGGTTTGCTATATTAGAAACTCACTCGTACCAGCCAATGGTCACAGCCAAATATGGTCTTACGGTGTCCAGAGGGGAACTCGTGAGATATATCTAAAAGTATTTGACTTCCCTTAAACGTTATTAGTCAGAATCCACCTTGTTTTCCTAGATACCAAAAAATTGGTATATGTCAAAACGTCTGTTCGTCTGTCCGTCAGTGAACAACGATTGTTGCTAAACCTTAGTTAGGATTTTCACCAAAATTGATTTTTCCTTGATATTACTCGGTGGATGTGGCTGATGGCATGTCCCATTGAATTTAATTGTTTGGGGGGGGATGGAACAAAAACCACATAAAATAGTGTCGATGAATTCTCGGAAATTTCGAAAACTGCCAAAGTTAAAAATGTCGGGACGTTTTCTCGCCACTACAATATTTGGGATAAGAGATATGTTTTTCTTCAAATGGAATCTGTTTCAAATGAAATTGTTGTATGTCTCAATTAATGATGCTGTTAATTCGGCTTTGGAATATGACCAGGAAAATTTGAGGTGCTTAACGTGAACATATTACCTTCACATACCTTAGTTACTCTTTTGATTTTACCAATAGTACACAATTGAGAGATTTTAATATACTTCTCGTGTCGTTAATATTTGTATTTAGACTCTTTTATATATTATTGCATTTGTGAATACGTGGTTAAAATGATTTCTTAAGACGTTTGTCAAAAACTCAAACGTTTTCTTCGAAAAAGAGATCCAAATGAGCTCCTCCGAGTTTAGTCGCCATGCGCCTTACCGCTACACAAAGCAGTCACTCTGGCGTACCAACTCGACCAAACCAATACTTCCAACGCGCCATTTTCGAAAATTCAGAGAGACCAACGAAAATGAGACCCCATCATTCGTTTTAAGGGTCCCTTGTTTTATCCGTGAAAAACAAATTGCAGCGAGTTTTGACAAAATGATATTTTTATAATTCATATTATTGCTGCAAGAAAGTGTGAAAAATAATAGTTTTTTACGGACAGACAAACGTTTTCCGTCAATCGATTTTTCGGTATCAACTACCCAGAAAACGTGGATTCTGACTGCAAAATGTATTAGAAATAGTAATTTACAATTTACAGGAACAAGATTTATCCATCTTTTCTTTATCAAGTCTTGTCAATAAATATTTTTCTGCCGAAAACTCGCCAGTTTTGGTGCACGATTACAATACTGTGATAAGCCAGAAATCTCCCCGTTTTTATCAGTATGAACGACATCGGGGTATTTGGAGACAGTATGTAATAGATATTTACGATATAATTGTCGTAAAGCATCTGATTACAATACGAGATTGGAAAGCATCTGATTACAATACTAGATACGTAATTTACGCATCTAGAATACATCCCAATAGAGACTAGATCAAGGAATGCAGGTTATCAGGGTGACCAGAAAATAAACCTATGCTCTGTGGTCAGAGCATGGAAATGTGATGGAATGAGAAGACGGGAGCCCCCAGGAAATTAAAAGAAACGAGATATGTAGGGGGAGGTGTAGTCTTGTGAAGTTTTGAGTATTCAGTCTGTTTCTATCGCCAGCGGTAGACGAAGTCACATTGGCTGCTGTGGTGCGATCGCCATCATTTAGGACGTGCAGTGTTAGGATCGCCAATATTATTTCACTTATAGGGAAGAGTGTAATACGGAATTTAGTCTGATATTTTCAGTTTGAATATCAGTAATGGAAATATGTTAAAAGGATTTTAAAATATTAATTGAAACTTGAAATACATTTTATATTGGGAAGGAAATTTAGAAAAATCGTAGATATCGTTTCTTGTATTCAACAATTCGTGTTGCACGTAGGTAGTCGTGGTACAGAATAGGGAAAGTTCGCGGCCACGTGGTAATTTAGTATAATTATTTGTCGAATCGGTAACAAACCAACATTATCCCGGGTGACATTTTTGACCAGAATTTGACATTCTGAGACAACAAGGTAGGTGGGACAGTAATATTAACATCAAATAGACAACATCAAGGGAGAAGATGCGATGGACGCCCCAACCGAAGGGCTACCGAGAGTGAGCGCAAAGATCTCAGCGAGCCACGAACTTTCATTTTCACCTGTACAGGGGGGTTGATTCTTTATAAAAGAGATATAACATTATTTTCAATTAATGAGCTTATTTAAGGGAGTAAATAAAATTGTTAAATAAATATTTTAAATAAACATTTATTGCAACAAGATCGATAATTTATAGTTAGTTGCCATCAGTTTAAAAAAATATTAACAGAAGTTCCAGAGATAGCAATTCTGCACGTCCGAATATAACAGGTAAGAAGCTAGCATGTGGTATGTCGGTACAAATAAATGGTAATAGAATCAATATAATAAATATTTCAGTATATGATATTTATGAGGATAGTAGGGCCAGTCGATTGCAGAAATAGTATTTATGGATTAATATCATGTGAGTTGCGGTTTCGTGCACAAGCGGAAAGTAGAAGTATTAATATTAATTAAATATTAATAAAGAGAGTTTTATATTGTATTGATTCATCGGAATTTCACAATACTTTCTTCTTCTTGCGAAGTAATGGCGGGAATGTAAAAAGAAATTTTGATAGCTTGAAAATCGTGTTGTGTTGATTTGTGGTTTGTGTAATATTACAAGGACAAGAATAAAACAAACTCCTACACAATATGCATTTTAGAAGAAAATTCATTATTGTTAAAATAAAAGAAAGAAATTATTTTATCTGTGTTGACGTGTTGTACAATTTTCTTTCTGAACTAAATTGGAAACTACAAAATTTGTTTGTTGTAGTGACAAATGTTGATTGCAGGCAGAATTGAAGCTTCATAAGTTAGATGTTACTGTTGAAATTAGGGCGTTCGGAATCCGAGTGACACATGGCTGCTGACGTTGCTAAGTCAAATCAGCGAAATTAATTTTAACGAACTCATCGACATTGTGCAATTCCCACGGCGATTCGAGAGCTCTGAAGGGAGGATCTGAGGCCACCACTTTTCGCGCTTCTTGGGCCGTATTCGTCAGAGACACCGCAGAAATCCAGGAAGCTTCCGTGCCGCGCCAGACATCCCCTCGCCCCCCCCCCAACCCCACCCCCAGGCCGCCGCGGGGCCGCGGCTCCTCCTGGCGGCCGTATCGAGCTGTGAAAAGTTAAAACTCTCATAGACTTTCAAATGGCCCCCGCCTTGAGGCCCGCCCGAATCGCCCGATTCGGGTAAGGACGAGGGCGGGGGCGGGGCGGGGCGGAGCGGGGCGAGGTGGGGGCGGAGGAGAGGGCGAGGACGGCGCTGTAATGAGGGCAAATATCGCAGGGGCTCGACGTCACTCGCGTCCCAGCTCCTTGCATCGACGCGGCATCGAGCGGCCGCCAGAGGGCACCCACGGCGCACCCTCTCCCAAGGAATGTTTATAGAACGCACAACAACGCCGGACAGATTGTTTGGATACGATTCCATTTTGATATCCGTTCTTTGATCTACCTGAGAAAAAAAAATTAAAGGAAAAAAGATTGGACGTATTTTTGGCCAAAATATTCTTTATGAATTTTTTTAATTGTCTTTCTTTCATGCAAAATTGATCGAAAACTGCTCACATTTTCGAAAAAATTGAACATGATCTTATTTAAAAATATAAATTTGAAGAATATATTTCATTAAAAAATCTCTATATTCAATAATGTAACTGTGGGAATTTTCAAACTTTCAGAGAATTCAACGAAAATAGGACTAGAGCCATGTTTAGCAGCGTGCTTTGCTCTATAAAATAATTAGCCCCATTTTAGAAAAATATTTTAAAAAGTTGAGGCGTCATGAAATATTTCATCGCACACACACACACACACACAGAGAGAGAGAGAGAGAGAGAGAGAGAGAGAGAGAGAGAGAGAGAGAGAAGAGGCATGGAGCATACAGATGCATCCAATTTATTTACAAGCTTAATAAATTGTATATGTGTGTAGAATTCATTCAAATGATTTTCAATAATGTCTCGGAAATTCTCTGAAGTTTTCTGCGGCAACTGAGAGTTGTGACGAATAACTATCCCCGATCCAGCCTCGAACCAGCGGCCCTTCCTACCGAAATGCCCAGTCCGAACCCGACATTTAACCACTTCGGTCACCCGGGTTATGTGGAGATGTAGCACTACTATAATAGTCATCAATGCCGAAAGATAACATATGATTTGGCTCTCCATACGTTTTACAAATACAATAAGAAACGTGAAAAATTGAAAATTCGAAAATCCCTTACAGACACTTACAGTTTATTTATCTTGATTAATAGTATTTGCGATTAGAATTGCTTCAAATGGTTTTCAATAAAGTTTCTGGAATTATCAATTATTTCCTGCAGCAACACAGAATCTTCACAAATAATAGTTCCGGGACAAGACCCGAACCAGAGGATTTGCCCTCCTAATAGTTGACACCATATTCGCCAATTACCAGTTACTACGTGCGGTTAATACTTCTATAATAGTAATAGTGTATGGTGGTTTCAGTTCTATCATAACGGAGCTGAATATTAAGAAATTGTGAAAAAAAGTTTGATTTTTAGGCAACGAAAGAAAACAGCCGAGAAGAAAATGACGCCTATTGGAAAATTAGTAGAGCGTTGAAAGAATAGAAAACTAACTAGGGTGAGAAAGTCTGTACCCTTACGACTATTCTATTGTTATTCTAAGGTTAGGTAACAAGTGTGCGCACGTTTTGTTGAGCTTTCCTTTTGCTAATGGTGATAGGAGTAGACCCGTGAGCGTGTTACTATTTTATTAGCAGTACAAGCTTCAAGGAAGAGGCAGTTCTCAATTAAATATTCGCTATTAACGTGTTGCTCTATGGAATCGCAAAGAACCACCGTGAAATTTACAAATCACGGTGGTTTTTCGCAATGAAAAAAACTGGAAGGAGGTGGCGCAATTCTGGCTTCCGATTTGGGTCCAGCGCGGCAACATACATAGAGAGACATTTGCAAGTCTTTGGGTCAGACTTTTTTATTTTGTTTTCCTGTGTAATCGTTACTTAAGAAATGAAGACACGAATGACATACGTAAGTGCAAACCTTATTTCATTATTTTACGTCATTTTAAGCTTTTACTCATAGATTTCCGATTTTGTGAAACGGGAATGTGGTTTTCATTAGACCGCCTGTTATAAATATGCTTCTATGGCAAGCTCTGATGTGCTGGTGCAGCTGGAATAACGATGGGATAGGTTTTTGAAAGAGGGCGGCAGAGCTGAGCAAGAACTTTGGAAATGAAACTATGAGAAATCAAGAGTGAAAGGAGATGAGCATAGGCAAGGAGAAGGAGAAAAGTAAAAATTGTAGTATGGAGTGGAAATTTAAACAATTGATGGTTCAAGTATCATTAAAGTGTTTATAAAAAAATTAAAAAGGAAGGAAGGAGTCTTAAGAGAGAACAATAAAGACAAGGAAAGGCCGAAGAAAATATGGGATGTGAGAATATAAATAGAAAGGGAAAAATTAAATTAAGCAGAAAGGACATAGATGATAAAATATGGTTGGGTAGGGAATTCGAAAGACAAGGACAGTATTAAGGATGGGGTAGGAGAGGGAAAAAGGAATAAAAGCTCAATTGAGAGAATTAAACATTTAAAACATATTTCGAAAAATACCGGAGATAGAGGATAAAGTGAATGAAATTGAAGTGAGGTTAGAGAGTATAGATGATGATTTAAGGATTTGAGGGAATAAGATAAATATGCTTGCTAGGAAAGAAAAGAAAGTGAAAAGGATTTGAAAAAAAGAATATAGTATTTATTAGGGGATTGGAATGGGTATTACAGATAAGGATAATGTGGAAAATTGGTTTGAAAAAGTACTGAAAGTGAAGAGGTAGGGATAGAAGAGATAACATTTATAGATAGGAATAATTATCAAAAAGAGAGGGAAATCTATATATTTAAATCACTATGAGTTAAATTTGAGCTTTTCACTTAACCAAAGTTCGTAATTTTTGCTTTAAATGAAAGGTAGTGGTCCGTAGATGAGTTACAGCTTGCGATTATTAAACGAATTATAGTATAAACAGTTAAAATTAATATAGTGAACGCTTATCTTCTGTCACTTGCTCTCTTTATGTCGTTGGGTTATGTCCAGTCCTTCTAAAAGAAAGTTTTGCTCCAATGCGAGCAAATGTGCGAGTTTGAGGCTATAATTATAGAAGCGACTGTAGCGCGCGTTTAAAGATCGAAGATTAATTGCTTTGTTTTCAGTGCAAATGTTAGTTAGCGCAATACCCAGGAGTCGTTTAATTTGGGGATGCCCTTTAAAACGGGTGTCCCTTAACAAACAGATTTCAGTCATTATAGTAATATGTGATGAATTATGTTTTTTAATTAAGGTAGATAGATATGTACCCTACTATAGACCACCACAACATATATGTACAGATCTTGGTAAAGAGATAGATTGATAGATAGATAGATAGATAGATAGATTTATTAAAGTTCGCTTTGAGCTAATGCTCGGTGGCAAACATGATAACAATTAGAATTACTAAACATTTTCAACATTTACAATTAGGTTTACTATTAGAATTAGGGTCGATTTCATAGTTCCAATTTATTTCTAGCTAACTGTAAATTCACTTCTAGTTTACATAACACTTCACTACACTACACTACACTGCACTCCCTTTCACTACACTACACTCCCTTCCCCTCCACTACACTACACTTCACTTCACTTCACTGTATAAGGGAAATGACGATAATAATTTCAACAATAACAATATAAGAAATAATAATAACTTAAAAATTTCCCCAAAGCTAATGACATTAACAATGATGATAAATTTGTCAGTAATAATATAATAATAATAAAAGTAATAATAATAAAAATAATAATAAAGATAAATGTCTCAGTCAGTATTATTTGAGATGATCTAGATGGAATGAAGCATATTTTTAAATTTGGCTGCATTAGAAGGAAGAGCCTCTAGTGCTTCTGCAGGTAGTTTATTCCAATCTGCGATTCACAAAGAATAACTTGCCTACATCAGTTCTTTGCTTTCTACATCGTATTTTCCAAGGGTGGTCTCCTCTGCTTTTATAATCTGATTTCTGTAATCTTTTACCGATATCTGCCCATGCTGTGTCCCCTCTGTATGTCTTATACATTACGCATAAACGCGCCCGTTCCCTTCTCTTAGATAAGGACTCCCATTCTTCTCGTTCGTCACCAACGCACCCGTGATTTACAAACTTTGAGGCCCGTTTTTGAATATTATCTAACGCTTCGATTTGCCCTTTTCTGTACGGGTCCCAGCATGCCGCTCCGTAATCTAAAATTGGACGAACAATACCAAACATTTCAATTACTTTTCAGAAACATGAAACTCTGAATTCACAATGAACAGAGATTGTATTGTTCCAGAATATGTAAATCTCCGTAATTTAATGAGTATTGGAGAATAAGTACTGAACAATATTTTTTTTGTTTTTGATTTTCCATAAAGTACATATGTTAAATTTTTATGTTGCAACTTTTGTACAGTTCTTTTTTGAAATGGTAAGGGTTCAGCTAGTACATTGAGGACTTCAAGGAAAATATGGAGGAACAAAACTGCATGTAAGAGAAGACTTGACAGAGGATGTAAGGAGAATTTGTGGTGGAATAATAGGTTTACAAAGAGAGAAACAGGCAAAAGGAGGATTGTAAGAGTAGAATGAGAGTGTATTTGGATCAATGTAGTCAAGTCAAAAAGGGATAGGAGGATAGATAGTCTTGTGGATAAACAGCAGGTTAAAAAAAAGAACAAATGTGAAAGGGAGGCGGAGGGTGAAGAGTAAGAAAGAGGGAGAGAATGAAGAAAGTAGAGGAGTGTCAACGAATAACAATGGATATTAAAATGAGATTTTGAAATGCTGCAGGATGGGGAAGGAGGGAGAATGTAAAAACACGGGACATAATTGGGATTGTTGAAACATGAATTGAAGAGAGAGACAAGGACAAATGGAAGGAATAGCTAGTGGTTCTAGATAGGAAATGCAACATGCTTGCAGAGAAAATAACAAAGCAAGTTCTAGTAAAGGATAGTAACTGTGGAAAGAAAAGGATTGCAGGACGTAAAGATAAGGCTGGAAGATAAGTTATTTGGATGAATGGAAAGTATTGTCTTAAATGAGAGAGAATGGTCTGTATCTTCAATTTATACCAAGAAAGATATGATAGAAAATTTTCTAATGAGTGAAAAAGTAAGAAAAAGAGAATAATTGGGTAATATTTGGAGGTTTATATATCAGAATGAATAAGAAGATTAAGAGGGTGGAAGGGAGGGGGAGTGGATGAGAAGGGGGATGGATCGACAACAGATTACGCAATATCTGGGGAGGAAGAATGGCGAAATATTAAAGGAATGGTAGTGAAAGATGAAAGAAGTATATTCTAAGCAGAAAGCGTAGTTTAAAGAGTTAAGGTTAAAAAATGGACTAAAAAATGGAAAGGAAGGAAAGAGATTTGAGATAAATGGAGAGAGAGAGAGAGAGAGAGAGAGAGAGAGAGAGAGAGAGAGAGAGAGAGAGAGAGAGAGAGAGAGAGAGAGAGAGAGAGGTCCTTTTTAATATGGAAAAGAATACATAAAATTATAGCGAAAATAGCATTTAACATTGTGGGTATATTCTCCTCTTAATGATGCGCCGAACTTTTCCGTCATCATATTGAAGTGAACCACGTATGCGATTTATTGCAGCTTTTTGTAGAACTTCGCAGCAAAAGGGTCAGTGGGAGGGAAACCTCTGCAAAATGTATTTATTCCAGATATCTATCGTATTTTTGGCCAAATGTCATTTAAACACTGCTTTTAAGAATCGACAATACCCTACGCGTTATAGTGTGTTACACCGAGACCTGCGACCATTTTAGGGCTTGATGCCAAAATAAGAATAACTGGAAATATACTACGTATTCACGACGTTTGATGGTCGGCCGAGGTTTATGACTCGAGTTTATGTCTCGACTTATAAAATAAACATTTTCCCGGTGCTCGGAGGTTAATGTACGTCATTGCCAGAAATATTTGGTTTTTAAGAAACATTCTACAATATATGATAAGGAAGGTTACAAAAGAGTAAGGCAAGGTTGTCCTCTTGCCGCTTCCGCTATTGTTTATTTTGTTAATAAACAATTAATAAAATGGGTACAGGAAGCTGACTTTGATGCACTGAAAATTGGTCTGAAAATTCTCGGATTACTATTAGAGATGATTTAGTTCTATATTTGGAAAGTATTGACGGCTTACAGAGGAGTGTTTAAACATCCTAGAATGGCGTAGTGAGAAATGGTGACTAAAAGTAAATATTCAAAAAATGAAAATTGTAGTCTTCAAGAATGGTTTTATTAGGGGTCACAAAGATAAATGGAAATTGCACGCAGAATTAGCTCGACCATGTCAAAACTTTAACGTATCGTAGAGGAAAAGTTTTCAAGAACGGGGAAAGGTAAAGTCACATAATGCCAGCTAAAAGTAAAGGAAGATTTGCGCGCAAAGAAATCGTTTGCGCCTTGCGTAGACTGCCAAAATTGCCTTTTAAGGTGTGCGAAACAATGTTTAAATCGCTAGTTCTCCCAGATATGAATTCCGTGGCGAAAATATGGTAAGTGGTTAGTATAGATTGATTGGAAAACACCGAAACGGATTATTGAAAATTAATTCCAGGAGTCTCTAAATATACAGCAAATGTCGGCGTCTTAAGAGAGGTCGGTAGTGTTGGGATTTGGAAAGATAAAATTAAAGCCTTGGATTAAGCGATCAGCGCTACTGGCCTTGCAAAGTTAAATTCTTACTAGCGAGTCTGGGAGATGTGAAGATGATTGGGGATATGAGAACACAGGAGATAAAACGGTTAATTTCTGATAAACTTTCGTATACAAAAACGCAGGATGTTATAGCCGCAATGGCCGAAAAATACTAACTAGTGACACAAATTCACAACATTGTAATTCAACGTGGATTTAAAGACTGAAAGGGCTATGATATCTGGGTGCTTTGCGGTGATATTAAAGATTGGATTCACGTCTACTTAAATTGCAGTGCTACCGCAACACGGAGAGGAAAATTAATAGGAATGGGGGAATATTACTTTCCTATATTACAAAACCTAATGTTTGCCCAAAACATATGAGGTGATAAAGTTTCTGACATAATGCAAGAATTATAAAAAAATCTAGAAAATATTAGGAATATTAGGAAAATGGTAATTAAGGACTGAGAAAATAGCACTGGTTGAGCGGTATGAGCGGAGACTAGACTGGTTATTTCCAGCCTAATAGTTACGTTTATAAAAGCCATGGCTGTGAAAACGTGCGTATTACATCAGAAAATGGATATCTTATTCACGATGAGGTCTCTACATTTTTGAATATCAACATTTTACATTTTACTGAAGACAATGCTTCTGAGACATTGATTCTAGAACAGTTAAAATGCACACAACACAGAGCTTCGTTTAATTCAAACAAATGTGTTAAAACCAAAGGTATTTTCATTTATCCTCAGTTACCTGTTAATTACATTTGGAACAAAAACAATACAGTATGAAAGTTGTGGTCAACATTTAAAATTCACTTTGTATACACTTCTTATCGTCAAATTTTAGCATATTTCCATTAGTTTAGATTTAAAATCATTTAGCCTGTCACTTATTGATGAACAAATTGTCTCAAAATATCTATCTTTGCAGAAAAATGGATATATTTGAAGTACGTATCAAGCAACACATTAGTTTAATTTTATTCTTAATTTCTTCCTCATTTTTAAATTGAGGAAATTTGGTTTTATGAAATAAACGCATTTTTTCACATATTTTCAATTTTGCGTTTTCCTAGTAAATTCAAATATAACGGAAATAAAATCTTTGAAGAGTTTTATATGAATATCTTCATGAAAAAAACTAGTAGTGCTAAAACAGCACGTTCTTTCTCACCCATATTTTCACGCAAAATTACGCGAAAAGTTTTCAAATTTTCAAAAAATTATACCTGACCTTATTTTAAAATGTATTATTAAGGAACAGATTTCATTAAGGGAAAAATTTCGATCTTTAATATTTTAGTTGTAGGAATACTCGGAAAAAAATTCGAACTTTTGCAATTTTCGAAATATCAGGGTTTTCAACGAACTTGAGACCTGGACCATTCTCTTAAACCTTCTCCTTCACACTACCCAACAACAATATTTAATAAAAAATGATGGAGCCATGTTTTGAAAATTTGAAAATGTCCCAAGAGTTTTGTATAAAGTATCCACCAAAATTAAATTTCCGGTTTCAAATTCAAAAGGTTGCGGCATCAGCCAGAAGGAATGGGGAGTATTAATTTTGGAGCTAATTGGCTGAATGGTTTAGCCGCAAACTCATGGTTGACTGACAGACGGACTGGCAGTCGGAGGGATAGACTGTTCGGAATCAAGGACCCACAAAATATGATTACTGGCTACACCACGTGTTAGAGAATTTTTTGTAAATTTAGCGACTAAATTGATCCACTTTTTCGTTACCAGGTTCTTGTAGCAAGAGTTTTTCTGTGAAAAATTGGCCATTTTTTCGCGCATCATTACATAACTTCCTCTGTACTCCGTAGCGAGAAAGTAACTATAGGCGTTCGGGTTTCTCAAAATGTTCAGTTTCGCGTGAGCACTCACCCCGAAGCCCGCGGCGATGTACATGGCGCCGGAGCGCAGCGACACGCCGCACCAGCTGTGGTACAGCATCTCGGCGGGCGGCGGCGGCGGCGGCGGCGGCGGGCGGGTTCATGCCGCGGCGGCGGCCTCCCGCTCCTGCAACACGTGGCCGCAGCCGGCCTTTGCGTCAAGCCGCTTTCTGTCACCTCTACAAGTACCGCAAAACGGGGCGGACTGTGGCAAATGGGCTGAGAAAGTGCCACGCCGCATTCCTTGACATATTCGCATGCTATTGACAGTTATAAGAGCTTTGCTGTTTATATCTTGCACAAATAGTTTCCTACAGGGCTACTTCCTAGGTTCCGCGAAAGCCTACGCAACCATATCTGGCACAAAAAGTTTCTAGTTCAAATAATAGCAATGCTCTTTTACCTATCAATAGTGTAATGGGTTAGTTGAGGACCATAACAAATTATTATTAAAAAAAGTGTGATCGAAATATATTTCGACGACCAACAATGGAGATTAACACTATCTGTATACTAAGAATATAGTTAACGGGGAATTAATGGGATTGGTAATGATAACTTGACAGGAGAAATAGTGCCAAAGGTAAGTTTGAGAATTTTACTTGAGAATTTTACGACAATATAATTAAAATTAGAAAATTAAAAGGAGACCGGATATCACAGAGAAAAGGAAGTGAGATGCCGATAGGTGGTTATCCAATCAGGTGAAACATGGACATTAGGCAAGGGGGGAGGGAAGTCGCAAGAACGACGAAGCAGAGTTTTGAGACAGTTCTGTGCATTAAGAACAAGTGGGCGACGAGGATTACGACCTGCCGCGACAGTCCAGCTCGAACTGTAGTCGTGTACGAACGAGTTAAAACGCGGAAGTCAGGCAGAGCAGCTAGAACTGTGGTCGTGTACGAAGGTGTTAGAACGCGGACGTCAGGCAGAGCAGCTCGAACTGTGGTCATGTACAAAGGTGTTAGAACGTGGAAGTCAGGCAGAGCAGCTCGAACTGTGGTCGTGTACGAAGGTGTTAGAACGTGGAAGTCAGGCAGAGCAGCTAGAATTGTAGTCGTGTACGAACGAGTTAGAACGCGGAAGTTAGGCAGAGCAGCTAGAACTGTGGTCGTGTACGAAGGTGTTAGAACGCGGAAGTCAGGCACAGCAGCTCGAACTGTGGTCGTGTACGAAGGTGTTAGAACGTGGAAGTCAGGCAGAGCAGCTCGAACTGTGGTCGTGTACGAAGGTGTTAGAACGTGGAAGTCAGGCAGAGCAGCTCGAACTGTGGTCGTGTACGAAGGTGTTAGAACGCGGAAGTCAGGCAGAGCAGCTCGAACTGTGGTCGTGTACGAAGGTGTTAGAACGTGGAAGTCAGGCAGAGCAGCTCGAACTGTGGTCGTGTACGAAGGTGTTAGAACGTGTAAGTCAGGCAGAGCAGCTCGAACTGTGGTCGTGTACGAAGGTGTTAGAACGTGGAAGTCAGGCAGAGCAGCTCGAACTGTGGTCGTGTACGAAGGTGTTAGAACGTGGAAGTCAGGCAGAGCAGCTCGAACTGTGGTCGTGTACGAAGGTGTTAGAACGTGGAAGTCAGGCAGAGCAGCACGAACTGTGGTCGTGTACGAAGGTGTTAGAACGCGGAAGTCAGGCAGAGCAGCTAGAACTGTGGTCGTGTACGAAGGTGTTAGAACGCGGAAGTCAGGCAGAGCAGGTCGAACTGTGGTCGTGTACGAAGGTGTTAGAACGCGGAAGTCAGACAGAGCAGCTAGAACTGTGGTCGTGTACGAAGGTGTTAGAACGCGGAAGTCAGGCAGAGTAGCTCGAACTGTGGTCGTGTACGAAGGTGTTATAACGCGGAAGTCAGGCAGAGCAGCTCGAACTGTGGTCGTGTACTAAGGTGTTAGAACGCGGAAGTCAGGCAGAGCAGCTAGAACTGTGGTCGTGTACGAAGGTGTTAGAACGCGGAAGTCAGGCAGAGCAGCTCGAACTGTGGTCGTGTACGAAGGTGTTAGAACGCGGAAGTCAGGCAGATTAGCTGGAACTGTGGTCGTGTACGAAGGTGTTAGAACGTGGAAGTCAGGCAGAGCAGCTCGAACTGTGGTCGTGTACGAAGGTGTTAGAACGTGGAAGTCAGGCAGAGCAGCACGAACTGTGGTCGTATACGAAGGTGTTAGAACGTGGAAGTCAGGCAGAGCAGCTCGAACTGTGGTCGTGTACGAAGGTGTTAGAACGTGGAAGTCAGGCAGAGCAGCTCGAACTGTGGTCGTGTACGAAGGTGTTAGAACGCGGAAGTCAGGCAGAGCAGCTAGAACTGTGGTCGTGTACGAAGGTGTTAGAACGCGGAAGTCAGGCAGAGCAGCTCGAACTGTGGTCGTGTACGAAGGTGTTAGAACGTGGAAGTCAGGCAGAGCAGCTCGAACTGTGGTCGTGTACGAAGGTGTTAGAACGTGGAAGTCAGGCAGAGCAGCTCGAACTGTGGTCGTGTACGAAGGTGTTAGAACGTGGAAGTCAGGCAGAGCAGCACGAACTGTGGTCGTGTACGAAGGTGTTAGAACGTGGAAGTCAGGCAGAGCAGCTCGAACTGTGGTCGTGTACGAAGGTGTTAGAACGTGGAAGTCAGGCAGAGCAGCTAGAAGTGTGGTCGTGTACGAAGGTGTTAGAACGCGGAAGTCAGGCAGAGCAGCTCGAACTGTGGTCGTGTACGAAGGTGTTAGAACGCGGAAGTCAGGCAGAGTAGCTCGAACTGTGGTCGTGTACGAAGGTGTTAGAACGCGGAAGTCAGGCAGAGCAGCTCGAACTGTGGTCGTGTACTAAGGTGTTAGAACGCGGAAGTCAGGCAGAGCAGCTAGAACTGTGGTCGTGTACGAAGGTGTTAGAACGCGGAAGTCAGGCAGAGCAGCTCGAACTGTGGTCGTGTACGAAGGTGTTAGAACGCGGAAGTCAGGCAGATTAGCTGGAACTGTGGTCGTGTACGAAGGTGTTAGAACGCGGAAGTCAGGCAGAGCAGCTCGAACTGTGGTCGTGTACGAAGGTGTTAGAACGCGGAAGTCAGGCAGCGCAGCTCGAACTGTGGTCGTGTACGAAGGTGTTAGAACGCGGAAGTCAGGCAGAGCAGCTCGAACTGTGGTCGTGTACGAAGGTGTTAGAACGTGGAAGTCAGGCAGAGTAGCTCGAACTGTGGTCGTGTACAAAGGTGTTAGAACGTGGAAGTCAGGCAGAGCAGCTCGAACTGTGGTCGTGTACGAAGGTGTTAGAACGCGGAAGTCAGGCAGAGTAGCTAGAACTGTGGTCGTGTACGAAGGTGTTAGAACGCGGAAGTCAGGCAGAGTAGCTCGAACTGTGGTCGTGTACGAAGGTGTTAGAACGCGGAAGTCAGGCAGAGCAGCTAGAACTGTGGTCGTGTACTAAGGTGTTAGAACGCGGAAGTCAGGCAGAGCAGCTAGAACTGTGGTCGTGTACGAAGGTGTTAGAACGCGGAAGTCAGGCAGAGCAGCTCGAACTGTGGTCGTGTACGAAGGTGTTAGAACGCGGAAGTCAGGCAGAGCAGCTCGAACTGTGGTCGTGTACGAAGGTGTTAGAACGTGGAAGTCAGGCAGAGCAGCTCGAACTGTGGTCGTGTACGAAGGTGTTAGAACGTGGAAGTCAGGCAGAGCAGCTAGAACTGTGGTCGTGTACGAAGGTGTTAGAACGTGGAAGTCAGGCAGAGCAGCTCGAACTGTGGTCGTGTACGAAGGTGTTAGAACGCGGAAGTCAGGGAGAGCAGCTCGAACTGTGGTCGTGTACGAAGGCGTTAGAACGTGGAAGTCAGGTAGAGCAGCTCGAACTGTGGTCGTGTACGAAGGTGTTAGAACGTGGAAGTCAGGCAGCGCAGCTCGAACTGTGGTCGTGTACGAAGGTGTTAGAACGCGAAAGTCAGGCAGAGCAGCTCGAACTGTGGTCGCGAGCAGCCGAATAGACGAGGCAGTAGCCAGACAGAATAATTTTCAAATTTGGTTGCGGACAGACGCGTGTGATACAATTAAGACGTGTGGAGATAAGGCCGCGTATAATTGTTACTAGTGGAAATAATTTTCGAATGGAGAATTTCAAATTTTCAACAAAAAAAGAAGAAAGGTACATAAAAATGGTACTGAGTGGAACTCGACGACGCGTGGGAGGACTTCGCTGAGGAACGGGGAGAAACGACGAAAAACAAACAGCGTCGTGACTTCTAGGCTGTCCGCGTCGTTGGCAGACAGGCCGACGTTTCGTCTGTCATCGCAGGCTTCTTCAGGGTAGTGACGAAGCTTCTTCAGGGTAGTGACGAAGCTTCTTCAGGGTAGTGACCTCACTACCCCGAAGAAACCTGCAATATGACAGGCGAAACGTCGGCCTCTCTGCCAACGATGCGGCGTCACCCGGACAGCCTAGACGTCATGAACTCGAGCCGCGGAAGCCTACGTGTACAACAAACAGCGTCGCCGGCGGAGGGACGAACTGAGAAGTGAGAACGAAGTAATAATATTTACGATATAGGAAGACCAAGTCTTGTCATTAGATGCTAGTATATATATATATATATATATATATATATATATATATATATATATATATAATGTTAGCAACAATATGGTAACATGACCATAAATTTGGAAATCAAAGAATATATGTTGTAAATACAGTGTAAATGTGAAGAGCTGACTGGTAAAGATTTTGGTGTTATTGTTTTTATGAAGTGTTTGTATTTTTCTTTTTTTGTAAGCCAGGTAAAGAGAAGCTAAATTTTTTTTTACTGACATGACAAACCTGTTTTGATTCCGTAAAGGTTGTTATAAATTCTATGATTGAAATATTTGTTAATGAAAGGGATTCCTTACATAACAATTTGTCGGCGAAATTCCGTATGGACGGCTATGTCGATTCTAAATTTTCTACAACTTGCAACAATCCCGCACAGGTGATAATGAACATAAACAAGGAAATTTATAAACATTTAAAGGTGAATATAACGGGGGATACCCCTATTGAACATATGGGTTACTGTTTATTAAATTAAATTAAAGGATAGTTGAGTATGAATAGAATAAAAATATAGGTAACTTATCAAACTAACGCCCAGTTCAAAGGATATCCATTATAATAGGATACGAATATCTCAAGAATTGAAGCCTCGCACATTCTCACCTCATGGGGCAGACTCTCGTCCCGTTTGACGGTAATCAAAACTTTGGGTTGGAAAAAGATACACAGTAAAAAACAGAATTTTCATCTAGTAGCATGCAGCGGCAAAAATGCTGACGACGCGTGTAGTGAAATGGAGCTGCAAAAATTGGCTCATCTGAAATACTACTATTGAACGTAGAAGGTTTCTTCCTCGACAGCTATGTCGTAGGCAGAGATGCAATGATTAGGAGGATACGAATTACATTACGAGAAATTGCGGATTAACAAACAATTACTTGTATTTTTTTACTTGAAATCCCAACTCATTACTTTTGTATTTTTCCCGCGTTGGTAGGAATCTAACGAAGTCATTAACACATCGTATATGACGGGAGGGTGCGTAGTTTGCCGTTAATTTATACGTATTTTAGAAATTAGTATTGCAGTTAGGTCTTTTCAATGTTGTGAAATTACTAACAATCACAAAGACACTCAAAAGTTTTATTTTACTATTTACTTACTGTATATCTACATGTGATGATTAAAATATATGTCTTTACTTCTCTAAAATTATATTTTTGTCATAGCTCGGGGTCCGTAAAAATGTATTACATTGCTCTTGTCACAATAAAAATAGTAATTTTTGAACAATACATATTTTAACAAATAAAGAGAATATTTTTAGTGCTTATTACCGCCAGGGTAAACTAAGTGTAATACGAAACGCCAGGGTAAACGAATAAATTGGTTACAAACTTGTTATTGTTGTAATAATCGTCCTCCCTCGTTCAACATTGCGCTTACTGGACTGGCTGCCGCCACTCTCAGGAGCTTTCACCAAACGAAAACATTTTTGTTTTCAAATTGACTCGTGTTTAAAACAATATCAATGAAAAATAAAACGCTTAACATGGATAATTAAAGCTTTAAGTAAACGCAATGCACATTATCGACGCGAAAGACAGGAAATTAATAAGAATAAAACATCAGCGACAAACTTCACATCTTAAAATACTAGAACAAATTAAAAGACAAAGAAAACTTTAAAAATACATACATAGAAAGTGACCTCACAGCCCAAGAAAGAGAAATACAAGCAGCAATCAGACATAAGGCTCAAGAAGATGAAATAAAGGAAAGCAAGTTAAAATTGGGCACCAAAAACTCCAAATCAATGGAAAGTGGGAACATTAGAGCAATTTTTTAACATTAGAATAAATCCACTCTGTCCAAATCTATCACCATCGAAAAAGGAAAGCCTACATAAGACATAAGTAAAAGGCAAGAAACAAAAACAAGAAGGGTTTCACAAACGATAATGAATTATAACACAAGATCATTAATCTCAGAGGCAAGAGAAGTTGAACTAGAAGAAGCGTTGACAAACATGAATTTGCAAAACCAAAGATAAATTTTCGGACTAAGTGAAACATAATACCTGGTGAAGCAACAAAAACGAAGCAAAGCGGAGACACCTTCTCCTACATAGGGACAGCTAGAGGATTGAAGGGAGTAGCGTTCCAAGTAAGCAAAAACCTCAGAACAGGAACACGTCAGAATTGTCCTTCCTTGTACCCAACATAAAGAAAAGAATAGCTAACAACTACAAAGAAAAATTTAGCATAGGTATTGTAGATGAAACAGTGAACCAGAAAACGTAATCATCAAGTTAAAATACAAAATAGAAATGAACGACAAATTGTGGTATATAAAATTCCTTGCCAGACATGTAACAAGAGTTATGTAGGGCAAACTTGTAGAAAGTTAAGTGAAAGGGTTAAAGAACATCGGAATAACATAAACAAAAATATTCAGTTGTACAATTCAATATCCATCCATAAAATTAATACCAAACATTATTTCAACTTTGTTGAAACAAATTTTATAAAGTAAACAAAATAAGAGAAAAGGCTGATCTTGGAAATTCTTTACATTACGAATAATGTAATAATAGAGTACCACGTATTGTACAGTAAATACGATGTTAGAGTGTAATCAATTAACTAGGAGCTATGGTGGCATTATGCAATCTCCTAGAGATATAAAAGTAGCAACACAGAATATAGTTGTGCCGTGCTTCTGCAGTTTTGGCCACGTTGCTCTCGAGCAAAGTGCATGTCCGCTAAGTAACAGAAATGTACATACGCTATAATATAACAGTTTTTATGTGAGAAGTGAAGGATATTTATGCTAGTAAATACTAATAGTTGAAAATACTAAGAGCATCATATAGTTATTTCTGTTCTTTATATTGATGGTAGTTGTTAATGTATATAAAATGAAGTTTACGAATGAGATTGAAGTAACATGTATGAAGATTTTAATTGTATCTTGACATGGATTCTTATGATAGTAAATACTAATAGTTGAAAATACTAAGAGCATCATATAGTTATTTCTGTTCTTTATATTGATGGTAGTTGTTAATGTATATAAAATAAAGTTTACGAATAAGACTGGAGTACCATGTATAAAGATTTTAATTGTATCTTGACATGGTATATGTATATTTTTATGTCATGGTATATGTACATTATTTGGGTGCGTCCATAACTTATATCTAGTTTTTACCAATAAGTAATTCTTGTACATATATTAATGTATATATTATGAAAGTGCTTATGTCAATGTGTGATATTGCAGTTATTGGGAATGTATATGCTCGTTCAACCTGATGATGCGGTCATACGAACCTCAACGTTGTTAAAAAGTGTTATCAAGATTGTTACTCAAATTGTAACGTTTAAAATGTTGCTGGCTAAACCCTATGAATGAAGCAGTTCAACCTGTCAAGTAAAAGTCCGTAAGAAGACACCAAAAGAAAGATTGTGAGAAAACGAGTCCGAAAATTTAGGAAAGAAACACTGGCTAAAGGAGTTCAATTGATGTTACTGCTATCCCTCTGATCGGGAGATCCTAGGGTTCGAGTCCTAACGGTGGCAGTTACATAGCTAAGTCGGATTCAGCCGCTATCTGGGGAAGAATTTTAGCGGCCGCTCTAATTAGTGTTTTTCGTGGTTTCTCCGATCATCACCAAGCGAATACCGGACAGATACCCTCACAAACAGGCCGCAGACCACGCGCGATAGTTCCGTCCTCTTCCTTGTCCTGTCACAACCCCTTACTTGCACACACTTTACGATTACATGCAGTGGGAGGATCTTGGTAGGAGAAACTTTCTGCAAGTCAACGTGTATGTCAGTGCCTGATTTCGCCATCGAGCAGGGGAAGATCACCCCCACCTCCCGCAATAAAACATTCACTACACGTACGGGACTAATGTCTTTAGGAGTTGGCTAGTCTTTAGTAATCTCTAATCAGTCAATCGAAGCGAGAAGAGACTGCAGATACTCGCGATTATCTTTTCTTGAAAGGTTCGTCTCGGACGTTTAGCTGCGCGTGAGTTTAACCAATAATCGTGTTTAATGTATGTTGTGAAACTCGCGAGCAATTTGAATGAGATTAAGCCGATGATAAACGACGTTAAACACAAAATCGAAGGAGGGGAAACTCGCTCTAAAGGTATGGGCAATTCATACGCCTTCGGACGAATATGACTGAGTTTCCAAAGATGATGTTAACTTCATTTGATGTTATCCTGTCGAAACATCAAATAACATCAAATGAAGTTAACCTCTTGGTCCAAAAAGGGCTATTCAACTTGACAAGCAGAAGAAGGCAGACTTGTCTCCTTAGTCTTAGATTGGGAAGAACGGTCGAAGGTCTCTTTTATGAGATACCACGATAGCATCAGTAAAGAACTATAGAAGGAAATTTCAGAAGAAATAAGTAATGCAGCTTACGTAATTGTTTATTAAGTTTTAAGCAGCCATAGAACTGATATTATATATTTCATTGATGGATGGATAATTTCATTTATTTGAATAGTTTTAAAGTTATTTTCCCTGAAATAAAAATATACATCAAGAAGGGGAGTGATAGAAATTTATATAATTTTTGTAAATGTTAAAATTTATTTTAATAAAATATTTATTAAATAAAATTTAATTGCACATATATAATTGCAATTTTAAAATTACAAATTTGCCAGTAAGTCTAAAACACTAAATTTAAAATACAAATAATACAAATTTTGCCGGTAGTTTCTGGCAAGTATACTCACTAATGTTTTAGGAATTCAAAGTTCATGTTTCAAACAAATCCCTGGGAGAAATGTTTTTTTAATATTTTTATCGGATTTCATGTTAAACAATTCACAACCAGGTGATTTTATATTTTTGATTCAAGTAAATGTCACATGTCTACTACATGATCAAAAGTATCCGGACTCATGGCTGAAAGTGAGTTACCAGTTCGTGGCGCCCTCCATCGGTAATGCTGGAATTCAATAGGGTGTTGACCCACCCTTAGTCTTCATGCCAGCTTCCACTCTCACAGGCATGCTTTAATCAGGTCCTAAAAGGTTTCTTGGGGAATGACAACCAATTCTTCACGGAGTGCTGCACTGAGGAGAGGTATCGATATAGGTTGGATCAACACCAGGCGAATGGCGTAGCAGTACCGTAACAAACGGGCTACAGACCACGCGCGATCTTTCCATCCTCTTCCTTTTGCTAACCTAACCCCTTCTTCACACACACACACACACACACTTACATGCACTATACTCCCACACAGGAGACTAGACAGGAGCTTAGAGTGTGTTCCAGCAGGAGCGGTGTCCAGCTAGGGGGAGATACCTGGTTGGAAAAACCCCGATAGCCGCGGGGAAGGTCGGCGCCGGATATCACCATCCAGCGAGGAAAGGCACAGTTGCGATTTTTACTGTTAACTCTGTATTTTCGAAAATTAGAAAAATGTTTTTGCGCAGTCCTACTACTATCACATGTAAAATACAGATTTTTTAATGGTATTGAAGATACTCAAATAAAATTGGATTTCTAAAGTTAGTTCTTTTGTGATTTATTCTTTCTTGATTCTACAATTATGTCATGTTCATTGTTTTTAAAGTATTAGTAGTTTTGTCGCAAATTTGAGTAAAATATGTGCAATCATCTCTCATATTATTTCATTAGTATAGATGCCTTTAGCAGTTCTCAAAGACAACCAGTCTTTATAAATGAGGTTTGTAATGATAGAGAATTTTAAGCAGACATGACAAATTGCATTTTGACATTAAAAATGTGAAGCTTTTGTTGAAAAAAAAAAAGAATATCCATGTCAAATGCATCCCGCAACACTCAACAGAATTATTAAAATCTGTATATACTTAAAAACTCTGAAACGAAGCGCTCTAGGGTCTTAAAACGTGGAATTTTTCGATCAAAGACTTCAAAGAAACCTTCCTCACACCGAAATCTACAGGATAAGACATTCTTGGGCATTCTATTACATTTTTTCTAGACCGGCGCTTCTCGATACTACACCACCTGTTAAGAGACGTACAGAATCTGCACCTGTATGTGAAATTAAACTAATTACTTGATATTCTAAGCGATTAAATTTCACAGGTGTACCTCTGAGTTCGGTAATAAAGCTAAATAATATTCCAATAAGTAGGGTTGTGCTTGCCCGACCATGCATTTTGCATGGACAACTTTACCTTGCTTTCTCGATAGTGAAAAGTCTTTGTAATATTTTTGTGACTATCAAGAAAAACGATAAGCTAACAGTCAAGGAAGATTGTATAATTACTTCAAATGTTTTTTAAAGAGGTGCTGTAAATTGTTCCAAGAACATGTCTACAATTCTGAAATATTTAATACAGAAATTTATTCCAAAATTTGTTTTAAACATCAATTTACGTTCGTTATTTTTATTTTAAATTCTATAAGTACATTGGAAGTTACCTTTTTACATTTTTTAAACAAATTAACAATTGTCTTTATCAACTTCCTCTCTTAGAATGGAAAAGGAAAGATAAGGAAGAGGGTGGAATTTAACATGCAATGTTTCTCGCATGGGTACGCCAGTTTTAAAAAATATTAAAAACAAGATATTCTTAAAAATGGCTTCTTATTTCTTCAAACGTATTCGTCGGTTAATACTAAGTGTATAATATCACTAACATAATGTTGATCTATTTAATTTATATTAAAAAACTACACCATGGCATTTTTCTTAAAATGGCTGAGGTCATTAATACTTACAATGCTTTTGATACTTTATTTCATTTGTGTGTAGAAGGGCTTTAAATGATTTGTTGTAAAGTTTATCGAAAACTCAAAAGTTTTTTGTGAAAATAGCCACAGAATTACGCATTTTTTGAAACTCTCGCCAGAACATTTTGCCAAAAAGGCTTCAAATTTGTTCTTTAATTTTTTGTGCGGCTAGTGTTAAATGCACTAACATAATATAAATGTCTTTTAAATGTACGATCTTGCTTAAAAAATACACAAAGGTAATTTTTTGAAATATCTCACGTCATTAATATTAACACTACGAAAACTTTATTCATATTATTGCAATTGTGATTACAATTGCTTTAAATAATTTCCTATGAAGTTCCTTGAAATCTCGATAGTTTTGAGTGATAATAAATTTTGAAAAATTTTCTTTAACACTCAAACGACATTTTCTCGAAAACGGCTCCAGATTTTGCAAGGAAAATTTGCATATAGGACCAGGTTTTACTCTTCTATAATAGTCTTGGAGTCATATTTCAATTATGTCATTGAAATGGAATGAAAATTGAGAAAATGTGAAAAACCGTCCTTTAGGGAGCAATAGATGGCAGTTGGGAAGAGGATGGGACAAAACCGAACGGTAGCCCAGATTAAAGAGATGAGAAAACTAACTCGTACGAGAAAGTCTGTGCATTTTATACTATTGCAAGTGTAATTAATGAAATCTGATCGAAAAATACATCTTTAAATAAGGTCATGTAATATTTAAAGAAACGAGTAGTATTCGCGTAATGACTGCTTTAAAATTAATGCAATTATGTAAAAGAATCAAAAACAGCATCAATATTTTCTTTAAATTTCTTCCTTGGATAACGTAAAGAACGTGTGAAGAAAGTGTGCCGGTCTCTTTTTCGTTGACCTTTTCGAATTTTCGAAAATTGAAAAGGCAGACGTAATTGGAAAAATCATAATCTGTTATGGAATTAGTTCTAGTAGCATTAGTAAGGGCAAATTATAGGTTACTAGAATAAATGAGCAACGTTATAATTCTATTTGACCGTTATCTGAAATTAAAAGAAAGTATGTGGTGTTCTAACGTTACGTGTTCCTCGTACATTCTCGTCTTACTATGTACGTAGTAATGACAAAGTGTTGTAATGCTAAGCCAAAAATCGATGATATTTAAACAAAAAAACTTATTGCCGAGCCCTGGTAACGAAAAAGAAGATATTTTCTTCCTACATATTTACTTACTCTAACAGGTAGAATAGCCAGAATACAATTTTTGAGAAGTCTTGATAAGGAAGAATAGATTGGCGGAAAAACGTATCTGTTCGTCTGTTGTCAACGCTAACTCCTTAACAGTTCAGTCGATTTTCTCCAAAAATGTTCTTACCTGAGCAATCAAGACGACCTCGTGACCCTGCAAGTTTGAAACGTATATTTTGATTTTCAGGGATATTTAAAGAAAGTCTCAACAATATTTTCAACATTTTCTCAAAACTGGCTAAATTTGTTTTTACTTTCTCGCACATACTGACGAAAGAGTTTGGTAATCATGTGTCGGAAAACGGTGAATTTTCGAACATAAAAAAATTCTTATTGCCGGGCCCTAGAAACGAAAAAGTGGATAAATGTAGTTACTAAATACAGGAAAAGTTCTCTAACTTGTGGTGTGGCCAGAATCCGTTTTCTGCGTTCTTGATAACGAAAAATCGATTGATGGCAAAACGCCTGTCTTTCCGTCTGTGCACAACGCTAGCGCATAAACCGTTCAGCCAATTTTCTCCAAAATTTATCGTCCCCGATCAATATGGCTGATGTCGCGGCTATTTAAATGAAGCCCCTCGGACATTTTCACATATATGGCTCCAAATTTGTTTATTAAATTTTGTTGTTGGATAGTGAGAAGGACGTTTAAGATAATGGTGCAGATCTCATTTTCTTTAAATATCTGATTTTTTGAAAGTTACCAAAATTCAATTTTTTTCGGCGTCTTCCTACAACTATAATAATAAAGATAGGGATTTCTTCTTAAAAGATCTGTTCCTTAAAGACAGATCTTCAAATAAGTTCATGTTCAACAATTCCAAACTTTTTCTTTAAATTTACTCCACGTATTTAATAAATAAGAGATGGTAAAAATGGTGTTAGTCACATTTTCGAGTCTCGCTCGATTCTTTGAAAATCGCAAAAATATAAAATATTTCAAAACTACAAAATTAAAGATAGAGATTGTTGCCTCTCTCAAAGTCTGTTCTAAAAAATTCATCTCATTAAAAATGTCATGTATATTTGTTTGAAAAAACTAATAATTTTCGCAAAGTTTCTGCTTGAAATTAATATTCACTGGTGTCCCATCAACTACAGGCCACGAGAAAAATTCTCGGAGAACAGAAATGGATCCAAAGGATATGAAAAATAATTTATTTAATTTTAATTATAATTTACTATTGAAAATACCAATATTAATTCTATACTTTACTCTAGTCTATAATTTGTATTCTCAATGTATTTTTGATGATGTATTTTGTATGATGTATTTTTTCAAGCAATCCGCAAAGCTTAAAGCTTAATTTGCCCAACAATGCCGCAATCGATATTTAAGAATCTCACTGACGTTGAAGATGGTGTTATTTTATCCAGTCGAGCTTGTTTTCAAATAAGCCTTTTAAAAATGATTCGAAACCTATGTGATAATCCATATTTTTTGTCCTTGCTGCGAGGTAGAGAACATATATTTTTTCACTGAACGAAAGGTCACTTATTTACGCGTATTTAAGCATGTCACCAGCAATATATTCCATATTATAGATTTTCAAAATTTAAACGAGTGTATAGCAATATCGGGGAAGGCAACGGGAAACCACCCTGAATAATTCATCATCCCAAGAAAACCCGCTATGGATCACCTAACTGCCATATATGGTAGATAGGACCAAAAAAAGAAAAATAGCAATATAGTACAATGTCCATTATCCGTTTTTTATACAAATTAGGTTCGTTTTTTTGGTAAACATTTTGTGAGGTGAAAATTAAACAAGAGCATTCAAAACTAAAGGATTATTTTATATTTTTACATAATAAACTCGTTGCTGTTTCTTGGGTACAGAAAGTTAAAGGGTTTCTTTTACTATTTTTAATGCTTATTGTATTAGATAAGTTCGATCACTGACACTAGTTTATGAAACTTTTTGAAATAAAAACACTGAATCAAAGTATTATAAACTTTAAAATTTTGTTTCTTGCGCTTCGTTTCAGGCGGAGTCAATATTTAATAAGGCGGTAATAAATTAACTTAGTATTACAAATCGCAGAACATTAGTAACTAAATTAGTTTATTAGGAGTTAACTTGGTTATTTATCAATTTCGTATGACGAATTATAACTAACCCATAAACAAGTTGAAATCTGAATACAGGTAGAAATAAGCGCATTTACCAAGAATTGATATTATTCGCCAAGCATTTATGCCAAATGCAAAACTGCACATAGATTTTGCAATGCTGCCTTGGCTCGCCTGGCATTGCGTTGCTCGCTTCTGTATAATTCGATGCTAATAATGGAACAGTCAAATAACTGTTTATATATAGAGTTATATTATTATTTATGATATTATTTATAAATAGTAAAATATCCTGTTTGCGTCATTTGTCAAAGTAAGAAATAATTGCTACTCTTGACTGTCCAAATGAATGCAGATATGCATCACAAGCGCTTTTTTTTGAATTGGCTGAATTGGACGTTTTCATGTAATAGCTGAGGTGTTAGTAGCGCAGAAAATGCAATATTTCAATATTACATAGCTCTTTGTGTGTGAGAAAGTATGTGCTGTTGTAGCTCCAATTGTCTATTAAAGTGTTCCCTCGGTGAGCGTAAAGAAAACTTCAAAAGTGGCGAAGGCTCTATTTCCATTTAACTCTCTGAATATTGGAGAATTAAAAATGTTCAAAAATTTTCCTAAACTACAGTATTGAAGAGAGAGATATAAAAAATGGAATCCGTAGCTCAAAAGCATCTTAAAATAAAGTCATGTACAATTTTTGTAACACAAATAGTTCGTATACTTCTGCGTGAAATATCGGCAATTTGTAAACTATTTTTTGTCAAAAACGGCTCTTTTTTCCATTTATTTGTCGTTTGTAGCAAATAACGGGAAAACTAGGCGCTTGTCTCATTGGGGAAATCGCTTTTGTTTCGAAAATTGCAAAAAATTAACAATGCAAAAACACGTAGACAATATTAATAAGGAAAATCTTTGTAAAATTAAAAACACTTAAAAATAGTTAGGTCTTAAAAAATGTCATGTACAATGTTTTGAAGAAACCCGTGGTTTTCGCATAATTTCTGCTTTAAGTCCATGTTTAATTTATTGTCAAAAACGGTTCCATTTTTTTCTTTATTTTTTTCTGAGACAGACTAAAAGACGCGTAAAGAAATGGAAGGTATCACGTTTTTATTATAATTAATAGCATAATTTAGAAATAATGCGAGCAGGCACTATTTTTTAAACGTCGGGGAAGCTGAGTATAGCATATGGTAATAACGTTCTTGGCTTATTGATTCTAAGAAACTGAACTCTAATCTCGGTGCGGAGAAGAAATATTTGCTGATTGGAAACACTTTTAAATGTTGATGTAATTGTACTTATAATATTGCCTAGGCATTCCATAAGATTGTGCGAAAGCATGTGCTGTTGAAGTACTACTAGTTAAGATGCGTTTTTGATGTTCGATTATTTTGTGTTTGCTGGTGCATCAAATCTATGGCTGTTATTCCTGTAATCGTAGTTCTTGTTATATGCCCGGAGGTGTCGATGTTTCTGCGCGCTAGAACGTGAGATCCCGCGGCGACCTTCATGTCGGCTGCAGGGTTTCTCCTTCCAGGTATCTCCCGTATCCGGAACAACCTCTGCGATACCGTATGGTCTCCTGACACTCTTGAGTGTAGTAATGCAGTAAAGAGTGTGTGTAAGGCGAGAGGAAGCGACGACGTGGGGATGGGAGGATGGCATGTAGACTGTGATTTGTTTGTTAGGATACTGCTACAACATTTGACATTCGCCTGGTATTGATATGAGAGTACGCCTCCATCGGGTTTTGAACTCTACGGCCTCTGCAGTGGCTGCTGTCGTATCTCATCAGGTTTTTAGATATAAGAAAACAGATGTAGCGAGTTTTGAAAGGGATGGCTGAAATAATAATAATAATAATAATAATAATAATAATAATAATAATAATAATAACAATAATAATAATAATAATAATAGTATACCAATTGCAGTATAGTTATGAAAACTTTTAATAACCATCAGGAATACAAGAAATTTATTTCATGATGAAGCTTCATTAGTTATGTATTCATAGTGTAATTTTCTTTAACTTAATTAATACACTTCCCTACTTTGAGAGTAACAAGTATGGATTTCATGAAGTGCATATGTGCAAAAAAATTGAATACACTTCATACTTTGAGGCAGGTAGAGCGCGCAACTCTGTAAGACAACGCTCAAGAACTAAGAGCGTGTTTCGATCGAGAGGAAGGACGTGGGTAACGTTTCGGCAAACAAACTTGCAACCCTCTCACGGAGACCTGCAATCGCCTCTTGGAATTTCGATTTCGCGCCCATCCAAGAAGGGAATTCCGTAACTAAACGTCCCATTCACTTTTGTGTTCTATATAATTCGATACTCAGAATAGTAGATTTTGCAAGTTTATCAGGTGAATCTTTGGATATATTTTGTCAGCGTATTATAAAAACGATTAAAACCATGGACAAATACGTGAAAAATAATAAACACTACGGTGGTAAGAAACGGCAGGGGAAAAAAATTCTACCAACTGAAGGAAAAATTGCGAAGAAATCCAGTAGGTGTAAATGCGCTGCTCCAATCGTTAAGAATGCTTTGCAGTCAGCAGCAGACACTTTTGCACTTCACATCCAAACCCTGATTTCAACATTTTTCTATTATTTCTACCCACACTGTAAAGTGGCGAAGTCTGAAATGATTTTGTGAATTTATTGAAATTGACTTCAAAAGTGTCTTATAACATAAAACAGAGGTGGTTGAGCCTTCGGTATAACTATTTTCCGATTCGATAAGATTAATGGCAGTAACAATACTGGTTTTTTAACGAACGATACATTTGGAGTTATTTTAGGGATGTGCAAAGAAATATTTAGGTCGCGTAATGAAGTTTCACTGTGAGTCCGCTTGAACAATATTATTACATATCAGATAATTTGTTAGTTCCATCTAATTTACTATGTTCCTACCGTTTTGCGACGAGCAGGTTATTGATTGCATTAAATATGCACAGTCCCTTTTCAATATCTCAAACACACGACGTGGCATTCAGGGCTTACTTCAATATTATACGACAGGTTTGCATATTATTTATACATTTAGGTGCATGTTTGATTTGGAAAAGATACACTTTACTTTGTTTGCTTCCATATCAACTATAAAATTGGCATAACATGAAACCGGTTTTCAAATGCACCTGCAGTATTTTTCGATTCTCATTAACACTTTTTAAATATCGTCAGCGATATGTACACTGTAATCGAATAAGAGATTGGCCGATTTCACAATTGCACAACTGCAAGTGAATTTTTATACCGGATGCATACCACGTTTTACGTTTGTAAAGTCTGAAAAAGTTGTAGGTATAAAGGTCACGCTACAGAGTTTACATTTACAATACATTTTTTCTATTTGCACACTAAAACTACGCATTATGATTACATTATTATACAGAATTATGAAAATAACTTATTTTCATAAGAATTCTACTCTTGCTACATGTACGTTTCAAGTAATTCTATAACCTTCTAATAGATTAGCAATGAAGTACGCACTACAGGAGAAAAGATATTTCATCACCGCTAAGGAAGACTATTTGAGGTGAACCAAGAAGTAGGGACAGTACGTAAGTACTAAAACTAACTAGCTGCAGAAAATGGACTCTACCCGAAAAGTACGATTTCTTCACGAACTTTTCGGGTCGCAATTATTAGAAATGTAAGCGTATATCGACCGAGTGACTAATAATTACCAAGTGATTCATTTGGAGACGCACTGTAAGTACAATTAAGAGGGAGGCGCGACTACAGCCTATAACAAGGAGGTTGTCTGAAGGGCAGAGAGGACCTTGGCTGCTGCACCGCTGCGTTGCGCTGCCCTACGTCAGGCGCCGCCCGCCAGCTACTGCACACTGCGCGGTCCAGCACCCTCCGGCTTCCCCCCGCCCGCGCCCCGCCCCGGGCCCTCCGCCTTTTAACGGCGCACTTGAGCGGCGTTTTACGATTACCTCGGGCCTCCCCCGTCGATCGAAGCCCCGCAGCCCGGGCGGTCGCGACGCGCCCCGGCCAGCGGCGCGACTAGTCACGCGTGACGTACAAGTCGACGCCCAGCACCAGCGCCAGCACGCTGGCCGGGAAGCTCCAGAGCGGCAGGTAGAGGAAGAGCGCGTGCACGGCCGGCAGCAGCAGCGAGAAGGCGACGGCGGCGCTCAGCACCAGCGCCAGCGCCAGCGCCAGGCACACCGCGAACCACTCGCTCACGCCCACCACCGCGTACAGCGCGCCCGCCAGCCCCAGCGCCGGCAGCACGGCCGCCAGCCACACGCGCGACGGCGCCAGCAGCCACGCGCCCGCCGACGGCATGGGCCGCGCGCGGTCGCTCGCGGGCGTGGAGGGCCGTGCGGGCGTGCAGGCGTGCTCGCGGTGGGCGCCCGATGGACAGTGGCCGCCGGCGCCCTCGGCCCCACGGCCCCCGCCGCCGCCCGCGCTCGATATATCGAACACGGCCGCTCGCGGGTGGCGAGCAGGCCGCGAGCCAGCACGAGCAATCGTTCCACATCAGCAACTCGAAGAAACGTTTTGGAGAGAGAACATCATCACTGACAGGCTATGATAGTTTGCTGTAATTTGCGCGTTCACAAAACTTGTCACGCTCGTAAAATCGTGGCAACACATTATGGCCAATACGATGGACTGTTGGCAACAACACACCAGCGCAAGTCACTTACGCTGGATATAAAACAGTACAAAATAAAACTCAGCCATTTCTTAAAACACCTTATTTTTTGACACCTAAAAATTGTCTAAACCAAAGCCAATTCCGACGGCGGTGATGGTGTAACGGTTAGCGTATCGGAGTGTTATACCCAAGTTGGCGGGTTCAAACTCGAAGACCAGGGTTTTTAAGAGCAAAAAATACCTTCGTACGCCTTCCTCCGGAGGGGAAGTAAAGCCGGCTGTCCCATGTTAGTACATTTACTTGCATGTAAAAGATCCTAAAGCCTAAATGACGCCTCTGAGCTAAATTCAAATCGCCTGCTTCGTCGCCCAAGAAATACCTTTTTTCTCCGCTAGTGGGTGAGGGGAGCGTAGCGAAATTTGCGTGGTCAGACGGAAGAGCAGGCCTGATAGCCCGAATCTCGCCACGTAAAACAAGGCAAATTCAATTCAATTCCTACAAATCTCCACACTTTCATTTTGATAATCACCTCAATCCCGGCTACCTACATAGAACGGATCGCCGAGTTCCCAATGAAATGCTATTTGTGCTCTTGGCATCCGAGTGGCCTGGTCGCGGGGTGGGGTGGAGGCGCAGGTCCAGTAGGGTAGGGGGAAGGGGAGCGAGGACGCGGCGTGGCTTGGAGGTCGCAGGAGCACTTGTGTGGGTGGATAGCAGTCGTCCAGGCGAACGGCAGGGGATGCCAGAGGCGTGAGACGAGAGTTCAGGGCCTTGATGACACAAGTCAGAAGGTGCTGAGAAAATTGCTGTATTGCTGTGAAATAGAGTGAAGTCGAGATGCTAGAGAACACGTAACAATAGCAGCTCATTTTACTTTCTCGTCTTTACTTCGTAAGAAGAGAAAGTATTGTAATCCTCTGCCGGAAAAAAGAGAATTATGGACGAAAAAGTTCTATTGCCGAGCCCTGGTAACGGAAACGTGATTAATCTTGTTCCTACACGTAGTAAATTACTTCCTCCAACACGTGTAGTCATAATCCATGTTATGTAGGTCCTTGACATTGAAAAATCGACCGGCGGCCAAAGGTCTGTCTGTCCGTCTGTGTGTGGCCAAACTAGTGCCTAAACCTTTCGGCCCATTTTCTCCAAAAATGAAAATCTCGAATTGAATAAAATGAGCACGAGGCACTCGGAGTTTAAAACTGATATTTTGATTTTTCAGGGTACTTAACACGAATCCACATTAATATTTCAAAAATTTTCTCAAAAATGGCATCAAATTGTTTGATTAAATTTTGTCCTCTGGTAGCGTAAATGATGGTGTAGCTCTCATTTTCACATCCAGTCCTTGATTGTTCGAAAAATATAAAACTTCAATTTTTTTCGTCATCTTCCTACAAGTACAAAATTGAAGTTAGAGATTTTTTAATAAAAGCTGTTCTGTAAAGAGAGATCTTGAATTATTTTCTAAATACGTTGTAGCACTACTAGTTTAAATATAATAGAAGGTTCTGGCGATCAATAGTGACAGCCCCAGGTAGGGTGACGTGGACAAGAGCGTGGGGGAGGACCTAAATTATATTCACTTATATTACACTTTTTAATTACAGTTTTGTAATGAAATTATTTTTTGAAACATGTAAAATTTCTTTTAGTGTGAGAGAACCTTAGCCGCTGACTTAATCGCTCAGGGGGCAAATTTTTAGCGGAGCATGAGGAACGCACACAAGCAATGATGCACGATTTACGCACGAGCCTGATGTGCAGTTATGTCGTAAGAAAGCACATAGATTCCGTTCAGACGCAGGTCGAGCGATCGACACGTGGAGTGTGGGTGGGTGAGATGCGACCCACTGCTCATGAAATGTTGACGTGTCTGATCTATATTTCAGGTCAGAACCGAGAAAGAGAGGGAAGGAGAAAATGGTGATAGAAGCGAGTAGCCGCGAGATTCATGAAGCAGTATGGATTCAAAGAACCTAACGGCAGTGTAGGGAAAGGAGACGGGAACGTTAATACTAGGGAGTCCAGTGCTGATTATGCGGTTCCTTTACTATTATTACAACTCGTGGCTTCTGGCCAAGTTCATTATCATATTTATTGACTTGCAGATTGCCTTTCATGCAGTGTATTATTCGCAATTGTTATTTTGAGCTCCTTCTTTATATACGTACAATATGTGTCATACAAACGAATGTTAGTTCTTCAACATATGGAACACCACGAAGACAATTTCTCTGTGGAGAAGTGAAGAACACTGGCGAAGAAAGAAAACTTTATTTTATATTCGTATTCTTTACCCGATTAGTGTCCGAATTCAAGCAAGTATAAACTTAAGAATTTTAGCAAACATCTTAATAAAAAGCGATATTTAGTGCTCAGAATTTATGTTTTTAAAAAAATAATGCAAGATATTGTTGGTACCAAGTGAAACTCATTATCAAGGGTTGTCCATTATCAGAAGCGATATGTCGAAAGAATCCCTGAACTTTCAAAGCTAATGTACCATACATATGAATAAAACGGAACCCAGGAATTTCAGCTCTTCATATACACTAAGATGATTTTATTATAACCTTGAAAATCATCTATTATCACGGTAAGCGTCTTAAATTGCTGGCTTGAACAGCACAGGTTCTTACTGCTACACAAGAGCGGCGTGTGGTGCTGTTGTCAACTGCCAGGACTTGGATTCTCGAGAAACAACAGTTAACTTGACCATTCTGCGAGAGCACATAAAATAGTTACTATTTCCCCCCCCCAAACCTTTTCTATTTCTCATAACAAATTCAGAAGGAGGCAGGGTGCCAGCTTACTGGAATGCGAAAATTGAAAAAAAATGTAATTAAAAAATATTGAATTATTTTCTGCGTTCTTACGTACCTCAATAAAAGCAATTCACAGCCAAAAAAGAACAAAACCAATATTTTCACCTTTGAGTAATAAATACCATTTTTACCATTAGAAACAATTCTGTGCGCTTTGACTTCCCTTTGGTACATGGGAATGTTTCTCAAACGATGTTTACATATTAAATATCTTAGCGAATCGACACCTTGAGTTTAATATCAACCAGTGTATTATTTACAATATGAGTTTACTGCTCGGAATTGATGTACAGACTTCCAGATACCGCCAACATTTAAATCGTGCGTCTGGATTGTGATCGTTGCCACTTGTCGAATGACTTGCGCAATTCTTTCTATAATTTTAAATTTGCATGTTTTTTAAATTCATATTAAATTCAAATTAAATAATTCATGCAGTATTGTAAGCTTGTGCGTTTTAATTTTGTAGTTCATTTATGTCAAGCTATTTTACTTTAAAGAGTTCGTTCTTTGTGTTGTGCCATAGCACAAGTTTTTCTCTACTTCCTCTGAGTACCCGTGCGAGAATTCTCACATGTCAAACCTCACACTCATCCCTATTCTTCTATTTCCATTCCAAGAGGGAAAGTTGATAACGAAACGTATTCATTTGTTTAAAAAAATATGTAAAGACCACTAATACAATACCAAATAAAAATATAAAACAATTCAATTGGTGTGGAAAATAAATTTTAGAAAAGAAAAAAAAATTCAGTATTATCGAGAGATTTCTTGGAGCAATTCACAATACTCATTTAAAAGTATTTGAAGTAATTATTCGATATTCTTTGACAGTTAAATTTTCGCTTTTCTTGATAGTATTGTGATATTCATAAGCATTTTTGGTCTCGAGAAAGTTACGTGACAGAACACGCTGACTTGGAAGTTACAGAGAAGTACTGCTGATAAGAAAAGTAATTCTAGTTGTTGCTGCGAGAGCAAATCTTGAATTAATAGTTACGCAAATTAACCTCGTCAGCCTGCGCAAACCACAGTGTACATATAAAGCGTACAAGATAGAGAAATATAAGCCTTCTAAGCGTGACGTCACAAAGATGGCCATCATCACCAAGGGCTGAAATCTAGATGCAATTGGTAGTATCGATAAGTGCCGAACCAGTAAAAATTTTAATAAAAAATTTAAATCCAAGAATATCTCATCTTGTAGATTACGGTGAGTTTAGGAGTAATTTAACGATACAGCTGACTGCGTGTTGCGGGTTGCATTTGACATTAAAATTCAGATGTGTTTTTTTTTTAAGATATCCTTCATATTTTAAAAAAAGGAATTGCAATTCGTCACGTTTCTATGAAATTCTGTTTCTTGATAGACATCATTTATAAAGATTGGTTGCGTGTGAGAGCCACAAAAGGTATGTATACTACTGAAATAATATAGGAAATGATAGCGAAATCTAAAATTAGTAATATAGTGAAGTACTGAAGAGGGAATTTTCATTATTGAAGTGGGAACTTATCACATGCCATAAACTAATATACATTGGTGAAAAAAATATAAACACAAGATATACAAATTAGGAATACGACGTCAACTATATGAATTTTCTTCATTTCATGCAGTTGAGCGGAGTAAATATCAGTCAGGCATGTTTTTACATTTAAGCGTTAGAAGTTACACCAACTATCTGCTATTACTAGGGCTGTGCATTCTTCCAGATATTGCGCAAAAATATAACCTGTAATATAAAACAAATATTTCTAGTTCATATGAGCAGCTGGCATTTTGTGCGTGAACTTTCGTCATGTCGCTTCTGACAATTCCATTGCAAATCCAGAAAACCGTTTATTGAGATAAAGGAAGTTGAAGTTCATTCTGTTAATTCTAACCACTCAGTATATGTTGGACAGGAGATAAAATTCGTTTTCTTTCAACACACGCTTTAATGTGTAATATTACATTTGAGAAAATAATATAAGCTCCAAAGATAGATTTTTCCCGTTTACTTTCACACATCTGGCACTTCACATGTATAATTGATAATTTAGCACGCTCGAACTCCAGGAAGTCAGCGATTTTACTAATCAAAACAATAGATACAAGTGGTACTACAACAGAACCATTTAAAAAAATCGGAGTCTTTGCATACATATGAAAAGAAAATTTAAAGAAAAATGTTGAAAATGAGACCTGCGCCATTTTCTTAAGTGTTTTAACGCTTCCAGAGACAAAGTTTAATAAAACCATTTGAATCCATTTTTGAAAACAACATGTAAATTGTTTTCGAGACTGCCTGAAGTACTCCCAAAATCAAAATATCCGTTGTAAATTGCGAAGGACTCGAGCTCATTTTAATCATTTCGAGAATTTTTATTCTGGAAAAATAAACTGAACGGTTTAGGACCTAGCGTCCGAATTGCTTTTTCGGTATCAAGCATCCAAAAAACATGGATTCTGACTGCATAACGTATTAGAGGGAGTAATTTACTACATTGTAGGTGCAATGAATTAAAATCAGTAGACCGATTTTAATTCTAATTATATTTGATTAAGCACTGCCAATCCCTGGCGGATCATTCATGCCTTCGCAGCGCCCTCAATAATTTGCGTTCTAACTTTCTAAGGAGTTCGAAGTATCTCCTGAGATGGATCTTCGCATATTTCGGCCATTTATTTAAAATTTTGGAGAAAATCATGTATAGAAGTTCTCGTCTTTAACGGAAAATAGTTTCTTTCGAGGCAGAAAAGATGTGTTAGGAATGTCCTCAGCGCTTGCTGCGAGCTTTTGCTTTCAACTGTTTATTGTGCCAGGGAGGGGGAAGAAAGGTAATCGTTCAAGCAAAGTTGCGCGGGTAATACAGTGTCCAGCCAAAGTGATGTGTTCTTATAAATCATTTTTCATTTGTTCTGAATATAAAAATGTTCCCCATGAGTCCCCCCCCCCCGTGTGCTCCACTGAAGATGCTGTCTCGGAACGTCACTTCACAGAGAAAAGCCACAGAGCGCCAGGAAACCCTCTTCGCAGTGGCACCGGTGGCTGCTGAGAGTGCTAGCAATAGAAATTGCGTTGCTAGCACGATTTGTAAGTTTTTTGTTATTGTTATTTAAGGTCGAATCAACGTCTAGGTCATTAGCAACCACTATTGCTTGTAACGGTATGGTAACTGTCCTTCCAGTTCGGCGCCGCCCATCGAGAAGAAGCTGCTCCGGCTCGGCTCCGCCGGCGCGTGCCACGCGCTCGCTGCGCCCTCCGGCGGCCGTCTGAGAATTTAAACGTTCGCCGTACATTACAGGTAGTAGGAACAAGATGCATCCACTTTTTCATTACCGGGGTTCGAGTAACAATGCCCAAACAGGATGACAGTTCTTTGTATGTCAAATAATCTCAGAGTTCCGGCGCACGGTTACAATACCATCTCTTCTTATGGAGTAAGGCGATAGGAAGTAAGGTGAGAAAGTAAAAAAGTTTCTTAACGTTGAAAATAATTCAAATATATCAAAAATGTCTTGTCTCATCTATTTGACTATTGAAGAAACAATTATTTTACAAAAAAGAAGTAATATTACTTTAAAAAAATTGAAATAAATTATTGTTTAAACACTGAAATTAACGGAAAGCATTGTGAATTAATGGCTATCTTTTTCCTTATGCTACCATGTTGTTTAGCCAGCCAGACCTTGTTGCAGTGGGATGTTATAGTAAGTATTTAGAGAAGTATAATGGAAATATATTTTAATATGCGAATGGATTGAGGGCAACATACATTCTTGAGCGTATGAGAAAGACAAGGTTAACGCCTCATGTTCTCCATTTTCTTGCTGAAATGATAAAGGAAAGAGGAATTTGCCTCCCAATGAATGGTGGAATCTATCATGAGGTTAAATGATGAAGATAAATGAATTCAGAAAAAAAAGGGTCAGCTGTTTCGGTTTAGTTGGCCGATTCTTACGTTTTATAGAGCTCTTAATCGAAGAATAACAACTGATTTGACAACTTTGACTCAGGTTTTTGAACAAACGGATTACCACTGTTTAGAAAATCTCTTAATGCATACATTTTATTTACTAAAATATTAATTTACTTGCACAGTTGACGACAAAATTAACCCCTCACTCAATCGGATTGCTTGTGAAATCATCTTTTTTAAACTCGGAACTTCTTTTTGAGCTTTTTCTCTGGTAGATGGCTTCGGGAAGATCCATGTACAATATTCAGCAGTAGTCAGCGATTATTATAACATTCCATTTCCCTTAATAGCTTCTTTCCATTTCTTTTATATCTTGATGGAAATCCATTATTATCATAATTATCATCCATATTTACGGATAATATGATGCATCACACGTGAAATATGTTGGTAGACGAAGTCATCTGCGCCTCTATTACGTGGTAAAAGCTTTTACTGTTTTACGCGGGGCACACCACCGCAAGGCTTGCAGGTTGCAAATGAAAACAAAGGAGGATCGAAGCGCGCTTCCTTCCACGACTCGAGATCTTCCTTGGACGTTTCATTGATTGACTTCGTTTCCGGGCGCTTCAACTGGTACGATCAAAGAAAGGTGAACCCGAAAGTGTAGTGCATGTTGTGGCGTAATCGAAGAGCCCGAGCGGAAGATTTCTCCTTGCGGGAGGAGGGGCAGCTCACTTTTCCTCAGAATCGCGCCTGAGAGGTACAACATGTGATCTACCTAAAAAATTAGGGGCCTTTTCGAGAAAGTAATATTTGAGAGTGTCTTAAAACTGGTAATTTGAGCTCATTTTCGTAGAAAACGTTTGAGTTTTCAAAAAGCTTCATAAAAATAATTTTAAGCACTTGTTCTCACAAATGTAATAAAGTATAAACATGCACGCAATGTTAATATTTACCCTTCTGCCCACGGTAATTTTCTTTACTAACAAGTTTATCTGGGTAACCCGACCATTTTGAGAGCTTAGTTTGGATTAGAGGTTGTTTCTTTCTTTTTGTTTGTACATCCATTCACAATCGAAAGTGAACGTTTGAAAGTGAATTTATTTATTTTTCTAAAATATCTTTGAAAGATTGAGCAAGATCTTATTGCCGGATTGAGCGAGATTAGATTTGGCAATGCCAATATGAGAATGCAGCGCTTGAGGACAGATAAATCTGCAGCCATTGCTGATATATTTGATATGCTGAATTTCAATTTGCTCCCAACTTATTCGTCATTTGATTCACTACTTTCAGATGAGTAACTTTTTCCCTTCAGAGGTTAAACAAGATTTACTCCGTACATGCCATCAAAACCAACAAAGTACGGAATCAAGGACCCACAATTTCCTAAATCTGACTACGTATCGTGTTAGAGGGTGTAATTTACTACATAATAGTTTAATGTGGAGTCGCCAACGCTGTAATCTGTTTTAAAAGTATTTTCTTGTGTTGAAAATTTCTTTCGTACGTATAGTTCATTTATGCATGCCTGGAATTGTTCAAATATATTTATAAAGTATTTGTCATTGAACGTACCGTATGAATGACTATGAATCGTAGTAGCTGTTCATGTTACACTCCCGTTCAAAAATTCCCAACACACAAAGGCCTTGTGTTACCTTCACACGGGATTGTACTGGTAATATTGCAATTTCAAAATTATAATCGTAAAATTACTTGGAGGTATGGATGATGCGAATAGTTAGAATTTAGTACAGACACATTTTTGCACTTTTTCGCTAAAATGAACAAAAATGCACATAAAAGAATACTTGTAAGCTGATGGTCTGCGTTCTTCTCTAATCTCTATAAGATCATTCTCAACTAGTTGCGAAAATTTTGCCGCAAATTCTTCTACAACTACATTTGACACTTCTCCAAATCCACTTAACACTTTCACATTTTGTCCTCTAATTTTTGAAGAGATACACAAACTAATATGTCTAAATTTAGTCGAATTTGTGTTCACTTCTAATTCTGCAATTGCTCTATTAATCGTTTGTAGCCGAATCTATTTAAATATTAAAAGTTAACTAAAAGAAGAAACAAATAGATGACTGAAAGATGATTGAAAGAAGAAGTTTCGTATGTTTATGTGAATAAGGTGTTAGTTAGGTTTAATAAGAATAAGTCGTTAGTGACATTCATTTGAAAATGTATTTGCACACATAAGAACAATTGCGGAGAATCAAACGTAAGAACTTTCATTCATTCTCTAGCATTATTCACACTTTTGTTTTCACTATATTCACTTGAAGTTCTTCAAATTTAATAAGTTCCAAGGCAATACTGCTCGTAGATGTATGCAAATTCATTTTTTAAAACATTGCAATATGGATGAAAATTACAATAAAATCTGCCGAGCGATTCGCTTGGTAATTCACTTGTTCACTTAAAGATGGCAACTTAAGTATTGCGCTACTCGTGATAGAAAATTTTGTTATTGTGAAGGGATTATGACTTTGGTGTCTGTGATTTAATCAACGCCGTCTACATAGATCTATGTAAGTGGTGTTAATGTAGTTCCCGGAATTCACTTTAAGATCGCAGCGCCAAAACACGTTTTTGAAAATTTCTTTTAATCTTCCAGCCGGATCAAAAAAAAAAAAAAAAAAAAAAAAAACAGTTCCCCACCAGGAGGCAGAGATACGATACCTCTTATGATTCGATTGGTGGACGGGAAGTGGTCTATCCGTGAGTGACGGCGCAAACACACAGACACACGCAGTTACTAAAATACTTTATAGGAATTGGGAATTATCTACTTTTTCTGTATCAGGACTCCACAGTATGAGTTTTTGTGTCGAAAATTCACCGTTTTTTGCCGCAGAATTCTCTATACTATTCATTACACATATTACTCTGTATATACGTATGTACTATACGAGAAAGTGAAAATGTGTCTGCAGCGGAAAATGTTGGGCTTCATGTGTTTTGAACCTGTACGTTTTTCATATTTAAGGGTAAACATTTCAGTAGTAGATCTCACATTCTTTAAGACGTTCTTTCGTGATCAGGGAATACACACGTGATATGTATACTTTAAAATACTTCCAGCTGCGAAATTTTGTTCGTAATTAGTTTTTGTATATGGTAGATAACCTTATATTTAAGATCTTTCGGGATATAATTTCTTCAGTTGACTTCTAAATCCCATAACAACTCTTTGTACAAATCGTATATCGATTTTTTGCTTAACCTTTTTTATTTTGATATTCAACACATTCGTTTGTGGTCTTTTCTTATATCAGATGAAAGGCTATGCTCCGTATATATTTTATTGCTTGTGCTTTTTGGACAGTATTTTCTATTGATTATTAACACAGAATGTGATTAAATCTACAATTAGTTTTAGTCCTTTGTTCAGCTCGAAGGCGATTACCATTTTGCGGAAATCAATATATCGACCGTCTCTTGCGTCTTTATCTGTGCACCGACGCGGGGAGAGCTCCAGCGTAACGTTAGAGGAAGGCGCTCGCTTCAAGCGCTAAGCAGTTTGTTCTCGTCCAGCGGCCTATGCGACCTAAGATGCCACTAACAGGACCCCAGGAGAATCAAAACAAAAGCATACCTATTCGACCCAAGATGCCACTAACAGGACGCCATGAGAATAAAACAAAGTATACCTATGAGATCTAAGATGCCGCTAACAGGACCCCAGGGGAATCAAAACAAAAGCATACCTATGCGGCCTAAGATGCCACTAACAGGACGACAGGAGAATCAAAACGAGTTCAACCCTATTCGTCCTAAGATGCCACTAATAGTACGTTAGGAAAATCGAAACGAATGCAACTCTATACGACCTAAGTTACCACTAACAGCACGGTTACATCTCGTAAATGACACACAATATCGAAAACTTGGTCCTATTAAAACTTGTTGTTAAATTCTGCATTCAATGAAATCATACGCATATTCTTTGAATAAATCATTCCTCGGTAATGAAGACCAAAGGAATAATGAGTCTTTTGCTTCGGCAAAAGCGCTCAGCAGATTTGATAATCTTGATAGGCAGGTCTTCCGGGTAGCAATCGAACTTGTCAGGTCAGAACATCTGGTATCTGGCAAATGTCTGCAACTCACAACATTCGAGTCGAAACGATTTTACTTCACGCTTGTCTCACTTCGGATGCGGCATCTTTTTAGGTAATTAATGTGCAATATAATGAAATATTAATTGTACTTGTTAATTGAAATATTAATAATGAAATATTAATTGTAATATTTCGCCATTCTTCGTCACAATACGATGGAGAAGAAACACGCCATCGATAACAAAAGCTGCTCCTCCCTGGTTTACCTAATTCAATGATGTGAATGCCGGCCGCTAGAATTCTCCTCCAGACAGCGACTGTATTCGATCTAGCTATCCAGGTAGTGTCGGAAATTCTGCCAGCGAGAGACCCCAGAGACGAGACTCAAACTCTAGGAACGGCCAGACGCACTGCAGTGACATGAATTGATGCCCTGAGTCATCTTTGCCGGGCACCTTCGATGTACTTTTCAGAAGTAGCCCGCGTAAACGATTATGATCCTAAAGTTTCCAGAATCTCCCCACTACTGCCCTTGGGTATGCGGTCAGCCATGTTGCTGATCTCAACACTTCCCAAGCTGATGAGACGAATTGAAGTCGAAACAGTATAGCAAAAGATGACGTAGGCGTAAGCCAAAGATATGTTTGCTAGTGTTTGCCAAAGGGTATCTTATTTAAAACACCTTGACCAATGGGTACCAAATACCACTCAGAAATTTTGAGTTTTGGTAGGGTTGCCAAGGTCTTGGGATAAAAGATGGGATTCGACTTCAATTCGTCTCATCAGCTTGGGAAGCGTTGAGATCAGCAACATGGCTGACCGCATACCCAAGGCCAGTAGTGGGGAGATTCTGGAAACTTTAGGATCAAGCTTTGTACTCCACGAAGCACACGCCTTTGCCTTTTGGCTCATACCTTTTGGCTTTTGGCTGCAACATAAGGGATTATGAGTCGACGGTGTCTTATAAATTGTCGAACATCGTCAACTGCAGTTTTTCGTTCATGGAATGGAGGAGTCTTCTTAGCCCACATCGGAGCAATGATTCCATTTGAATTCGTCTCCGTTTTTGGTGGGAGCGCGTGGCGGCGTGTTCCCCTAGAGTCCCTAGACACAGAGAGTAGCGCAAACTGAACTGCCACTGCCATTTGAATCGGTCAAAAACAAAAACGTTCGATGTCCAGGATCTTCACATTTTGAAGACACAAGCATAAAGGTTCTAAGTTACGATCTTTTTTTCTTAACATTGTCAGTTGAAGGACACTCTACAGACGTCACAGAGTTCACGGACAACGAAGGTTTATACATAGAAAGTTGTATATAGAATATATTTTAAGAACACTGTTCTTAACCGGCGAGATCGATCCTTTTTGTTTTCTCCGATTCATTTAATATTCTTTCGCCCATTTCCTCCTAAGTAGTATTCAGGAGTTAAGGAAAAATTATAACGGTTGACATTATGAAGAGTTTCGAGTATAATATCATTAACTCTTGGTAGATTTCCGGTTCCCATCTCACCTCCAATTCCGTTCAGTTCAACTGGCTCTAAAGTGGTGGAATCGGCAGGGAAGGAAATGCCTGCATCTGCCCCCCCCCCAACGCCGCGCCGTGTGGACGGGCCGGAGGCCGATCGAAAGCGCGCATCGACCGTTTGCGGGCGGCGTTGGCGGCGGCGATTGATCGAGGGGGCGAGGGGCAGGGGTCCGTCGCGTGACGCGCCGCCGCCTTCGGCTGTTTGTTCGGAGCGCCAAATGTCACCCTCGCGCCGGGCAACGGTCACCGGCGAGCGACGCCCCCCAGCCCCTTGCACGCGCTCCTCCGCCCCCGCCCCCGCCCCCGCCGATGCCTCGGCAGACGCTCCGGCCGGGGGGTTGACCGCTGACTGCGGGGCTAGGTCGAGTTCATGTTGTCTAGACTATCCGGGGTGAGCCGTGTCACTGATATGGTGGCTAACGTTTCGGCCAGCGTATTGTGGCCTTCTTCAGAGCGTTCAGCAGTACGTTGGCCGAAACGTTAGCCACCATGTCACTGACGTGGCTCACCGCGGATAGCCTAGACAACACAAACTCCGGCCGCGGAAGCCTACGCAACCCTAGGCCGAGTTCAGCCGCTGTCTGGAGGAGAGTCCTAGCGGCCGGCAGAATTAATTTGTTGTTTTCGGTGGTCAATACCTGTAGAAAGCGAAAGTAATATTTTGACAAACGGGACACAGAAAACGCAAACATTTCTATGCTTTTCCTTGTCACATCCTCACCCCTTACACGTACACGCCCTTACATACATTACACATGTCGGAAGATCAATCAAAATCGAAATCGGAACAACTTGTACCGGCTTGTGCGTGGCCTCATTAGGGAAGAATCTGCTAGGGGAAATCCACACTCTCACAATCTGACGCGTAGGTCGACAACGCCAGGATGTCATCAGCCGCGGAGTAGGAACACAGCCACCTCCCACGATAATACATTCACGACACTTACGGAACTAAATACCATGACGGTTGACGTGCTCGGAAACATCAATGAATCAATCAACTGCACACGTAAATTTCGATTTTTGGGTACACCAGATTTAGTAAAATTCTGTTTTTAACTAATTTTGCTTCGAAATGGGCCAGTTTTCGCCCCCCAACTCGCATTATTGCGTAACGATGGTGTAATGGATAGGGTATCGGACTGTTGTACCTAAGTTGGCGGGTTCAAACCCGATCGAACATTTTTTAAGAGCGAAAAAATCCTTCGTACGCCTTCCTTCGGAGGGGAAGTACAGCCGGCTGTCCCCCTGTAGTGTGTTGTGTAGTATGTTGTGTAGTATGTTAGTAGATTTACTTGCATGTAAAAGATTCTCAAGCCTAAAAGTCGCCTGTTTCTCGCCCAAGAAATACCTGCTTTCTGTGTTAGCTGGTGAAAGAAGCGTAGCATGGTCAGACGGAAGAGCAGGCCTCATGGCCTGAGTCTCGCCAAATAAAATAAGGCTTCAATTCAATTCATTCCCGGGAAGCAGCGCGTACGCCAGCGCCTCAGGCGTTCGTCCCCGTGGAGCGGCCTTCCGTCGCCCGTCTTCATTCGCAATCGTCAATCGACTTTCCTTCTCGCCTATTAATCTTGACTTCCGAATAACCATCATGGTGTCAAAGGAAGACCAATTATGCAGAAGGCATTATTACGATGCATGTGTTTTAAAATGTATTTTCGGTGTCACATTATATAATTTCTTGGGGAATAAATTGTATTACCGTTATTTCTTATGGAAAATATTGCTTCAATTTTCATGCATTCTATTTTCGTCTGATATTAACTAGCAGATTAATCACGAAAACCGAAGTTCCACTCGATGTCGGAGCCATGTTACACACTTTTGCGCCCGGGGCAATGCTGAAACATAGCCCGTTCCGAAAAAATGTGAAAGTTGTTTGAAGAAAATATATTTTTTATTTCAACCGAATACAAAAATTGTGTTTAAGCTAGAAAACGTTTTTGGAAATACATGTTAAATAATAGTTTTAAATAAAAGTATTTAGTGATCGAATAATGTAATTTCCACGCTAATAATTTTTTGTGTTTGATTAATTCACCATAATTTGATTAACTTCATAGAGTTCTACTTTATTAGTAATGACTATAATTAAATACATAGGTTAAAAAATAATTGAACATTTTATGAAATATTAAATCGTACCACGACATACAAAATTGCGATAACGAATTTTTAAAATTTAACTTATTTTAGATCGTTATGCAACTGCATAACTGTTTTCTCGAGTTCTAATTTCTTTTTTAATTTGTTACTACTTTTTTACATCAGCCCCATCATCGGCCGCTTGCTTTACGGGGCCCCGGGCGATTGCTTGGTGTGCCTATGTCTAGCGTCGGCACTGTTTACACTGTAATTCAAAGTGGTCATGGAGAACAACGGAGCGGCAGCGATAGTGTCATGGTCATGGTTAGCGGACTGCTATACCCAAGCTGGCGGGTTCAAACCCGATCGACGCCGGGGATTTTTAAGGACGAAAAAATCCTTCGTACGTCTTCCTTCGGAGTGGAAGTAAAGCCGGCTGTTCCATGTTAGTAGATTCACTTGCATGTAAAAGATCCTCAAGCCTAAATGACGCCTCTGAGCTAAATCCAAATCGCCTGTTTCTCGCCCAAGCAATACCCCCTTTCTCCGCTAGTTGGTGAAAGGAGCGTAGCGAAATTTGTGTGGTCCAACAAAGGGCCCGCCAGGAAGAGCGGGCCTGATAGTCCAAGTCTCGCCACGTAAAATAAGGCCTTAATTCAATTCAAGAACTCGAGGAAGTGCTTGAATAACTGTGTCTACACAAGCCAGCGCCACGGAAAACTTCAAGTTATCTATTTGAAAATGTACCTTTCTAATAAGAAATTCTTTCAAATCGAATATATAGTTTGCTCTTTGACTACAGAATTCGAATTCTAAAGTAAAATATTTCCAATAAGAAGGGCTGGGCAAAACGCATTCTATTACCTATCGTTCTCGAGGGTTTGCATTCTAGCGACGTAGGGCGAGTGCGCTCTTTATGTGCCTTTGAATGTAGGAGCCTGTCAAGGATTGAATCTATACGTACCGCTCATTCTCGACAGTATGGTGAAACATGGGCCCTTTGCTGAATGTTTTGGTGAGTGTTCGTCTATGAGAAGGTCTATCAGCTCTGTTAGAAAATAAGAAAATAATTTAATACACAATTTTAAATTAATTTTAATTATACAAATAAAGAAAAATTACAAATATATGACATTACTTCTAAGATGGCGTAGTTTCAATGGCACAACTAAATTAAAAAAGGTTTGAACTGGCAGAGAGAGAGAGAGAGAGAGAGAGAGAGAGAGAGGGAGAGAGAGAGAGAGCGAGAGAGAGTGAAAGAGAGCGAGAGTGTGCGGGAGAGAGAGCGTGAGTGAGAGAGCGAGAGAGAGCTAGAGAGAGAGAGCGCGAGAGAAAGCATTAGAGAGAGATTATATTTCCAGATAGTTAAGGAGGTAATGAAATGAAATTTCCTTAAGGTAGGGTGCGTGAATGGATTCTCTGTGGTAGTCTATAATTCTTACTGTAACATTGTAGTCCTGTAACATTGATATTGTTTTATCAAAAAACACGTACATTTTTTACCTCTTTACTACTACTACTACTTCTACTACTATTAGTTCTCAATTGACGTTAAAACTGTTTATATGCTCTCCAATCATTTAATTTTCATAGTTGGGTTTAAAGAATGTAGTTTTGAAAAACATCGTTAGATAGCGCTGTTGGCACACAGGAATGTCCATCGCCGTCAACTTGCATAGCCAAGGCATTTTAAACGCGAAATATAATATTTCCATGGATGTACATGCTGTGCCTTTCATAAATTGTAATTCGATATTTTGTTAAATATAACCATAATATCATAATATTTTAGTAGAATATATTGAATGATTCATTAAAATCACTAATTCTCGTCATTATCATCCACAGCTTAGGATTGTTGTTAAAAATCTTAACTTTAATTAATGTGACTATTTTCCCTTTAAAATATTGATTATTTATAAATTATTGGAATTGTTTTACCAATAAATGTACGACGGACAATGATTAAAATTTTAATATATTTTGAGTAATTTATTCCTTTTTTTAAATGGAACTATATGTTTTTATAAGAGCTCTCCAACTTTCCTTTGCTTTGGGATGTTTAGTGAGTCGTATATTGATAGGAAGGACACAGCAGAAAAAAATTAAGGAATATATTGTAACAATAGATACGGTAATAGTAAAAAACAAATATTTTGTATTATTGAAATGAAAGATTCGGACCAAAACAACACACACATATTAACTGCATACAAGAACGATTTTAATATATCCTTCCTGAAACAAATTTGTAAACTTCGGAATTAATGAACCCTACCTCAACGGTATTTTCGTTCAGTTTGCCTTGGATCATAGATGTGCCGAAATGGTACCTTTGTTCTGGAAACAAAATGTAGCCTTGCCCCAACCACTCGTGTTATCTGTAGACTAGTACTGTTTCCGTCATGAATAAATAATAAAAGTAACAAGCGTAATTTTGTAATAATTGGAGCTGAGATTTTCAGATTCATAAGAGCATTATTTATGCATCTGGGACAAATAATTCTTTAACCTTCAGTTTCCCGTCTACTCTTCTGCTCTCGTAATGACAGCCAGTTTGAAAAGTATCATGTCCTTTTTATCCCCGTTTTGTGATGCACCACAATGGCGCTCTTCGTAGACGCGTCGTGTCCTTTGTGCCCCCCGCCTTTGTGCCGTGGGTGGGTGGCGGCGCCGCCGAGGCCGCGGGCGCAGAAAGCGCTCGTCAAGGTGGCCGCCAGACGCCCAGAGCGAAGGCCCTCCACGCCCCAAGGCTGCCGGGCTTGTCCTTCACTCCAAACAATCATTATTTGGACCTTATTTTGACAAATGGCATGAAATGATGGAAATCGACTCAATTTAAGTTGCAAATTTGGTTTATTTAGCGTTTTGGCGATTTGTTCCATTAAATACATATTTACATTGTTTACATCTTTAGGCATACTCTATTAACTATTTACGAAATTAATGTTCTACTTTAATGTATTTTATAATTTTGCTTTTAAATTCTTTAATTTTTTCGCAATATTTTATTTTCAACAGTAATTTTAAATTCAACGTTAAATGTTTCTTTAAATTTTAGTAATTGAAATCCTTTATCAAATAGTCAATTTTTTACCTAAATAGTTTTACTGAAATTATGTACTAATTTTGGACTTGCCTTGTTTCCCTAGTGTTCTCTTTTACTCTTTATGTGTGTGAGTATGTATTTTTTTACTAAATTTCTTGTTATCTGATGTTTAATTAATTTAAAAATAAAAATTAGCGTCTTACTCGTATATTGAATTCTCTCTTTTATTGAAGTAAAATTTCAGAGTGTCTAGCATGGAGTGTATCTATTGCATTGACTTATTACCCTCATGGCTATATTCAGTTGTCTGAAGTTTTTTAATTTCGGTTTTCGGGCTCCAATTATTATTGTTGCACAGTAATCAAAATGTGGCGGAATTATGGATTTATATATAAAAAATCTTATATAGCCATTTATACCCAGTTCTGTTTAAAATATGATTTATTCCAGTTTTCTATACTATGTACTCTATGTAATCTTAAAAATGTAATTTACAATCGATAATTCCAAAATATTTCATTTTATATTCCCGTTGTATTTACTTTAAGTCAGATGTGAATAATTTACTTTCTCTTACTTTTAGGTTTCTTCCACTATGTAAATTCATAAACAGTATTTTCTGCTGAATAACTGTACAGTGTTTCCTTCGGAATAACCGTACAATTAGAGACAATTCTGGCCAACGAAAAGAAAAATAATATTGATTTTAACAATTTTTAATTTATTAGTTGTGTTTTGTAATATATAATTTTAAATGTTCAAATACGCCTCCGACAAATATTGTTTCTCAGCTTCTGTATCAATGGGTCCCATTTCGATTAGATTTTTCGTCCAGTTTTCCTTATCCTTTAAGTAAATCCCGAGAGATGGTCCCTTTATTTGCTTCTGAGAATAAAATAAATGTAGATCATTAACAGTGTCCTTTTTCTTGAAATCTGTGGGGATAAGATATTCAAATAATCGTTCTTCATGTTCTCGCCGCATTAAGCCAATTCTAGCACGAAGGGCACGGGAAGGAATAATAGAAAAAATTTGTGACTTACTTACCATAGGAAATATTTTGTATTACATGGAAGCGAAAATGTTCTTTTGAATTCTTCTCAAAAACGCTCGTTGCTACCTGTGTTCATAATTCAATTTAATTTAGAATATAATGGAAATATTCTATTAGAAATATCTTTATCATAGAAATACTCTATCAATATTGAGTATTTCTTGTTTCCGGGCGGGTCAAGAGGTAAGGTCATTATGCCCGTAAGTGTAGTGCATGCTTTTTCGCTGTAGGGAGCGATGATCTTCTCAGCTAGATGGGTTTTACCCAACCAGTTATTACCCACTATCGGAGCACTTAGCTAGCCGGAACAGCCTCCAAGTTCCCGACTGTCTCTCCAAGTCTCCAGACATGTGTGGTATATACAGGTAAATGTATGTAAGAAGAAAGGACAGGGCAAGGAAGAAAAAGAAGAAGAAGAAGAAGAAGAAGAAGAAGAAGAAGAAGAAGAAGAAGAAGAAGAAGAAAGATGGCGCGCGGTACATGGCCCGTTTGCTAGGGTACTGTTCCAGCATTCGCTTGATATTGATCAGAGAATCTTGGGGAGCGAAATTTGCGAGTTACCATGGGAGCTACAAATGTTGCTTATCTAGCGCCATTTTAAATTTTATTATTAAAATTGTTTATTTAAAAAATATTTATCTTTGACGTATTTATAGTTTAAATATCGGGAAAAGATTCTGGAGCTCAAGAACACGAGCGCTGATGTTACTTCTCTCCCATACGTGACATATAATTTTTACTGTTCTTTGATTACATCGATTAAATCAAACCACTGGAAGCTACCCATCCGAGCCGATAGAATTCTTCCTCAGACATCGGCAGAACCTAGCTATCTACTCATCACTGTGTCATTACTAGACTCGAACCCCACGATCTCCCGGCCAGAGGAACTGCAGTAACATCAATAGATGTCCTGAGCCACTTCTGCCAATAATTTAGAATATGAGTTAGGGAAGAAATCTCAGAGTTCAAAATATCTCTCCCCCCCAGTACGTTTTTAACGTGTTTTGCCATGAAATAAATACGAGGGTTGGGATAGAAGACATGGCAACTATTTTTACGTAAAACATGTTACGGGAACACACAATTCTATTTGTCACAATTTTATATCTCGTGTGAAAGAAATGCAGTACTATTGTGTGCTCCCAACAACAGATGGCTTTTTGAGTGCCTCTAGCACCGAGTGCAATACGAAATCAGTTGCAAGATGAATGTAACCCGTTTCGTGCAATGCTCCCACATCAAGATGGCCGTGAGAAAATGCCTTCTATCAGGGAATTGGTGTGAGCTATTGGGAATAATGTCCTTCCTTGCCGGGCAGTCGCGAGATGGACTGGAGAGTTTGAGGGAGGACGCGTAGCAACCTGTGATCTGCGACGCACGTGATGACCTGTGAGTGTGCGGACCGATGTGGCACGTGCGGTAATAGAGCACGTGCTGGAGTGAAGCAGACGATGGTCGGCCGCTGGAGTTAGCGAAAGTGGCGTCGAGCCAGCACCATCCACAGGATAGGAAGGAAAGGGGTGAAACACGTGGTATTCAGACCCTCCCCCGACGCTTAGAGCGAGTTTTTTCTTGTTATTTAAAGTCGCATCAACTACTAGGTCATTAGTGACCACTATTGCTTGTAACAGTATGGTAACTATGAGGATGACACGATATGATGGTGATAGAGGGTGATAGAGGGTGAAAGGTCGAACACAGTATAACCATGCCCGAGGCGGGACTCGAACCCGCGACCCTTCGGTCCGGGCACTACTGCCTTAGCGATCTCGGCTATCCGGATCGGGCTGGAAGCTGGCTGTGAACGTTGCAGGGGACTATTTTGAGAGCATTTAGAATGGACTTTCTCGTTTGTTTCACTCACAGGAAAAAAGTTGCCATGACTGGCGCCCAACACTCAAGGCCGGATTTACCCACAAGCAAAGCAAGCAGTTGCTCTGGGGGGGGGACACGGGCTTCGGGAAAACATGCGTAACATAGTTTTGGGTCTGCGAAATAATTGATACTGAATAGTCTATTGTACTACAAAATTTGAATTTAAAATTTATTTACAAACTTGTTAATACATGCTAAAATAGTGTAATATTAAGTACATTTTATTTCATTATTTGTAACTGTATGAATAACACAAACCTGCAAGTGTTCCATGCTCAAATCGTCAGTGAACGGAGTCCCCGGAGAAAGATAGTTTAGGCGCGTAAACGAAAATAAAAAATATCATAAAATTAGCAAATAATGAAAATTTTGTTATATTTCATAAAATTATAATAGTGTTTTACAGGGGGAAACACAATTTGGTGTTTGGGAGCCCCGAAATTCTTAAATCTGGCCCTGCCAATCCTCGTACGTAAACAAGGGGAGGGGTGCGATCGCGTGCTGGAAGCCTCAAGAGGGGGGGACTTATTTGAAAAAGAATCATTATAAATACTCATTCACGCCGTCACAAGGATAATGAGAAATAGAAAATGATGCTAATATTTTTGGAAATGCTCTCAGACACTGCTTATGTCAAATAATAATGACGTTTTCTATAACATTCCTGAAGAGTTATTATCATAAGTCGTCAAAAAAACTGTTAAATTTCTGAGTGTCATACTCAGGGCCGGCAAAGTGCACAATCAACCCAAGCAGCTGCTTGCCGACACACTTTATGGGATGACATTTCAAGTATAAAAATTTGACGAAAAAAAATTATTCGTTTATAAAATTAAATACTTAAAAGAATAATGCACTAAATTCTTTAAAGGAATAATGTATTTAATATAATAAATTTCCTGTGTTTTGGTCTCGGATAAAAATAATGAAGGCGCAATGCAATATATTTGTTTATCTCTCCAGATGTTTTAATACCATGTCTCTTTTGCTTTAGTTGCTTAGTACGATAGGATTGTTTATTCCTCAGGAAAGTTCTTTAAATGTGTCAAAATTAAAATCCATTATACTAGTTCTGATGAATATGCGGGACATTGAAATGGACCGCGCGGCAAAATGAACTCTGTTATTAATACTTGTGAATCCTTATTCGGAACATTTCATTATGAATAATTTTAAAAGTATTCAAGCTAATTTTTTGGCTTCAGGTGCACCATGCTATCGATAATGACTTTTAATTTCTAGAAAATACCACAGCAGAAGTTATTCTTTAACCAATTTCAAAGACAAACTCCAAGAGTAGGTTGATTCTTGTGATCGGGATACAAAGTAAAGGAATGTAGATATTATTATTCACGAATCATTATAAAAATATAATACATTAGGATTTTGTTACAGTATTGAATATGTATATTCATAAAAATCTGTAGAGAGTTTAACACCATTTAAAACACATTTGACTGTAGGCCCTAATTTGGTTGAAATGATAACTTATACAATTTATTCATTAAGTCGTTTTTCGTTGGTAGTGATATTATAATGATTGCAAGACTTCTAAATTCTTTATTTACTGTAGATACTAGGGATTGGCTTTGTAATCGCGAAAATAATTATTACAATTATTAAAAATATTAAATAACGTAAATAAATCTATATAAATAAAAATTATTAATCAGCGGTAGGAAAAATGTCCGCCTATTATTTAATAAAAACATAACTATATAAATAAGAGCAGTTAATAATAGTTTTTCTTGGGGCGGCAAAATACATTGAGCCGGCCCTAGTCGTACTATTTGGAAAAACTACAATTTGAGAACATTGTTTTGATTTCTGGACTCTCTACCCCAGATCTAATACAATATTAAGTTTAATTACAAATATACTAGAGAACAACGAACCCTTTTAGTAAATATTCAGTATTGTACCCAAAGTGATGCAGTCAACTCATCGCTGGGAGATGTAGAACGATTCTTAAAAACCCTTCACTTCACACACATTCAAAAAATTCCTCACTGCACTCAAGAAAATTTGCTCTTATTGTGAAAATACATTTTTCATGTCAGATTAGTGCTTCCGGAAAAATTGAAAAAGAACGTTGGTGAAGCCAAAATTATCCAAATCACGTATTTTATAAATCTCGCAATGAAATTCAGACCATTGTCACCGACACAAGGACATACCTCCGAGTCTCTAAGAGAACAATTGGCGGGCGTGGGTGCGGCATCGTGCGCGGGCGTATAAGAGGCAGCCGCTGCCTCCTCTCAGCATCCACTCGCCTCCGCCATGGCCCTCTGGAAGCTGCTGAGCGCTGCTGCGGCGTGCTGGGCCGTGCTGGCCGCCGCCGCCCCCGCCGCGACCCCCGGCGCCGACTTCTACGCCGCCCTGCCGCCCTCCTGCGACAGGTGAGCCCCGCGATCTTCATCCCACGACCTCGCTCAGGGCCCCCCCTCGGGGAAACCTGGCACAATCAGGGAGTTTCACGGACGTGGACTGGATGGGGGAACTGGGGGATGCTGATGAGGTGTTGTTGACGTTATGGGAAAAAATATTAGATATCATGTTTATTGGATTTATTCAGATTAATTCAGAGAACCGGTTTTAGGCGACTTTGCCGTCATCATAAGTCTAAAAATAATCTTATTAAAATACAAAATAATAAAGAATATTAAAAAAATAGTGAACAAGAATATAATACAATTAATTCTGATATAATTAATTAGAGAAATATTACATATATACCCAAGGACAAAGCAACATTTTTTCTCACGTAACTCTTAATTACTAGCTTTTTCAGATCTTCAAATTTCTACAACTACTTGTGAAAACACTTCAAGAAAATGCTTTTCATTGAAATATTCACATACAGGGTCATATAGACAACCTCCAGAAAACATGCATCATAGTATATATCAAGTACATAATAGTATATATCAATCGTCTACCTCCTATTACATCCGATTGCGATGTATCATGATAAATAATGTAAAACATTGCCACTTTCTCGATTGATACTTTAAAATATGCATTTCTAATACAAACTTTTTGGGCTAAAACACCGCATACATTCGCCATTATTTCTGTCTTTTGCAATTTTTCTAATTTAGAGAATTCAACGAATATTAGGCCTTCACCATTTTTAAACATTTATTGCTCCATCTATGCAACAATTTTAACAAAACATTTGGAGCATATATTTTATAAATCTTAGTAAATTGCCTCCACGTCAAGGAGGAATTACGAGAAAACTATTCGTTTCAAAAAATGTTTTTAAAACGAATTGTTTTTGGATAAGATATCGTTAACGATATAACAGATATCATTAACCAAAAATATTGCATGTTTGCGTCGTATTTTTTGTTGTTGCAATTTACGAATACACGGAGAGTTGACCTAAAACGCAACCTGTGCTATTTTTATAATCATTAAATAGCAAATTAAAAGCTGTTCTTCATATAATAATTTTTTTAAAAACTGTCTATTTTCACGCAAAATTACCCTAAAACGATCATATTTTCGAAACATTTTAGGTGAACTTGTTTCAAAGTCTGTCTTCAAACAACATATTTTATTATGGACAAAATCTCTCTCATTATTCTTGTAGGAAGACGCTGAAAAAAGACGTTTTGATTTTAAAAAATTCAGAGGTTTCAACGAAATTGAGGCTTACAACGAAATTTTTAAAGAATTTTCCCCGCTGTCTGAGGGCAAACTTTAATAAAAGATTCCATCCATTTGTGAGAACATTTTAAAAATGTTGAGCCTTAATGTAAAGAACCTCCAAACGAAAATATCCATTTCAAACTAGCAGGTCCTCGAGATTGTTTAAGTCGATTGGGAAAAATCAGTTTTGGCGAAAATCGACTTTTCGGTATCAAGGACTCAGGAAAAGTGGATTTTGACTATATAAGGTGTGAAAAAAAGCTATTACCTACACACAGACACAATATTTATTCACATTTTCGTCAACACGGCCCACAACTTTTTTCGGTCGAAAAATATCTACGTGTCCACCGCACCATTACATGTAGTAAAGTAATAAATCGCAAGTAAAAACTAATAGTAGCATCCCGTCAAATAAATTCTCCTTAATTACGGTATAGTGGAGAAGGTCAAAATAGAGGACCATAGGTGACAGGAAAATGGAATGTGAATTTTGTTCCTAGCAAAGATTATTAGAAATTGAGGAAAACCAAGCGGTAGTTAATAGAAAAATTAACTTTAACAAATATGTCACCATATACAAATAATTAAAAATGTCAATAGTGACTACGAGGCGACAAAACATCGATTTCACGACGCCTCAATATGCGCCAGTGCCCAGTATACAAGAAAAAAATACCCCTATGTGTGAACAAACACATCGCTTTTCATGCTGTTGATACATTGTGAGCTGAATTCTTTCAGCCAAATCTACTGCCAGGGCGACCTCCTGCGCGTGATTCAGAACGCCCACCTCTACACCGACTCCAAGACGTTTATCGACAAGAAGCTCCTGCAGTCGCCCGAGGACACGTTGGCGGATTTCGACACTTTCATGCAGTACTACAACAACGCGCCCACCACCGCCCAGATCCAGTGCTTCGTCGACGCCCACTTCGCCGACGGCGACGAGCTGGAGGCCGTCGACCTGGAGGACTGGGTGGAGCAGCCCGCCCTGCTGGGCCGCATCGCCGACCCGCAGCTGCGCGACTGGGCCTCGCAGCTCAACGTCATCTGGAAGAGCCTCAGCCGCAAGGTCAACGACACCATCAAGGACAACAGCGACCGCTACTCCATCATCTACGTGCCCAACCACTTCGTGGTGCCCGGCGGCCGCTTCCGGGAGCTCTACTACTGGGACACGTACTGGGTGGTGCGCGGCCTCATCCTCAGCGACATGAGCACCACCATCAAGGGCATCCTGGAGAACTTCTTCTACCTGCTCGACAACTACGGCATCATCCCCAACGGCGCGCGCGTCTACTACCTGCAACGCACGCAGCCCCCGCTGCTCACGCCCATGGTCTACGAGTACTACCAGGCCACCAAGGACGCGGCCTTCGTGCGCGACCACATCGCGCTGCTGGAGCGCGAGCTGGATTTCTGGCTGAAGAACCGCACGCTGCAAGTGAACAAGGACGGCAAAACCTACACCCTCGCCCACTACTACGCCCCGTCCAAGGGCCCGCGCCCGGAGTCCTACAGGTAAGCACTCGTAGCTGTCGATGATGGTGCACGTTGAAAGGAGGTTAGTGGTGACTGCCCAAATTGGTTCGCAGGGAAGACTACACCAACGGTGAGATCTTCGCCGACGAGGACCGGAAGGAAGAGTTCTACGTCGACCTCAAGTCGGCCGCCGAGTCCGGATGGGATTTCTCCAGCCGCTGGTTCATCACTGACGGCACCGACGAAGGTATAAACGGCTATCATCTCTTCTTCTCGCCTTTACTCACAGATCGACGTGCCCTTTTCTCACAAACAAAATCTGTGCAGGCAATCTAACGGCCATCCACACCAAGTACATCGTCCCTGTGGACATCAACGCCTTCGTGTATTATCACGCTGACCTCTTGTCCCAGCTGCATAGCGAGTTGGGTGATGCTGATAAAGCCGTCTATTACAAGCAGATTGCGACTCAGCTCCAAGAAGCGATCACGGCGGTGCTGTGGAACGACGAATTGGGCTCCTGGTTTGACTACGATATTCTCAACAACAAGCAGCGCACGTACTTCTATCCTTCCAACATGGCTCCTCTGTGGACCAAGGCCTACGACCCGGTGCGTTTTACTGACGGTAGCCTTAGCTGAGTAGGTCGCCGCGGATCGGTTGCTAACTGTTTGTGATGTGCCGGCAGGCCAACACGGTGCAGATCGCGCAGAAGGCGACGGCGTACCTCAGGGGCCTGGACCTGCTGTCGTTCCCTGGCGGCATCCCGACATCGCTGAAGAACAGCGGGCAGCAGTGGGACCTGCCCAACGCGTGGCCCCCCCTCCAGCACATCGTCATCCGCGGCCTCCAGGACACGCAGGAGCCCAGCGCGCAGCAGCTGGCGTTCGAGCTGGCGCAGCACTGGGTCGCCTCCAACTTCAAGGCCTTCCAGGACTCGCACGAGATGTTCGAGAAGGTGAGTGCCGCCCCGGCTGCAGAGGCGAGACGCGGTGCGCCGCCAAGATGCGCCTGACTACGGGTCGCTTTGTCCTCCAGTACGACGCGGAGTTGTTCGGCCAGTACGGGGGAGGCGGAGAGTACACCGTGCAGTCGGGCTTTGGCTGGACCAATGGCGTCGCGCTGGATTTCATGAACATGTGGTCGGACCGACTTGTGGCTAATTCTACTTCCAGGTACGAGTAATACAATTTCGCTTAATTTTTTTCAAAGTTGGATGTGAATTCTCTTAACATGCCATGTTGCCTAATTACAGTTTAATTGTGTTTGATATCATTTTAAATTGTATTTAAGTGTCTATTTTAGAAATTTATACCAATATTTAATTTAAAAAAATAATTTAAATGTATTTTGTTACATGTGTTATTTTTTTTAAACACATTAATTTTTACAGTTCGTAATCAATACAGCGAATGAATTTTAATAATGTCTGGAATATATGCGAACAACGCCTGTCTAACTAATCTCTGATGGATGTTGAAGACACATTGGCTTGAACAAGTTAGAAATCTCCATTTGAGAATAAATATGTAATAGAGTTTTTCAATTTAAATATGGTCTATAGAACCATTTAATAATTTTCATTTTTACGAGACAAATGTACAAGATTTTGTATGGAAGTTTTCTTACAAAACGTGTTATTACAATTCACGTTATGTTATTAAAATATTATTAAGACCTTTTTTTGATTCTATATGTAGATTTGTCAATAAATAAGCATTGTGTGTATATTTATAGTTTTGTTAATTACGTGGAATTTTCTTCCTTTCAACTTTAAGCACCCTTTCAATACACTCCTGTCTCATATTGTTAATAAATTATTATTTTTTATATATTAATAAGTCAAGTGCTGCCAGGTACAGGTAAATATTCATGAACGTTCTGGTCTGATTATAAAAAGATGTATCTGAGTAGTAATATAAACACAATATGACTATATTCTCTTTTCGATTAATTGTTAAAGATCGTGTCTAATAGAGTGATGAGACGCTTATTATTATTGGCACTAGATTTCTTAACTCGTTCTCAGTTGAGGGTTTAAATTTCATTGAAATGTGTAATGAAACAACGGAAATGTATTGTGTTAAAATACGATTAGTTTTTCTTTAGAGAATTTTCTGTCAGACATGAAGCGCTCTGGCGTAAACAGTTGTTAACATTTCCTCCAAAATTGTAATACGAGGGCTAATTGGCAGCTAATTGGTAGGCGTTTAGCAGGGCGTGTGAGGTGTTGCGTTATCGTGCAAAAAGAATCACACCGGATCTCAATTCCCCGCCGCTTTTCTTTACTTGCCTGAAGCACCGGTTCAACGTTTGACAATAGGAATCCAAGTTTATTGTCGTTCCTTTCGGCCTAAATTCCACGTACATCACACCCTCCATGTCAAGGAACTACGACTATGTGCAACCACGCCTTCCATGAAAGAACGTGCTGCCATGACCATTCCTACTGAAGGTTGGACCTTGGCCTTTTTTTGTGGTGGTGATGTGATGTGCATCCTTTTCATCGATGTTCTCTGTTTCGGGGATGAATTGGTGGACCAAAGTTTCTTCCCCCGTGATTATTCGCCGCAGAAACTCGATGCCCTTCACAGAAAACATGCAAGTGACGATTCGAAACGTTGCCCTTTGGGAACATAGGCGAGCAGTCGTGGGACCCACTCTTGACGTGCTCGTAGGTTTTCAAAATCCAAGGTGAACAACCATACGAAACATTCAGCGTACTGGCAATTTACTGCAATATTATGCACCGATTCTGTTAAATGATCTCTCCAGGAGATGTGGCTCAGGGCATCAATAGAGATGGAGCATCAGGGCATCAGGAGATGTCACTGCAGTGCCTTTGACCAGGAGGTCCTAAGTTCGAGTCTCGGCGGTGACAGTCTTCTTTGTTTTGACACCAGATGCCTAGCTGGGTCGTCTTCTGTTGCTCTCTGGAGGAGAACATTCTAGCATCCAGCTAGTCTGATCGATAGTTTGCTGTAGTTTCTCCGATCAATACCAGATGAATGCCGGAGACGTGGGCCACAGCCTGCGTGCGATATTTCCTTCCCATTCCTTATCCTATCGTACCCTTTACTTACACACACACACTTACATTCACTACACCTGACGGGAGAACGGTCGGGAGCTCATATTGTGTCTCGGATGGCGCCGTTTCCTGCTGATGGGAAATACCTGGTTATAGGAAACACCCGCTAGATCGGCGCCTGACACGCACTGCACTTACGGGACAAATGACCTTAGAAGTTGACGCTCCCGGGAACCACTATTCATTCAATCAATCTAATGATTCCATCCAAGCGGTCAACATAACAGCGTTGGACGTTTCGGGCCTGCCTTCGTGATATTCGTCCATGAGAACCGTGCGTCCGGCGTCCAACTGCTTCCACCACTTTCCAACACCCGGGCGAGAAATTGCACTCCCACTCTTGCAAATACAATGTTTAGAGAACGTGCTCAAAAAGGCCCCCCGCAACATAACAAGGCACGCGTCGCAATGTTCATTACTCAAGTCCAAAGTTTTGGCAGACGTACACACGTACAACAACGCTGGCATTGCCGTGACATTTCCCCAATAGCAAGTAATATTACAAAACTCGCAAGTACATATCACAATAAACCTCTCCATTTCCGCTACTTCACACGGTTCACACGCTTGAAACTGATGCTTCCAGCGCAACATTGACACTGACAGCGTCAAGGCACGATCTAAAAGTGTTTCGTTATCGCGATAACAACGGTAGCCCGTTTAGTTTACGAAAGTTTACGAACTTTCGTAATTGCATACCCCCGAAAGTTTACGTTTTTTGGGGGTATGCAATTAAATCGTGTTTTCGACGTTGTTATAAAGATGTCGCTGGCAATAAAATCAACATTGGCCCTTCTTAATATGATGCATACGAAGGTTCCTACTGTGTGCGGGGTTTAAGGAATATCTTGTATACAACGTAAGTAGTATGTGAGAAAGAAATTATGCATTAAATAATTTCAAAAAGGTAAATATTATCATGATTCATAATGTTAATATTGTGGTTTTCAAAAAAATCTTCGTATTGTATGTAAATATGGCTTAAAAAAGGTAATTCCTTAGTATTTGTTCACGTTCAAATAATATATTTCAAACAATTCTTATAAGAACTCTCCTGAACGTCTCATAACTCCACCTTCATTTGCACATTATGCTCTACAATTTTGGTGTAATCACTTTTCAGGACTTCAAACCTTTAATCTGAATTATTAAAAATACTCTTGTACCTTCAGTCTTATTTTGAATGCCCAGTCTTAGATTATATTTACTCAAACACATTTTTCGCATTTATAGTACCCCACCTATAAAACACAATTTAACTCATATGTTCGCCTAATAAAACGGGAAATAAATCATTCAACAGCAATATTCCAATATGTAATCAGTTCAATTGTGAATTACACAATCCAACTTGTAGATTAATTTTCAGAGTAAATCATTAAATAATTTCTATCATGTCCTGTAGAAAATTAATAATACACGGAATTCTTATCAAAACCTCGAAATTTAAAGCAATTATTAATAAAATTTAACTTGTTCTAAGATTTTAGCCATACTGTTCTTTTTGCTCAGAATACTACTTTAAAAATGCAAGTTTTGTATTAAAAATAATTTTCTAACCATTCGAAGTTGTCCAATAAGAACAGAATAAGTCCAGACGTTTTTTTATTTATTTCAATGTGTTACATTTACAATAAATCCGAACCCAATATGAACTTCATGTACTTTAGTGAAAAAAAATCTTTCTCAGTGAAAATACGATACAAAAATATGATTTACAAGTTAGTCAGTATTCTTTTCTCATCCGAATTGCTGAATATTGAAAGAATATTTTAAATACTCAAAGTAAATTTAACGAGTCTGCTGTAATAACTGTTTGAGTCCATGTTCAACAAGGAAACGATAAGAATACATTGCGTGAACTCTACTTTCCCCCACCCCACGTTCAAACGTAAACGATACTCTATCGCATTAGTAAACTCATAAAATGTATGACTGATCTTTCCTCGTTACTACACATTACGTAACAGCTCGTGGAGCCCTTGCGTGCGGCGAAGGTCGGGCAAGGGGCCAATGGGGCGCCGAGGCGAGCCGTGCCGCGCCGCGCCGCGCCGCGGGGCTGAACCTGACCCCGGCGCGGGGGCGGCAGCCCGTCCGTGAGAGCGTGCGTGCAGCGATGGGCATCTGGGCAACGGGCTCGACTCTGCCTCGCGCCCGCTGCCCACCGCCTCACCTGGCCGCAACGCGCCTCCACGCGGCCAAAACACGCCCAGAATAAACTCTGGATGGACTACCCACCCAAGAACAGAAACATCTAGTATTTTATGATCATAAATCGAAAGTTTTTCAAAATCGAAAATTATCATTGTAATATCTAACTTCTTTGTGGTTTAGTTTATTATAAAATTACTGAAAAATAATATCTAGTTTTGCGAACAAATTACTAAACGAATTTCCTCCAGTAGTTGTTTTTGTGTTGTTTTACTGTTTACTGACACAGCTCACAAAAGAGTTTATGTCCATTTGATTTCGTTCATTAGACTAAATATTATTAATTATGATAAGTGTAAGTTTCATTGTGATTAACAAATCTCTTTACTAAAAATTCAATGCATTTATTTATGATTCATTCACTTATTTATGTCAATCTACAACGTATATATCGGTAAGTATATGCGGTAAGTATATAGAAAGAACAGTAAGCAACATGATAAGGTGCATTTAAAGACAAAGAGTTCATGAAACTAATGAGACAACTTACCCATTCAGGATCATTGGAAAATTAATTCAGAAAAATTTGGTACCATAGTTTTGTTGTTTTACGTTAAAATAGGGGTCAGTTTGAGCTCAGTATTGAACCCTATTTTAACTCGTGCGCAGTACATCTCCGCGCATTACGCCCTGGGGAAGATCGCAGAATGGCGAACGAAACGTCGGCACCTTCGTCATGGACGCGGTGTCACCCGGACAGCCAAGTTAATAATGACTACGGCCGCGGAATCCTACGCTCTCACGATTATTTTTTACCCAGACTCATCAATATCTGAGAGTCCTGTTGAATGCGTATGTTGTACAACCCGGTATGTTACGTGGGGCATTAGCAAGAAAAACAAAGATTCTTGTGACTATCATTGCTTCGGTCGAGACAACTGAGTGGTTCGGAAGCCAATAATTGGCTCATTGATTCCAAAAGTTCAAATCACTTCGACTTCGTCTTCGTTCACACATCGTCTTCAGGGCCGCTTGCAGAATCCGTCGCATGTAATATATTGTTAGTGTGTGTGCTTAAGATGAGGTTCGACTTGTGCCAAAATTGCAGCATTTTTTAAATTAAATGTAAATATGACAGTAGAAATTTTAAAAATTAAATTAAATTACAATAATCGAACTGTATAATTATTAATTTTAATTGATGTATAAATTGAGTAGCCTAAATATAATATATTTCAATGGGCCAATTAATACAAAATAATCTATTTTCGTGCTAATTGCGATGAAACCCTAGTAACTAACTCACGATTAAATAAAATAAATTAAAATACTTAATCACAATGTTACCAGAGGCGACATCTTTTTTGCGCCCAGGAAAATGTCCGACAACCGGTATATAAAGATCCTAGCAAGGAATGACAGCCTTCCCTACAAATGTGAGTTGCTTACGGTCAAACTGTTCGCTGCAGCAATGGTTGTCCATGGCGTTAGAGAAGACAGCGCGGCCAATCTTGGCTAAATTCTTTATTTTTACTTTCTCGTCCTTATGAAGGTACTTTGTAGGAAGAGAAAGTTGTGTAATCGTGCGCTGAAAAACGGCGAATTTGTTTCAGTAACTTTCAGCCGTTCATATTTTCCCAGCACATATGAATAATGAATCTCTTTTAATAGAAAAAAAGGACAGATTTTTACCTGAACCTGTTGAAAGGTCGAAAGACCTTTCAGAGGCACAAAGTCACAAGAACAGTATGCAGTATTTTCTCATAGCTTATTAAGAACAATTTGCAACAATTTTGTTTACTAAAATACAAATTACAGACTGGTCATTAAAAATATGAATTAATAATTATTGTTAGATGTCATGAACTACGAAAATCTTATAATTGTATATGGCCATTTGTTGGGCGTCAACTTGGTATACGAGTCAAATTGTCCGCGATAGCAATTGTTCGGGGTGTTCGCGACCTCGGTCGCAACTGTTCGTTAATCCCCCTTTCAAAATCAAAAATTTCAACAATTCGCATTAGCCCCACACACGTCCGACTCAAAACTTGGGCAGTACACTTAACCTTCATCTTCCATTTTCCAGTGGGGTACCCATGAAGTTTGGTAAAGTTTTGTATTGTATAAAGTTCTCGTACAAGATTCCATAGATTAGCTACGTTGACCCATCAATCACCTTTTCCGGCTCATTCAACATTTGGCGCTTTCATAAAATTGTCGCGCAAAAATTTTAAGATATTGGGTGCATTATATACTAAAAATCTTGTGGTCTTCCACAAAAAGGAATGAAGGTCTGCCTTTCCTCCCATCCTCTAACGTGAAAGTACATCAAAGTTTTGCCTTCGGCATTAGCCTCTCGTCCTCTTCCCTAGTGGTTGAGTGAGGGTTGCTTCTGTATCTCCGTTATTCATTATGCCTTCCCTTTAACCAGTGTGGCTGGCACGAACGAGGTGAAGATTTATATGTTGACTTGGCCACACACAGTGGCTTCGACAATGAAAACATTCTGCTGTAGTTTCACTATCGCTTCTTTGATAATTTTAGCAAGAACATTGGAGGACGTGGAATGGTTTGAAAAAACAACGGAAACTAATTTATGGTTCCTATTGCCTGAAGATGTCCTTAATCGATAAAACTAGAACATGATCTGCAACATTGTCTGTGTATACCTGTGAGCCATGATCAAATTTAATCAGGCTCTCCTTATCATTGTAAATAAGACTTGTTTGAGAGGCATCTCGTGGAACGTCAAGGTACAACATTCGACTTGATCATTTTGCATCATCTCAAGGACATTATCATCAAGTATCCCTAGGAATACGTTCAAGGACGCACAATAATTTTCGCACAGAAGGCAGTGTCTAAATTTTTTTTAAAAATGTGGAAGTTCATTTTTAAAAAGCTCAAACATGCCATTACATTCTTTGCCTGCTTAGGTGGGTCAGGGCATCAATTGATGTCACTGCAGGGCCCGTGGCCGGGAGGTCTCGAGTCCCGATGGGGGCCGATTTTTGACACTAGCGACATAGCTAGATCGAATTCAATAGGTGTCTAAAAGAAATTTCTAGCGGCCGGCTGTTCTGATCGGTAAAATTCCATGGTTTCTCAGATAAACAGGCGAATTTTGGAGGAGCACCCTAACAAACGGGCCACGAAACTCGCGCGATCTTTCCTTCCACGTCCTTTCCTTATCCTCACCCGTATTTACACACACACACACACACGCATACACAAACACACTTGTATCAGGGTTGCCCAACTCTCTGCCCGTGGGCCGTATCCTACCCGCAATGCCATTTATTGTGGCCCGGGAGAGATTATTAGTCAACAGTGGAAGTCTGTTTCATCGATGTCCGGGGAGAACATGCTGTGTCTAGCGCACGCGCTCCGCTAGGATCAACACCTTACTCCTTCATGTAAAAAATTTGTTTAAGTTTAAAATTATGAATTTTTTTCTGGTAAATTCAGGAATCCAAAATCATCCCACTGATCTGCGATATGCACTATGCACGATTCACTGCGATATGCATGGTCAGGCACGCGTGGTTTCATTCTCTCCCCCCCCTCGGTATCACAAACTGCTGATAAGAACAGTACGGGGACACGTATGGATCGACCGAGCAATGAAAATGTGGCCCGCGACCATTTTAAAGGTTTTAGTTGATGCCCTTGAGGCCTTGCAAGTTGGACGCACGTGACTTATAAGCACAAAACTAGCACACAACGTCGGACGACCAGTCGGGAGCTTAGAGTTGGTTCCGGGAACCGGATCTCGCTGCCCAGATCACCGCCATCTTGCGCGTTGAATCCACGCCCTCCACTTCCGGGTGTAACGGCCGTGGCAGTTGACGCTCCCTCTAATGAATCCATCTTCTGCGGGCAAGTGGGGCGTACGTGCAATTGGATGGTGCGAGTGGGTCAAGGGATGCTTTCGGGAGCGAAGCCGCTGGCGGGGGGGGGGGGGGGCGCTTCTCCGGCGCCTTCGCCATCACGCAGCGCCGGCGCTCGTAATTGGGCGGCGGATGGGCGCGGCTCACGCCAGCGCCTCCCCCCCCCCCCGCGCCCATCGACACTTGTTCTTCCAGGGCACTGCGCTCTCTCTCCTTTCAGCACTTTCTCACTCAACTAGTGGTGCTACAAAAGCAGTTACTTTCTCGACTTATTCCTAAATTTATAATTTTCAAAAATTTCGAGAGTTTATCTAAAATTAGATCTGTGCTATTCTTTTAAGCTTCCTCTCTTCTATTCGTGAAAAATGTACATGACCTTTTTTTAAGAGGTGATTTTTTGGATCAGACTTTGTCTACGGCGAAATTATATATCATCAATTTTGAAGTTTTTAAATATTAACAGTTTGCAGTTTTTGAAAATACCGAGAGTTGGTCGAAAGTGGGACTAAGGGCATATTTTTTACCATTCCTTGATACATACGAGGAGAAAATTTAAAGAAAAAATTTCTGCTACACTAGAGAAAAAAAATCTTTAAAATATTTACTAGTGGAGATACAGGATTTCTCGTACTAGTTAGTTTTAAATTTCTTTAGTCTGGGTTAGTTTAAACTTTCTCGCTACCGCTTAAGCAGTAGAGAGAAAGTTATATAATGTTTCGGGAAAAAGCTGTAAATTTTAGGCACAAAAACTCTTATTGTCGGGCCCTGGTAACGAAAAAAAGGAATAAATCCAGTTCCTAAATTAAGAAAAAAATCATTTAATACGTGATGAAGCCATAATCCATGTTTAGTGGGTCCTTAATGCCGGAAAATCGATTGACGTCTAAAATCTGTCCGGTGTATATAAACAACACTAGCTCCTCAACCATGAGTAGGATTTCTTCCAAATTGAAACAAACCCCTGTCCATCTGGTCTGAGTCTAAGCTTTGCAATTTTGAAAAACGTTCATTAATTTTTGAGGGTACTTTACATAAAGCCCTTCAAAATTGTCTGGAAAATGGCTTCAATTTTTTTCTTTAAATTTCTTGAAGGAATATAGTAAAGACGAAGAAAAATCATAAAGACGGCATATCGCTCATCAAATAGGTTTTCCTGTGCCTTCTCCATCATATATATTTGAAAACAAATCATCATTAGACTCTGAAATAAACTCTGAAGACAATTGCAATGATTCAAATCCAGTTCAAGAAGAGGACGTCAAGCAGTCTCTAAACTGTTCACACAAAATAAATTTAACGATTTGCTAAGGGACTTAGGTCTTAAATCTTCGGCTCAAATCCTGAAATCGAGAATAAAAGAAAAAAACGGTCTTAGCTCCAGGAACATCATTTGCATGGTATAGACACCGTAAAGAGCAATTTGTCCCATAGTTCTCTCAAGGAGAGAATTTTACACACTGCCAAGGTATTCTTGCTTTCGTGAATACTTTGGGAGCTGAAAAATACATTACAAGTGATTGGCGGCTTTTTATAGACCCCTCAAAAGTGAGTATGAAAGCTGTTCTCTTATGTAATGAGAACAAATATTCGTCAGTTCCAATTGCCCATTCAGATCTTCTCAAGGAAACATACGATAACATGAAATTAGTTCTAGAAAAAGTGAAATATGAAGAGCAGAAGTGACAGGTGGGCGGAGATCTAAAAGTTAACGGCATGATTCTTGGTCAACAATCCATGTACATGAAGATGCCATGTTTCTTATGTGAATGGCATAGCAGAGCACGATATGACCACTGGGCTAAATAAGATTGGAAATTGAGAGAGAATCTTGTTTCAGGAACCAAAAATATACTGCATGTCAGTCTTGTGAACCCGCAAAAAGGTTTTCCTTCCTCCTTTACACATAAAATTGAGTCTTATGAAGCAATTTGTTAAGTTTTTAAACAAGGATTGTAACTGTTACAAATATATGCAAGACATTTTGAGGAACAACTGATGTGAAGGAAAAAGAGAGAATATTTGTTAGACCAGAGATAAAGTTGGAAAAAATTATATTTGAAGACACAATGTCACAGACCGAAAAAAAGCATGGACGGCTTTCATGGAAGTCATTAAATACTTTCTAGGAAATCACAAGGATCCAAGGTATAAAAATATTGTAAAATAATATGCCTGAAAAGTTTAGACAGCAAGGGTGTAATATGAATGTTAAGATACACTTCCTAGACTCTCACTTAGGTTTTTTCCAGAAAATCTTGGTTAAGTCAGTGAGATGCAGCGTGAAAGAATTCACCAATACATCAAAGAGATGGAAGTATCAGGGAAGGTGGAATGTATGTTTGCAGACTATTGCTGGTCATGATGAAAAAAACTTTTTCACACAAAGAAAACTAAAAAGCGTTCTTTTGAAGAAATGAATCACAAAATGTTATTAATGTTTAAATAAATAAGATTAAATTATCACTGTGCTCAAACAGTGTTTGTATTAAATATTTTTGTTGATTTATTGCTTTGAAAAAATAAATGTATTTGAGTGCTATATTTTTATTATTTCTTGCATCATATTTTTTTATTTGAAATGCTATATTTTTATTATTTCTTGCATTGTATAACACTGACACATGATGGAGCACAACGGATTTGAAATTTATATTTACATAGCATGGTCACGTTGAAGTTATTTACCTATAAATAAAATCCCAACCAAAGAGTTAAAATTTGCAGACCAGTGTAATTGAAAACGTTTAAATTTTAGAGACTCCAAATGTAGACTCATTTGGTGCTGCTGCGTCGTCGGTCTTCCTCTGTCGGCCATTGTTGTATACACAAGTCCCCTGGCAGCGGTATCATGAATCACGCGTTATTTCGTAACTCATTTGTTTCTCCAAGCTCTACTGCTACTGCCGTTGAGATGCTCAACGCGATATCTAGGTTGACTCATAAATTATGTAAGAAGCAAATGATGACACATTTCGTGCGCCATTCTGTACACAGCTAGGTTAAAACGCTTTCGCAATAAATAGTGACGTGAGAACACTTGAACCTTATAAAACAATGCTAGCTCTAGAACAGCCCGTATGCTTTTCCCGGATAAGTCGCGCAGGACGGAGCAAGAGGGCTGATTACGGCGGCGGCGGCTGGGCGGGCGGCGAGGGAGGCGTGAGGCGAGGCGGGAGCGACAGGCGCTTGAAGAAGGGCTTCTATTTCCAGCCAAATCCAAGGCTGTGCCTTCCAGAAAGGGGTTGCTGACATCCGAAGGATCGTATATAGCTGGCACGATACAGCCTTCGGCCGTTGTGTAACCCGCTGCTATAAATGCGGACGGTTCACAAGTATCAGGGCGATCGGGTCCTATACACTTCTTCCATCAAATCTGAACACCCAACACAAGAATCATTCCCTGATGAAAAGGAGGAGAAACATATTGAAGTTAGTGATTTTCCCATAATGTGAGGAAACTTTTTCTCAATTTTGTTTTGGATTTCAAAACTTTCAACAGGTTGCCAAAATATCTACAAAAAACATAATTATTACAATTTATATTTCTTCCTTACGTAAACATGCATTTGAAAATGTAGGAATACATGTGACATTTCATATATTAGAACATTTGACATCGGAGCTTCATTTGAGCATATCAGAACGTGTGTAGTAATTTATTTTCTCTTCGGGTTAATATTTTGTTTCGATGGGTTGAAACTTCTAAAGAGCTTAAAATTATTGTTAAAAAGCACAGAAAAACGACTTCACACGTCTTCAAATATCTCTATTTACTTAAAAATGCTTCAAAAAAATTCTTAAATTATTTTTTCCCCAAACTGATGATTAATTAAATATTTTCAAATATTTCGGTAATTGGATAGAAAATAGCTGGCAATTGTGTTCTTATAAGGCAACAATTCGGTCCGATATTTTAAGTGCGCTTTGCGCTCCCCTCATCAGCTTGCGCATGTACTCCCTTTTTGAATATGGAGGGGAAGTGAGGGGACAGTGAGAGGACGTTGCGCATGCTCACAAGGATCTCCGAGTTCCATAAGCATGCATGTAGTCCACGCGGGCGCATTTTGACATGGATGACTTAAAATGAAGTGTTTTGCAAAAAATACCTTATAAAAATTGTCACCATTATATAATTATTAAAAGCTCTACGCACAAAAAATGAAATTCGTTAATAATTAGCATTCATGTTTAATTTAAAAGAAATTGAAAAATCACAAAGAACAGTGACTTGACCCAACTGTTTTCCTAATAAGTTAGCAGTTTTGTGATATTAATGAATTTTCTTCAGTGGAACTAACAGGGTTTCTACTCAAGAAAGCCCTTCCTAAAAATGTAATTGTAATATGTTTTACTAGAATATTTGATAATTTGCTTAAAAAATCTGGTGAAATGTTTAAATGCAACTTCCCTTGCTATAAGGGTAAATTTAATTTTATTGATATGTTTAAACCAAAATTTTGTGAATATATTAAAACCAATATTTGTATATGCGAAAGAATGATATGTGCATTGAAACTTTTGTTGATGTAAGGGTAAAATGAGTTTAATACTTTTCACAAGTTTAATCCAATTTTTTTGTTATGTTAAACTCAATCTTTATGTACCTAAAAGCATGTTATGTGTGATTAAAACATATTGATGTAAGGGCACAATAAGTTTAATATTGATAATGTGTCTAATTTAAATTTTTGTTATGGTAATATAAATAATCCTTGTTTGAATAAAATAATGTAATATGTCATCCAACTTTTCTGTTGATATAACTGAAGACGCTAAATGACCGTGTAGTTGAAAAGCGACTTAAAATAAATAAATTTAAAAAAATTAAATTCTACTTATTCCCATTTCGCCATGAAACAACTATTTCCTTGTGGTGTTAGAGCAAAAAATTAAATGAAACGGAAGTGGACTCGTAGTACCCTACTTGCAAGCTAATAGGAGGTAGCTTATCGAGCTTGTAATCGATATCACCATGAGCGTTCCGAGGAAAGGCCTCCCGTCACGCACGACAGAGCACCTGTTCTTTGTGGACGGACGCGCTGCTGTACTTCAATGTGGCGACAAGGTTCGAAGGCGCGACTTCAGGCTCACTGCGATCCCCCAATCGACTCAAGAGCGCGCACATCTTTTGTATTTCGACGAAGAGCTAAGTCATAAAAGGAAATAGCTCTACTTGCAGATGCCAGAGTTAATTTCAGTCATAATAATAATAATTCAGTATATACCGATAAACTTATACTTTTTGGATGATAATTCTGATTTCCATAGAATGAATTTCAGTTAATTGAAATACGTAGTGATTTATCAATGTTTCAAGAGTCTTACCAATAATAATGTTACGAATTAAAGTACAGAGGCTAATAGGCTATCAAGTGAAGCCGCTTCATTTCATGTAAATTAGTAGCATAACGAAAATCCCATGAAAAAGTATAAACAACCTAACACTAATGAAATGAGGCATCCACAACAAGTAGAATCCTTCCTAGTCCACAAGAATCACAGATTAAATGCAATGGAACAGCGTGGCCTTGTAGCGATTTTCCTCGTGGTAGTGACAGAATGTCAAGGCCTCTCCACACTCCTTGTCAGGAGCTAAAGAAATATACGCATCTCTTTGAAATATCGAAATTGTGTCGATATATCATAAATAAAAAAGAGTAATATAATAGCATACCTCACTTTATGTGCCCCTTGCATTCGTTCATTGAAGTATCTACAGTATCTATCTGTAGTATCTACAGCGGTTCAGGAGATATTCTAGGAGAACATAATGAGTGAGCCACCCTGAATATCTTCTACTACAGCTACGATTTTGGACTGTTCGTCCGCTGCGTTGAAGCTCGAAGCCAGCAGGCATTGGAGTTGCAGGAACTGGCTCCGTCTGGCGTCACGGATCGCAGATCCTTGAACGGCACACGACCGGCGGCCCTCCCGCAGTCGGTTGATTGATTGACTGATTAATGATTCCGGGCGCGTGAACGGATGAGGTCATTACTCCCGTAAGTGTTATACATGTTTTATCGTGGTTGGTAGCACTGATCTTCCTCCAGGCCGACCTTCGCGTCGGCTAGCGGTGTTTTTCACAAGCAGGTATCTCCCTCTAACAGGACACCTCCCCAGACGGGACAAGCCCTTAGATCTCGAAGTCTCCCGACATGTGCAGTAGTGAAGTGTATATATGTACGTGAAGGGTACTTAAGGAAGGGGAGACGATAGGACAAGGAAGGGAAAGGAAAGATCGCGCGCGGTCCGTGACCCGTTTGTTAGGCTTACTGCTTCGGCATTCGCCTGGTGTGATCGGAGAAGCCAAGGCAGCCTATCAGAGCAGCCAGCCGCTAGAATTTGACCCCAGACATCCGATGAATCCGACCGACCTGTCTAGCTAGTGGTGAAATCCGCAGTTGACATCCTAGCGTTACTCGACAAAGAAAGTACACTGCGCAAATGTAAGACCACATCATGACGTCACTACTAAACACTCGTATGGAGTTCAGTAGCAACTTGAGTTTCGTTTGACTTTGTGTACAACTTGAGGTCATCTATGTAGAAAAGGATAATCAACAAGTGGTTTTAAAAGTTTGACACCCCATTATGTTGATGAAATTGATTATTGTTTCGGCTGGAGTGAAGTTTAGTTACAGGGGAGAGAAATGTCATCGTGGGAATATAGTCTTTTAATTCTTGAGAGGCGAGGTGGTTTTCATCGAAAGATGGCGGTTGTATATGAGCTGCGTATATGGAATGTCTTTGAAGGAAGTCAAAGAAATATGTAAGGTTTCAAGCCACATTATTTGAGAATATACATTACTTGCTTACGATAGTAATCAATTGTTGCCCGATTGTGATTTGCTAATAACTGGGGCTAAGGCAAATTGAATATCAAAAACCTTGGGAGCAGTTGGTTGTTTGGGGAGGGATATTTTCTGGCCCGGGTTTGATTCCCGGAGCGGTCGATCTGAGCGGGGTTTTCGTGGTTTCCCTCGGTCATACAGACAAATGCTGGGATGGCTCAAAAATCCCAATATCAACTCCCATCATCATCCTATCACCTCATAATTCAACGGTTAACAACCTTGTTTTACGAAAAGATACAGCCGACTAACTGATCCCCATAATGATACACGTAATCTGTCTCCGGGTTAGAATGACTGGGCTCGGAAGAGAACGTGTAGCGTGGTCAAAATTAGTAGTTCCGCAATAATAATAATAATAATAATAATAATAATAATAATAATAATAATAATAATAATAATAATAATAATAATAATAAGAAGAAGAAGAAGAAGAAGAAGAAGAAGAAGAAGAAGAAGCCTCGTGGCGCAAGACGGTTGCAGCAGCCGTCGTCTGCGCCGAGGAGTAATAATAATAATAATAATAATAATAATAATAATAATAATAATAATAGTAATAATAATAATAACAATAATGCGTTATTAAGCGTGTCGTGCGTACGTGGAGGCGAGCGGGTGGCGTGCCGCCGCCGCCGCCGCCACCGATCCGATGCATCGATAATTCAGAGACGAGCGTTCAAACAACGGCGCTCGCGTGGCGTCTGCTCCGAGCGCATCGATTGGCGCGGGGGCGTCGCTCCGAATGGGCTCGCTACCGGGCGCGGCGGTGCCCCGGTCATCAATCCAGTCTCGTGCTCTCCAAATTCAATCATTAGATATATTTATCATTTGTTTTAAAATCAGTTTATATTCCCTCTCGTCACACTTGTGAGTAAACTCTTTAATCGAATAGCTTTCGCACTTTCTTTCAATGCACTCCTGTCTTTTGTCGTATTGCGCAAATGCACTGAAGGGTAATGTGGTTGGTTGTGACCGTGTTTGTATGTTTGTTAGCATCCATCCAGCGGTAAAGGTACTTGATCAGTAATGACCCTCTCAAGTCAAAATTGTCGTTACATGTATCTCAGGGGTAACCTACACTAGGTGTTATCATGTTTAATTCCGCAGGTACTTTTAATTTAGAGAAAATTTCGAAATAATATTGCGGGTTGCCTACCCACATACGCTATTTATTTTTTTTCTTACACTTCTCTGGTCATCAGTCAACTCAGTGTTTACACACAACAATCCTGTGTGTGAGAAGTGTATAGCGATAGCAGTTTTTTATTTACCAATGCTGTTATTTCAAGAATTAATCTGAAGAAAGCTCAGAAAAGCATTCGCAATGGTGAAAATCCGAAATTAAGATGAGAGCAATGGAAAAATATCATTAATATAATGAAAACTCATCTGATTTCGCGAATTAAAATAACATAAATAATGAAGATGTAAACATTGAATTGGAATTAATTAAAATATATTGGAAATAGATTGGTAAAAGCAGGAACTAATACACAAAATCAAATTTCAAAATTTTATAATCAATAAATAATAAAATATTCTAGCAGAAAGAGAATACTATTGAGAATATTATATTGCAAAGTTTAAGGGAAGTAGAATAATAGAAAGAAACCGTATCGTTACTAATATGGATACATTGCACAGAAGATTGTTGTACAACCGGGAGTGAAATAAAAAGAAATGTAAACATTGACATAGTAAGGTATATAGAATGTTTAAAAAATTGGAGTGAATGGGGGTTGAATATACTACAAATATAATTCAATAATAGAGAGAAATATACTTGATATAAACGTAGTCATCCATTTAAAAGAAGAAATACTCTTTTATGTAAAACATTATGTAATTAAAATAATTATTGATTTAAAGTAATTAACTTCATAATAATTGATTCAGTAAGAAATAAAAAAATCTATTTTAATATTTAGAGATAAATATACTAAAAATGTTCAAAGCCCACTGTATCTTCAATGCCATTGGTAATTTCTGCCATCTTATTGAAATTCATTTTATAAAATGAAATTACTTCGTTTATCGCATCAATTCTATATTTTTCATTGTGCATGTATTTCATCTCAATACTTTGAATATTCAAAAGTTTTTAAACTGCAATTGATTTGTTCTATTAAAACATTAAGTGGTATTTCAAAATCACTGGTCTGCAAAGTATCTCAAATTTAAAATTAGAATAATTAAAGCGAAAGCTTTTTAACTTTTCTACAATAATTTTTTTTTAATTATTGATAGATAAAGAAAAAGATATTTACTTTGTATTTGGTACCTGATGCTATAGGATTCGATTCTGTTGATGCTTGTCTTGATAACATTTGCATCGGGTCTTCTGAAGTAGACAAGTCTTCCTTTTCAGGACTTTCTGAGAGTTGAACAAAATCGTATGTATCCATTATTATTTGACGGCATTGTCTACAAAGATTTTTTCCTTCCACAATTTCAGGCAAAACAGCAAGACACTTCGTGTCAAATTCTCAGTTAATGACCCGCAATGACTTTTTAATTAACATCTTGTGCTTTTTTAATGGGTGACAGCAGATATTTTGATGCTGCTCATAGCAAGAACTTTTCCTCGTGATTCAAACATTTTGTTTCAACATTCATTCCAGATCTGCGGAGAATCAAGTTCCATTCTTTCTCGGAATACATATTCACATTTTTGAACTGTTCTTCTTCAGAACATTTCGTTGCCAAATTTTTTATCGAACAAGATTTTTCATATTCCTCCATAATACATATTATTCCAATACACTTTTAAATGTATTATTTTAAATTATTGTATGTATTATATTAAATGTATTATTTTATTAAATGTATTAGTTTAAACTTTCAAAGAATAAAACAACTAAGCAATCTACTACATGTAGGTTAACTAATGTTGAATTGCTAAAATCGATACTTTGATCGATTTTATGTAAATGTATATTGTAATATTTGTTAATCAATTTTTATTGTATTTTTTGTAATTAAATTTAAATGTAATATGAAAACAAATTGATAAAATTTAGTGCCACAATTTTGTATGAACTTTTATTGCAATAATTTGATACTACTAATGTACGCGGCCTTGCCATACAATGCAACGATGGATATTTGAGAAGTTATTCCGAAAATTTCATAGTTGGGCGGGGACATGGATGGGGGGAGATAAGGTGAGGCGGCTTTATTTACTTCACCACAATATTTCAATGTATGTATGTTCAATAAAATGGTACCTTCATCTTTCTTAAAGTCCGGAAGAATATATACACAGGTATGCATAAGCTGGACTTTACCTAACATCGTATTTTCATATCCATTCATAAAGCTATGTATTTAATGACTTTTTGTTCGGGATACTCAATTCATAAGTGAAATTATTCTTGCTTGTCTGTATAATGTGATGAAAATAATACGAGCAATTAAAAATAATGCGTGAAAGTATGTGCTGTTATAGCGTCACTAGTTTCCATCAAAGTAAACTTTGTGTAAATGCTGAACATTTACGTGAAGAATGTGTTTGTGTCCTATAAGTATCCAAGGGTTGAGCTGCAGTGCATTTTTGTGAAGATCATTTGCTGAGTCACTAAATGATAGGGCCGCCGATTTACAATATTATTCCATTGAAGAGAAGTGCCTTTCCTGAAAATTTATTATTATGGCAAGTGAAGCTGGAAATCTGGATTAAAAGAAACCGGATTAGCATTATAAGGTGAGGTCATGGTTGAAGAAGAGACTGACACGAATTATATGAACAATTTATTTACATCAAATTGCCAGTAACAATATTCAAATTACAGTACCTCCGCCAGCCAGCCGCGATAGAGCACCTTATGTACACAGTAACTACATGCACCAAGAGACCTCCCGTGTGCACGTTAACCTCGTCACTCTGGTGACGTCACCCGTGCAAACCGTGTAAGCGCGATACGCCCAGCTCCACCGTGAGATTAAGCGGATCACGCGAATCTCAAAATTGAAGACATAGCGTTTCGGCGTTTTAAACCCGCAGGTTCTGTCCCGCCACAGCCACCGCTGCCCGTAGGAGGGGTCTGGCAACGCTACCACGCTACTCCACCCTCGGCCAGCAGTAGCAGCCAGTCGGGCACATGGCTCTAAAACGTATTTACACATTCTCTGCAGATTATCCCGAGGTCCACCTGTCGCAGGGTAGCTACAATATAATAGTATTCTGGTATGTGTATAATATATTCGTGTTTTTTGTTAATTGTTCATTGTGAGCCGAGTAGAAGTCAGGAAAACAGCATTTATTATCAAATTATTCTAAAATATTCGAATACCAACAGGATATAAATCACAAAATGTTGCACAGTTCGCATCTTTCCATTATTAACATAATTGTGGGGAAATCTTTGTTTGAAATCCGCGGCCAGGTTGTTTCTGAATCAATCCGCAAGGAGTCGCCAACCGTCATTGGACCGGATGGCGGGAAAATTTATGTGGCAGTTTCCTTTTTTTGACGCATTTCCGAGTTATTTTTGCAGTTAACTAGTCAATAAGCTCCACATCTGCTTTTTGTGATCCATTGCGGTTCATGCAATTGACGAACAAAAGAAGTCAGAGAGTACGGCGCAGTTGCAGGTCAAATTAGGTGAGTTCGTGGCACGGGGTAAGCTAATGCTTTGCGCAAAACAAAAGCTCACTAATGCGCACAAAGTCACAGCGGTCGTGGACGCTGGGGCCTAGTGGACGTTACACAAAGACCTCATGGGCAGTGGAGATTTTGCATGGTTCTAATAAGAAGTTGTGTGTGTTTTCCCAATACATGTAAAATTTCTATTGCAAATATCGAAGCTACTGATGAAATTACTTGTTAATTGATTGTTAATGATAATGGCGCGTCAACTTCTAAGGTCATTTGTTCGGTGTCGTGCATGTTATTTACTTCGAGAGGCGTTTGTGATCTTCCCCCGCTGGATAGTAAGATCCAGTGCCGTTCTACGGTCGGCTAGTGGGATTTTCCCCAACCCTCACGAGCGGAACACCACCCAATCCGGGACAAACTCCAAGCTCCCCACCTGTCTCCTGGCACATATGGTAGTGTAGTGCATGCTAGTGAAAGTGTGTGTAAGGGGTGAGGTTAGGACAAGGGAGGGGAAGGAAAGATCTCGCGTGGTCCGTGGTCCGTCCCCCTTTTGTTAGACCTACCGGTTAGAGGCACTGCAGTGACATCAGTTGATGCCCTGGGCCGCCTCTCCCCAAATGATTACTAGTTAAAAATAAAGATAGTTTCATATTTACAAACAGTGGGTTTTACTAGCATGTGAAACTGAACGAAACTAACTGAAATTGAAACTGCCATTTGAAAAGAATGAACTATGCCACATAATAAAGTACTTTTACACAATTTCACAGCCTTAACACTTTTCATTTTCCATTGTGTTGACACGCCTGTTAAGCGAGCTCAATGAAGCTAACTCTCGAGAATTGGCAAATGCAAATTTTAATTACTGATATCGATTTACCATCGTTTCGACTGGTTTAACCAAAAATATTTCCGTATTACCCACCCGCGTAAATCGAAAAAATACAAAAAATATTTTCCACAGCCCCTAAAAATTAAAAAAAAATTAAAACCTGAAAAAGCATAGAGAAAAGTCTTATCATGTTCACCCATCAATTACCCCCTTATTTTATTAAAAAATATTTAAACAAAAAGTATTGAAAGGATAAAATCATGAATGATGGATCAAAAACTAAAATAGCACATATTACATAAACGTTAATACTGTTTGAAGGTTCATTTACAGTGCTTAAAATTGGAATGTTAAATTGATGCGTTTCATCATTTATTACCAGGAGGTAAATATTTATTTCCATATTTCATTTCTTTATTAACAACAATTATCAATTTAGAAGCCAAACTTCTAAACATCCGAATGTGTTAAATCATTACGTTGTGCCACAGTTACAATATTTTTAATAAAAACATCTTATTAATTAAATTTGTTCCAAGAATTGGTTGTCCCGATCGGGACTCGAACCCGGGTTTGGATTTGATATTTTTACGATTGCGGAATATATTCTCCGAGGGGCATTGTGTCCAACAAAATGACGGGATGGTGACAATTATATACAGTATATTCCTAGAGCGATAATCGCGCTCGCTTGGTTGTCTCGGGGGAAAAAACTGCTATCGTTATACACTCCCAAAATCGGGATAAAAAATGTGTTAGCACAAGAAACAATTCATTTCGTAATTGAATTTTATTCAGATCAAGAAATAAGTCTTGAATTGCCTAGGGAAAAGGATTTTGTTAGCGTTCAAGTAGCTGGAAGACGAGTTCATACAAAAAAGCGTCTTATTTTAGGAAACATAAAATAAATATTTTATCATTTTAAAGAGAAGTTTCCTGAAGTTAAAGTATCTGTTTCTAAGTTTGCACAACTAAGACCCAAACAGTGTATTTTAGTTGGGGCATTGGGTACTCACACACTATGTATTTGTTCCAGTCATCAAAATATTAAATTAATGATTGACGGGGCAAATTTAACGCAAGTAAAATTAGTCAACATATCGCTAAAGACGCATGGGGATTTTCTGTACACAATAAAATGTAGTTCCCTCACAGAAAAAAGCCACTATAGACCACGCAATGATTGCCACTTGTGGACGAATTATGAAGTACGTTAATCAACGTAATTGAAGAAAATAATACTGAAAGTGTTACTTATCAGCAGTGAATTCAAATTGATCGTTGCTCACTCGAGTCATCAAACCAACGAATGGTTTTGTTGAAGATTTAATTAATAAACTGGAAAATATTTCAATACATAATTATATTTCGAAAAGACAATCCGAGTTCTTTCGTTTTACGAAAGAAAACCTTAGGGACGGAGAAGTTTTGGTAGTAACCGATTTTTCTGAAAATTATTCGATCATTATTCAAGATAGTATCCATAGAGTACACTGGAATCACTCACAAGCTACAATTCATTCTTGTGTGTGCTACTTTCGATCCACCGACACAAATACAGTGAAAGCTTTGAATTTTATTGAGATTTGCGATGAGATGGCTCATAATACAGTTGCCATGCATTATTTTCGACAATTATTAGTTCAATAAGTTGAAAACCAAAATTGAATTTTTAACAAAATTGATCATGTTTGATGGTTCAGCCGCCCAGTATAAGAACAGATTCAGTGTACTGAATGTGTGCCTTCACGAAAAGGATTTTGGGGTTCCAGGAGACGGATTAGGCAGCACAATAATAGTTACCAGAACAAGTTTACAATTACACAGTGAAAAACAGATCCAAACACCTCAAAAGACGTTTGATTGGAGCAAACAAAATATTTCGGGAATAACCGTAAACTTTGAAAGAAGTGACAAAAGATAAAGTGCAAATGGAGAAACGATTTAAATGTGCAATTTACATACACGGCATTAGAAATTATCATGTGTGCGTTCCACAAGAAGGAGGATTTGCTTCTTTCAAAAATTTTTCATTTCATTTTCCGAAGTGAACTATGCCTTAATGTTTTGGAAAACTATAATAAACCTATGGAAGGCAAAATCACCCTAACCAGGTTAAAAAAGTTGTAAATAATTATATAAATTATGTGTATAAAAGCCAAGTATTTGTACAATTTCAATTTATTACAGAGCACGAAACGAAACGGAAAAGTAGTGAGCTCTAATCACGATATTAGATATACTGTATCTTTATTAACCTATCACTACTTACACCTATTCATTTTTATATTGATAAATGAACACACGAATACGTGTATTTTTAAATCTGAAATGTATTTGATATAATTCTGGTTATCGTACACTTTTTGCAACATCAAATTCAATTCGACTGTGCAACAATGGGATTCGACCAGCACTGATGTAGGAATATTTATCTCTTCAATTCAATGTGTTGAACAAAAGAAATGTGATTGCTGACAGTTAATTCAGTTAAATGAATTACAGAGATTATGCATCAATTGTGTAATAGAGAGTTTAATTTAAAATAATATTAATAAATAAATGAATTAACCATTACTTTGAATGCTTGAAACGGATAGTTATATTTACATTTATAGGTCATAAGCTGTACTAGAATGTTAAATATATCTCAAATTAATGAATTAGTTTATAATTATTATGAACTTAATGCAACCAAAAAAAACTTAAAAAAACAAAAATTGAATTTTCACGTTTAAACAGTCATATCATTGTTAACTATTAATAACCAAGGCTGAATTTTCCGCCCTAAAAACTTCATGCATGTATTTCACGCATTTTAAGCTACGGAACTTGAAAATCGAAGATGGTATGTTTTGGAAAATACATTTTTAAAATTTTTCATAATTTTTACAATTATCACGTTAAAAATTTACTGGAAGCGCAATGAAATGGGTACATTGTATTCTTTTGCACTTAATTGTACTCCAAGGAATCTGATTAATATGCAAACAAAATTTACGTAAAGAATCTTAACAGTACTTTTTACCTAGTTCATGTCACCTGCAGAGGAATTCTTATTTTTACAATAAACGGTTTCTTCATTTTGTGCAATATCGAAAGAAAAATGTAAGATTGTATTTTTCATAGTTTTACCACAAAACAGACGTTAAAAACCTGTTAATTGGAGATTGTCTGGAATTGTGTTGGTCGAATATGAAAATAATGACTCAATAGTAAGTTAATTTATCTCATGCGTCTTTAACACTTGTTAACATGCAACTGATATATTTGTTAAGTACACTTGTATCTGCCTGTACTATAAGAAATTTAACATCCTTAGAAACAGGTTTTACCATCCTTAGCAACGTAAATATTAAGAAAATTATTACTTAATATTAAGTAAGTCAAATATTAAGAAAAAATTGGTCAAGTTTTATAAAAACCAGAATAAAAATTGCTCATATTAGTTTTGGAGATATTTGTTGTTAATTGTAATATTAATGGTACAATAAAAATGTGTATTGGGTAAATTAATCTCATTTTCCTGGTACTACACCAAATTAAACGCGTCTCCGGTAATCAAATTTACTGACGACCTGAAGGTGTCGCCACTCGAAGTCGATGCGCCAACTTCCTCATCGAAAGTCATTTCTTTAAGTATATTTAGGTTCAGGAGAATTATTTACATCCATCTTTTCCTCAAATCACGGTATACGAATATTTTTTTAAATAGATATATCGCAATCAACATCCCACCATATCGTAGTAACGTGCCGCAGCAACAGAATTCATTTGTTTACTATCGCAGTAATGTTCATTTTCGCATAAATCGTGAGATTTTATAGTGACCGATTAAATGCTCGTATCCGCTATGCTCCGCCTCGATTTTTAACTGTTGACCTCTGACTTAATAACACTCATAACATTTCTAGGTATGTTAACATTTACAGTGATGTTTCTAGGTATTCTATAATATAAGACAAACTATGACAAGAAATTCTCAGAAACGCTTTTAGAATTTTCGAAAATACTGCGACAACGGCGAACATGGGACCAATACAACTTTCTTTAATGTTCTTTGCTACATACGCGAAAAATATGAAAAAAAATTGGGTCCGTTTCTTATAAAATAATTGTTTTAAATTAAAAAATTATGTTTCACGCAAAATTACGCAAAAAATTCTCATATTTTCGAAAAATTGAATATGCCCTTATTTACAGTTATGCTTTTCATGAACACATTTCATTAAGAAAAAAATGTTAATCTCCATAATTGTATTTGTAAAACATTTTGCATTTTCTCAATTTTTGAAAAAGTAAGGATTTCAACGAAAATGAACCCTGCGCCATTTTCTTAAGGGTATTTACGCTATTCAGGGTCAAAATTAATTGAAAAAGCTTGGTGTGGTTTTTAAGAAGAAAATTCTTTAAAAAAATTAAAATTAAAATTGCTCACAAAATTATGTGAAAACATCTCACATTTTCGAAAAAGTGTACATATTCATATTTTAAAATCAGTCTTTAAGAAATTAAGGAAAAAAATATCTTTAATATTTTAGTTTTAGGAAGATGCAGAAAAAATTTGAACTTCAAGAATTTTCGACAAATCAAGGAATTTAACGAAAATGAGATCTGCACCATGATCTTGAGTGTCCTCTAAACTATTCAAAAAGAAAATTTCATTAAAAATTTGGAGTCATTTTTTTTAAATTTTGAAAATGTCTCAGAGGTTTCATGTAAAGTACCTCCAAAATTAAATATATGCTAAAATTGAAGGTGCAGCGACATCGCGCAAATCGAGTGGGAAATATCAATTTTAGAAGAAGTCGGCTAAGCAGATTAGGCACTTGCATTGATCACAGGCGGACCGACAGACACGGTTTGCTGTCAATCAATTTTTCGGTGTTATGAACACACAAAACTGGGATTCTAACTAGGTGTTACTGATGATATATGTGTTAATATAACAACATGTTCGAGGAAGTAATTTACTATATAATGGAACATGATTTAACCACTTATTCAATACCACGGCCCGTCAATAAGAGTTCTTCTGTTGACGTATCGCAGATTTCCGGCGCACGATTACAATACTCGCTCTTCTTACGAGTAAGATGAGAAAGCAAAAGTGAATAAATTTGTTCCTGTATGTAGCCCATTTCTACCTACAACACGTTGTTTAGTCAGAATCCACGTTTTATGAGTTTTTGGCACCGAAAATTTGGTCGACGGTAAATTGTCCGTCCGTCTGTCCGTCTGTCCGTCTGTCCGTCCCTCCGTCTGTGGTCAGCGCTGTAGCCTTAACCGTTCAGACGATTTTCTCCAGTAATGAAATTCTCCGATTGTTCGCGTAAGCCGAAATAATGCTTAAAAAGTCATCAGGTTTCTTTTTCGTTGAAATATGTCAACTACTGAAAATTGCATAAGTTCAGAATTTTTTCGGTAACTTGTTACAACTATGGTATAGAAGACTAATTTTTCTTAATAAAATCTTAATAAATAAATAAATAAATATTTAACACCATGTCATTCAAATAAATTATCTTCTAATTGTTAATTGCAATGGTGGTTCGAGGTTTCGTTAAAGAGCACCGAATAAATATCTTTAGACCTTTTGTCTTCATCATAAATCAGGTGACAAACAAGATGTGAGAAACTACCGTCCTATTTCAATTATGAACATCATCCCAAAGGTATTTGAATCTATTATCACAAAAAAACTTGTCACTTTAATAAATCCGTTTATAATTTCACAACAACATGGATTTTTGCCAAAAAAAACTGTGGAAACAAACCTATTGGAATTTAGTCAAAACATATTAACATCATTAAATAATAATTTTCAAGTAGATGCTATTTACACGGATTTTTCGAAGGCCTTTGATTCCGTTAATCATAGCATTTTAATTGCCAAGCTGAAATCTTTCGGCATTTGTGGTAACTTATTAAATTGGTTTGATAGCTATCTATCCAAGAGGACGCAATATGTTAAATATAAACAATTTATATCAAAGGAAATCATAGCGACATCTGGTGTTCCTCAAGGATCACACCTTGGACCTCTATTATTTAACATATTTATAAACGATTTGGGTAATGAATTAACAAATGTTAAATTTTTATTATACGCTGATGACCTCAAACTATACTCTGCAATAACATCAACCCAGGATATTATTGCGTTACAAGAATCTCTTAACTCCCTTATCAACTGGTGTGGAAGTAATGATCTTGTTCTTAATATATCGAAATGCAAATCGATCACATTTTCTAGATCTAAGAAAATTATGCAAAATAATTACTATATACAAAATAAACAATTAGATAGGGTGAACTCCATAAAGGATTTAGGAGTAATTTTTGACAGCAAACTTCAGTTTGGTGAACATTTAGATAAAATTGTCACAAAATCTCTTCAAAAACTGGGGTTTATAAAGAGAACATGTCAAAAATTTAAATCTGTACAAACGTTTAGAACATTGTACATCTCCCTCATTAGATCAACACTGATGTACGCTTCATCAGTTTGGACACCATATTTTAAAGTACATAAACAAAGAATAGAACGTGTTCAGCATAAATTTTTCAGGTTGATTGCTCATAAACTACATCTCCCAGATCCATTTTTGAATCACGATTATACTGAATTATCAAACACACTAAAACTGCCGTCTCTCGAATCTTTGCGATGTGAGAGATATATGCAATTTCTGTATAAAATGTGTAATAATGTTTTGAACTGTCCTGAGCTATTAGGCGAATTTAATTTTTTTGTCCCAAACAAAATCACGCGCAGATTTAAAACATTCTATACACCAAATTATAAATTATTATATACTGGTAATATGCCAATAAACAGAATGTGTACATTAGCCAATAGTTTCGAACTAGACTGCTTTTGTGATAACATGAATATTACCTTCAAGTTTATAAAAAACGCTGTATATAAATATGAATAACTTTGTATTCCTGATTGATATCGTTGTAATTGTGATTTTTATATATTAATGCTGGATTATTCCTGTTTTAGGCTTTAAGGTTTCACTATTGAGATATGATTTGTCGTAACCACTTTCAAACACCATATATTTTTGATGTACCTGAGGCTTGGTCAACAATGATTACTTGCTCAACATTATTTCATTGTACTTGCATCTATGGCCCTTTTGGGATATTCGTCGAGCATCCTTACCGATGTGAGAAGGATAAGGGGGAAATAAAATACCCCTCACTAGATGTACAAAAACTTGAATTGGACCAATCACTCTGTTTTCGTCGTTTATCTTATTATCTCATTACTACTTATTTCATATTGTAAAAACTGATATTTGATATTGATATTTCATGTTAATGTTTCTGACTGATATTTCATATTGTAAAAACTGATTCATATTGTATTTGATAGAATACCGAACATGTTATAATGAATTTCAAATATGTACAATTATTGTAAATTGGACAATTAGTCCGTGAAATATACTAAATAAATCTACTCATGGATATAGCACTGGAGGAGAATTTCAAACCTACCCGCCATTTCTTGTTGCATACCATGCCAGTAGAGGCACTGACGTAGTTGACATTACGACTACTAGATAGCAGCTCTCGTCTGTTACATCGCGTCAGCTGCCAACGAAAATCGATTGTACAAAAATCGAGGTCTCCATCTCGATGCAATGACATTCTTTTCACAACAGAGAGCACAGCATTTGAAGTTCTGTGGCACAATTTCGCGAGAACAGCCATCGCAATTCGATTAAAGGCCGTACAAATCGCTAATTGCAAATTACCGCAAGGGCATGTCTTTCTGGAGGAAAAGCTTTGTGAACAGTCCGAGAGGGCAGTTGGAGGGCGCTGCGGGAAGGCGGGGCGGGGACGCGAGGCGCGCAGCAGATTTAGGAGACGGCGCTGAAAATTATTAGCGTGAGGGGCCGGGTCGGGCCGCGCTGCGCCGGGCGGCGAAGTCTTGCAAGGGACGGCCGACCGCAGGGGCGATCGCTTTTTGTGACATTTCAATCTCGTCGGGGCTTCGCCCAGGGCCGGGGGCGGGGGCGACGGAGGAGCAATTTGTCGCGTCCGGGGCACTGGCACTCAGTCTTCGCCCCGCCCCCGCCCCGCCCTCGAGAGCGTGCGACCCGCGTTGCCCGCAGAAGAGCCCTCGACAGGGCCTCCACACACACCCACACGCGCCCTTCACGCCATTCATGGGAAAACGTCCTTTCCCCGCAAACAACACCACCACTTTCATAGATTTTTCTTACATTTACTAATGTTAATACAGTATTCCCTTCCTAATTCTGTTTTGTCAAAGGAATGCACTTACGATAGGTCTCATTCCCCACATTATTAGGACAAAAGTTATAAATAAACAAATTTCCAATAGCTGTATTATTATTATTTTCTCGCGAATAGGCATTTCTATAGACCACGTAATCGTGCATCCACCAATCATTTTCCACGCATTAAATCACGTTATTCAAAAGATATCTTACATCCTCCGTATTTAACGTTTCTTCCTGTATCTATTATTTATTGTATATATTTTCGTGTTTTATCTTCTATTTATAACCATTGTTTATTTTTAAGATCTTTATATCTCTTAAAAATCAAACAAAAAATTTACATGCTATTAGAATGTTTAGAAGTTACGTTTTAAGTCTCTCCTCATATTGTATTTGATGTTAATATAATGTCCATGCCCTTGAACAACATTTTTTTCATTTTTTTGTCCAATATGGATCAATATATATATATATATATATATATATATATATATATATATATATATAATTAATATAATTACGTTACATAATTGAGGTGGATTCAAATTACGGAGGAGAATAATAGTGGAACCAATCTTTAATCGAAGATTATGTGGTGGCATTCCAGGGATATCTAATGAATTTAAAAATTCAATCGGAAAATTTACACTTTCATTTTCATCAACAACAGTATCGATTGATTTAAAAGACATCATATCGCCTGGTAATAACTGTAGTATCTGGAAGTTAATTTCGTCAACATCAACGTTTTTGGCTGCCAAAATCGCCCGTTGACTAAGCCATTCATGATTCAAATAATTATTCTGTATATCCGGGAAAATACTCTGAATCAATTCATTTTTATCCTGAACAACAGTGCAAAAATTGTCTGGTAGTTTAATGCATTGCGTATTTGGTTGCAGTTCTATTTTACCGTTCCCAATATCTAGTAGTTGTTCGGAAAATATTTGTGCTGATGGATCATTTTGCAATTGTACTCGCATATTTATGGTCAATCGAAGTGTTTCAACACTTCGCCATAAGAATGATTGTTTCAAACATGCATTAATCTCATCCGCGAAAGTAGAGCGAGGTATAACCGGTAAGGTCTGCCGGAAGTCACCAGACAAAAGTAAGATAGCACCACCGAAAAGTTTATTATAATAGTTTAATTATTAATAATAGTTTAAATATTAGAAAGAGGAACTGAAAAACATGTTATCATAGCACATTGAAATAATAAGTGCAAAATAATTTTAAATGGAGGTTAAATAATCTTAATATATATAAATCTCGTGTCACAGTGTTCTTATGATATTCTCTTGAATACGTTCGTTACACTGTTATTGAGATTCTTGTGCATGACCTTCTGCTGTCCTGATTCTTGGAGCTGATTTTTTACCATAGCAGCGCCATCTATTGATTACTTACTCAACCCAGTCGAAAGGTGTCGACATCTGTTAGAATCATTTGGAGTTAACAGATAATTGCTTCATTGTACATCTCTGGTGTATAATCTATGTTTTGGCATTGATTTGTTTGTCTAATTCGGTGCAATATGTCTTCTGTCATACAATTTTTATATTTTTCCCACAAAGTTTGTGCTTGCGAAAGTTTGTGCTTGAAATTATTTACCAATAAAGACGAAAATATTGATGTTGGTATACAAATTCACTGGATTGAGATTTGAAGGGGAAGTACGTTGAACACAATTAATTAAAATGCTCTTACACTTGATATTAAGCAGAAATCAATAGGTACAAAATAAAAATTTATCAGATTTATTATTTCCATTTAATTTGTATAACAAATATAAGTACTATTCAATTATAAATACTTTCAAATTCAATTTAATTTAACACCAATCGGTGCACAATGTTTTTGGTTAACCTGTCTTTAGCTAACACAAATAGATTAGACGGTTTCCCAACACGTGAACAGGCAACATATAGTTGCCCATGAGAAAAACATGGATTTTCCAAATCTAAACCACAAATGGACATTGTTTGACCTTGAGATTTATTTATAGAAATGGCGAAAGCTAAACGAATTGGAAACTGTAGCCTTTTGAAGGGTATGGTAGAATCTGATGGTATCATCGGAATACGTGGCAGCAGGACCACTTTTCCTTTAAACTTCCCAGCCAAAATGGTTGCTTCAAGAATGTTTCCGGTGATCTTTTTGATGACCAAACGCGTACCGTTACATAATTGAGGTGGATTCAAATTACGGAGGAGAATAATAGTGGAACCAATCTTTAATCGAAGATTATGTGGTGGCATTCCAGGGATATCTAATGAATTTAAAAATTCAATCGGAAAATTTACACTTTCATTTTCATCAACAACAGTATCGATTGATTTAAAAGACATCATATCGCCTGGTAATAACTGTAGTATCTGGAAGTTAATTTCGTCAACATCAACGTTTTTGGCTGCCAAAATCGCCCGTTGACTAAGCCATTCATGATTCAAATAATTATTCTGTATATCCGGGAAAATACTCTGAATCAATTCATTTTTATCCTGAACAACAGTGCAAAAATTGTCTGGTAGTTTAATGCATTGCGTATTTGGTTGCAGTTCTATTTTACCGTTCCCAATATCTAGTAGTTGTTCGGAAAATATTTGTGCTGATGGATCATTTTGCAATTGTACTCGCATATTTATGGTCAATCGAAGTGTTTCAACACTTCGCCATAAGAATGATTGTTTCAAACATGCATTAATATCATCCGCGAAAGTAGAGCGAGGTATAACCGGTAAGGTCTGCCGGAAGTCACCAGACAAAAGTAAGATAGCACCACCGAAAAGTTTATTATTGCTGTTTAAATCTTGCATAGTTCTGTTTAATGCTTCAAGTGAATATTTGTGTGCCATTGTGCACTCATCCCAAATTATTATAGAACTCTTCCGCAACACTGCAGCTATTCCACTATTCTTTTTGATGTTACACATTGCATCTGGTTTATTATGAACGTCCAATGGCAGCTTGAATGGTGAATGTGCTGTTCGCCCACCATCCAGTAAAGTAGCCGCAATGCCTGACGATGCTACTGCTAATGCGATTTTTTGTTGCGACCGTATTTTGGCAAGAATCAACGATATTAAAAATGTCTTACCTGTTCCACCGGGTGCATCCAAGAAAAAAAAACGCCTTGTTCAGCAGCAACAGCCAGCGTAATCCGATCATAAATAATTTTTTGTTCTGCTGTCAGTAATGGTTCACTGTTCATGATAATTGTTGCTAAACTTTCATGGTCATATTGATTTTCTCGTTGTAAATCGGTATTGACTAAGTAGGTGGCTGGACGATTAGGTGATGGCATACCATAATGATTAATTGGTAAATTTGAAATAAGAACACATAAATCCTCGATCAAGACCAATGCTTCATTGTACATCTCTGGTGTATAATCTATGTTTTGGCATTGATTTGTTTGTCTAATTCGGTGCAATATGTCTTCTGTCATACAATTTTTATATTTTTCCCACAAAGTTTGTGCTTGCGAGGGATAACATGTCGTCAAAATAATTGCAAACAACTGACGAATGTTATTCGGTGTTGATGTCAACGCAGCATCAGCAAGCGTTAAGTCCCAATGGTTATCGTCTTCTAGCAATGCATGCATCCTGGTATGTATTGAATACTCGACCATTAACTGTTCGTAAAAATTCAAAAGACGTTGGTCCGGGAACATTCACCAATAACAAACGTAAATAGAAGTACTCACGTTGCTTTGGATGTACCGTGTAAAGTCTCCCCAATGTCTTAGCTTTGAATATGCCTGTAATGGAAGGATGTGGTTTTCCTTGTTTCCGTGGCAGCACAACGCGTGCAACGCGTGGCAGGGTCAGCTAGCTGATTGTTGTATTCTTAATATATATAAATCTCGTCTCGTGTCACAATTTTTGTCCTCAATGGACTCCTAAACCACTTAACCGATTATAATAAAATTCGCACACCATGTGCAGTTCGATCCAACTTGAAAGATAGGATAGTTTAAATCTCAAATTATAGTCGCAATTTTAATTTATTGCTAATTATTTGTCTGTTATTATTTGACAGTCACAATTATCTACAATTATTACAACAATCAAATTTGTAATAAATTAGCAATAAATTAAAATTGCGACTATAATTTGAGATTTAAACTATCCTATCTTTCAAGTTGGATCGAACTGCACATGGTGTGCGAATTTTATTATAATCGGTTAAGTGGTTTAGGAGTTCTTTGAGGACAAACATTGTGACACGAGATTTATATATATTAAGATATATATATATATTGTGACATACCTGGTGATGCCGGGTATTTCACTGCAATATATAACACTAAAGGAGGGTATCTTTTCCGTGAATGGGTCCCTGGATAAGTTGGTATAATATTGGGGAAGCTAATCAAAAATGGAAATACAATCATGAACAAGATTTATTTGCAAATCAAATTTGTTAATTACATGATGTGACAATCTTTATATACTCTGCCTTGGTACCAAGAGTTATTATAACAGACATTTATTATACTTTCGGGGCCCCAACCAAATACCTTTGATGCTCGTAGAACAGCTCGCATCGACAGGATTGCCGACCTCTACAGCAGCTGCGGGCCGTCGGCGGCTGATGGCGTAGCGGTCGTCCTGGGCTGGTGACCTTGCGGCTCCTCCCCGACTCGGATCTTGATACCGCGGCGTTGCACTTCTCTCGAACCACCTTCCGTCGATGAATTTAATTACTCAACCTGCATCTATAATGCGTGCTGGTTCTAGTTCCGTACCACACTGTTTCGGTAAGGCTTCCACTACGCTAACTAACACGAACGCGATCGAATGTTCTATCGACGCGAATCTTTTATTCTACTGATACTTTAAATAGCTCATTCACGTGTCTACTATATTCCAGTCGCTAGTAGTTCATTAACTATACCGCATGTTCTCTTGGTCCATGCACTACCGGCGGGATTTTCGCCACACGTCCGAACTCTTCGCCGCTCCGCTAACGTCTGTCCTCTTCGCAACTTTCCTAACGACTCCCCCGGCCGGGAGCACGCCGGCCACGTCCTTCATCGACGGGCGGCACGGCCTGACTGTCCTAACGGCCGCTTACACGTGCTCGCTGCCCAGTTCCTAACCGACGTTCTCACGCTGGCCTCCCGGCGGTGGCACCGGTGGCGGTAGCAAACCGTCACTAGCTCCCCTCGCTGCTCGCAGCGCTTGGCGTGCGTACCGCGCAGTCCAAAATATCTATTGATTACTTACACTAATGTTTTTAATTAGTGTAAGGGAACACATTCTGTGTTTCATCACCCCCCTCCTTTCTTTTTTTGGATTTTTCCCGCCTCCGGAAAAATTCACTTTAGTATCATCGTCTCTGCCGATGGTTGCACTATGTTGTATATTACAAGAATCCTATATACACTTATACCCTAAAATCGAAATAACACTTGATTGTTTAGATTAACACTAAGATTACACTTATTTACACTTCACTATTTTCCATACATGTTGAACCAGGTTCTGAAGCTTGTAGTGTTCTACTATGTCTTGTCTCTTGTGCGACGATTCATCTCCATTTTGCTGACAGTGATTTCCTAAATCACAGTTGTAGGACATAGTTTCCAGCGTGTTGAACACATCTTGATAGGTATCCTCCCATTTCCAGCTACGACCTCTTCTACGTTTGTACCAATGGTTGACCATACCATCACTCTTCCCTCGCCCCTGACTTCGCTCCATTCTTGACCTGCCTACATCTCCTTCACTCCCATTCGTTGGGGCGTCTGCAAGAATGAAGTTGTACCCCTCCAATATCTTCAAACCCTTTCCTAAATCGGTATGATCTGCTCTGCCCAGTAGGCTCTGCACGGTGACAGGATACTGTCGCGTTGACATGCAAATAATTCCTTGATATTTTATAGGAGCAAATAATGTTTTTGGCTCCATAACGCTCTTCGTTCTGTATTCACTACGACTTCCCGTGATGTAGTGGTAATGGCTATTCCTCTGGTCGCTCTTGATGTTTATTTGGGTGTCTTCATTCCGCTTTCGTACAGAAATCTTGTTTTCAAATTCCTTCAAAAATTTCGGAAATATACCAAAATTCTCTGCCCATGTCCTGGCGTTCTCTTCTAAACTTAGGTGTGATAACTGGATCTTGTATCCTTCCAATATGTTGTTTGATGCTAGGTGCCGTTCTTCTGCTCTCTTTGTAGCACCACAGGCTCATGATCCAGGAAATACAAAATTATGTAGTGCGTGTAATACGATCTAAGTATCATTATATGATGTGAAGCGTGGCATATGGTACACCTCAATATTCAGTATGGAAGATATTTCACGAGCAGCACCTGTGTCCGTATCATCTTCAATGTGTGCAGGGTCTTTCGGCTTCCAACCCACCACATGAGAACATTTGCCAAATGTTTCTTGCACACACAGTTAATCCATTAATTGTCTCGCCGGTTTTGTTTACCCATGCTTGGAAGAGATGGAATTACAAATTTCTAAACGTTGGGCAGATCATAATACTCTTGCTACAGTTCAGGATTAATCACTGGTTTGGAATTGTAGGCGACTGTCGAATAGGTCCATATGTTCTCCCACCACACGTTAATTCTTATATGTATTTAAAGTTATAATATTTTGGCCGGATATTTATGGAGAATCAAATATTTTTGTTTTTGTTATAAATAATTATTGATTGTTGTATTTAATTATCTGAGTATGTGGTAATGTAGCACAATAAATCTACGTTACAATAATATATTGCACTTTTCATTTTATACTATTTAAACCATAGTTAAATATAAAAATATGGTTGGCCGGATAATTTTGCATGCAACTGTAGCTTTAGAGGCTTTCCACCAGCAATCTTATTCTAGTTTATTACAAGTCAGCGTTACCGTAGTATACTTCAACAAGCTTAACCACCACGTTTCGGATAAAATCAATTTTACTCGGCGTAAACCCGAAATATGCTTTGAAGCTGACCCTATTTTGGTCTTCATTCTCTTATTTGAGAAAATGCCTGGAAGAAGGACACAACCGCCAGCCAACGGGCCTGTAGGCGTCGGATCACACGTCTCAACGTGGAAGGAACACCGCCACTTCCCTGGGCGCAATGCACACTTCACTTACGGAACTAATAACCTCAGCGCGGCGGGTCCGGAAAGAGCAGATACACTCAAGTAATAAAACACTCCCGAAAAGTGTAGTGGTAGATATTGTCCAAATAGTAGTTCAGTCTAAAAGGCATTTGGGGTGGGGTAGAGCAGCGCTAACACTCCCGAAGCTGCGAGGTGCTGACGGTGTCTTAGTTCTTGCATCGTATCGAACTTGCATTTATGGAGGCATCCGCGTCCAATTTATTGTATTGAGAGTAGAATAAGGAATAGTAATAACGACGTTTCTTTATTTCATTAAGTACTTTACTGTAGTCCCGTGCATTCATCCTGGAAATGAAAGGAATAAAGAAACTTTTTTGCACAACACGCGCCAAGCAAACGAAAAGCAAGTTCAGCGAGACGCTTTTTTCACAGGAAAACGGATAATCAAACAAGTAATAATGCTCTTCAATTGTTATTAGCTTCGAGCTGTAAATTTTTTTATTTTTTAAGCATGGTCAACCCTGCAATTTGAAGCTTCTGGTTGATTATTTGATTGACTAGTGATTCCGACCCGTTCACTTCTAAGATCACTAGACTCGTAAGTGTAGTACGTGTTTGCCCCTCAGGAGGTGGGATTAATCTTTCCCCGCTGGATGGTGAGGTCCGGCGCCGACCTGCGTATCGACTAACGGAGTGTTCCCAACTCAGGTCTCTTCCATCAGCGGGGCACCGCCCCCGCCGAGACAAGCTCTAAGCCCCTGAGTGGTCTTCAGGCATGTTTGGTAGTGCATTGCATGGAAGTGTAAGTGTGTGTGAGGGGAGAGGATAGGACAAGGAAAATGTAGGAAAGTACTTGAACCAGCTGGCAAGCTAATGTCGAAAATCCAACAACCGTAGGGACTCGAATCTAAGACCTCACTGACAGACACTACAGTGACATCAGTTGATGCTCTGAACCACATCTCCCCGTCTCTGATTGGATAACGAAATCCCCTCTCCCGCCTGCCGCTAGCTGTCAAATGGACAGAAATATTATTCGGATACCGAGAGAGATGTCTCAAGGATCAAGCCTAGGCGAACGCCGTAGCAGTACCCTAACAAATGGGCCACGGACCACGCGCGATCTATCCCACCTCCTCCTTTTCCTATCCTCACTCCTTACACACACTTACACTAACATGTACTACACTATTACACAATACGGGAGCCCGGTCGGGAGCTTAGAGCTTTGGTGGGAGATACCTGGTTGGAGAAACTCCTGCTATCAGCGCCGAATACAGCGAGGGAAGACCACCGCCACCGCGAAAGGAAAAACATGCACTACACTTACGGAAATAATAACCTAAGTAGTTGACTCGGCCGGAATCACTAACAATCATTGTTCGGATAATAGTGCCGTTTGCTTCGCTTTGGTCAATTTCCTGTGTACACAATTGAATTATTGAAGTCAGACTAATGAAAAATGAAAACTGTGATCAAATCTGCATTGCAACACATCGCCAGCTAGTAGAATAAAATGAACCAAGGCATTCTATGAATGATTGCACAGAAGGATGAACATGTGAAGTTGTACCTGGAAGACCGTAAATATTCATTAATAAATTAGTACTGAGGAAGCAAAGATTTGTGGGACAGATTTTTTTAAAACCTTTTTGTCTTCTTATTACAATCTCGCACTTATTTGGTAAGAAGAAAAAGTATTGTAATCGTGCCCAGCAAACTGCCGAATTTTCTGCAGAAAACATCTTATTGTCGGACCCTGGTTACGAAAAAGTTAATAAAATCCGTTTATATGTATAGTAACTTACTTCTTCTAACCCGTGGTGAGCCAGAATCCATGTTTTGTGGGCTTTTGATACCAAAAAATCGATTAACGGCAAAAAAACTGTCTGGCCGTCCGTCAGTCCGTCGTCTGTCCGTCTGACCATCTGTCTGTCCGTCAGTCTGCCAGACCGTCCGTCCCTCCTTCTGTCCGGTCATGGGTCCGTCTGTCTGTCAGTCCATGTGTTCGTCCGCCTGTCAGCTCGTTTGTCCGTCCGTCCATCTGTCCGACCGTCTGTCCATCGGTGCGTTAGTCTGTCTGCCCTCCATCTGTCCGTCGTCTGTTCGACCGTCTGCCCGTCCGTCTGCCCGTCCTCCAGTCCGTCTGTCTGTCCTTTCCTGCGTCATCTGTCCGCCCGTCCGTCCGTCTGTCCGTCCGTCAAGTTGTTCGTGTGTTCGGCCGTCTGTCCGTCTGTCTGTTTGTTCGTCTATCCGTCCGTCTGCCCGTCCGTCCGTCCGTCCGTCTGTCCGTTCCTTCGTCAGTCTGTCCGTCCGTCCGTTTGGCCGCCCGTCCGTCCGTCTGTCCGTCCATCTGTGCGTAAATTCCGTCTGCCTTGAGCAGACGTTCGTGCAATAAACTGCAATGGCTACAGAAGATACCTGTATTGTGTACACTGTAAAAAAACATTTCTCTCTAACGCTTTCATTATTAATCCAATGAACACCACAAGCGACAGTTTCATTCAACACTATTACACTTTAAAAAGTGTAATTTAATTCATTGGTGCCTTATTTTACGTGGCTAGGTTCAGGCCATCAGGCCTGCTCTTGTGCCTCACCACGCAAATTTCTATATGCTCCTTTCGAAAACTAACTTGTGGTAGAAAATAAGGAATGACTTGGGCGACGCCTCATTTTCAGATGCTTCTTGATGTTTTACATGCACGAAATCTACAAAACGGAACAGCCATTGTTATTTCTCCTCTGAAGGAAACCGAACAAATGATTATATCGCCCTCCACATACTACGGCTTTGATCGGATTTGAACCCGCGAACCTGGGTATACCAGTTCGATACGCTAGTCGTTAAACAACCAAAGAATTTACGAGTATTAAATTTGGGAAGTAATTTCGTTTTATTACTCATTGTATTGAAAAATTCTGTGCACGATTTGTCCGAAGTTTTCTGGCGAACGATAATGGGTGAATCCTGGACAAAAAGAAGATAGAAATGGTGAAATGAACATGGTTTCAATTAATTTTCTTCCGAAACGTCAATTTTCACAATGTTTGTGCTTTACTTCTCCAAATTAAAAGTTAAACATTTCCGTACATATGGTAATTGTCTCCTATATTATCTCAGTTGTATAGATATATTTTGCTGCTCTCACACGCCACCAATATTTATAAATGATATATCTAAAGAAAGAGAAGTTCATGGAGACGTGAGAAATTGCACTTTGACTTTAAAACTAAGAATGATTTGCTTTTTTAAAAAAACACATAAATATTAATGTGAAATGCAACCAGCAACACTCTGTGAGCTATTTTTTGAATCTATGTCGTTAAATAATTATTAACAAAGCGTTCTAGGGCCTTAAAAACTAAAATTTTGAATCCGAAGGTTTTAGATTAGGCATTAGATTTCTTCGTCGTATATATAAGTTTTCTGTATACACCGTGGTTTCAACCAAGATGGTTGATGAGATTTATTTGGATAATTATTAATGCTAGATTCGCTCTCGTAGCAACTACTAGAATTACTATTAATAGTTTCTTGATCCCGCTGAAGATTGAAGCTGTAGTGTAACCGTTGCCTATCTGTGATTAAGATGGCAACGCTACATTTGAATAGCGCGGGCAAGAAGTAGTAAACCTTATAGATAGACGTTCTGAGAATTGAAATTGGGGTGTCCGTGCCGCCCGAAGTGAGAGAGGGAACGATTAAAAAGGAGTCCAACGACGTACGCCAGAGGAGACAGTACGTGGAGAAGATTAGCTAGGCGAGGAAGTGCACTCAGGAGCTAAAGAACTTTATGGTGATTGAATCGTGGATCTGCAGCCACAAGCAGTGAATCGGAGCTCCAGCTTTGAAACAGCCACTTTTGCGACGCGCCGGACTGGAAGCCGCCAACACGTGGGCCTGGGGAGGCCATGATTCGACCCGACATCACGGAGAAGGACGACTCCGATTCACAAGATCACGATAAGTACTCCCTCGAACGATTATTTAGTAATAACATTGCCCGAGTGGATTGAATAGGGCGTAAATGAGGTGCTGAAAATACGGCACTTCTAAAACGTTCCTATGAACATTCGGGGTGTGAATAGATATTTGGAGGAAATGGAACTTCATTATGTGCTTGTGGGTGGAGGAAGTAGAATTTAATAATTTTTCTAATGGAAATGGTTTTTCTAATCAAACTATAATTGGGTATGAAACAATATTTAGTTCAGAAAAAAATGCCAGAGAGCATAAATTGGAGATTTCTTTATGCTGTAAAGGTTTCATGTTGTTTTTCAAGAGAGAGATTGTACTGAATATTGTGTAATTTTACATGAAATACTAATGTTAAATTAGATGAGAGGATAAATTTATTTTATGTTTATCGATGTTATTCAAATTAATGTCTGTAACCTTCGTAAAAACTTTGCAAACTATGCTTGATTAATACTCTGGTCAAGGTGCTACAAAGACAGAATAATTGTAAATTAATTTATTAAATTTCGTTGTTTTCTTCTAGAAGAGAGAAGAGACATGTGTGAAGTGATTTTTGTTATTGTACAAAGGGGAATTTTTGTTGTTAGTTTTGTTACAATAAATGTATTTGTTTGGAAATTTTTTGGATAAACAATTTCCTTTCTAATAGGACAAAAAAAGATCGACAATCCTTAAAGAAAAATATATTTTCCAAAATTATTTTTTTAACTGATGATTGAGAACAGAATACAGTTATGAACCCTTCTAACAATAATAGACAGTGGAGAGTCGGTTTCAGTAGGTTGTACCTGTAGCAGCCCTTGCAACTTTCGGAAGACGGCCTCCGCGGCGCCTCACTGTTGTGGGGAGAGGGGAGAGGCCGTGAAGGCCACCTTCCCCAAAAGTGCGAGTTGCAAGGGCTACTGCAGGAAATATTGGTTGCAGGTTTAATTTAAAATTACAGTAGTAAATGCCAGAAACCGTAAATCATACTCCAAATATTAAAACATTTACACATCTTACATCTTTGTATTCCTCTTTTTACGATCTTTCAATTGCAATGAGAAATATCTACGATACCATTTGAAAAATTAAAGATGACTTAATTTCTTGAAAACTAAATATATTTCAAACAATATCTTTACTGAATATCACTTGCCCCACGATCGCGCATTGCTGATAGGAAACAGCATTTCAATATCGTGAACCGTTTAGAAGTTATGGGTGTGGCCCGTAGTTAATGGGACATCTGTATAACACAGAAAATCCAGTGAAGATTTTTGGCGATTTATAAGAAACAATCAACCCAAAACCCTACTAGTGTGCAGGAAGAATTTAACAGATATACGGTGAACAATTCATCATTCTGCCCATTACATTGAAAGTAGATTACTGCACCACACATTATAATCACTCTGCACCAAATAACAGTGCGTTTTAGAACCCTAAAACCCCGTTTTCGAGTTTCCTTAGGTCCGCGAATTTTGTAGAGACTGATGAATTCTGTGAGGATACGAATCTTGGAGGACAGGAAATGGATATGTGGGACATGTGGGGAAAAGACGAATGACAGATGGGGGACATACGGAGAAGTGGGAGGAAAAAAGTTGAAACCGTTATTTGCTAAAATCTTGTCTATTTCCTCATACTACTTCAATTCACTACCAAACTGATTTTCCCAAATCAGCGGATGCCCCAACTCTTGACAACACCTGTACACCGCGAAATCGTGATCAGAAGAAGCTACTACGAACACCCGGCGGAAGGAAATAAATTGGACAGCGCCCCAAATGTTGCAACATGCCTTCCGGGGTGCGCGACGAGGGGGAGAGAGGGGGCGGGGCGCCGACGCGTCTAACGAGGCCGTGCGGCGCTAATTGCGTTGCGTCCCCAGCAAATGAGCCCGACGCGCGCACATGTGGCACCTCCCCCGCTGCGCTTCCTTATGCGGCTCCCGGAAGACGCCCCTTTCAATTTCCCCCTCCGGACCTCTGGTGAGGCGAGCGAAGAAGCTGGGCCTTCTACGAGAGGCGAGACCGCTACACCTTCAAAGAATTAATATGTAGGATGAAAGTCGCTGATTTGACTAAAGTAGTGAATATTCTGGCCAACTGGAAACAAAAAAGGAGCATTGCCCATCGTTGAACGGAAAATTAGGCATTCGGAAGTGATCCACCATTGTGGTATGGTTTCAAATTCGGCGTTACATGCAAACAGAAGAGTTGTATGTGGACGGCGCCAGGATATGGCGAATTGGATTAATACAGAGTATCATAACAAGCCGGCCTGAACGGCCAAGGTGGCAGAGAGCATGTGCCGACCCGCTTCGGTTCGAAGGGTCGCGGGTTCGAGTACTGCCTTGGACATGGTTGGTTTTCTCTTGTCTCTCGAGTGTGTGTTGTCACGGAGGGCCTCGTGTTCTTCTGACCCCAGATCGGAGGAGCCCGCAAGTGTGTTGGTGTCTAGTGTATGGTCGAATATGCGTCCCAAAGGGACGTAAAGTGTAACTGGCTGTCGGCTGGAAAAATCCCCAGGGAAAAAATAATAAGTAATGCTTCGACTATTACGGAGGTAAATATATTGTATAGTATTCTTTATAATGTTATAATACGATAGGCACGAATATGGAAATCATTCACGGCCATGTGTATTCGAGATATAATCGGCACGTCGTTAATACACACACTGAATAGTGTGTGTGTGTGTGTGTGTGTGTGTGTGTGTGTGTGTGTGTGCGTGTAAACAAAGTGTATTTTAAAAATTATGTCTTTCAAAAACGTTATGTACAATTTTTGGTTTAAATTACCTGATTTCGTTTAATTAGTATCCGAAAGTTAATCTATTTCTAAAAATATTTTCTGAAAACTCGCACAAAATATTTTCATTACAGTTCGCCTTGTACGAGTATTTAAAAGCTTATGATAAATAAATAAAACTAGTGGTTTTATAGAATGACACAGCCTTTATCGAAGTAGTTAGTTTTCTAATCTCTTTCGTCTGAACAAGGATTTCGGTTGTGCCTGATTTTCTTCCCATATATCTTTTTTGGCCGACCAAAGACAATTTTTTTCTCATTTGCTCGATTTCACTGCTGTGTAATGCTAGAACTGAAACCACCATACGCTCATTACTATTTTGTAAGTGTAAAACCCAAGTACTACTCAAGTGGGTGAGGAGGCGCGAGGATGGACTTACCTCTTCGGAGGGAAAGTTACGGAGAAGAAGCTGGTTCAAGTCTTGGTCGGGGAATAGTAGTCACTATTCTCTGTGGCCGCAAAAAATAGAGAATGCCAGAAATTTTATTGAAAACCATTTGAAGCAATTCTATTAAAAATATAGTTAATTAAATAAATGAACTCTAAGTGTGTGCATGTGATTTTCGAATTTTCAACTTTTAAACAATTTTTCACATCTCTTGTTCGATTTGTAATATGAATGTACTATGAAATCAATGTTCATCTTTCTGTGCACACGTATGAGCCTATTTAAGTAAAATAATGAATACTTCTACATTAAATTTAAATAGATTATAACCAGCGGGACCAGCTGAGATATCCCTAATTATTCCGAAATTATTATTACTTTCTCACCTTACGAATTCTTGGTAAGGAGAGAAAGTTATGTAATCGTGCGCCAGAAAAGGCGGATTTTGCCCAGAAAAACTCTTTATTTCCGGGCTGTGATAACGAAAAAGTGGATAACTTCTGTTTCTAAATTTAGGGGGGAAATCCTCTAACTCGTTTTGTAGCCAGAATACTGTTTTGTTGCTTCTTGATACTGAAACATTGTTTGACGGCAAAACGTCAGTCTCTCCGTTTTCTGCTAATATGTCTATGGTCAACGATAGCGCCTAAACCTCTCAGCTTGTTTTATTCAAAACTGATATTCCCTGATTGATCTGAATGGACCGGAGGCTTTGGAGTTTCTAATGTTTGGGATATTTTCATTGTTGATGTTTTTTATATGAATCGGGCATTTACATTTTTATGCTCTTGCCCGAGTTCAAACCATGCGGCGCTTCAGTGGCGTAGTGGTTGGAGTGCCGGCACGTTAACTCCGTGGATCTGCGTTCGAGTCTCGGAGAATAAAAGCAATATGCTACTTGAAAACACGTTTGCTGGTTTTTGTAGTGGTATAATGTTGCGGAGACTTTTGAAAACAATGCGAGGAAGTATGTGCTTTGGCAGCACCACTAGTTTAAGATTCCTTTACTCTCTCCGAGGAAACAATTTAAAGACAAAATTCGAAGTTGTTTCTTGAAAAAAGAGTTGTTTAAAAATTGTTTATATCATCATTAACAACACCCTTGGTTTATGAGTGGTGCTCCTGTCCTGTTATGGGTAGGAAGGCCGTGTTCCTTCATTTGGTGAAATGTTCCTGCTGGTGCCATTTTCTTGGTGGTCTACCTATATTCCTCTTACCTATAATTTAATGCCATCCGTGGTAGAAGTGTTTTCTCCATTTCATTAACTAATTTTTGACTTCTTCTGCTACATTTCCTGTTTTCAGTTCTTTCCTAATTGTTTCGTTTCGAATTTTGTCTCTTCTTGTTACTCCTACCACTTCCCTTAGAAAATTCATCTGAACTAATTCAATGCTCTTTGTTTCCTTTATGCCCATTATCCAATTGCTTATATTTCAAGAAAAATTGCGCGGAAACTATGAATATTTTCGGAAAATTGTAGTTCATTGCGTTATTTAAATACCTGCTTTTGAAGATCATATTTCATAAATGAAAATCTTTAATATTGCAGTTGTATGATGACGACGAAAAAATTGAACTTTTCATAATTTTTCAAAATTTAGAGATTTTAACGAAAATAAGAGCAGTGACATTTTAAGCGTTCTTTTTTTGCGCTGTCGGAGGAAAAATTAAAAAAAATATAGAGCTTTTTAGGAACATTTTGAAAATGATGCGAAGGCTTCTTTTTGTTTCCTCCAAAAATCAAAATATCCGTTTCACACTCGCAGGGTCTCGAACTCGTTTAGATCGATCATGGTATATAAATTTTGTGGAAAATTGTTTGATATTGATGAATTTGATTGAATCAACTATTTGATTAATTATTTGTTAATTTACATCAGAGTATTAAGACGTCCTGGATGGCCGAAGTGGCGACTGAATTTTTGGGTCGGAAGGGTCGCGGGTTCCAGTCCCGCCGTGGGCATGGCTGTTTGTTCATGTCTTTCATGTATGTGTGTTGTCGCGGATGGCCTTGTGAGTCTGCTGACTGCAGATCGAAGAGCCCGCAAGTGTTTCAACGTCTAGTGTAAAGGTTAATATGTGCCCCCCCCCCATGAGGGACATAGCGGATACCCAGCGCATATAGTCGAAAATCGGTTTGCCATGAAGCTGGACCCCCCCCCCCCTCAATTCATACTATTATGCACAATCCAACACAAACAATGTAAAACACATTATCAAATAATTAAACTGCAATGAATCGTGTCGTACTTAAAAACCGCAGTCTAAACAACATGACCCAAATTTATCAAAATCGAAGTTACACACACCTCCGAAGCCTTAAAAATAATTCTCACAAAATCGGTCTTGGATAATATATTTGTGATGCTGTAATCCCTATTAAGTTTACTCACACAAAATTCAGGATTATTTACAATGTACGAAGAATTCATTTCCGTAAGAAAATTTTCCAAATCTCTTTTATGTATTAAAAAAACTCTGCTAAATCTGTTTTAGAACAAAATTTGAGTTTTTGTAACGTTGATAGAAGATAAAAATTATTTATGTCAAAAATACAGATTTTTACAGAACATTATTCGTTTTCACTACGTTAATACATTAACGTTACGTACGTTAACATTAGTTATGTAGTATCATTGAGAGAATTCCTCTTGGTGGAGCAAAACCTTTCTCTGCATCGCTATTATTTTCTCACCTTCAGACACGACGTTTACACTGTGCATTGTAATATCATAACACATCTATAGAAATTATGAAAGGTTTATCCGAATTCAAAAGAAAACATGAACGTTTGCAACGCATGACATATTTCCATTTTAGTGAAACTTCAGAACACTTCTCAATTTCCCCGTTAAAAACATTTTTAACAGATATGTTTATTTTCAGTACAACAGCGTCAGGAATTTAAAAAATATCATGGAAATATCTGTTCCTGCGCGAGTGGACAGCAACACGGATTTGCACACGTATTAGCGGACTGAAAAATTCTTATTTCGCTAGAAATAGGAGGAACAAAATAAATTTTTCTTCCTAACTCTCAAATGAATTGTATATAGGTCGTGAAAATAATAATTCATGAAACGCAATCACGAAATATTTGTGTTTGAGATGTTACTGTAGTTTACGCCGGAGAAGTGCTACATTTAAAATTGAAATATTAAGTAGAAACTCTATTAATAAAGTTACTTTTGAACTTTATTGTAAGTTATAAATGTCCGAAAACAATCAGCCACTTTTCTCTGGGTGTGACATTTTGAAATCTTTCTCTTGAAGAATATATGAATATTATTTACTACATCTTTTATTTTATTTTCCATAATATAAAAATGTAAGTAGCTTGCTTTAGTCTATTCTATGAAATGGGGTAAAAGGAACCCCTGTATAATATTCTTATTGAAATACTCTCAAAAGCAGACCTGCGGGAGGTAAACAAAGACACCTAAATTCACACACATGTATTTTTTAAATATAATACAAACATGATTAAATACATATTTCATCTGTTATTAATTTTATAAAAGTCGGTGGGAAATAAAATAATAAATTGTCGTCTGTATTCTATCCTCTGATGTTAACAGCTTGCGCAAAATAAACCCAAATTTTCATTGTAGCTGACGGGTCTGCAATTGGTGGAAAGTACTTGCAATATTATTCCTGGGATTTTTGGATCTTTTAATACTCTTTTGAGGATGACACACATTAACTTCTTTATTAAATCACTTGGCCGACATAATGTATGTCATTGGTGCTTCATTCTGTTTCATGAACGTTTATTAAAATTCAATCATTAAGTTTTTGATCGCGATGCAGTTCATCAAATGACCATAGTGATGGAAATTTATCTAATCAATATTATCCATAAAGGATTATTATTAAGCATATTGCTTCTCATCACTGATATCATAATGAAATGAAACCCCTAACCTATTTTGTTCGTTGTTTTGTGACAATCTTGTCTCTTGATATGGTGTCATTTTCCATGCTGCATTGGGGCAAATGAAACCTGGTGACCACTAGACTTCCTGCCGTGGGTTCCACTAAACTTGAAGCAAATGAAACCTATCCTTGTTCAATAGTAGTACAATACAAATGTAAAAAGCATTTTCACGAATACTCATCCTCTTTACATAATAATATTCATGCTGCAATAGGAAAACGAAATCATTTCTGTATTCGGCTCTTTCGTCGTATCGTAATGAATGTGAAAGAATCGACTCATCTCAACAAGAACATGGCGCACAGCAGCACGTCACCTGGAAGCGTAATGGCGTGTAAATAATCTCAAACTTTTAAGAGGAATTGTAGCTTCGCTACACCCGTCGAATTTCATGTCTGGGTTCCGGGATCCCGCTGGAAATTTATATAAATTATTGACATTAAATTTACTTGAATCTGTCCAACGCAAATTTTCAACGCACTATATTCCAAGCAACTGTTTGGTTGAACATTTAAGGCACAGTAGATGGTTCGCTACGCGTGATCATAACGAGACTCCGGCCTTCCTCCTGCTGGCGCGATTAACATAAAATATCATTGAGCGTGTTGTTGCAACACATTTTATGATAAAGTACTTTTTTAATAAATTAAAAACAACATTCTCATTGCAACTACATAACGAAGTACCCTCGTTCCTGTCACTGTTCCTTCCCTACCATTCACCAATCTCGCGTCGTCAAAGTCGATTCGTTACGTTAAGGGATATCACCCCGGGTTTCTAAGGCTGCCAAATACAAATTTAACATTACGTGAAAAACTTCGACACCATGTTTCAACCGTTCGTTGGACAATAGGCGAGCTGCATCAACTTGTCAACATGTGTGTTTTATGTTACAACGTGCATCGTAAAGGGAGGTGTCCATTGCGCATTTCAATATTTTCAATTTCTTTGTGGCTTCTACTTAAACCCGCTTTCCACTTTCTCCGCTGTACTCTGCCTTTTCTAAGGAAGAGGATTTCAGCGGAGCAGTTTGAATTTAATCATAGAGCGTTGTGGACGACGAGAATACATCACATTATGTACATTCATTGACTTTTCAGTCACAGCATTTTCCAGAATGAATTCAAATTTATGCGCAATAACAATTATGTTATCTTAGTTTCGCTATAAAGGAGAGATTTGACAATTACTACTTTCAGCTTATTTTTCCTCATTTCAGCTTCGTTTACTATACTTTTTCTCTCGAGTGTGAAGAGAAGAAATCTCACTTCAGATTAAATCTCATTAGATTGATAAATTTATTAGCAGCAAGTTTTCTCTCATTGCTCGCAAATTCGAAATTTGCTATTTTTTTGTTGCGAGAACCTGGGGAAAACTTTGCTTTACTCATTACTTTACTTCTCTGGAATACTGCGATTTCCCAAACCCCTTTACACCCACACACTCTCTGCAGAACTGAACAGTCGCCACTTGGGACAAATGGTCGCCTCACCACGAGTCTCTATGTGTGAGACCAGATATTTACTGCATTTAGAGAGTATAGTATCTTCGCTTGGGCTTCACTGAGCTAGATTATATGATTTCACAGAACCTAATGAGTACATTATTAGATCCCAGGGTTTGGCGCTAAAGATGTGGAATAACAAGCATATAATGAAAATATTAGGTCACTGAAGGATAAGGGAAGGAGGATAAGGAAGGAAAGGAGGATAATGAAATGCACTTTCTAATCTGTACCATTAACATAACTACTTTTTTCCACTGAGAAACCCTTTCAAACTAGCACTATATCACATTTCTTGCATTATTTTCAAAGGCTACGTAATATTACAATAGTATTTGATTCGGAAAAAAATGTTTCCAACCTTAAAATTGTTTTTCCATGCTTGTATTCGAACTCAGGGTTTTAGGTATTCTAAAATGTTAGACGTTTAAAAAAGCCATGAAAATATTTTTTGAACAAAAAACGAGTAGTTTTAGCGTAATTTCTTTTTGAATTTAATGCATGTGAAAAAAATGTTTTAAAATTTTATATAAAATATTTTTCAAAATGTTTAAATGTCTCAGAAACCACTCCAATTATTTCTTTAAATTCTTATGAAGTATGCGTTTGTAAAAAATGTTTAAACTCAAAAACATAATTGTAACATTTTAGATGAAAGGTACTTCTCAAAAAATTAAAAGCACCTAAGCCTTTAATTGTTTTATTCCATTATCAGAAAGCATGATAAAATACCAGTAGGGGGGAAAAGGAACAGTCAAACGCAAAAATTGGATAACAAATTAGTCACTGAACAGAATATCTCTTTACTTTTTTTATGCAATACATACGGGTCTAACAACATTAACAAATTTATCATACAACTGTCGATGTATTAAAAATTTCAAAATTAAATTATCTTACTAAATCCTTGAGAATCTGTTGGTGGTAATAGCGAGACAGCACTATTAGTCATTCACTCTAAGAACAAAATCTGCTGTAAACAAATCTTTGCGCCGCACTACGCTTCTGATTGGACACCTCTTACACTTAGCGCACTACTTTCGATGACGCGAGTAGCATACCCGCCAATTTAAATACGATAAGAGCTGTCATGCAAATGTCATGTCCATGAACCTACTTTGCTTACTATCAGTCTGCTTCAGGAAGTGAATGTAGCGGATGTCAGTAACCGGATGTCAATTATTTGTATAAATTGGTTGGCCTCAATTTCGTGAGTTATTGATTACAATTCACAAGCTGCAACAATTCCACAAGCGTTGGTGTTTCGTTTCTGCACTTTTCACCGTTTGCTACAAGGAATGCACTTTCGATCAAACAGCACTCACTGCAAAGTCATTATATGCTTCAATCACAGGTTTATTCCCCTTTCTTTTCTTCTCTGGCGTTTGTATTTGTCCCTTGTCAGTGAGCTCTTTACGCTGGATACGGATATTCCAGTGAACACTGCGATTTGCTTCTCCGGTAACGACCGATTCATATGCAATAAGGAATTGAAAACATTCAGAACGATGTGCTTTTTGCTCCTCCGAAGAAATGTTCCACATTGGTGATTAATTAATGAACGGCCAACCACACTGGGACATTCTAAAACGAACTGAATGTAGAGCCTTGCGGGCTGATGGGCGGCGCGGCGACGCGGTCCCACGCACCTGACCCACGTCGATCAGCACGTTCACGGGCTGAACTGCCAGAGGTTTATAATCATATCGCAAAGAACACACATTCACAATGATCTCGTTTCTCGAAACCGTTTCAATAGCTTTGACGTAAGGTTAATAGAACGAACGATGGAAGATAAATTAGATCTTATACAGACAACTAGTTTTACTTTAGCGTCAGGATCCCTACAACAGCAGAGCTCACACTGCAAACCAATGAGTTTCATCCTAACACACGTGTATTTGTTTACATCAGGATTTTGGTTAGGGTAAATGAACAATGAGAAATTGTCATTGTGCGAACATCATAAATAGAGCAAACATCATAAGAAGCAAAATTTATAATGAATGAAATAGCGGATTGTTGTAAAGCAAAAGCATGTTTATCCATTCCTTATCAATGAAATAACTGTCAGGAATAACAGGCATAACAAATTTGTTCTCTGGCTGCAAACTCTTCCTATAAAATATGAAATATTTGAGAAAAAGTCGGAGTGTGCGTGTGTTCGGTTGTGCGGCTCCGTCACTCGTGCCTAGTCCACTTCCCGTGCACCAGTCGAGGCGTATGAGGTGCCATTCGACACGTCTCAGTCTCCTGATTGCGAACTGATAATTTGTTTTCAGTTCAGAGGTGGTTATATTGCTAGTAGCTGTAGCGCGTAGTGAGCTGTGGCCCGATTCAGACGTCTCGCGCGATGAACCCACCTGCTTTAGCAACTCCATGTGGAGGTGCGTGTGGTGGTTGGAAATGAGGCTTGAACTTCATGTGTGTTAGTAAGGAGTGTACCTTCTATATTTTGATGTTATTGGTCTTGGTTTATCAACGTTTTTGTTATTTGTGTAGTGTTAATTAATTAATGAATCAATTTATTCAAATTTATTTGTTGTCCTCATGCACTATTGATTTGTCTTTATACTCTAGCCCTGATGAAGATATTAAATATTTCGAAACGTTGGCACCACTAATTGTGTCTTTACCGACACTGATCAATCCCGTGAACCAATTATATTATTCATCAATGGTCGTGATTTCTGCAATGGTAGTTTTTTTGCTTATATGCATGTATCTGTAAAGTGCATTTCTAAGTACAGTATAGTTCCGATTTTCATTACAACCACTAACCATTAGAAAATTTCAAAACTCTTTATATTTTATACTGTAGGGCTATCGTTGAGGTAGCTTTGAGCTTTTACTCTATAAAATTTCATGATTTTTATCTTAATGCAAGACGTTGAGAATAAGAGTTGACGATGTTGAATAGCTTGTGGAGCTACGACGTATGTAAAATATCATCTTGCAAGGCACTCCTGCATGCCACTTTCCTCTCCTCGTAGCCTTCAGCCAACGGTGCAATTCTTATTCTCTCTCTCTCTCTCTCTGCCTTTGTCTCACTCTCTCTGCCTTTCTCTCTCTCTCTCTCTGCCTTTGTCTCTCTCTCTCTGCCTTTGTCTCTCTCTCTCTGCCTTTGTCTCTCTCTCTCTGCCTTTGTCTCTCTCTCTCTGCCTTTGTCTCTCTCTCTGCCTTTGTCTCTCTCTCTGCCTTTGTCTCTCTCTCTCTGCCTTTGTCTCTCTCTCTCTGCCTTTGTCTCTCTCTCTCTGCCTTTGTCTCTCTCTCTCTGCCTTTGTCTCTCTCTCTCTGCCTTTCTCTCTCTCTGCCTTTCTCTCTCTCTCTCTGCCTTTCTCTCTCTCTCTGCCTTTCTCTCTCTCTCTCTGCCTTTCTCTCTCTCTGCCTTTCTCTCTCTCTCTGCCTTTCTCTCTCTGTCTTTCTCTCTCTCTCTGCCTTTCTCTCTCTCTGCCTTTCTCTCTCTGCCTTTCTCTCTCTCTGCCTTTCTCTCTCTCTGCCTTTCTCTCTCTGCCTTTCTCTCTCTCTGCCTTTCTCTCTCTCTGCCTTTCTCTCTCTCTGCCTTTCTCTCTCTCTGCCTTTCTCTCTCTCTGCCTTTCTCTCTCTCTGCCTTTCTCTCTCTCTCTGCCTTTCTCTCTCTCTCTGCCTTTCTCTCTCTCTCTCTGCCTTTCTCTCTCTCTCTCTGCCTTTCTCTCTCTCTCTCTGCCTTTCTCTCTCTCTCTCTGCCTTTCTCTCTCTCTCTCTGCCTTTCTCTCTCTCTCTGCCTTTCTCTCTCTCTCTCTGCCTTTCTCTCTCTCTCTCTGCCTTTCTCTCTCTCTCTGCCTTTCTCTCTCTCTCTGCCTTTCTCTCTCTCTCTGCCTTTCTCTCTCTCTCTGCCTTTCTCTCTCTCTCTGCCTTTCTCTCTCTCTCTGCCTTTCTCTCTCTCTCTGCCTTTCTCTCTCTCTCTGCCTTTCTCTCTCTCTCTGCCTTTCTCTCTCTCTCTGCCTTTCTCTCTCTCTCTGCCTTTCTCTCTCTCTCTGCCTTTCTCTCTCTCTCTGCCTTTCTCTCTCTCTCTGCCTTTCTCTCTCTCTCTGCCTTTCTCTCTCTCTCTGCCTTTCTCTCTCTCTCTGCCTTTCTCTCTCTCTCTGCCTTTCTCTCTCTCTGCCTTTCTCTCTCTCTCTGCCTTTCTCTCTCTCTGCCTTTCTCTCTCTCTCTCTGCCTTTCTCTCTCTCTCTCTGCCTTTCTCTCTCTCTCTCTGCCTTTCTCTCTCTCTCTCTGCCTTTCTCTCTCTCTCTCTGCCTTTCTCTCTCTCTCTCTGCCTTTCTCTCTCTCTCTCTGCCTTTCTCTCTCTCTCTGCCTTTCTCTCTCTCTCTGCCTTTCTCTCTCTCTCTGCCTTTCTCTCTCTCTCTGCCTTTCTCTCTCTCTCTCTCTGCCTTTCTCTCTCTCTCTCTGCCTTTCTCTCTCTCTCTCTGCCTTTCTCTCTCTCTCTCTGCCTTTCTCTCTCTCTCTCTGCCTTTCTCTCTCTCTCTCTCTGCCTTTCTCTCTCTCTCTCTGCCTTTCTCTCTCTCTCTCTGCCTTTCTCTCTCTCTCTCTGCCTTTCTCTCTCTCTCTCTCTGCCTTTCTCTCTCTCTCTCTCTGCCTTTCTCTCTCTCTCTCTGCCTTTCTCTCTCTCTCTCTCTGCCTTTCTCTCTCTCTCTGCCTTTCTCTCTCTCTCTGCCTTTCTTTCTCTCTCTCTCTCTCTCTCTGCCTTTCTTTCTCTCTCTCTCTCTCTGCCTTTCTTTCTCTCTCTCTCTCTGCCTTTCTTTCTCTCTCTCTCTCTCTCTGCCTTTCTTTCTCTCTCTCTCTCTCTGCCTTTCTCTCTCTCTCTCTCTGCCTTTCTCTCTCGTGGGGAAATATGCAGAGAATTGACAAATATATAACGATATTTTTTTTGAAAATCGCCAAGAACATAAATTCAGTGGTTCAATTTTTAAAATGACAATTAGTGTACGTATTAGTTATTATTTATTAATTACTCATTAATATGGAACATAACATTTGAGGAAAGTATTATTGAGAAACTAGTGTGGCCATAACACTCCTATATTGTTAAAACGTACAACTGCAGAATTTTATCGTCTTTCAAAATAAAATCGAATTCAACTACTTCATTGACCACAATCGAGAGTAGAAAATGCAATTTCTCTTTGCCCACCGCACGATATAAACCACATCTACATTTACTGTGGTATTTTTACTATCACCTCGTTTTATGACAACTTTTCGAATCCACCCCACCCCCCACCCCTCCACCCCGCAGCGCCACATTCCGCCGTCGCTGAGTTGGGCCCCTCAGCCTCGCACTCATCACAGCCACCGAGGGAGAACGTGTGAGCACGGCACGTCGACTGTAACAAATCACTGGCGGAGAGCGAACCACGTGGCGCGCCCGTCAACACTTCAATCTGCGCCCCAGACGCCGCCCCGCGCCGCCCCGCGCCGCTCCGCGGCGCGCCGCGCCGCTGCAACACCCGTGTCATTAGGCCTCGGCTAATGAGGGCCCCGCGACACGCCCGCTTCCGCCCTGCCCCGCCCTCCCGAAAACGGGAGCTCAGCAATTTTTTTGTTTGTTTCTTTGAGAATATAGTAGTCTTGTCATTAATTGAGGTAATTGGCACAAGTACCACTTCGGAAATGAAAACACTCGCATCATTCGGAGTTCATCCACATTTGACAATTGAAATGAGGACACGCACTCACCGGACAAGCGGAGACAACTGTGAGTGGCAATCCTTTGCAAAATTAAAATATAGCGTAGTACAAGAAGTAATTTGGTCATCTGATGACGTTCGCGTGGTGCGGGAATTTCCGTTCAGCATCGACACAGGGAAAATTGGGAAAACATCTGTTAAAAAAGACCTTCTCGATTTGAAGAAAAAAAGCAAGACATGTCAGATGAAGCTGACGTGCGCGAGTGTGCTTATCAGTGTGTTCTGAGTTCACAGAGTAAATTCGTTTGACTCAGATACCATGAGCGGAGGAAGACACACTAGCTGGAGAGATTGGCCGAATTCAGCCGCAGTCTCGAGGAGAGTTATGATCGCTCTGAATGGTTGCCTGGTCTCTCCGATCCACTCCAAATTCATTGATTGATGAATTAGCGATTCCGGACGCTTCAGATGCTAAGATTATTAGCTCCGTAAGTGTAGTGATTTTTTTTTCTCGGGAGGCGGCAGTGATTCCTCCCCCTCCCCCGCTGGATATTGAGATCAGGCGTCGATCTACTGTCGGCTAACAGGATTTTTCCAAACCCGAAATCTTCAACCAGTGGGACATCGCTCCAGACTCGACAAGCTCTAAGTTCCCGACCGATCTCATGAGGGACAGCACCTACTTTCTCGTCTGTATTTTCACGCAAAATTAGGTGAAAAGTACTCAAATTTTCGAAAATTGCACAATCTATTTTTAATATTTTAGTTGTAGGAAGACTTCGAAAAAATTTTGAAGTTTTGCAATTTTCAAAAAGTAAAGGTTTTTAAGGAACGATTATTCTCTTAAACGTCCTTCCCACTATCCAACAACAAAATTTAATCAAAAACAATGGAGCTGTTTTTTTTTGTTTTTTTTAAATTTGAAATGTCCTACGGGATTCATATAAAGTATTCCTCAAAATTAAAATATGGATTACAAATTCAAGGGGCGTCCATATCAGCCAGATCGATTGGGGAATATCAATTTTGGAGAAAATAGGCTGGACAGTTTAACTGCTAGCATTTTTCACAAACGGATAGACATATAAACGGATAGACGTTTTGCCATCATTCGATTTTTATTCGTATTTAGAACTCACAAAACATGGATTCTGGCTACACGACGTGATAGAAAACCCCTTAAATTTGCAACTTGATTTAAACACTTCTTCGTTACCGGGGGTCTGTAATAAGGTTTTTGTTCCGAAAATTCGCCATATTTCCACGCAGAATTACATAACTTTCTCTCTGCTCTGCAGCAGGAAAGTAAAAATAGCTTAATGCTTTGTAGTGTTATTATTAACATTATTAACCCTAGCAACACAAAGGTATAAAGAAGAGAGGCTGGAGCTGCGGGTTCCGAAGCCCATTGCTTTAATTTTAATTTTATTCATGTTTTTGAGAAATGTTAAGAAGTAACTGAACAATCAATAATATGTGTTTACTCAATTTAATATAAACCTGTTTAATTTTAAAGTTCGATTGAAAAACAAAGCGCAATAATATTCGCATTTAACATTAAAGACAAAACCAAATAAATTTGTTTATCATTATGGATGGTTCTTCATAATAGGAATGTGGTTAATTATATTATATGAAGTCTTACAACTTACATATATCTCCAAAAACTAGTCGTACATATTCAGTTTTTGAGTGAATAGTCTTATTTTTTACCCAAAGTTAAAGACACTTGGCATCATATTTTTAAAAACAGCACATCGTAAACAATATCATTACTCTTCAGCTTCCTATATAAATTGAAACTTGTAAAAAAACAAATCATCATGGGCGGGCCTCTGAGATTCCGCTCGCTGGCAGTGTCAGACCTAATGAAGGATTAAATGATTTGAATCGGAACATTGAAAGGATTCGGATTTGTCCGAGGAACCACTGGATCCGCCCGTGTTTCACATTTAGACTTAGTTTGGGCTAGTTTGAGTGGCGTGTTCACAAGTGGGAGAAAAGTGTCCACTTCTAAAGGGGCGGCAGTCGTTTGGCGGCGTGCGTTGACGGCGTGCGTTGACGGCCCGCTCCCCCCTCCCCCTCCCCCGCCGGCGCGGCGGCTCCCACACGTGTGCGCACGTGCGGGCGGGCGGGGGCGGGCGGGCGGCGAGGCCGCAAAGTGGAGCAAATCTGCGCGTCGCATCGCGTCGGCGGCGCTTTGACAAATGGGCGCCTCGTTGTGCGCCGGGAGACCCTCCGAGGAGGGCCTGCCTCTCCCGCTCCCGTCTGCAGCCGGAGCGCCTGCGTCCACGAGGTACTCGAAGTGCGGGAGACATGCCATTAAGTGGACTGCGCAACTCTCACACACACTTCTAGGCGTATAGGCGTATACCAGAGCGGTGAACTTCGGCACCGTGAGACCGATGTCCAAATAAGTCGGCACATCTACGTTTGTTTGTGTTTCCTTCCTTTTTTCCTCCACCCAGAAGGATCTTATGCCGTTCATTTCGTTGTAAATCCATTAGATGGTGCTGTAGCACAAGAAGACGCTTCAGTCAAATGCAATTCCTATCCACCTGGGAACCCATCTTCATTGTTGCTGGGTGTTGCCGTGTGACGCGGGGCGCGCCCGAGGAGGCCAGGAGGAGCGGCCAGAGAGACGGGAGAGAGGGAAATAGAGGGAGGGGGAGAGAGAGGGGAAAAGCTATAGTGGGAGAGGAAGGGGAGAGAGGGGGAAAGAGTGTGAGGAAATAGAGAGGGGCAGTTGATAATATTACGCAACAATATTAAAGAAAAGAAGAACTAGGGGAGAAGATAAGATTTGCAGCTCTTCCGCATTCCAAAAACAATCAACTGAATGAAACAAAAAAAATAACAATGATCAGTAAATCCACACTTCACTTTAATTCTGATAAATGTTCGTATATCCTACAGTAATACTATACAAAATTCAAGATTGAATTATCAAAATATTCATTTTAGACTGCCGGGTCAAAAACCTCAATCAGTACATACGTAACAATGTGATATTATGAGAAAACGTTGAAAAAAATTCACTTAAAAAACAAAATATAGACAATGAGTAATCAAACAAAGTCATAAAGGCTCGAAACGCGCGCTTGTCAAATACATATTTTACAAAAAAAAAACTTTTGTTGGGTCACATAGACCCGAACAGTACAGCAGGTAAAAACCTTCAATAAAGAAATAACAAGAAAACTGAAACAATAATTCACTAATTAATTTCTTCCAACGAAATAATTTAATACGAAGTTATATCGTAATTAATTATTAAATTAATATCATGAAGTTGTATCTTAATTTTCTAATCACTAAGAAACATTCTTACATCAATAGTCTCTTTTTGTCTTTATCACCAATAACTCAACAATAATCACTCCACTGTGTTAATCGTAAGCCCTACATATTGGGAAGGACGATCACACCATACATACATAATAAATTCTGGTTTGGTATTAATTTTAAATAAATACCTCGCTGCACTACCAAGAAGACGTGTCTCTGCTTCCTTAGTTACGACGTTTTGATCGCACGACATAGCAATGCCTACAGGTAGAAACGTTTTTTCTCCAAAAGCAGGATAACAATATTCGGTTTGTTTGCTTCTATCGTGCGTTCAGTTTGAATTTGTTGATCGTACAATATCGTACAAATTCAAGAGACGTCCTTTGTTTTGGCAAATGTTCGTATCACTTGGAGTATGGGTTTGGAACTTCGAGAGTGTTACAGATCTACCAGTGGAGATAACTACTCACCCTATCGTGTCTTTTCATGTATTCGGTCTTTACTAGAATTGGACAAGCTGAGACAATATGATCAATGGTTTCTACTTTATCCTGGCAGATGCGACATTTATAACCTTAGGAATTTTGAAAATCGCTTTATAATAATGCCGCGTTCTCAACTCCTGATCTTGGGCAGCTATTACAATTGCTTCCGATTCTGACTTCATACTTTCCCTTTTAAGCTACATACATGATTGATATTTATTGGTCTGGGCCTTGTCCATCCTTTTTAGATATTATTCACGGAGTGGTTTGTCTTTCTAAGATTTCTTTAACACTTTTTGGGTCTCACATGTTAAGCAGCATCAGTTCAGTGACTGTTATTCTGAGTGTCTTGCATTGTTTTCTTCGCAATGCTTCCTGCTAACTAAGTAAGCGTCTGTTTCCAATTCTTCGGCCAGATTTAATGACCAATCTCATTAGTGGGTCACCTTGATTACGAACTACATACTTTCCCATCCTGACTATTGCATTGTGCCAGGAGACGTCAATGTGTCTGTCTCGTCCTCCTTCCTTAGATGACACAAACAAGTATTATCTATACTATCTATACTCCAGCTCGCTATAGATTGTAAGGTTGTAAGCAGTTTTCTGGTTTTTCTATCCATGATTAGAATTTCTTGCTCAGTCCAGTACACCAGTTGGTAACAGTACTTGGCTACAGGCACCGCCAAACCACCAATTGCAGATATTTTATTCCTGGAGGTCGGAGTGGACGCCTGGACAATTCCCACTCTTCTGTAACACTCCCTGCGAATTCTTTCTTTCATTATATCGTTCGAGATGTTCGCACTTCTTCGATGCCCAAAAGTTTGTAAGTTTCACTTAATCTTCACTCTTCAAGATCTTGAAATACAGTGCGCGTATCAACAACAATGCTCTCTGACGTTGTCACATAGCCTGATTATTATTATTATTATTATTATTATTATTATTATTATTATTATTGTTATTATTATTATTATTATTGTTATTATTATTATTGTTATTATTATTATTGTTATTATTATTATTATTATCTATATTGCTAATTTGCAACCCGCGCTAAAATTCACAGAAAACTATGTAGCCCGTGGCCATGTGAGAGTTGTCAATGGTTTCGTTATTTCGTGGAAAATTCAAAAACAATTAGTTCTGAAAATTACATGCAAATGTTAAAAATGTAAATGTTTTATTGTGTTATTCCAACTATTCTCGAACTGCGCGTACTAAATGAATTTTCATACTCAGTGCATTACTGCTCACAACATTATTGACGTCATCCGCCAGCAAGGTTTCAAGGAAGAGGCCTCTCGCCATTAAATATGTGGTATTCACATGATCCGTTATGGAACGGCACCAGATTTACTCACTGTTAATGCAGTATTCGTGAAGATAATTTTGTTAAAATATTTAGTGCAGTTTATTTGCAGTGTTATATGATACTATGTCATTTGATGCTCATAAGCAGTGTACGTGGTAGGTTTTGGGAAATTATTGCGTGGTTTAGTTCAGCATCATTATTACTGTTGCTGGACTCTAGTTATTACTAATCGTGCAACTGTAATCATTGAAATCGAAGTCTTTACTCTTTCTTGCAGTATCTGTAAGTTCCTGGACCGGCAGCATCAGTTGTCCCCCGTCGGCGAGCGCCCCGCCCGCGCGGCGTCGAGGGGCGAGAGCAGAGGCCACGGGGCGGGGGCGGCGGCGAACAGGCGTTCTCTGTGCGCCGGTAATTGGGCGATGCCGCGCCGCGCCGCGCTGCGTCGGGGGCGAAGGAATCCACCCCGCCCCGCCCCGTCCCGCCCCGCCCCGCCCCACCCCGCCCCGCCCCGCCCACCCCGCCCGCCCCGCCCCGCCCCGCCCCGTTCGCCGGGCGACCCGATTCCGGGAAAACTGGACATTAAAATATGTGTGGGTTTTTTAGTGGCGCGGGCGCGACCGCGGGCGTTATGGGGCGGAGCGGAGCGGGTGGGTGGGGGGGGGGGGCCGCGGCGCGGCGGAAGAGGGCGCCTCAGCACAAAGGCCTCCTGGGGCTCAGCTACCGTCGCGCAGCACTTGGGACTCCCGGCGACAAGCCGAAGTTGAGGCCAAGATTTTAAGAAAACAAAATCCTTTCAAAGCCGAGTTTGAGCAACTCTGGGAAGTGGTACCGAGAGTGATTTCGAGATTACAAGCGGCGTAGCGCGGACAGCGTGACTATTTCGCGAATAAACATAATTGAACACAAAAATGAATCAAGAAAAATGCTTATATTTTATGCAAAATTGCACCAAAACTACACATATTTTCGAAATTATAAACAGGACCTTACACAAAGATCTGTCTCCGGAAAAGATATTTAATTTTGGAGAAAAATCTGCATCTTCACAATTGTAGTAGGAAGACGCCAAAAAGTTTTGTAGTATTCAAAAATTCAGAATTCTATGAAAGAGACGATTTTTAGACGTCTCTTTCTCTTTTCGAAGAAAATATTTAATCGTTTGATACAAATTTTTCAGAATTATGTTAAGTCTTCGCGTAAAATACCACCAGAAATCAAAATATTCGTTTCAATTTCGCAGGGTTTCTAGTACCGTTAGATTGATAGGTAAAAAGCTTTGGAGAAGAGAAAATAGTTTCAACAGTTTAGCAACTGTAGCGCCACAAAAGGAAAGAGAGCGAAAGCTTTTGCTGATAATCAATTTTACTTTCTCGCCTTTGGAAGAAGAGAAAGCAGTGTAATCGTGGTTTTGAATTGCCGACAAAAATTGTTATTGCCATGCCCTAGTATATGAATAAATTTTGTATGTATAAAAAGAGGGGAGAGGATAATTCTTGTTCCTGATTCAACTTGTGTAGTCAGAATCTGTTTTGTGAGTCCTTGACGTAGAAAAATTGACGGCAAAACGATTGTCCGTACGTCTCTCTGGTCAGTGCTAGTGACAAAGCCCTTCAACAGATTTTCTTCAAAATTGATAAATCTCGATTAATTTAAAGGAAATCAAAGCCATCTGAGTTTAAATCTGATATTTTGATTTTTGGGGGTAACTTTACCTTAGACTTCAACATTTTCAAAATTTTCTCAAAAATGGTCCCCATTTTTTATTAAATTTTGTCATTGGAATGAGAAAAAAGTTAAAAGATTGGCGCACGTGTCATTTTTATTGAAAACCCTGATTTTTTGATAATTTCAATAGGTAGTTCAATATTTTTTCGATACCTTTCTACAACTATAATATTAGAGATCAAGGTTTTTTCTTAAATTTTCTTTATGTAAGCAACAAGAATCGCTTAAGAGAATGACGTAGGTCTCTTTTCGTTTAACTCTCTAAATTTTTGAAAAAATTGCTAATTAGAAATAAGGTAAGAAATTATGTTCTGATTTAGTACTGTTCATTTCTTCTTGAGGTCCCACAAAGTGTAGACTATCACTTGTTAGAGAAAGTATTGAGTGCGGGAAAATAATGCACTGCATGTAGCAGATAATGATAATTCAGAAAGAATATGGACGTTCTCGTTCAAGTTCTGTGCATATTCTATTCTCTTGAATCTGAGCTAGGTTTTCGGGTTTTCCTCACCATCCTCCGTGCATTCGTACACCCAGAACATCAATGGTTACAAATGTTGATTGAATGCGACAGCAAGGCTCCGAGAAAGAGGCCACCCACCCCTGAATGTTTGCTATTCACATTATGGGTTAGGGAACAGGAATTTTTGTTATATTTTTGGTAAGTAAAATGTTGTTAAAGTGTTGTAGGAACTAAATACATACTATACTATATTACTGCGTTTTCGTGGAAAGTGATTGAATGAATAGATTTATTCCAGATTGTTGAAAATATTAATTTGAAGTAGCGTATATACGAAAGCATTTATTTGCTGTTCTTAAACAGTATGCATGCTACTTTCGGCAAAACCATTTTGGGTGATTTTGAACAGCAATATTTTTTATGGATGCTACAGGCCAAGTGTTTCTATTTTTAAAATAATGGATGTAATTTATGAATGTAATATTTTTGTTGTTTTTAGAATGTATTGCATTTTTTTCTTTTTTGAGTAGTCATTTAAATTTTAAGATTTCCCGAAGAAGAAAATTGCTCTGCCCCCCCAAAATTTTAACTATAACCATTAGTTAATAAAACATTCTCCATCTAACTTGATGCTGAGGTTTTGTCTTCTACATACGCCGACGGGTGGGGAGGGGTGGGGACATCGCAGCAAGTCGCCGACTGTTTGCTGGGCAGGGGGCCGGAGCCGCGACCGCTCGCCGACAAAGCGCCCCCCTCCCCCCCTGCGGCGCGGGGGCTTCAGGGAACCGCAGGGCTTCCTCGTGCTGCCAAGCGACGCCTCATGCGGCGGCGCGCGTGTGTTTTCGTGTGTTTTGTACAGACGAATCCTAGCAACGGAATCAAACACTACGCACAAGCCCCAGGCATCGTGCTTTGTGCTTGCGACAGGGGGCTCAGATCCTATTCTGAACTCTCTCAGCACTACCTGAAATGTGTGAATGACGTAATAAAGTGGGACGTCGATTATCCGAAAAGTCAAATACCCGATTTCATATTTTCTCTGAACATTTCTTTTATTTATTTATTTTACTATATGTATTTATTTTCTTTTGTAGTGCTGAATATTTAGAATGAGCCACGATATGATTGCCAATGATAATAATTGACAGATACTGTACTATAGTCAATCAAGCTTCAGTGAACTTAGACAAAACCTACAATAAATACTTAAGAACTCATAATGTTTATGATTAGCAGAAAAACGCTTTTCACCATCTTTAAATGCAAGATAATGAACGGTACATTGTCAAACAACCGACATAAAAGCTTAACGGCTGTCACACGGAATGTTCATTGTTGGCTGCAAAACCACCACCTTTAAGTGCAACGGTAGCTTACTTAGACAAGCAGTATTATCATTTCAGTGAAGAAAGACGAACTGTTTCATTTTCAGTTTAAAGAAATTTCTAGATTTTTTTGAACCACAGTGAAGCTGGGAATAATAATAGTAACAGTAATAGTAGAAGCAATATCAGCAGCAGTGTAACATTACTTAGAACTAGTAGCAGTTAATAGTAGTGGTAGAAGTTGTAGCAGCAGCAGCAGCAGCAGCAGTAGTAGTAGTAGTAGTAGTAGTAGTAGTAGTAGTAGTAGTAGTAGTAGTAGTAGTAGTAGTAGTAGTAGTAGTAGCAGTAGCAGTAGTAGCAGTAGTAGTAGTGGTGGTGGTGGTAGTGGTGGTGGTGGTGGTGGTGGTGGTGGTGGTGGTACTGTAGCTGTTGCAGCAGCATTAGTAGCAGATGTAATGGTATACATAGCAGAGGTACCAACAGCAGTGGTTCCAGTAGCGGTGGTAGCGGTGGTACCAGCGGAATTAGTAGAAGCAGCAATAGCAGCAGCAGCAATAGCACAGCAGTAGGAGAAGCAGCGCTATCTGTAGTAGTAGAGCAGCAGTAGCAGTAGTAGTAGAAGTAGCAGTAGTAGTAGTAGTAGTAGTAGTAGTAGTAGTAGAAGCAGGTGCAGCAGCAGCGGGAGCAGAAGTAGCAGGAGCCGCAGCAGCAAGAGCAACAGGAGCTGAAGCAACGAGTACGAGAAGCAGAAGAAGCACGTGTAGAAGCAGTAACAGGAGTATCAGGAGGAGCATTAATATATCCAATAGGCGCAGAAACAGGAGCATTAGCAAAAGCAGATGCAGTAGCAGGAGCTGTCCAGTATCAGCAGGATCTGAAGCAGTAGCGAAAGCAAGCAGTAACGGAATCAGGAGCAGTAGGAGTATCAGCAGGAGTAGTAATAGGTCCAGTAGCAACAGGAGCACTAGCAAAATCAGGTGCAGTAGCAGTAGCATCAAACGAAGCATTTATAGGTCCAGTGGCAGCAGGATTAGAAGAAGTGGCAAATGTGGTAGGAGATGCCGAAGCAGTAGGAAAAGCAGGTGCAGCAGCGGGATCAGAAGCAGAAGTAGCAGGTGCAGTTGCCCAAAGGTTATCCTAAGATCGCCCCGCCATGATAACAAATTATATATGTGTGCGTCTGATAGGCCGTCTATAGAGATACACGGTAGCAAAATATTTACGTAAAGTAATTTGTTTCCTAGGATTGGTAACTCTCTTGTTTTTTTAATCATAGATGATAATATTTACTTCAGTTATCAACATTGCATTATGTATTACGTTGTGAAATTATATATATATATATATATATATATATATATATATATATATATATATAATGAAACGCGGAGCGTTTCTTCAATTAATTAGAGACACAGAGCGTGTTATTATAATTATGACCATTTTGAACTGCGCGGCAGTAGCGGCGAGCGGCGGACGGGGACTAGGGAACGAATCAGGCGCGAAGGCAGCGAGAGCGCGCGAGAGAACGGCAGTTGGGCAGTGTGGCATAGAGCGTGCGGGAGGTCGGTACGATATTGGTGCTCGCGGTAAAGAGGACTAAAATAAGTGGACTAGTGAAAGAAAAACTATCAGGAAGTTAGTGAAACGTGATAGTGGCAAATGTTGAACAGTACAAGCTAATGATTGTGTTCATAGGGTCAGAAACAGTGGAGAAAAGAGGCAAAACTATAAATCGCGTAGCTGATGCCGGCATGGGTGGTGGCCACGTGTTCGCATTGTAGTAAATAGGAACGTGGAGGAGAATCAACGAACTGTGTTACAACAGAGCAGCGAGATATACTGCCAGGACTAGATGAACAGTAAGCTAGAAGCAGTGCATACTCCAGTGGAACGACACATACAACAGTCGGTGTCAAAGCAGAGGGATTTGCGCCACCGCCGCCGCGGGCTGAAGCGGGCGGGAGCCCGCCTTACCAACCGTCCGAAGGAGCGCCGAGCCGCACCGAAGGTCACCGTCCGTTGCGGCCGTTGGAAATCATCAGAGAACAAACGATGTATTCTCGGGGCCCGAGGTATTGTGAAATCTAAAATTGTAAACTGAGTTTTGGTACCAAAACAGGGAATAATTGTAATTAAGGGAATGTACTGAAAGTGTGATTCTAGAAATAAATTGTGTTTTTGTTCAGACAAAATTATAACTTTGTTTTGCCAATGTGTTGCCAAATCTTAAGAGACCCATTAACGAGACAAGACACCCGTCCTTTCCAAATTTATTGCAGTGAAAAGTACCGCCAACCAGGTACGTCACAATATATATAATGATACAAATATCCTATTTGAAAACCGCAACCATAACAACTTTCGTAAACACAATCTGGCACGAATTCTCTTATTCTACTTATCTCGCTACAAATCCCACCCTTTTTGCATGCTTGGCCAAATTTTCACGTAATCATTAATTTAGAAATTTTACTTCCCCACAAAACTTGGTCTTCTTACAATGGCAAATATAAATATAAATAAATGTCCCCCGTTTTGCTTCTTTCCTTCCGGAGATCCCCCGCAATCTTGAACGTCATCCAGTTTCCATTCAGCCTCCATTTCAAAAGAATTCGGTCCACTCCAATGATGTTCGCGTCCTCCACTCACGTAATTATATTTCCGTTCTAATTGTAATACCTTACTACCTTTAAACATCGCCTTTACAAAATCACAATTCATTATAATTCTTCCTGCAACCCTAACTTCCTGCAAAGCTACTGTATTTGAGCATTACCTTTTACATCTCACTCACACCGTATCTGAACACCGTCTGCTCCGTTTTTTCATCTCGCGTGCCTTTCATCTGTCTCTCATCTGCGCGAACGTATACTCAAACACGTCTCTTCTTCGTTTCTTTTCTATACCCCCATTGTTGCAGTCAGACATATTTAAAATTACGTAAATTTATTGTGATACCCATCACAGTAATCCTTCCGAATAATACAAAAAAGTATCTATTGTCGTAGCATATCTAGTTTCTTTATTTCTTCTATCATTTATTCACTATGATGTTAGAATATTAAAACTTGAGAACCCAGTTTACACGAAACATTTGTATGAAATTGTAACATCATTATAATAATACATTTCCTCAAATATATTAATTCAAATTAATTAGAATCTCATACTTTTATTTTTATAGTCAATTATACCGTTCCTCTTACGAATATTTAGCGAGATTACATTAATAATTTTTGAAGTATTTACGCATCGCTTATTTCATTTCTTTAAACTAAAATTACAGCCAGGGGATCGAGGGCAAAGAGCAATAATTAAATCCTTAATGTGAGGATCAAGGGCGATTCCCGGGAGCAAAACCCTTTTAATGCTGGCGAAAACTACTTGCGCACCCGCGCCCTTCCCAAAGGGTCATTAATATTAAACGTAAAAATGCTGCCTAAAACGGCCCGTGGGACGCGGTGGCGGGGAGACTGGCGGAGGCAAAACAAATACCCAACAGGCCGCGGGCAAAAGGAAGAGGAATATGTCACGACTGAAAAAATTTAAAAAAAACAACATTACACTGGAAGTAGTCCCAGGTCTGTAAGTTTTCAGAAATGACTTGATATGTTCCCCTTCTTGGAATCAGCGAAATAATTAATCAGCTGTCCAAAGCAATTATATAACGAAGTAAATCAGGTGCAGATGATCAAAAACATTTAAATCGTTAAAAATCGTTCAAATGGGAGAGTTTTCTTTTCGCAGATTACCATCCGTAAATGGGACACACTCTTTTCTGAATCAAAAATAAACAATACATTGGGACACCTGCATCGCCACAGATAGAGAGTTACTAGAAACCTTTGAACCGTCCGGTTTTAAACTCATAAAAGATTTGGAATATGATGAATTCATATTATTCTCAGTGTCCCAAAAAGCAATTCAAACAGTTTGCAGCAGCATAAGTAACATTAAAATGATTATTAATACAATACAAACGATATGATGTAATATAACCACATCCATTTTAATATATATATATATATATATATATATATATATATATATATATATATATATATATATATATATATATAGTGTATCTTGCGACTGCAACTCTACTGCCTTTTTCCCATTTTGGTTCGTTACTGCAAGACCTAGCAGTGTGGTCTAATTCCTCACACTTAAAACATTTCACAGTATTTAGGCCAGTAATATTAACTTCACTTTTAATATGCGAACCTTGTTTCTTCTGAGACAGCATGTTCCGCATTCTCGTAACGTGAATTCTAATATCCCTAATTATTTTATACCTTTGTGATTTTACTTCGCTCTTTTTGTAGAGCTGTTTCATAAGCTTCAGCTAATAATTTCTTTTCTCCTTTAGCTTTAACTAAATACTTTAGCTGTCATCTTTAGTTTCGTAATAAATGTTCCCTTTAAGAATTATTTTACCAACTGCATTCCTCCCTCTATATAACGTGCGTTATCTTTCCGTTCTAATTATTTCAATCTGCCTTTACTTCCCCTCGCAGATCTATAGCCATACCATCAAATAGCGAACTCAACCGTGCTACTTGTTCATCCGACTCCATGTTTCGAGGTGAATAGCACTCTTATGTAACATTCTAATACACTTCGTACCGAGAGTTTACTTCTAATGTTACTTTGACTTGTTACCAAGTTTCACGTTCTGTTCGTGCCATAACCTATCCTTAGCGTCACCAGTTATTTTTGAATCGATATATGTATATATATATATATATATATATATATATATATATATACATATATATTTATATATATTTATATATATTACATGTAATAATAGTTTATTGGTGTGTTCTACTTCCGTTGCTATAGGAACGCATTCTATACATTCTCTGAGATTTAGTGGATTGCCTCGTAATTACGCATATTACTGGCTGAATGACTGAGACACAACTTTCTTCATTATCAACAAGATCATCGTCTTCCTTGACTGGATTTCCAAGCTTGGACGCTTACAAAGGGAAGGATCTATGGTTTCTTGAAGATGCGCAGTTTAGGCCTAGAGTGATGGCTTTGCAACTACCCTAGGGGTAGAGGATCCTCTTAAGGCGATGGCTGCCAACGGCTGACCACTGATGACAACCCTCGAGGTTGTTTGCTGACGCTGGCCTCCAAACCACGGACTCGGCTTCTGCCAGCAGTGTACGGGTGCCACAGCGCCTCGTGGATTCCCTTGGACCGTTGTTCCCTGGAGAAACACTCCGGTTCACCTCGGTACAGCTGCGAACACACTCCAGTACGGCCTTCAGCAGAAAGAGCTGTGAATTCACTGTGCTCCTCAATCGTACCCACTGCCACCATGTAAGCCCCGCCTCTAGCTCCAGGCGTCTTATATTTAAAAGCAATTACAAGTGCTTCTAATACAAGAAGCAAATATACCGAGTTCACGCGGAAACTGGTTCCCCAGAGGAGCGGCGCGAGCGAGGTACACGTAAAGAGACCAAGTCCAAAGAAATGTGAAAAGACGTTTAATACAAATTGCTGCGGAACAGAGTCAAGTGAATACAGCCGTGTCTCTAGGCCGATTTATGCAAGAGGACCGCTTAAATAGAGAACGGGAGATTCGTGTGGATATTACTCCACCCTTGGCTTAACCCTAAATGCCTCGGATGTACAGATGTAATTACTTCAACAACAACAACAACAATAATAATAATAATAATAATAATAATAATAATAATAATAATAATAATAATAATAATAATAATAATAATAATAATAATAATAATAATAATAGAAGGAAATGTGTCGGAGTGCCACACATTTCTGTTGGTTCAATGATGTCTTGTTTGCTAGTCTGTCTATGATATCTATAATGCCCTGTTTGAGCAAATGTCAAACATTTGTATTATTATATAAAAATATTAAATATTTATTTTTAAATAGAAATGCTAGGTATTTATTTGTATCCGGCCATGTATAAAAACTGCTCATTTTGTGACTCCCAAACTAGATACAAAATCATATTGAAAGTAATTAATTGAAAACTTCTCAATGAGCTTCTGAGTGTTAAAGAAATGTTTATTATTTTGTAAATGTGAAATCATGAATGCACGCTCCCCGATGCTTCGTTCCGTTGCCATCGCCCCAATACAACGAGGTCCGATATTCTGGAGGTGAGAGGGTGGGCGGCGAGTGGGGGTGAGGAGAGGGGCAGCGAGAGGGGTGAGGAGAGGGGCAGCGAGAAGGGGAGCGCGGCTGTGCAGGGCGCCTGGCGGGCGTTGCAACGGAGAGCGTGCGGGCTGCGCTGTTTGTTTGTTTTAGACATGAGCAATTGCGCTCGGCGACTGTCAACAAAACACGCTCGTTAAGCGCAACGGAGGCACGGGGGGTAGGCAGCCCCTCTCCCACATACACACCGCTCTGCACCCGCGCAACAATGCGAAAAAACACCAAAAATAAAACAAATAAAAAATGCGTCGGCGGGGGCGGACGCGCGCACGAACGCGCGTGTAAAAATAAAAAATCTCGGAGAGTTGGGAATGAAAAAGGGAAAAAGCCGCTTCGCGTCAATTATGTTGTCAAATGTGTGTCGCCGGCGCGGCGCGGCGCGGTGCGGGCTAGGGCGTGGCGTGGCATGGCGTGGCGTAGCTTGGCGTGACGTGGCGCGGCGTGACGTAGCGCGGCGTGGCGTGGCGTGGCGGGGCGAGGCGGGGGGGGTTGCGCGGGGTGGGGTGGGGCGGGGCGGGGTGGGGCGTGGCGTGGCGTGGCGTGGCGTGGCTTGGCCTGACGTGGCGTGGGGTGGCGTGTCGTGTCGTGACGTGGAGAAGCGGGGCGGGGAAGAGGTGGGACGCGGGTGGGACTGGAGTGGGGTGGGGAGGGGTGGGGGCGAGGCAGGAAGGGTGCGGGGCAAGGCGAGGCGTGGAGAAGCGTGGCGGGGCGGTGTATTGGAGGGACGTAGGAGGGGCGGGGGTGGGGGCGGGGGCGGGGTGGGGAAAGGTGGTGGCGAGGCCGGGAAGGTGCAGGGCAGGGCGTGGCCGGTGCGGGGCGGAGAGGAGCGGGGCGTGGCGGAACGTGACGGAGCAGGGGTGGGACATGGCATAGCTTGGCGTGGTTTAGTGTAGCGTGGCGGGGCGCGGCGTGTTTGGTGGGGCGTGGAGCGGGAGGCGGGGCGGAGCGCCGATGGAGCCCTCCGCGCGCACTCAAGCGGACGGGTTCGGATTTATGGGAGAAGGGGAGGAAGCGGTGCTGGCAAGGCACCCTCCTCGGGGCATGCCGACGCTGATAAAGAAATAGTGTTTTTCTCGCACACGACAAGCCCTCCACACTTTCCGCATTTTTTGTCCGTCATTCGTGAAGAGCGTTCAGGAGGAAGGGGCCAGACGGTTCAGGAAGGAAAGAGAATATCAAAGGAATGAGCACTTTTGTATTTCTTTAATTTTATCTTGTTACTTTTGTATTGATTGTTTTAGGTGAATGAGAATACTGACATAAAAATAAAAATATTGCTGAATTATGGAATGTTCCTAGCTGGTATTGTACCTTCCTTGTTTTTTGGAGGTACAAAGTATGGCGCATACAGCCATAGGCGCCCAAGCTAGTTAAATCGCTCTTCCGTCGACTTGCAAGAAAATCCGAGAGCCAGCCTCGCTATGCAGCACAGTTCCATGTAGTCGCGAGGTGCAATGCTGTCGCACCTCCCTGCTGTGCAGTCATCCCTATCTTTTTGGACGTCGATGACTGATCTGTAACCTAGAAAATGAACAAGTGTAATGCCTTTCGCTGCAGGTGTCGTGCTACTAGCAGCAATTGCAGGCAATTACAAATGCTTCCAGTACAGGATGCAAAAAAAGTTGAGTTCGCAGGGAAGCTAAGTTCCCTGGAGGAGCGTGGTGGTGAGCGAGGTTTCAAGTACAGAGACCAAGTCCGATGAAGTATGAAAGTTTAATTGAAAAATAGAGCTGCAGAGCAGCGTGAAGTTGACACAGCAAAGTCTCTGGGCTATCTGCCCGATATCAACGCTAGAGGATCCTTATATGGGAAACAGGGAGATTTACGAGGCCATTACGCCGCCCCCCCCGCCAGAACTCGGCATGCCCTGGACGCAATAAATCGACATAACTGTCAGAGGACTTTTACCCTTTTGAACACTCACAAGTTCCGAAACATTCCTGTTTCCACGTCTGGATTGTGTCAGCGTTGACGGCGGTTTGGGGAGCCCAATCACCCATGACCTTAAGCAGGGCGCCTGCTCCAGACGCGACACTAATTTAAACATGTTTGATGGGTAATATTTCTTTCACGTACAGTTTGAAAGAAATATTCATTGCTCTTCTTAAGCAATGCGTACTTCATATGTACGTAGGTGCATTTACCATTACACAAGGTCAGGAATGACAATAGCCGTTCGGCGCGCTTTTGGCGTTGTTTACCGCAATTTTCATGCAAGTATTGGCGTTTTGCCTACTGTAGCATTTCTCTCTGGCGCTTGTACGTGCCCGTGGGACCCGGCTCGTTCAAAGTTAAATTTCTAATGATGCCATTATTTGATGCGTTTAATTTTGAACAATTCCTGGAGCAGGAAGACAAAGAGAAGGTATATAAAGCGATCCCAGCAATATCTGCACATCCGGAGGAAGCTCAAATCTACGCAAAATTTCCTTGCAGTCTACGTTGGATAAACGTGTTTTGTTTGATGGAGACTGCCTAAGGGTGCATATTAGTAAATATCAATGAGGATAAAGTCGTTTAACTCCGCCCTTCTAACGGCCAGTGGTAAAATCAAAACTATTCATAATCGCTCTATTCAGAGAGAAATATAGTTTTTTAACTGGAAGCATCACTAGTTTTTAAATGGAAGTATAAATTTTTCTATTACCATTCTAAAGTACACTGTAGGGCGAATACAATGATACAAGTATTGTTAACATTCGAAAAAAAACTGTAAAAATCGTGTATTCTACATTCCCTCGGACACCCACGTTATCCACACTGGTTTTCCGGAAGACGAAAAGAGTCTGTCCTTCGTTGGTTCTCCGCTCTCTAGGTAGAAATCGAAATTGTGATTTCGTATTTTTAATGTAACTGAACTTACTAGTATTACTTTCTAGCATTGATTCCCTACTTACATATTTATCTGTTTCTTTGATGGCTTCAGATATAACAAACTAATTCTTTGTTACTCACCTGGGTAGCAAGAAAATAAAATTTGTATTTCTAATCCACAACAAAATACATAATTGAAAACGTCTCAAACAAGAGAAGTTAAAAATTCTTAAAACAATACCATCACAATTCACTGTGACCACAAATTTAAACATGTTTCTGAAAAAATAATAGAAATCAATACATTATAAAAATTAAGGTTTTTATGTTGGAGATCGATGAACTCCGACACCCCGTTTGAACAAACTCGATGAAAGTTGGCACAGCTACTGATTTTTCATGGAGAAGGTTTCTATGCTGTTCATTTTGTTGCAACTCTAGTAGATGGTGTTGACGTTTATCAGTTAGAGGCAATTCTCAATCCACTTGAGCTGCTGTATTGTTGCTGAGCGTTTCCGTGTGACACTGGGTGAGGCCGAGGAGGATAGGAGGAGCTGGCGGCGTGAGATAGAGATACGAGAGGGAAAAAGAGAGAGGGGGGAAAGAGAGTCGGAAAGAGATAGAGGAAAAAGAGAGCGGGAAGGAGAGAGAGAACAAGGAGAGATAAAGATATTGATGGAAAGAGAGGGAGGGAAAGAGAAAGAGAACAAGGGAGGGAAAAAGAAAAAGGAAAAGGAAAAAGAGGGAGATGGAAACAGGGAGAAGGGGGAAAAAGAGAGGAAAAAAGAGATAGGGGAAAGAAAGTAAAAAAGAGAGGAGGGAAGAGAGAGAAGGGAAAAGAGGGAAAAGAGAGAGGGTAGGAGGAAGAGTGAGCAGGAGTGTCTGGCGGATTCTGCTGGTATTGTATGTTTACCACGATCTGAACACGTATGTTGTTGTGAACTATGGGAAATAAATGGTATCCGTCCATCTTAAACCTAAAATCATCACTGCACTTTTTTTGTGAAGGAACCCCTTTGTCACATATTGCTGAATATTGTCTTTATCTTATATAATTATTTGCAGTCGATTCGGATGTCCGATATCGTTAAAGATCGCGGGTTTGAGTCCCGTCTCAGATATGGTTGTATTTTTGTTTGTCCTTTCACTCACTATCATCACCACATCATGTCATCTTCACAGTTACCATGCCGTTAAAATGCATTAGTGGTTGCTAATGACCTAAATGTGTATGCGACCTTAAATAACAAAAAAATCTTTGCATCAAAATCTCTTCGCCTCGCTAATTATAACCTCACACTTAGTCATGTTCGCGGTAAGCAACGAAATGTTGATCGCTTTCAATAGATAGATTACAACTTGAACATTGAAGTTCTGAATAAATGACAACTGTTAATGTTCAGTCTATTAATTTTAACATTTCATTAAATCTTAGAGATTTTAATATAAAATCGATAAGAGCTAGTATAATGGTATATAGGGACCACTGCGTTTTATACAAAAAATCAATAAACTTAATAGAAACTCAAACGTTATTCTAAACGAAAACCATTTGTGTTTTAAATATAAAGATGAACCTAAAAGTAACGATAGAGCCAACGAATCTTCCATGCTCTTGCTATAATTACAGTAAAATACGCCTACGTTACTTTGAGCTCTCTTGTAGATACATGCGAGATAAGGGGTAAGATTATTTAGAGAAATTACTCAAATGTGGGGCTCATTTTTCGCTGCAAATTCCCATAACCTGGGAATAAAAATATCAAGTTATTTAGATGTAGCCTACAACCCTTTTGTCCTCTTTTATTCATAATTAATATAATTTTGGTAAAGAAGGGATAGAGATTTCGAAGCTCAAGAAAACATTTGATACGGAATTTTTAATTTGTCTCCAGTTCTCAATTCAAAGCAACATATTTTAGAAAAGCCTACCTGACATTGATACTATATTTTACAAATTCGGTTCTGATACTCATTCCACCTAACGCTCAACGAGTTCTAACAATCACTCGACTAATTTCAAATACAGCTCAACCAAAGCATGTATCGTTCGTGTGGACTAAGAGACATTAAAAATATTATTTTTCTGGCTTAGTTTATGAATGTGGACTGCATAGTGAGGTGAGATTGAACCCTAGCCAGAATTTAATGATAGCTCAGTGGGGTTATTTGTATAGCATTGGGTCGCAGAATCCTTCGTAGAATATTCACCCACTTGAATAAAACAGAAAGTTGATTTTTTTAAACAACCTTAGTTCAAAATGTGAGATTTTGAGGAACTAGAACTGTAGCAAGAGCTTCATTACCCGCATTTGCTGACTGACTTGCTGTAAACAAAATCATCCTCTATCCCTAGTTATTAGCTCCGAAAGTTTAAGTGATTTTGATAAAAGAACCATATTCCATTGTCTTTTTGGGTTAAAAACCACAGTCCTTTAAATGTAAGTTTTCTCAGTGATTATTTCTCAAGCACAGCTTATCTTAATCGGCAAGGGTGATAATGTTTGTTTTGTGAATGTGGTTTTTCGGCATAACCAGTATTTTGTCCTGGACGTTTGTCCTTTTGGTGACAGTGTATAACCTATTCTTGTGGCATACATGTCCTTTGTGTTGTGATTCTGAGCAAGCAAGGGAGAAAGAACACCTAAGAAATGGATTCTACGTCATGTAGAAAGAACAGTGTGGAAATAACGAAAACCAAAGAAAGAGAGGAAAGAGTATGTAGTAAGAGCAAAGACGGTTAAAGGAGAAGAACCTATTAATCACAAAGGAATATTCAGAAATTGTCAAAATATTTTTAGTCACCTACTAACAAAGATTTGTATATAAATTTGTCATCAATAGCAGATGTTAATGGGAAAAAGAACAAACTGATAATGATGATAACCGCAGTGGCGAAGAACAATAAGTTGGTCATTAGTATTACAAATTGTTTAGGTGCTTCATCTTCTGGCATTATTCCTTCAATTATTGTAATATTACTGCCCCAAACAAAACAATTATAGACATAGTTCTCTATTTTTTGAAAAATAAAACAAAACCAATGAAAACATCATATTCCATACACATTCCACTTCAGCCAGTTATTTCCACCAATACAGTTCAAGCTTAAACTACACTCAAGACTGCACTGAACCCTGGAGAATAGCATACTAGTAGGGAATGCCCGCAAAATGGGGGGAAGATTAGTCCGACAATAGTGGTTTATATATATATATATATATATATATATATATATATATATATATATATATGCATGTGTGTGTGTGCATGTGTGTGTGCGCGCGTGTGTGTGCGTGTGTGCGCGTGTGTGTGGGCGCGTGTGTGTGTGGGCGTGTGTGGGGGCGCGCGTGTGTGTGTGGGCACGTGTGTGTGGTCGCACGTGTGTGTGTGTGGGCACGTTTTTTCTGCGCGCGCGCGCGCGCGCGTGTGTCTGTGTGTGTGGGCGCGCGCGCGGCTGTAAATAAACTGTTTATATACCAAAGCCATATGGTTTGTGTTTTGTCCAACCCACGTCGTCACAGGGGTTTCTGGGAATTGCAAGCGGAAAAAGATACTTCAAGACACGGGTCGACGTCGAGCTGTGGAAGTTTCTATTACCTGAATGCAACGAAAAGTTCATTTAGAGAGTCTTGGGAAGATGCAATCCTCTGCAACTGCCTGCGGTTGATGAATTCAAAGACGTTTTCTAGAAAGGATATGAAACTTGCATTGTGAGTTAAACGTCTTTGGTTATATGGAGTATATGAATGATTTCGTTTCCTGTTAACACACAAGCCCTTTAGCGTTACCACTGACGTAACTCACACCTCGCAACATTCGATCAACAGAACCGGGGGATGTGGCTCACTGCATCAACTGCTGTCACTTCAGTGCCTCTGACTGGGTTCGAGTCCCGACAAAGCCAAGATTTTCGGCACTGGCTTGTCAGCTAGGTCAAATTCAGTTGCAGTCTGGAGGAGAATTCTAGAGGCCGGCTGATCTGATCGGTTTCCCATCAACATCAGGCGAATGCCGGAGCAGTAACCTTACCAACGGGTCATGGACCAAGTACGATATATCCTTCCTCTTCCTTGCCATTTTCTCATCCCTTACTTACATACATATACATTTACATGCACTTGTTGGAAATCCAGTCAGTAGTTCACAACCCGTCCCGGCTAGGGTAGTACCCCTCTGGTGAAAATCTCAGCAAGCCGCCGAAGGTCGGCACCACCCAGCGGATTAGATCAATGCCACCGCTCGAGGAAAAGCGTGCACTACACTTACGGGAAAAATGACCTCAGTAGTTCTGCGCCCAGAATCACTAACAACCAACCAATCAATCGGCAAAACACAAATGCCCCAGCAAATCACTTTTCGTCTTCGATCCCACTGCACGGCGACCCACCTGGCGCCTAAGTTCTGCCGACTCCTGGCTTACGCTGTTCATCTCAATGCAGTTAAATTCTTAACCGCACTTTGCTGAAGCAACTCATATGCGTTGTTGATAAACTATAAATTTACGCAATCGACACTGTTTCAAAGTTGCAATTAATATCCTTTCTTCAGTAGTCAAAATTAAATGTTGGTGCAACTAATAGTAATCTTGCATAAAATATTCACATTTAAAAAAAATGAATGTGCAAAAATATCTATTGAGAAAAAACTCAAAATCAACCACCCAATGAATTCGCAATTTCGACTTACGTATTCGTCTTCACGAAGGAATGAACATGTGCGCTCTTTGCACCTCAGCCTCCACCCCCACTCCCTTCCCTGCGGAGCAGAGCAAAGCCACTCAAGTTTTGCTCCGGCGCCGTCATCGCTGCTGCCACTACGACGTAACGAAATTTACCCGCGCGCCGTCTGCGAGCGACTGCACGCGCGATGTGGTCGGGAAAAAACTTTCAAATTGAGTTTGTGCGGTTTCATCAACTCGGGCGCCTTTCTTAATAATTTGGAATTAACTCGCAGAGCGGGAAGGGGGGGTGAAGGGAAGGGGTGGGGGGAGAGCTGTGGGGGGGGGGCTTAAAGCGCGATGCGCCACATTCCCCCCGAAACTCGCACGGGGAGGGGAAGGGGGGGGCTGAGATCCAAGGCCCAAAGATCCACAGTGGAGAGCGAAGGGCGTGGAAACATATCCGCTTCAAATGAACTAAGAGAACAATATAAGCAAATGTCGAAAAATAGTAGATGTAGGGAATACTCTAATAGCAGCCGTTTCATTTCTAGCAAAGCAGTCTCAAAAAAAGTCTGTTTATTCGGACCGCAAGATTGAGAAATATCCAAATTTGGAATATGTAACACCCGAATATGTAATCTCGAATTCGACATTTAGAATTCACAAATTTGGAATCCCGAACACCCTAACTCCCAAACTTGGAATTCAGAACGCCTAAATTTGGAATACATAACTCCGAAATTTAAAATACAGAACTCCCAAATTTGGAATACAGAACTAAAATTTTGGAATATAGAACTTCCTAATTTTGAATACAGAGTTTCCTAATTTTGAATTCAGAATTCACAAATTTAAAAATCCCAAAAACCCCGATTTAGGAACCCCGTACTCCCAATTTGCGAATCCCGAACCCCAATTTGGGTATCCCGAACTCACAAATTTGGAATCCCGAACTCACAAAAGTGAAATTGAGAATCCATAAGTGTGAAATACAAAACTTTCAAAAGTAAAATCCAGAACTCACAAATGTGGTATCTAGAACTCACAAATGTGGTATCTAGAACTCACAAATGTGGTATCTAGAACTCACAAATGTGGTATCTAGAACTCACAAATGTGAACTTCACAACTTAAATATGTGTAATCCAAAATTCAAATGTGAAATACAGAACTTACAAGTTTGAGATACAAAACTCACAAGTGTGCAATACAGAACTGGCAAGTATGGAATACAGAATTCACAAACGGAATAAATGTGGATATCTGGACTCACAAATTTGAATATAGAACTCACAAACTTGTTTATTTAAATCTTTCCTTGCCATCCGGTTCTCTTTGCTGAGGACCGTCCTTTTAGTCCTTTTGAATTCGAAGGGTTACGGTTAAAAACTATCATAGTCAGTTTTTTTACCGTAAACGAGTTTTTAGTGACATTCGGTGCTTTGTACAGGCAGAATGCAATTATAAATAGGTTTGGCTAAAAAGATCTAGTAAATAAATGGGAAAGATACGAGCTAACGGCTAAAATTGACCAAGGTCCGTATGCAGACGAGCAAGACCGATTAGGATCCACAACCTTCCCACTCTCTACGGTTGCAGCACCATATGTGATTCATCTGTTCAGTTCACAACATTCGTATATGGACGTAGACAAATAACTGAGCCTTGTTAATGAAACATCTTATTTGAGACACCACATAACTGGAGTTGCTTAGAAACAGAAAGATCAAACCTTCGCCATTCAAAGCTGTAAACTATGATAATGAAGTTTACTTTAAAGCATGGACAGAGTTTTTGTTGAAGCTGTTCCAACCGAAATGCACGAGGTCTACAAGACCACCACCAATTTTGAAAATTGACAAAAAACAGCAGATGATCATCTTACATAAGGGTACTTAGGAAGCTATATTAAAGCTGTTGTGATGTCTAAAAGGAGCAAAGAAAACTAGAAAGAAAATAATGTTACGGGCCCTGCTGAATTCAATAGGTTATACAATCAACCATTACCTATCAAACCTACAGAGCGAAATAACACATTGTATCTGACACAATTTTTGGTAAACCCGTCTTTCTACAGAGCGTTTACGCTCCTCTCACTAATGACCTCATCTAAATGAAAAAAAATATCAATGTGTCTGTATTTATCCATATTAAAATCGCTTCGTTTATTTCCATATACTTCCAAAATAGTTTTCTTGCTATCATTTGTAATAAAATTAGTTGTTATTTGCATTGTGTTTAATTATTTATTTTCCCAAGCTTTTAACATTGTAATATAAAGGTGAAATCTTCCAATTTAAATTCTGACAAATTACCGAAATGTGATCATGATCGTTTTCAGCCGTAACCCTTCTTCATCCTTATTTCAGCATTTAAGGAAAAAGAACTTCCCCCTGGGCTTGGCGCAGTTTGATCCTCATTCAAGAACTCTCACTGCGGAGGGGCACAGGTTGACAGATCTATGACAGGGATCTATGACAGGGATCTATGACAGGGATCTATGAAAGGGATCTATGACAGGGATCTCTGACAGGGATCTATGAAAGGGATCTATGACAGGGATCTATGACAGGGATCTATGACAGGGATCTATGACAGGGATCTATGACAGGGATCTATGACAGGGATCTCTGACAGGGATCTCTGACAGGGATCTCTGACAGGGATCTCTGACAGGGATCTCTGACAGGGATCTCTGACAGGGATCTCTGACAGGGATCTCTGACAGGGATCTCTGACAGGGATCTCTGACAGGGATCTCTGACAGGGATCTCTGACAGGGATCTCTGACAGGGATCTCTGACAGGGATCTCTGACAGGGATCTCTGACAGGGATCTCTGACAGGGATCTCTGACAGGGATCTCTGACAGGGATCTCTGACAGGGATCTCTGACAGGGATCTCTGACAGGGATCTCTGACAGGGATCTCTGACAGGGATCTCTGACAGGGATCTCTGACAGGGATCTCTGACAGGGATCTCTGACAGGGATCTCTGACAGGGATCTCTGACAGGGATCTCTGACAGGGATCTCTGACAGGGATCTCTGACAGGGATCTCTGGCGATGGTGTGACGGCGATGGTGTGACGGTTAGCGTACCGGACTGTTATACTCAAGCTCGCGGGTTCAAACCCGATCGAAGCCGTGGATTTTTAGGGCGACAAAATCCTTCGTACGCCTTCCTTCGGAGGGGAAGTAAAGCCGGCTGTCCCATGTTCGTAGATTTACTTGCATGTAAAAGATCCTCAAGCCTAAATGACGCCTCTGAGCTAAATTCAAATCGCCTGTTTCTCGCCCAAGAAATACCTCCTTTCTCTGCTAGTTGATGAAAGGAGCGTAGCGAAATTTGCGTGGTCAGACGGAAGAGCGGGCCTGATGGCCCGAGTCTCGCCACGTAAAACAAGGCAAATTCAATTCAATTCAATCTCTGACAGGGATCTCTGACAGGGATATCTGACAGGGATATCTGACAGGGATATCTGACAGGGATATCTGACAGGGATATCTGACAGGGATATCTGACAGGGATATCTGACAGGGATATCTGACAGGGATATCTGACAGGGATATCTGACAGGGATATCTGACAGGGATCTATGACAGGGATCTATGACAGGGATATCTGACAGGGATATCTGACAGGGATATCTGACAGGGATATCTGACAGGGATCTATGACAGGGATATCTGACAGGGATCTATGACAGGATTATCACAATCAGTTCTCCCACTAGCAAGCTGCAGACAATATTCTCTCGCAAATGGTCTAAATCAAAGGCCCTTCTACAATATTTTATTTCTTTTCCTTCTTAGCCACGCTCATTGTTTTATACAAGAACAGTGATAGTATAGAATTTTTTCTCGATTGTTGTGAATGTTTATAATGTAATGAATTTCAACACTGACTCTTTGTTTTATGTATGATATGAACACTAATCTCCGCGGAGGCGTGGACGTTTTGCGGAGAGGGTGGGCTATCGCGTGGGGGAAGTAGTCTGGGGGAAAGCGACACCCCCTCGCGGAACAACAACTAAACGCCCACCTTATCGAGTAGCAGCTTCACTCCTGGACGCGAAAACTATTTCATTTCAACAAAACTTGGTATAAAATACATGGATAATTCCAGGATGCTGTGGAAACTCTCGATAAATCCTCGATTCGCGAAACGACCAAGAGATTTACCTGTGAATTTCCCAAGCACTCCTGGAATTTAATAGCACTGGAATTTAATAACACTATTTCACGAATTTAATTTCAATTTAAGAAGCAGGTTCATTAATACTCATTATGTACGTAATCTGGTATATTTACGAATTTTCAATAACTGCAATTACTATGTGCATTAACATCTATTTTCTGTTTACGTATGCCATGCCGTCTGCAATATTAAAATCAATCTCCACATTAAGATTAATACAATACAAATATGAATAAACAGAAAATGCACACAATGAAAACAGGAAGGTTTATTTGATTTCATTTCCTTCAAAATGTTCGCAATTTCGTGAAATGGTGTATCTTTTTCTAATATATATCTTTGGTCCTCACAAAAAATTTCAAACTGCTTCCGAGCATATTTTCTATTTTTATCGATGTTCTCTGGAGTAGCTTGTCGAATAATATTTCTCAGACGCATTACTAAATCTTGTCGCCATTTCATTTAGTGTGAATGTGACAATGTAACTGTGTGTATGAAACAATGGAAAAGCAAACTTTATTGCACATCGACACAGGGATCCATTCACCCCGCCTTCTAAGACAGATAATCGCAACTTATGATTGAGCACCAAGGAGATGATAATTAAAATCGATAAAGAAAACTGATAATTTGTGAAGCTCTGCTCCAGGACATTAATATCGCATGCATTCTGAAATACTATTTATCTTAATTTCATGAGTGGAATAGTCACTATAATGGGGAAAATAATACTGCGAGGGTAAGACACCCTAGAAGTGGGGTTTCGGAGATTTCTTACAAAGAAAGTTATGCAACCCGCAATACTCATTCTGTGTGCTATGCGCGCCTAGAGGCGCTGTGGGTGAGCCATTCAGCGACTCAGGTCTGTCACACGAGCGTTGCATTGACGCTCGTCACCTAAGGCTGATGACGTCACCTGCGTCGACGCGCGTCGATGACTGCACACTCGAGTCACTAAACGGGCGTCGTAAATTAACACTACATCTTATGCGAAACGGCACATACATCTTATGCGAAACGGCACGAGCGCGCTCTTGGTGACGTGTGTTGTAGCCAACGCTCGTCGCAAAGCAGTTTGAAAGCTGGAAAATGCGCGTTGTCTTGACTTACGTTGTTTCTTCAGCGTTTAGCATGAGCTGCATATGCAACGCGTCGCAGAACAAGAGCGCTCGTGTGCCAATTCGACGTACGTTAAGTGACGCACGTTAAGTGACTTGTGTGCGCGCACATTCGCTCACGTTGACTAAGAGAATGAGAAACGAAACGCTTCACATGAAATATTAGACACTGGAAAAGGTGCAAGCATGTAGCGTGCTTAGCGCTAGGTTTAGACATAAGTTTTATACACAAATTTTTCTTTGAAATTTATTTTAATTATTTTTGTAAGATTTTAGGCTAGAGAGTTGTAGAGACAAAAACTATATAAGTAAGTAAAATACCGATGTAACGAGGATTCTGGGATTGGCACGTCTGAGAGGACAGACAATTGATGGGTTAATTACATATAACATATGCAAAGAAAATATTTATAATATCAATCCATGTTTATGACGTACCCTTTTAATGACACTTCAGGTAATCTCCCTCTGTTATTTTCTCGCACACTTTTTACGGTTAAAAGCGGCGATTTTTCGACAGAACAAGTCTTATTGCCGGGTATTACAAATATTGTGGTGCAAATCCATTGTTCGTCAGAGCGGTAATCGCAGCTGTAGCCCTGCGGGAGTGAGCTCCAGAGCGTGCGCAGAAAGGCTCAGCACAATGCTGCTCACTTACAAGTTCTTGGACCTCACGTTGGCTACTCTGTCCATCGCCTGCGATTGGTGCGCACGTACAGACTGGCAGTTGTCAAATGAGGCCACCGACTTCCACTTCTATCCATCTATCCAAAATTATTCCATTTCCATCGATTAGTTTTATGCAAATTGCACAGTGAAACAAAACAAAACTCATACCACACATCTCTTATACCTCTGAATAATGTAGAAAAATAGTTTTATGTGTATGGAAGGTACCTGGACACTCCATTACTTTGTTAGGGTAATGCTATTATTTACATTATGATCGTTACACTCTTATTTAAATATAGCGTCCCTTCTAGGTCACGAGCTGGAAGAAGAGGGTTGCGCTTGTTATCCGATTAGATGCTTTGTTACGACTTAATTTTTGTGTTTGAAGCTTCCGATTGGATTACAAATGAACCCATTGGATAACAGAAATAATATTATATCCTCATCAATAATAAATTAAGTTGTCCTTCAGATGGCAAGGCCGTAGAAGGCGTACAACGGCGAAATGAGGCCGTGGAAGCGTAGGGCAGGGCCTTGACTCGGAGACACGTTTAGCGGTAGCCAAGGTTCCGAAGAAAGCCCGGAGCTTTTTCTGGGTCGATATTTGAGGTCCGGTAGTGTTGAATTAGGGAAGGAAGCCAGAAATGGAAGGTGCGCTGGAATAGTTTTGTTCCGTGTCCGAGAGGGGGAAACAAATACAAAGCTAATAGGTCACCTCGTCCAAAAACTACCTTATTTTTTTATTGTTTCACCAGATTAGTAGGATTGCCTGTAGTGCTTATATTTATTATACAATGAATGGGTGCTACTGGTGCCCGACGCCAGGAGTAACTGCAACTGAACGCTTCATTTCCCTAATTCTGTGCGAGGAATCCCCACTGGGAACATCTACGTCCTCTATTATTAGTGTTATGAAGATGAAGGTGAGAAAAATTATTTCTTGACGCTGCAGGGGACGGAACTTACGGCACAGACGTTTGGGAGACGGGATTTGAATCATGTGGAAGAAATGATGGTTTTACCGAGGTTAAATTTTTATGCAAAACTCCTGACAATCGCACTGTTGAACGACCACTCGTAACTGATTACTTATCTCTCTCTCTCTCTATTTCTCTCTTTTTCTCTTTCTCTCTCTCGCTCTTTCTCTCTCTCCCTCTCTCTCCCTCTCTCTCCCTCTCTCTCCCTCTCTCTCCCTCTCTCTCCCTCTCTCTCCCTCTCTCTCCCTCTCCCTCCCTCTCTCTCCCTCTCTCTCCCTCTCTCTCCCTCTCTCTCCCTCTCCCTCCCTCTCTCTCCCTCTCTCCATCTCCATTTATCTATTTAGCTGTCCATCTAACTATCTCTCTGTCTCCGCTTTTCGGAGATTCGTCTGCCCGGCTGGCCAATGGGGGACCAGTCAGGCGACTCCGCTCGTTGGACAGTCGGGCGCAACGTACTATGCGCTGACCTTGGAGGGTCTGGGCGCGCACGTTTGTGCTTCTTACTTGTTATTCGTGTGTGCTCCCTAACGAGAGAAGGAATGGGAGCAGAAAATTCCAATCGAACATCTGTGTCGAACTGTTCAATATTGCGATCTGCTGAATTGCACTGCTGGGCCAATGATGACCATGCCTATGATGGGCTACTTTGCCCATGATGTCATAGTTGTCTGGTTTTCATGTTGGTTTCTAATCGATACGAGCCGTGCCGAGGTGCTGTGATGAGCCGCTCGATTATTTGACGATGGTGTCATCGCGAAGTGGCGGGAGCAGCAATTTGTGGCTTGGATCGCGTTGCTAGGTTTAGCAGATGGACTTGACGTTTTCTGTTAGAAGAGGGAACTCTCGAGGAAATATTCCTCCATGACTATCAGTGAATGAACTAGATGCTGATCGGTAACATAAGAGGGGTGGGAAACATTTCTGTTCGTACCTTTTCGTCTCCACAGTGGACCACCGCCTGCGGAGGTCACGGTTCTTGGTGGATTGTAAGCAGCCACCCGTACCCGAGTTTCACGTATTATAAACAGCCACTCGAACCAGAGAGCGCCCCCGGCACTGTCGGCCTGAGTGAGCGCCCTTGAGTTGGAGGTGCGCCGCCGTATAGCAGAATTGGAGAGAAGATTGTCGCAGTCGCAGTTTGTAAATGTAAAAGTCCGAAGAAACATTTGAAATCACACATTCATTCGCCTCAATTTCCGATGTCACTCACGCCGCGTTTCCACGGAGGGCGTAACTGCCTGGGTGAGGAACTTGGTAAGGAGCCATTGCCAGGGCCACAATAAGAGGGCATGGGGCCGGGGGATTGAAACAGAAACTCCCATAATGCCTGATTTTGGCACAGCCACATCGTAAGCTTGAAAGGGCGAGGTTAGGTGGACGTATCTACAGAACTCAGGTAAAGGCCCGACAAGCCATGATGGAGACCACCCGACCCCACTCGGCTTTCGTCACCATTCACGTCCAGCAGTGTCAAGCTCCCCGTCGGTAGGTCTTTGGGTTGGCATGAGAACATGGCGCCTCGTAGGGGAAGAGCTTCCTTCCCAAGCTGTTAGCTGGACAAGTGGAAACGATCGCTGGAGTAGCCCTAGTTTTCTGACCTCTTCCTGCTCTCCCCGGCGCGCCCCGGTCGGACGGGGACAGTGGGTAAACAGCCGTCCATGACATCTCAGCGCAGCTCAGCGCATGGCGCAGAAACGTCGTTAATGTGTCTACGCCAGGTTAGGCGGAAGGCAGGTGGAGCCACCGCACGATTGCGCGGCAGATCGGGCGACCTCGATGGAGTTAAAAGCGTAACCACTCGAATCTAATTCGCGTAAAGACCGTCGTAATTTGTTATAAGAACTTTCGAGCACATGGTTCGGCGACACTCGAACTGGTAGGGTCGGGGAACTCTGCCCCTGGTGCAAATCGAATACAAGCACCGCACCCAGTACTCCGGCATACCCGCATCGAGAGAGCTCGTTTGCTCGAGGGTAGGCACACGTCTAGCGAGCCTCTGGCCGACGCTGGGCGGTGCCGTGCGCGAGGGAGTCTAGGGCTTAGCGGAACTGATGGCCCCCGCGCGCCCCCAAACCTCCGGCATACCCGTTGTCGATAGTTGAAATGCAAAGCGTAGGACGGATAACAAAATAGCACAAGGCGACGCACTAAGTTGGGGGATTCGCTGGAGTAGACGAGCAAGCGGCGGCCGAGACGTGGTACGATCGAGGGCAGTCTCCAACTGCCTTAGATTAAGTTAGTCAATAAATGGCATCCATCCAAATTGACTTAGTTTTTTTAGCTAGGCTTAAGATAAAGAATTTGGACCGACGTTACTACAGGATTTGGATTTACTGCACACATTGAGTCTAACAAATAACACAATTTGTTCTGTTTCCTGTAATGTCACAATATGTTCTGTCGTACTTCCGTAACGTCAGCCCTCACGACCGTGACGCGGACCGAGCCGGATGGCTTAGATAAGATAGACACTGGGCTAAGGCTACGGAAGCGGCTGCTCCTGAAAATGCCGTTGCAACCTCCGACGCGGATGACTTCGGCAGCAACGGTGCTCGTGACTGCGGGGGTGGCGGAGGCGGCGGCGGCGGCGGCCTCTGCGGCTGCGGTCTGGACGGGGTCAAGGGTCTAGACGGGGATGAAATCCCGGCTGTAAGGCTCAGTCGAAGGAGGAGGTGAGCGGCTCGCCCGGCCCTCCGCTTTGCAGTACTCGCATCGGATGCCTTCGAGCGATGAGTAGTCGTGCGCTACCGGCCGAGGGTTGAATTGAATTGAATTAATGCCTTATTTTACGTGGCGAGACTCGGGCCCGCCATTCCGTCTGACCACGAAAATTTCACTACGCTCCTTTCACCACTAGCAAAGAATGGAGGTATTTCTTGGGCGAGAATCAGGCGATTTGAATTTAGCTCAGAGGCGTCACTTAGGCATGAGGATCTTTTACATGCAAGTAAATCTACTAACATGGGACAGCCGGCTTTACTTCCCCTCCGAAAACAGGCGTATGAAGGATTTTTTCGCCCTTAAAAATCCATGGCTTCGATCGGGTTTGAACCCGCCAACTTGGGAATAAAAGCCCCATACGCTAACCGTTACACCATCGCCATCGATGGGGTCGGGGGCCTCGACTATCCTTCACCCCTCTACGGGGACGGCACTCCTGAGAGAGAAAGCGGCGCTAAGCTCCGTGTTGCCGGGCTCGCCCAGTGATCCACCGGATCCCTACCCGCCGACCATTGGGCAAGATCGGGCGATGGACGTGCCCCCAGACTCACGGGACCGATGGGGAGCGTGAATCCTCCAGTCAGGTAGCAGCAGGGAATGGAGGGGAACGAGAGGTGGGGAGGGGGAAGTTGGGTAGAGTTGAGTAAGATGAGATATAAGTGTGAGTTAAGGTCGGGAGGGGTGTGGGGGACGCGATGGGGTGGGAAGTTCGCCACTAGGTGGCAAGAGGGGGGAGTAGCGTTTGGTGGGGCAGGGGGCGTAGGGAGGAGTGTTCGCGTGAGGGGAGGGGAGAAGAGGGGATGGCGGGGAAGGGGGTTCGCGTGAAGAGGAGAGGAGCGGTGAGTGGGAAGATAGTGGGTAGGCTGGTCTGTGCGAGGGGTGGAGAGGGGAATTCTCGTGAGTTAATGGAGTAGGGCGGCGGTGAGAGAGGGAGGGGTGATCGCGAGAGAAGTTAGAGTAGGGGGGGCGGGCGAGCTGGGGGGGGGCAGGACATGGTGTCATGTGGCGGGGTAGTGAGGGTTAAGGGAGGAGGGGTAGAGAGGGATGGGGAGAGTATTGGAGGGGTGTGAAATGTAGGTAGTTGTGGTCGGACGGAGAAGAGCTGTTCGCTCAGCGCTCAGGTTTGCGAAACGCGCGCCCCTAACGACTTTTCGCCGAGGCGCCGGCGGATCTGCGGGACTTCCTGCGAGCGGCATGCGATGCCACGGCGGGTTGGGGAGTCTCCGAACCGGAAATCGAAAAATAGGTTACCGCCCCCTCTCAGGAAGCGAAGCCTGCGATTCAACGTTCGGCGCGGCGATGCCTGCGAGGCGTTGCCACAAGGAAGTTTCCTTCCTGAAGCATCCTTCCTGAGGCATATTTCTGATTTTATTTGCTTTATTCGACTACAGCGCTTAATTTTCAAAGTTGGTACAAAAAACAAGATAGCTCGAAGGACAAAAACATTTAATAAGTTCGCGTCTACTAGGCGTTGCTGTAGCGCGAACGCCTTCTGTCAACAATGCAGGTGTGTCTTCTCCGCTCTACAACGATACTCATCACCTCACGTTGATTGTTGGGAGTGTACAGGAATACGCCCTGCCATGCTCCGACAGAGATCGGAATCCGGACGACCATCCTTTGAAAATCCGACTTGGGACAAGTATTTCCTAGTTCGTATCATTAATTAAGGTATGATTTTTTCTTCTCGTAATTTCTCGCATACTACACACGAAGTGAATAAATGTACTATGTGATAAAAAGGATCACTTTTGATCACATAGTGTATATGTGACATTTACTTGACGCAAAAATATAAAAACATCTGGTTGTGAATTATGTTTCACATAAAATATGTAAAAAATATAAAATCTTTTCTCCCTGGGATATGTTTGAAAACTAAACTTCGAATTCCGAAACAATTAGTAAGTATACTTGCCAGAAACTACCGGCAAAATTTGTGTAATTTGTATTTTAAATATATCAATGCTTCAAATAGTAGTAAGTGTCGAAAAAGCACCTATAGACGGTGTTCGCGTTCAAGAACTTCAAATTAATAGGATTGAAATCTATTGATTTTACCCTTGTCAGGATACTGACCTTCCAAAATATTATATTGTTAATCTTCTCCAAAGCCAACCAAAGATTCGGAATCCTTTATCTCCGTTTGCCAACGTGCTAACTTTGCCAATTTGTCAATAAATGTCTCCTCACAGAGCCAAGAAGGTAACGCGCGGCTGACTAGCCACCAAAGGGCATAGTTGAAAATACTAGTATCATGAAGAACTTTATCGCAGATGCAAAAACTTTCAAATAATAAAATACAATTTAGAAACACATTAATAATAATTATCACAGGCATTCACATATTGACTAATCTTTGCAGTATAAATTCTGAACAAATTTTTGAACTTGATTGGCTGAATTACAGTTTTTCCCTTACCAGATCTATTCAAATTATTACCACATTTACAGCCTCAAAATATTTATAAAACCTTAATAAATATTTTGTAGCTGTTTAATTTATCAACAACCGTAATATATTTTGGGCTAGAAAACGAACAATCATTATAAACTCTTGTTAGCCATTAATTCATTTTTAGTAAACATTGTGTCCCTTGTGACCACAAAATGCACAATTTCAAATTACACATGGGAAACACTAGTGCTTTACTGTGCCCAAATAAGTAGCTGAACTTTCAGCCTTAAAAACATTTAACATCATCTAACAAAAACTTTCGAACGACGTGGGGAACAAGGGTGGCTCAAAGAGCCCACAAAATTCTAATATTATGAAAAAATCAAATCAAACGACCCACAAATAGCAAGTTTAAGTAACTCGAATTTCAAATATTCACAATTATACCTGACGGCGCATTCAATTTGTATTGTAGTGGATAAAAAATTCAACCTGTCTATAGCTCTTAACGCCGGTTTGCTTAGAGTCTTCCATACGAGGATTCAATCTCGGACACAATAACCAAGTTATTAAGCATGTTACGCTAGTGGCGAGGTTCTAAGGATATTGTGTTCCTGCTCACATGCAACGAAACAATGTTGACTTCATAGCTTAGAATCCGTTGATGACTTGAAGCAGTTAAATATGGGCGCCTTCAGCAGCAATAATATTCTTGCACCTAACACTTACTCTCCAGACAGCAACAACACTTAATCAGCTCTATTTAGCGACGTCAAAACAACAATCAATTTCAATGACCATGACCAGTATGGTTTGTATATTCACACCAAGAACATTATGAAAATGGGATTTATCCAAAATGCCTCTCATGGCATTACGAAAGAAAGAGACGTAAACCAAAGAAAGAGAGGAAACACATTTTAATCACAAAGGCATCTTTAGAAGTTGTTTAAATATTTACAGTCCGAAACAGAGATTTGTATCTAAATTTGTCGTCAATGGCATATACTAATATCAACAACAAAGTCACTGACAATGATGATAACAGCCGTGGCAAAGAACAATAAGTTGGTCAATAATATTCCAAATTGAATACGTGTACTAACTTCTTGCATCATTCCTTCAAATATTGTAATATTACTGCTCCAAATAAATAATTTTGATGCACAAGTTTCTCTATTTTTTAAAATAAAACACCACCATAGTCCATACACAGCCCACTTTATCCAATAATTTCCACAATACAGTTCAAGCATTAACTATACTCATGTGTTCATCGGTATTAACAATAGCTTGAGAAAGTGCACCACAATTTTTATGCTTCAATGCTTACCAATTTCGCAATGAAATTTTTTTGTTCTCCTGAAAATTTATGTTTTAGGCTATGGTTGTTCTTAAAAAAAAACTCTACTAGTTTACAAATTGCCAAACTTTCTCGCAAAACTATTGATCTTTTTAAAAAAATGACATTATTTCATGATCTGACTTTGAAGAAATGATTCCAGTGAAGAAAAAAGTATCTTTATCAATATTGAAGTTGCCAGAAGACGCCGAAGAAATTGTGAACTTTTGAACAATTTTCAAAATATCAAGGATATCAATAAAAATGTGAACAGCGCCATTCTTTTAAGCGTCCTCTGCGCAACCCGACGGCCAATTTTAATAAAACAATTTGGAGTCATTTGTTAGAAAATTTTGAAAATGTAAATGAGGTTTCATTTAAAGTACTCCTCCAAAATCAATATATCCGTTTCATACTTGCAGGACTTGAAGTCCTTTAAATTTATCAGGGAATATCAATTTTGACTGAACGGTTCAGGCGCCAGCGTTGACCACACACAGTCAGAGCGACAGACAGAGGGGCTGACAGAGAGACAGACGTTAGACAGTTTGACTGACGTGACGGGGGGGGGGGATCGCCTTTGGTGCTTGCCGGATGCATGTAGCGGTGCAGGTAAACCCGATTAGGAGAGCCTGCCCAGGACTGTTGTCGGAAAGGAAGGGGGTGCCCGCCGGCCGGCAACAGCCAGCGGGTGGGGGGAGGGGGGAGGGGGCGGAGGTCGCGTGACGCGCCGCAGCTGCGGATTACGCTCCGTCTGCAGATGCCCCAACAGCAGCAGCGTCTCCGCCAGGTGGCGCGTTAATCCCCGCCCCCACTCCCCCACCCCACCCCACCCGCCCCGCCGCGGCTTCCGTCTTCACGACCAAGTTCACCGGCTGAGTTTGCTTACCGCCAGCATGAACGTTGACTCTGGAGTCACTCTGACCGGCGACTTCGATGGATCGAGACTCGGTTTTCGTCATTTGCTAGAGAAGTCGATATCTGCCGCTGACTGGAGAAGAATTCTCGCCGCCGGCTGCTTTCATCGGCAGTTTTTCTTAGTTTCTCCGATGAATACCAGGCGAATGCCGAAGTAGTACCTTCGCAAAATGACCACGCACCACTCGCGATATTTCCTTCCTCATTCTTGTCCCCTAACACAGTTACACTTCGGGAGATCCATTGGGCACCTAGATGGTCTCGGCTGGGAAGGGGCGCCGCTAAATGAGATACCTGGAGAACCGGCTTGGGCTATTTCTCGCAAGTCTATTAAGTAGATCGCCGCCAGATCTCACTATGTAGCTGGGCAGAAACATCGCCAAACAAATTCACACGAGCGGGATAATGACCGTAGCAATTGGATCGTTTATTTCAGAAACCCGTCATTCCTCATTCCGAGAAAACTGAGAAAAAGCATCCCAATTTATCTGATTTCAAAATATTTGTTTACATTAAATCAGTTGATAAATGAACATTTTTCTTATAAATATGCACTAAACTATATGTCTATCCTCTTCGAACAGTAATCCGCCGCTAATGTGTCTATTAGATTTTGGCGTTTGACGGGTTTCTGAAATAAACAATTCAATCGATGTTCTGGGAAACATCAAACGATCAAGTTCGCCGCCTGCACTTCTGTCGCCTCGTGTATGTCACCGCCAGCACTGCCCGCCGTCGTTCGATGTATATGAGACGAGGCGAGTCCAGAAAGAAGTGGAACTTTCCAACGGAATATTCCTCGAGTGAGTGTTTCGTGATTCAGGCCCTACCAGATATTTAGGTCATTGTCTTCGTTAGTGCAGTGCCTGTTAGAGGTGGGAGAGTTCCTCCTCAGCTGGAACGTAAGTTCGATGCTATTCTACACGTCGGCTTGCGAGGTACGAGGTCCGTGTCACCTGCGAGTATCGCTACAAGTTCTAAGATTCCGTGTGGTATCCCGATGTGTGTGGTAGTGTAGAGCATGTAGGTGTAAGAGTGTATAAAAATGGGAGGGACGGAGAAGTGTAGATCGCATGCGATCCGTTACCTGCTCGGCAGTGTACAACTCATACATGCACCTAGTATTGACTACAAGGCACGGAAAACTACGCATCAGAGCAGCAGCCTCTAGAATTCCCCGGTGGGGAAAATCCGGCACCGACGGGACTCGAACCATAGCCCCCCCTCCCGGTCAGACACATTGCAGCGGCAACGCATATTTCTCAATGCTCCACATGCCGATGTGTCTCTTGGAGAGCGTTACCATGCAGTGACCTCGTCCTCCATCGCAGGTTCACTTCCGTCGCCCGTCCTCGTCCCCTCCCCCGCGCCGCCCCCGCGCCGCCCCCGCGCCCGCCCCCGCCCCCGCGCCCGCCCCCGCCCCCGCCCCCGCGCCCGCCCCCGCCCCCGCGCCCGCGCCCGCCCCCGCGCCCGCCCCCGCCCCCGCGCCCGCTCCCGCGCCCGCTCCCGCGCCCGCTCCCGCGCCCGCTCCCGCTCCCGCTCCCGCTCCCGCGCCCGCCCCCGCGCCCGCCCCCGCGCCCGCCCCCGCGCCCGCCCCCGCGCCCGCCCCCGCGCCCGCCCCCGCGCCCGCCCCCGCGCCCGCCCCCGCGCCCGCCCCCGCCCCCGCGCCCGCCCCCGCCGCCTGGCTGTCGCCGTTTGCGATGGCCCCGAGGGGCGCGCGGGCTAATCGATACCTTCAAGGAGATTCGCGAGCGAGATAGCAGAGCCATTTCTGCACGGAAATGATGTCTCGAAACAGATGCCGAAAGATTAAAAGAGACGACGCGAATTAAGTTTCAATGGGATAGAAGTTAATCACAAAGCACGGTTTTTTTATCTTAACATTTCGTGTCCCAAATGCTAAGATAAATCACTAGTCACAAAAATTAGCATTAATAACCAATGAAATCCATATCACTTTCAGAAAGTGCTGTACGCACAAAACAAAAATATTTTTGGACTCATTAAGACACTTTTTACCCCTGTTTTATCTACGGTTCTCTAAAATCTATTGCATTTATCTACATTAAAAAATGATAACACAAATTTTGTGAACTAAAATCAAAATGTTTCAGAGAGTAGAGCCGTTTGAGTGTTGTTTTCAAATAATTTTGTGTCACTGTAAAAGCAGTACATATCTGCAACATGACAACAGCCCGAAAAAAGTTTTATTTGCCATCTGCTTCGTTTTCATCTCTCCCAATGCTCGGAACGCGAAAGCGTTGAGTGCGAATTGAAGGCTGATGTGAGCAGCTCCTGTTCGTGCTGGCGAGGCCGTGAACGAAGCACGGTTTCGGTCAACTGTATATGAATAATAACTTAGAATACTTTAAAACAAGAAAAGAGTAGACCTCAATTACATGTATAATTACTCATTAGAAGAGAAAATGGAAAATCACAAGCAGAACCGCACACTTTTGTAAAATCACGCACGTCTTTCTATTTGTCAGAAAAGTGTGCGACTAGAATACGTGAAATTAACTTGTAACGGGGTTTACAAAGAATTGCGCACGAATTAGTAAGATTTCCTTTATGCTCTGCTTGATAACGGTACACAATATACGCTTTCTTGACATTCATCACGTAAATATTCAAATTGAAGGTACAGAGGTTCGATGACCGATGTATTTGCAGTACTTATCACTTTTATAATAAAATAGAAACAATTCTAAAAAGAAAAGATTTGTAAAAAGAAATAAGCATGACAACGACAAACAATGATGAAAATTATTTTAAGTGTACTGCAATATTAGAAAAATGTTAATATAAAGTTGTATAAAAACTTAATTATCCCATTCAGAAGATGTGGACCTTTCAATAAGCCAAAGAGACCTTCCAGAGAGATGATAGAAGCACATAGGACATATGAGTTACTTTAAATTCTTTATTATAATGGTAATTCCGTGAACTATCACTTTATTGTGCTTACAAATCAATCTTCTGCGATCGAACATCAACTTACTCTTCAATTATGCGTGAATGTATTTTCCAGTTTTATTCTCGCTTTCACATCTCAGGGTCGGTGCTAGTGGCATTGTCTATACAATTTTGTAGCGCGAGTCATTACCTCTAATCATCCTCTATTATGACTGCTTTTAAGCACTACTCACTGCCCGCGGCGCTAAAACCCTGTTTAAGAGCACGTCATCCCGTTTCTAATTTAGCAAGCTTGCACTGGTAGTGAGAGATGTAGAACAAGAAAAGGCACAAATAAAGATGATTATATAATTAAGTGGGCAGTAAAAAATCATGATTGAAAAATTAAGAATACTCTTTATTTAAATATTATTTGAATATAAAACTGGATTTTTTAATTGAAGAATATTTTTATTGTGAACTAATTTTTGGATGTGTATTAAATGGATCAAATATCAACTTACACTTTTCTTGAGGAACTTTACAAAAGAGGCTTATATTATTAAAATAAATTGTATGTCATATTAAAGAAGACCACATTCAACTGTTATGTTATGATTACACTATAAGACCTGGTAAATGATTATTCACATAATAATTTTTATATAAGCGGAAAATTTTTGAAAATTTTACAATAAATTTTAATATTTGGTTAGATTTTATGTATGCAATTGTTGTGAAACAATGTAGAAAATTACTTTCATTGGTAAAATGAGTGTAAGAAAGTAATTTATACGTGAGAATATTTACTTAGTTTCGTCAACAATGAATAATACATATACTTTTAATAACATTAATATTACGACGAGTCATTTTGTCAACTCTTAATAAACAAATTTACGACATTGCATATTTGTTTACCAACGTGTTTTCCCATGTTTTAATATTTATGTTAATGACCCAGAAGTTAAGCATTAGGTCTCCAGGAAACAAATAAAATATGAGTATTATGTACCGGATTAGTCGATAAAAATTTTCACCTCGAATATTTTCTAATCTAAATATTTCAAAATATTGAGATGAAACTTTCACCAAACTATTAACATTAGTAGAGGCTAATCAGTTGTACTTACTAGCTTTTTAAAATCATTTTTTAAAGATACTGCACTCTTTTCATTCACTTTAAATGGAAGTCTACTTTTTACACGAATAGAAGGGTTTTCAAAAGAAAAATTCAGTAGTATTATGTACGTAATGAATAGTTATCGATACGTTTTGCAATCCGTCGTTATAGCGGGTCCTAAAATACTCGATGTGGCTGGACATCTAAATCCTTCACCGGGAGAGGTGGCTCAGGGTATCCGTTGATCGGATTGCAGTGCCTCTGACCGACAGTTCCTAGGTTCGTGTCCTGACTGTGGCAAGATTTTCGACACTAACTACATAGCAAGATCGAAGACAGTCGCTGCCTGGAGAAGAATGCTAGTGACAGGCTGCTTCGATCGGTAGTTTTCGTGGCTTCTCCGATCGACACCAGGCGAATGCTACCATCATCTCAAAAGCGTTAACATAATTCCCAAACATTAATTCTGATTCATTGCTCTTCACTCAACAGCCCACCGAGCACTTAGAATACCAAAACTCATCCACTCTGCATTTCAGAAAAAGCAACACACTATATCTACATTCCTTGACATCACGCAAGCATTTGTCAGAATCTGATACCCGGGACTAATTTATAAACTAATAAAAGCTAGAATTCCTACTTACATTATTCACGTCATCAAAAGTTTCCTAACAGATCGCACATTACCAGTAATAGTCAACAATCACTACTCCGCTCCACTCATTATTAAAGCAGTCATACTGCACGGCTCCCCTTTACCTCCAACACTATTCAACATATACATCTCAGATTTTCCATCATCAACAACTTCTAATATAGCTCAATTCGCAGCTGATACTGAACTATTTGCTTCAGGATACTCACTAAATAACCTCCGATAACAAATTCAATGCCAGTTAAATAAAATTGAATCCTGGGTAAACATCTGAAAAATTCAACTTAATCCTGATAAAACAACAGCAAAAATTTTCTCACACAGAAAGTTTCCCTCCCCCCCCTCCGTTAGTAATAAACAGCTCCCCCATCTTTTGGGCCCCACCTTCACAACCCCTAAAATACTTCGCACTTCACCTGGACACAAAATTAACCTGGAAAACCCATATAGATATCAAAATTACACAAGCAAAAATTAAATTATTTCCGCTCCGGACACTAATCAACAAACACAAATCCCTGTCATACATAAACTCTACAATTTATAAAGCTATAGTAAGGCCATTAATGCTCTACGCATGCCCAATAAGGACAAACGCAGCTCCCACAAATGACAATAATATCCAAGTAATTCAAAAGAAATTTATCATATTAGTCACAAATGCCTCGTGGTTCATGAATAATAAACAACTCCATTCCGAATTATACATCAATACAATAATAAACCAAATAGCTCATGTATCATACAATTAATACCAAAACCTAACAGACATCCCAGCAGCATCCGATTTCAATCTAGCGCAAAATCCAACCCACACCCGAATAAAAAATAGATTCCCGTTTGATGCCTTTCTCAAAATCTTAGTCAACCACGATACATAACCCCGAGGTTCTCCCCGAGATTTCCTCTCCAATGTATAGATTAATTTAGCTTAGATATTTTAACTAGCATAAGTTTAAAAAAGTCTTTAAAGTAATTATTCTAAACGATGTATTTCATCTAGAACAAATAAATATTTTATATAAAAAACAAGCGAATGCCGGAGCAGTACCCTAACAACATGCCACGGACCGAGCACGATCTTTCCTTCCTCTTCCTTGTCGTATCCTCATCCCTTACTCACACATACATTTTCATGCACAACACCCGACTCTACACACGCACGTACACTCTAAGTCCCCGACGAGAGACCGGTCGCGAGCTTAGACCTTGTTCCGGCTGGTTGGAGATACCTGGCTAAGGAAAATCCCGCTAACTGTCGGTAGGGCGGTGCCAGATCTCACTACCCAGCAGGGGAAAACCGTCACCTCTCACAAAAAAAAATCACTACACTCACTGGACTGCTAACCATAGCAGTTGACTCTCCCGGAATTATCAATCAATCACAAAGTTTTGCGGGACGCAATAAATGTCACCGTTGGCCGCCAGTTGGACAACCCTGTTGTACGGAAGAGTGCAGAACGATGGTTTGTTGCATGTCGCAGTTGGCATGTCTTCTCTGCGGACAATTGTCGTCGAAATTTCAAGAAATTTCCTACTCATTTGTGATATTAGCAACAACGTAATTTCAATAGGAAGAGTTATTTTGATTTTTGAATGGTTTAAGGTAAATTCGTGAGTAAATACTCGAATCCACCGATGCAACACGATCACTACGCGAATTTCTCGATTGATATTCCTTGATTAAACTGAAAACACGAAGCTTCAAAAAATGTTTTCAGTATTTTCTCATCAATATCTCAAAATATGTACTCTCTCGCACTTACTTCGTAGGAAGAGCTAGTTATGTAATCGTGCGCCGGAAAACGGCAAATTTGCGACCGAAAAACTCTCATTGCCGGGCCAGGGCAATGAAAAATTGGATAAATCCTGTTGTTATAATAAAAATGTCTACAAAATATAATTGTCAATAAAGTTTAATGACAAAATTGAAATGTCACTTCTCCCCCTATACACAACGATAGTAATGCAGTAAAGCAATGTTCTGACAAAAAATGACTTATCCCCTTTTGTTAGAAGTTGGCAAAAGTTAGAAATAATGGGAGAAAGTATGTGCTGTTGAATCTCCACTGGTTTCTTTCCCATTCACTGTGGGCTATGAATTATGAAACTCAACATACTAACTGATACAACATATGAATTACGAAACTCAACCATTGAGAGCGAATTTTAAGAGAATTATACAGAGGACACTCATTCTCCCAAAATGAGATTTTTCAAGAAATGCATTATCGGACAGGGTCTTCGGACATTTGAGACACCCATCACTAGAGGCGATAGACGAGTTTTTTACTCGAGGCAACGCGACACTGCCTGTGCTGCAGCTTCGGACGGTCTTGTTTCTTGTCTGCTTTGATCGGTCGAGGACTTCGGACTAACTGCAGCGACAGACGGAGCATCCTTTGCTGCCATTTTGCCTCAATTATAACAGTTTATTTTGTCGGATTGAGTGTAGCGGCGAAGTGAAGAGTCAGTTTGAATGAATAACGTATCATAAAAAAACTCAGAGAGTAATTTTTGAACGTCAACGTCCGATATACTACAATTTGATTGAGTGATCGTGTGTAAATTTGAGGAAAACGCAACCCTCGGAAGGTGCTGATTCGAAGCTGTGGATAGGAGTGAGCCGGGGAGAAGGAGGGGGCGCTGGCTGCGCAGGGGCGGGGTAGGAGGAGGGGAGGGGGCGATGGAGCCGGATACAGCTGCGGCCGTGGGATTTGGGAAAGGAGCGGGGGCGGGGGCGAGGTGGGTTGTGCACACTCGCGTGCAATTGAGCAAACACTCCGTTCCGCTGGCTCTCCCTCTTGCATTTCCTACTCTGTGACGCTTTCCGTGGAGTACGGTCTCCCTGTTTCTTTCCATTTATGATTATCTTTTTTACCTTTTTGTGACGATACATCGATGACTTTCTCTCGGTTTCTCTCTCCCTTCCATTTCGTCCTTGTGCTCATTTTCACTCATATAATTTTTTTCCGGTTCGTTGACAGTCTTGCTTTTGGTGCTTTCTGATGCTCTTTCGCTGTCGCGTTTGCCAATTATCCTTTTCACATTATCTTATATTTATATATACGGAATAGTAGACGTAGTATAGAGAAAGTTAGGAATGCTGCAACAAAAACCGTGATTTTTTGTCAGGCAAAATCGTGTTGGGTGCTCATAATCAGAAAAAGTGGATAAATCTTGATCTAATAAATAGTATTTACTTCCTGTAACACATTGTCTAGTCAGAATCCAGGATTCATGGGTCCTTGATACTGAAAATTTGGTTTACGGGACGTCCATGTCACTCCGTCCGTCCGTCCTTGGGACCCTTCGTCTGTGAACACCACCAGCCCCTAAACTATTCGTAGGATATTTTCCAAGTTACTCTCTGGGCAATTTGGCTCATCTCAAATCCTGGGGATTTTGAAAAAAAGTCATTAATTTTTTGAGGGTAGACTACTTTACATGAGGCCCCGGGGATCAAAATTTTCTCAAAAATGGCTACAAATATTTCTGTAAATTTCTTAAAAGAATAGAGTGAAGTACCCTTACAAAGACGACATAATTCTAATTTTCATTCTTAACTCCGAATTTTCTGAAATTGCGAAAGTTTGAAATTTTTTGCGTCTTCCTACAACTATATTAATGACGAGAAAACAATTTAGCCTTAATGATATCTCTTTATCAAGTTCAGATCTTCAAATAAAGTTATGTTCAATTTTGAAAAAATATTAAAAACACTTTCTCGCATAATTTCTAAATTTGCAAATTTTGAAAGTTCAAAGAGTTCATCGAAAAGGAAATCTGATACAGTTTTTAAGCTTTTTTGTTTAGTCCTTGGAAAAAAATATATAGAAAAATTTGGAGTGATTTTTGTGAAAATGTTTTTTAAACATTGCATTATTTGAAGCAGAAATTAAGTTAAAATTTCCATTTCAAAAACGTTCAAAAACATGTATATGTCATTTTTCTCACGAGATGAATTTTTAGAATAGATATTGTTCAAGACAAAAATATCAATCTTCAACTTTGAGATTTTTAAAATGTTAACTATTTGTAATTTGCGAAAATGCAGAGTTCGCCGGCAATGAAACTGTCTTGAGGGATGATGTAATGAGTGATTTCGTCTTGTCTTGACTCAAACAAAACTCATGAACTTCTATTTTATTCCAATACTTTTAATTAACGAACACTGACAACAGTATAATAAATGCACAGTAACGCTTTGTTACAAACTTTTGAGTCGTAGAGTCCGTCCTTCTTGAGGTCTGAGATATCCGTAACTAGTAAACATTTTATTTCTTCTACATAACAATAAATATTAATTATTGTTGTAGAAGAAATATTGATAGTAAAGGTTCAAAGTACTGAAACATCAGTACAGAGACCAGCAAAAATTTTTATACCGTCCTTTGATATATACGAAAAGAAATGTTTTTCTTAAAATTTTCTTCAAGAAGAAACCATTGTCTAAGCTATTCGTTACGATCCAAATCCAGCCTTCGACCATGTATCCTCATCTTCAAACAATTTACTAGGAAAATAAAACAGCTTTCTTTGATTCGCCCGTGTGTAAACTCGTACTAAATACTATGAAATTTTAATTTTTTTTAAATTTTCGATCACATACTGTTCTTTTATGATTTTACATTTTCAATAACATTTTGAAGACATGGAGTGGCTATGTCTCTAAATATTTAGTTTTTTCTTCAATAGAGCGTGAACCAATTTCGTTTCGAATGATTTCCGTATTCCGGTTTACAGAGACCAACAGCAGGACCATCGGTGACAACAGCAATAACAACAACAATGAAACTAATCTCAAAAAATAATTGTGGTTCGAATTCACACAGAAACTTGCGTAACGAAGCTGAACGTGTTGCGAACAACATGTAATCAACATACCTTTTGGCAAAAGCAACTGCAAGCGATCATCATTTGCACATTTGAGATCAACAAACCAAATACAAAATGAAAAAAATCGCCAAACATGATAAATAATCTTCGAGAAATTACTCATCTGCATATTGAATGCAATGTTCAATTATTGACCAGTTCTACAAGCAGTTGACAACAGAGAGTAATAAAAGTGTGTAAAATCAAAATGATTAGTTAAAATTTCATGTTATAAAGTTAAAATTAACATGCACAACGATTCGGCCGCATTTTCGAGGCCATCATCACGTGTTATAAAAATGAGAAGTGAGAATGTCTAAAGATATGGACATGATGTCAAAACGAAGAAAACCAAAGAATAAATAATAAAATTGTCAAAATTAGTCTCAACAAAATTTATTCTAATAATAATATCACTAATGCCACTTCTCTGAATCAAAACATTAATTTTCCTTTTTCTTATTTTTTCCAAGTTGCTGATGAATTTCAGTCCAGATTAAGAGGTACAATATTCATTTAATATTCATTCCTACTTAACAACTTAAATGTATAAGAAAGTCAAAGACCAGATTCACACCATGCTACGTAAGAATGTTGTCTATAGCATAAAATGTAATAACGTGGTCTGTCAGAGTGTTTACATAGGAAAAAAGAATTCTCAGCGCCAGTATTAAGGAGCACTTGAATAACCTTAAATTACACAGCGATAAACATTATGTTATATCTAAACACATTCTTGACAATGGTCATAAAAGTGATGAAATGAAATAAAAGTTTTATATACAGAGAAAATAATTACTTCAGGACTTTTATCTCGAAGATACAGTTTTTAAAAGAACACCCAACACCATTACCTTTCATACCACCTCGGATAAACTACCTCCAACATAAACATAGAGATATGGACTGAAGTGACAAACGTTATGGGATAGCAATATGCCAACATAGAGTTGGCAGTACCGAGTACAAAAGGTACAAAAGGGCAGTGCATTGCAGAACTTTCATTTGTACTCAAGCTATTCGTGTGAAGAGGTTTCTGGCGTGATTATGGCCACACGAGTTTAATTAACAGAAATTGAACTTGGAATATTAGTTGGCGTTAGACGCATGGGACATACTATTTCGAAAATCGTTTGGGAATTCAATATGTGTCAAGAGTGTGCCGAGGTCGGGCATAACCTCCCACCATGGACAGAGCAGCAGCCGACGGCCTTCACTTAGTGGTCGAGAGCAGCGGCATTTGCGTAGAATTGTCAGTATTAACAGACAAGCAACGCTGCTTGAAATAACCGCAGAAATCAATGTGGGACGTGCGATAAACGTATCCGTTAGGGCAATGCAGCATAACTTGGCTTTAATCGGCTATGGCAGCAGAAGACCGACTCGAGTGCTTTGCTAACAGCAAGACATCGCCTGAAGAGCCTCTACTGAGATCGTCTGTATATCGATTATATCCTAGACGACTGGATTATCGACTTGGTGTGAGTCTGAGATTTCAGTTTTGTAAGAACTGGTGGTAGGATTCGGGCGTGGCGCAGACCTCACGAAGCCATGGACCCAAGTTGCCAACAAGACACTGTGCCATCTGATGGTGTTCCCATAATAGTGTGGTCTGTTTTTACACGGAATGGACTGCGTCATCGTGTCAAACTGAGATGAGCATTGACTGTAAATAGTTATGCTCAGCTACTTGGAGACCATTTGATCGCAAGCCATTCATGGATTTCATGTTCCCAGACAACGATGGAATTTCTATGGATGACAATGCGCCATATCACAGGGAACCAAATTGTTTGCGATTGGTTTACAGAAAGTTGTGGACAATTTGAGCGAATGATTTGGCTACCCATATTACCGTCCATGAATACCATTAAACATTTATGGGACATAATGCAACACGTACGCAATTATGAACGACCATACAGGCAACATGGCTCAATATTCGTATTTCTGCAGGGGACTTCCAACGACTTGTTGAGCCCATGCTACGTCGAGTAGCTGCTCTTCGTCGAGTAAAAGGTCAGACACGATATTAAGAGGAATTCTACTTTTGTCACCTCAGAGTAAGTTTCTTGTAGTGGCTACTTGCTAGTGTGTTATGACTGAGAACAATGTAACCTATTTGTAATCTTTCGACACGCTCTTATTGGTTATTCTTTGGTTTGATGCTGTTACTGGTACAACTTCACTGTCAGTATCACATAGTCTCCCTTCAGGAGTGTTCTTACTATTGTGAGGGGATGTTTAGTAGGCGATGTTTAGTACTTTCTTTCTTTAGTTTTCTTTCTTTTGACTTCATTTCAATATTTTTAGACATTTTCACTTATCATTTTTAGTACACCAGATGACGGCCACGAAATGTGGTCGAAACGTTATGACTCTTAATATTAACTTTCTAGCTTGTATTTTAACTTATTGAACTGTACACACGTATACCATCATCTGACAAACTTTGGTTAGTAGTTGAATATTCTATTGATAATAAATAATTCACTCAATATCATACAAATTTATAGATTTTTATTATCTTACAAATTAATAATACAATATGCTTATGTATAGTTTTTGTAGACGAAGATAGAAATCTGCTATTGCCGGAGTCCCCCTGGCACCCGGCGATGAGTTCCCAACATGCCACTGAGACCGCTTGTGGCGCTTTCTGTGATATTGTGACGGTACTAAAACGCGTAGGAAATGAACGGTTGCTTGCAAAGGGACACGCGTGAAGCCAGGGGGCTCGTCATGATAAACCCAGAAGACCGTAACATGACACGTCGGTGTGTTGCCTGGCGTGGAACGAGACACCAGAAACATCACTTAACGGCGTTCCTTGATTTCAAAACGGTTTCGTACTTCGATATCGATGCATCATATCGATTATTGGATGACAATAAATGAAAAAATATATTTGTTACAATTAAGATTATTTTACGATCATTTGCAACCTACGCCATTGGTACTGGCAAAGACCTCTTAGCTGCTTGCGACAAGTGTGTAACTCGTAATAGTTGTTTCGTTTGCCTGTTTTTTCGCGTGTTACGTGTTGATGTAAAGTGCTAAGTTTTTCTTGCAATCGCCCTATATAGTATAAATTGTACTCCCACAAAAGCATCATAGCTTTGAAACTGTAATGTGATACTTATAATAAAATAATTAGGTAATTTGAATAAAATAATTAGATAATTTTCGAGAGAAATATGCGACGTTGCAAGCACTTGGTTTGTGGCAGTTACATGGATGAATTATAACTGATAGGAGATTTTGAGTGAAACCTCCCACAGTCCCGTAGAAACGATTCTAAACAATTGGTTTAGTTCTCATGCATGACAGATAATTGACCTCTAATTAAAAATAGGTAAGTATATTTTATTGTTCCTTTCCAATGGATTTTTGTGTTTTACTATTTGATTTATGATTATCAGATCAAGTAATGCAAAACTGACAAATTTCAAATATTATACAGTAGGTATATATTACATCTTTTCTAAGGCTTTTATCCACCGACAGCCGGAACACTTTACGTTCCGCTGTATGTTCTACCGTAACTATACACCAACACACTTGCGGGGCCTCCTGAGCTACTAGCCCTGAAGAGTCACCCGGACAGCCTACATCAAGTTAATAGAATGTCCAAAAATATCTCGTCTAGTAAATTGCAATTTGAGGAACGTTTCTTTGAGGTCACTAGTCTCGAAATCTAAGTTTTTAAGCTTCGTTTAGGAGTTATTTACCGAGATAGCTGACTAGGTGCTGCGGGTTGCATTTGGCATGAATATTTAGATGGGGTTTTTAAACAAATCCTTCATATTTTTAAAGTCAAAGTGCAAAGTGTACGTCTACGTAATATTATTTTTTAGAGACCTTATTTATAAAGTTTTGTTGTGTGTGAGAGTCACAAAAGTTAAGTTTACTACTGAAATAATATAGGAGACGATAGCCAAATGAAGAATTAAATATATTGTTGAGGTAAGTAAGAAGTTGTCGAGGAAGATTCTTTAAGAGGTTTGCAGAAATTCTCTCACGGCCAGGTGTTTTTCGTTAGATATGTTTGCAATTGATTCAAAAATTTCGTTGGATGAACTAAAAGAAATTCGACTTGGTACATCAAAATTAAGTGGCTTGACCTAAAATTGTTATTGTACAACGTCCACTATCGGTTACAACATGCTGAGTGAATGGGGTTTCAAAATAATCTGCTAACAGCTAAGAGTTTTCAGAAATAGACTGTCCAATATTTTACTCTCCAAACTTGGGTTGATAGTAATCGACGTGTTGCTTTCCAAACAGATGTGTCTTAGGTGACACTGCTTTCCAAACAGATATTGTGTGAGCCGTCTACGAATATCAGCGAATGAGTTCGAAAGGTCAGTGAAAAACAGTTTCCACCGTCAGTGGCAAATGTCCTAGCAACCTAGCTCACGGTAAACCTCAGTTGATGCTTCGCTACACATGGCCGAGCTGGAGCGATGAGATTTTGGCCATTCGGATTTCCAAAAAACCTTCAGTCTGTGCAACGAATAGTTTCCAACGCATTTGCTTTCCAAAATAGTTCCACATAGAGGACGTCTTACACTGACAAATACATTAACTCTGGTGTCAACATTATCCGGATGATATACGAAGTTCACGTCATTCTTAAAGCTTCATCCAAACCATCCGGTAAGGGACCCACAAAAAATTGGAATTATCCAAACATTCAGTTCAGAGTTACATTTTTGAGTTTGGTTTTAAGTCCTATATATCCCTGAAATTGTCACATTTCAAAAAGTAAATATGTATTGAGAGTGGTTATTAGTAAAATTATACCGTAGACAACACGGATATATTTAAATGAATTACAATTGAAAATAATGTGTGAAACAAATTAGATTGCAATTACTATACACTTTTGGCCACAATAGCAGAATGTTCATAATGTAAAAATTAAATTTTCCGAAGTAGTGTGCAATTATTTCTGCAAACTTCGACCCACATATGTGCTTTATATACCCGTATACAAAAAGCAATACCGATATACACAACTTCGAATTACGAAAGAAAACTTTGAATTATCCAGGATTATCATTGGTTAGAAGTGGAGTTAAAGGGTCGAAAACAAATATTTGAATTAAGAAGAATTTGAATAACGAAAGTTCTAATTATTCGAGTTGTACTGTATTAATGTAGATAACATTATTTCGTATGAACGACTCCAAAGATCGCTGCAATTGTGGAGTGTTTGCGGGCGGCTGCAGCCGGCTCGCGCCGCGTCGCCCACCCCACCGCCCACACCACCGCTGCCCGGGGCGCGGACGCAATTTGCAGCAGCAGCGGCCGCCGCGGGCGCCAGGGACGGGGCGGGGTGAGGGGGATTGCATTTTTCCGCCCAAAGCACGCAGCCACAGCAGCACGCACGCACGCACGCACGCACGCACGCACGCACGCACGCGCGCACGCAGCGCGCGCGGCGGCCGCGAATGGAACCAGCGGGAGGGCGAAAAACAGCGAGCGAAAATTGACAACAGCGCAGCGCCGCGCCGGCGGCGACCGGGGGGAATTGCGGCGTGGGAGTGGGCGAGCGCCCGCGCTCTGGTGGGAGGAGGCGGTACTAAAAGGGCAGCGGGGACAGATACGGGAACGACCGAAAAAAATAGAGGGGGACTAGGGCTCCGCCCGGAGGATTCGGAATCACCACCTGGTTTTTTAGTAACTCGGTGATTCCCACATCGTTAGGGTCCAGAAGGAGGAGGGGACCCCAGACTCTCGTGAGGGCCCCGACGTGATTCCTGGCTAAGAGCATACCTGGGGAGATGGCTCAAGGCATCAACTGATACCACTGCAGTCCCTCTGACTGGGAAGTCCAGGAGTTTCGACACTAGCTTGTCAGCTAGGTCGCAGTCTGGAGGAGAATTCCAGCGGCCGGCTATTCTGATCGGTAGTTTTCCTTAGTTTCTCACATTAATACCAGGTGAATGCCGGAGCAGTACCCTAACAAACAGGCCACGGACCGCGCGCGATCATTCCTACCTCTTCCTTGTCTTATCGTCACCCCTTACGCTAACATGCACTACACTACCACATATGCCTGGAGACCGGTCAGGAGCTTAGAGATTCTCCCGGCAGGGGCGGCATAGCTGGTTGGGGAAAATCCCGCTAGCCGACGGAAGGTGGGCGCCGGATCTCGCCTTCCAGCGGGAGAAGCCACCGTCCCCTCCCGAGCAATAACATGCACTACACTTACAGGACAAATGCCCTTAGTAGTTGACGTGCCCGGAATTACTAACAATCAACTAAGAGCATATTGAGGAGCGGTCGTTCCGAGCGCGCCTGAGAATTGTGTGTTCCACCTGACCGGCGTCAGAGCTGGCAGCTCCGACATCCAGAGCTCCAAACCCTTCCGGGTGGCGGTGAGGGCAGGACACGAAAGGTCTTGTGTGTTCAGATTGTGCCTCCTCGGACCGTGTGCCCCGGGCGGGGGGGGGGGGGGGTTGCGAATATTGCCGAGAGGACGAGGTGGCTGTTCCTTGGCTCTGTTACCAAAGGGTCTGACACACAAATCACTCGGAAGATGCACCAGCGCAGCAATCGTTCGCTACTATGGACAGATGTAGACAATAACTTACACTGACTTTTCCTAAAGCGGAGGTGTAATCACTTGACAGTGCGCTGTGACTGCGGGCGAATTAGCTCACCTCTTTCTCTGGGCACATTTTCTATGCACCGTTCGGAAGAATGTCTCTACTCTATTCTGATATTTCAGCAGTACATTTAGGAGGTTGGCTTGTTTATCTCCAGGAAAATTGTCGTCACGTACTACAGTATAATACACGCACTAAAGTACAAATTATTTACTTACTGGAACAATGCCATCAATACCCTTAATTTGATACATTTTAGTAAAATATATACAAGTAATTGTCATGTAATTTAGATGACATTTTAATGCATTATTCATAAATAAAATTGTATAAATTGTATGAATTCAAACTGTACGAAACTCACATCAGTGTCGCAGTTTACTAAACTGATATCAGTGACATCAGAGCAGAGTGGGGATGGACGTAGAGTGAGCGGAAGCCACAGGGGTGGCGAGTAGGCCAATAGCGGAAGCGGAAGGTGGGGGGGGGAGACGCGGGGAAAAGGGGTGCAGGGCGAATGAGGCGGGCACGAGGCGAGTGGAGCAGTGGCGGGGAAGGATGGCGCGGCGAGTGAGGAGAGGCGCAGGGAAAGTAGGGGTTGGTGGGAGGCGAGTAGGGCAGTAGCGGGGGCGGGGGAGGGGCGAGTGGGGAGGGGCCCAGGGTACGTGGGAGCTGGTGTGAGGCAAGACAGTAGCGAGGGCGGGGCGAGTGGGGAGGGGCGCAGGGTATATCGGAGCTGGTGGGAGGTGAGTAGGGCAGAAGCTGGTACCGGTGCGCCACTAGTGGGAAGGGAGAGAAGGCAGGGTGAGTGGGAGCCGGTGGGAGGCGAATAGGGTAGTAGCGAGGGCGGGGGAGGGATGAGTGGGGAGGGGCGCAGGGTAAGTGGGAGCTGGGGTGAGGCGAGTAGGGCAGTAGCGAGGGCGGGGCCAGTGGAGAGGGGCGCTGGGTAAGTAGGAGGCGAGTCGGGCCTTAACGGGAGCGGGGCGAGAGGGCAGGGGCGCAGGGCGAATGGAAGCCGGTGGGAGGCGAGTAGGGCAGTGTCGGGGGCAGGGGAGGGACGAGTGGGGAGGGACGCGGGGTACGTGGGAGCTGGTGTGAGGCACGTAGGGCAGTAGCGAGGGCGGGGCGAGTGGGGAGCGGCTCGGGGTAAGTAGGAGGCGAGTAGGGCAGTAGCGGGGGCGGGGCGAGTGGGGAGGGGCGCCGTGCGAATGGGAGCCGGTGGGAGGCGAGTAGAGCGGTAGCCGGAGAGGCGGGGTGAGTGGAAAAGGGTGCAGAATGAGTGGGCCCCGGGAAGGCAGTGGGGCCAGAGGACGAGGAGGATCAGAAGAGTGACGTGGTGGGGTGGGCGGTTGCGGCGGGGAGGGAGTGGGTGTGGTGGTGTGGTGTGGGGGCGACGCATGTGGAACAGGGGGGAGGTGGCCAGCGGGGACACGTGTCTGAGGAGTGACGGCGCCGGGGTCGAGGTTAGTTGTGTGGTTGGGGCGGCGCGTGTGTTCGTGGCGAGGGACGAGTGGGGCTGAGGAGCGTCGGCGCCGCAGGCAGCTGCCCAGAGAACCCCGCCCTAGAATGCCCGCTGCGCTGCGGTGCGTCGCTGTTTGTTCCGTGCAGCGCGCTGTGGTGAGTGGCTGTCGCGGCGACCGAACCACGACTGAAGAGATAACGTTCTTTCTGAACGCCCACTATGTGAATGAAAGAAGTAAGAAAATATTTAGGCGAAGACGGATCATTACACGAACGCCAAATAGGGAATGGAGAAATAGAACATAATTGGTCGCTGGTCGAAGCCCAGGAAGGTGAGCGTAGGAGTGTTGAATTGAATTGAATTAATGTCTTATTTTACGTGGCGAGACTCGGGCCATCAGGCCCGCTCTTCCGTCTGACCACGCAATTTTCGCTACGCTCCCTTCACCAGTCAACACTCCTTTCTCTGCTAGTTGGTGTGTGGACGAGATTCGCAATGAATAGCTGACATTGCGTTGCAGAAACCGTCAGTTGCAAGCGAGCGCGGAAGAAGGCGCGTTTTCATGTTGGTTCTGCCTATCTTCGGGTAACACGCAGCTTCTGATGATTCTCCCTTCTTCGCAGGATTTCACCTTCGGAGCAGGGTCCTCTCCTCTCCTCGTGTCGCGCGCTCTCTTCGGGGCTCTCTCTTTGGCGCTCTCTCTGTGGCGCTCTCTCTTTGGCGCTCTCTTCGGTGCTCTCTCTTCGATACTCTCTCTTGCATGCTCTCTCTTCGGCGCTATTTCTTCGACTCTCTTTTTGGCACTCTCTCTTCGGGGCTCTCTCTTCGGCGCTGTCTCTTCGGGGCTCTTTCTTCGGCGCTCTCTCTTCGGCACTCTCTCTTCAGTGCTCTCCCTTCAATGCTCTCTCTTCGTCACTATTTCTTTGACGCTTTCTCTTTGGCGCTCTCTCTTCGGCACTCTCTCTTCGGCATTGTCTCTTCGGCGCTTTCTCTTCGGCACTCTCTTCGGCGCTCTCTGTTCGGTGCTCTCTCTTCGGCACTCTCTCTTCCGTGCTCTATCTCTCTATCTTCGACGCTTTCTCTTCGACACTTTCTCTTCGACACTTTCTCTTTGGCACTCTCTCTTCGGCACTCTCTCTTCGGCGCTCTCTCTTCGGTGCTCTCTCTTCAATACTCTCTCTTCGTCGCTATTTCTTTGACGCTCTCTCTTCGGCGCTCTCTCTTCGGCGCTCTCTCTTCGGCGCTCTCTCTTCGGCGCTCTCTCTTCGGCGCTCTCTCTTCGGCGCTCTCTCTTCGGCGCTCTCTCTTCGGCGCTCTCTCTTCGGCGCTCTCTCTTCGGCGCTCTCTCTTCGGCGCTCTCTCTTCGGCGCTCTCTCTTCGGCGCTCTCTCTTCGGCGCTCTCTTCGGCGCTCTCTCTTCGGCGCTCTCTCTTCGGCGCTCTCTCTTCGGCGCTCTCTCTTCGGCGCTCTCTCTTCGGCGCTCTCTCTTCGGCGCTCTCTCTTCGGCGCTCTCTCTTAGGCGATCTCTCTTCGGCGCTCTCTCTTCGGCGCTCTCTTTTCGGTCGTTTTCTCTCCGTTGCTCACAGTCCACAAACGCCTTTTCCTTCCACCCATGAACAGAGATTTAGAGTGTCGTCGGTGAAACGTTCATGCCCTCCTACCAATGGCACAGAGATTTATGTTGCAGTTTCAAAATATGTAATAATAATCTACAATATAAAAAAAAATGTAAAAAAATCATTGAGCATTTCTGACAATCCTGGTCTTTAAAACTAATATAATGAAGTAGAAGATTTAAAGACCCAATATTAGCGATTTGTGATTACAAAGTACACATTTCGAAACTTCACCGTACCTGCTCCGTTTGCAGTTTTTTCACGGCTTCTCACACAACAAACGATCATGAGATCTGGATATTGCGGCAGGAGCATCTACAAAACTTGAAGAGTCAGGTTTAGCAGATACTCTGCATTTTTGTGATTGTTTCCAGAACGGAATCTGCAGGTAAATATTTTTGTCTTTGAAAGCGCCACTTCTCTTTCGTATTTATATTTCATGAAACGATCAACATGTTCGTAGTGCATTGTCTGATGAGATCAACAATCGTATCTTGATCATTTCACAGCTGCCGCTTTTGCCTCAATTGTTCCTTGCAAAATCACTCTGATTCATAACCCACATTTCAGATATTCGGAAACTTTTGAAAGTTCTCCCGGGCTCTCATTTAAACGGGCATTAACTTCAAACACAATACAGGCATGAATCATCATGCAGAAACACTATCAAAAAAAGATTTTGTAGCAAGGGGATCAAAAGACCGTTACTGAAAAGTTAGCCAGAACTGACCGACAAAATTTAAACGTTAAAATATTCGAAATTTTGGGAATGTATTTCGTTTATCTTCGAAGTTTACCTTCGACTTCACTCCCAAATTCTCTTTCAGAGAATTCATTGTAATTCTCACCTTCTTTTCGAAATGATGTTTTTCAATCCATACTTTGTTTCTTTGACGATATCGGATAACTCTCCCTAACGTCGACCTGCACTCCTTGAGCGGATGTTTCGATGCTGCTTCGGATGGCTTTTCAGCCAAGGATAGCCAAGGAGCCTGGTTAGCAGGACAATACATTTCGCAGAGCGGTGCACTGTTCGACGGTACTCATACGTTGTGGAACTCGTCAAACAAACCGTCAGCTAGCTTGAACCGAGAATACTGGCTTAGAAGACACCATTTCCTTTTCTGGCTGTTGTGAGCCGATTCTTTCACGTGGGGTACGGTATACGTCTACGCATCCTTGAGCGACGAGAGCCACACGCACGGCGCTTTTCCTTCGGGGAGCGCAGCTCCGCGTAACGCCCCCCCCCCCCCTCTGCCCCCCTCCGCGTGCGCTCGAGGTATCGATCACAGCGCCCCCTCAGCGCGCGCAGTCGCCGCAACCGACGCCCCCTTCGCGTTCGCCTTCATCTCACTCAGGTCTCGTCGACTGACGCCAATGCAGTTCTCCTGACCGGTTCGAATCCCGACGGCGGCAGGGTTTTCGAAATTTGCTACATAGCTAGCACGAATTCAGTCGGAGAATTTAGTGCCCGGCTGCTCTGATCGGCAGATTCCCTTGCTTTCTGCAATCAACACCAGGCGAATCCCGGAGCAGTACGCTAACAAACGGGCCACGGAACGCGCGCGATCTTTCCTTCCTCTTCCTTGTCCTTTCCTCGCCTCTCGCGTACACACACTCACATGTACATGCACTACACTATTACACTTGTCGGGAGGCCTGCCGGGAGCTAACAGCTTGTCACGGTTGAAGCAATGCCTCCCTTGTTGGTGATACCTGGTGGAGGGAAATCGACTTAGGTCGGTGCCGGATCTCGCCATCCAGCGGGGGAAGATCACCGCCACCTCCCAAGATAAAGATAGCACACACTGCTCTTACGAAACTAATGACCTTTAGCAATTGAATCACCCGGAATCAATAATCAATAAATCAATCAATTTGATCAAATTTTTTTCTCTTAAACTCAAGAATGCTAGTGCTTTATAAAGCATTACTGTTCCGATTTTCAGTTGCTTACATATCATAGAAGGTATTTCTCGAGAAAATACGAGTATTTTGTTTCATCTTTCCTAGAGGTTCGTCATCTTTGTATCTAGTTGTAGCCCTAAGGCGCCAGTTCCTAATATTTTTGGTCGCGGAACCCTTTTAAGACTTCCTCCGCGCATCCCTACTCCAGTGCATAAATTACATTCAAATGTTTAAGACCAAGACTTAAAAAGCAGCTTATCTTAATCATTCATTAGCTTTTTTTGTTATTTAAGGTCGCAACAACTTCTAGGTCATTAGCGACCACTATTGCTTGTAAAGGTATGGTAACGGAGAGGGTGACATGATATGATGATGATGATGATGATAGGGGGTGAAAGGACGAACACAAAACAACCATACCCGAGACGGGACTCGAACCCGCGATCCTTCGGTCCGAGATCGCTACGGCACTACTGCATTATCGATCTCGGCCACAGGATCGGCGTTCATCAGCTTTGTGTTCAATAGCTGAATGCGTAAGTTTTATTTTAATTTCTGTGAAATGACTTTTTTAGTTTTCTCAACGAACCTTTAAAAGGCCTTGCTTTTCGGGGTTCCACGGAAAAGAGTTTGCGAATCGCTGCCCTAGCGTAGTTTTTCTCAATTAAAGTTTGCGGCAGAGCCCTTTTTTTTTTTAGATTTCCTATGTACGTGAGGTGTGGTAACCCCGAAGGAAAGTGTCTTTTTTTAGCACTACAAGGCAGTGGAGCCTCTTGACAAACGTACAATGATTTTTCTCTTTCTTTTTCCTTTATCCTCCACTATACTGACTGCGTCTTCGTCGTTTTCACACAATGTTATTCCCTCTTCACCAGTCCACCTCACACATTCTGTTTCTTCCTCTGCAGTTGGTGATCTATTTCACAAGTACTCTAGAACGAACGATGACTTCGGCGGCTTCTCTTTAGAATGAATGCGTTTCAACTTCCTTACATTTACACTGATTGAAATGGTGGTTTTGATACGAATTTTCATTCCACGAGATCTTTAGCTGAGCGCGCCCAAGGAGGAGAGGGTGGGGGGCAGAGGGGGCGTGCATGGGTCTTGACATCCCCCTCCGAGGAAACATTTACGAATAAATTTTTAGTATTTTTTTTTATAGTAGCGTGAGAAATCCAATATGTCAATTGAAACAAAAATGAATGAACAAAAATATTATGAATAAACAAGAATATTAAATTCGAATTCAGTCAATATTAAATTTAAAAACGTCTTCCTTACCACCATCACCCTCTACGAAAATCCAGATTTCGCCCCTCCATGACCTTCAAATTGTTCTCTTGAAGAAATAATCAAATATTAAAGTGAATAAGTGCTCCAGGATAAATAAAAATATCAAGAGAAAATAGTATCATATTCAATTGGCGAGCCTTTAATAAGCAAAGATATTTCACCTTACGAAATTATTGGAGACAATGGAGTAACGTAAGAACGTTGTTCAAGTTTTTGAATGCCTAACCTTGACATTACAACAATTCACCTTCCTCTTATTCTCACGTATAAAGGGTGATGTAAGGTAGATTCTCTAATCGATAAGAAATCGACTCATGGAATTTGTAATGTGAAACGTGGTCAAACGTCATCGACTCCAGCTACGACGCATCCTCCAAAAGAATTCTCAAAGCCGGCGTGAAGTCTATTGAGAGAAAAGAACAAAAAAATCATTTTACTTTCCTTCGTATCCTGTCTACACATACTTTAACATGAGGAACGTATTTATTTAATCTTTGAGTATGTTTTTTTTTCTAGCATTTGTATTTCATTGTAGTATCAGTAAGTACAAAACACACGATATTATAAAGACCAGATGCACCATTACAAAGCAGGGCATCGAAGGACGTGAGGGTTGACCCAGTTAATTAGCAGAGCCACAGGGCGTGGGAGGAGGTCGCCGAACCCAAGGCAAACAGTCGCCGATCGACGCAGAACAGCTGACGCGGAGTGCGGCCACCGCTGGGCGCGTAATTCGAAAGCACTGCAGTCGCCCCGATGGAACCATGCTATTAGCCTTCACGACGGCTAGTGCACGATGGGGAATTGACACATAATATTACCCGAACGACAAAATATTTATGGATCTTTTTTTGAAGACACTAACTGCATAAAATGAAACGTAAAAATTATCACACAGGACGAAAATTAACTAAATGTTTTCTGGTGTACAGTGAGAGCGACCTAAAATAAATAACAAACAAAAATGAGAGGGAAGGAATGGATTGGTATGAAACATACAAAATAATACAATGAAACGAACGATACACGGGTCTGCATAGTTGTATTTTACGTAACGAACGTAATGTTTCTGGTGATTAGATGTTACGTACTTAAGACTTTCTAATCGGTGTGTGCGTAGAGCAATGACTCCTTACACGAAAGGAGGATGCGAGTGTGAACAGGAGGAAGGGGGATGGGGCCGCTGCGCTCGACCTTTCCTGTCGAGGGGGGGGGGGGGCATCTCTCTACGAAGCACAAAAGCACGCACACCCCGTTTTCCTATTATATGACCTATTATATGACCTTATGACAGAGCAAAGATAATTTAGACGTTTCTTACAAATCATGCATTAAAACATATCATCACAACATAATTCCCCAAGAAAACAAATCCTTTTGTTTCCTGTTATTAAATATCCTAAAAGAGAAGAAATGTGTTTGGGCCTGCATAGTTGTATTTTACGTAACTAACTTTATCTTTATACACACAAGTGTCAAAAGTTTGTCTTTGAAACGAAATGGAATTTCAGAAGCAAAACGGGAACTTAATTGCCTCATCTCAAGGAAAAATGACAGAATGACTTATTTTTCAAAGGTTATTTGCTATATTTTTTGGCACTTCAAACGTATTATCTCACGATTATAATATTTTATATTTAAAAATTTGCTTAAAGTACTAATTAAGGAGAATCTAATAAAAATGCGTAGTGTTCACTAGGCGAAAATATTGAGTTGGATAGGAGAAGCTGTAGTTTTTTATACGCACTACATGCTCCTACTGCCACATTTCTTCAAAATTCATTTAATTTAATGCGCTAAAATACGTTTTGAAGAATTCTGAATTCAGGAGCGTTTTTGATTAGTTGCTCCTCAATTATCGAACAATGTTGAAAGTATCATACAATTATTATATTAATTTCATTTCCGTATTATTTTTCGAGAGGCTCATTGCAGATATTGAAGGCGTACGCGGCGGCCTTTGCGCCTTGGCGGCCGCTGCGGCGGGTGCCCCTCTTGCAATTAGAAGGCGCAGCTGCGGGAGGGGAGGGGGCGGGGGCGGGGGCGGGGGCGGGGGCGGGGGCGGGGGCGGGGGCGGGGGCGGGGCGCGGCGGCGCGGCGCTCGCAGGGAGCGTGAAATATGACGCGCGCGATGGAAATTCATGGGCGCGGGAGGCGGCGCCGCACGGCCGCCGCGCAGGGACGCGCCGAGGGAGCCGCTGTTTGGGGCGTCAAGTTATAAATATTGACGCGGGGGTGCGCGCGGGTCGCGCCGCGCCGCGCCGCGCCGTCGCCCGCCGTCATCGTAAAAAAAAGAGACGGAAAAATATAAATTTCGGGGGGAAAATGAAGGGCGAAAAATAAGAGCGCGGCGGGCCGCGAGGCGCGCGCGAGGCGCCACCGGGGAACATAGAGGGCGCGCGGGCGGCCGGCGAAAAAAAGCGACGAGCGGTTGCCGGGTGAGGGGCGGAGAGGGGGGCGCTGCCTAGCGACGGCGCTGGACCAATGGGCGGCCGCCTCGCGTTGCCCGGGCGACGCGGTGGGCGGCGCGTGCGCGGCGCGGGGCGGGCGCCGGCGCCGGGCCGGCCGGCCGAAGGCGGGGCCGCCGCGCGGCGTCGGCGGCGCCAATGTCGCCGGCGTCACGTGACGGCGCGCGGGCCAATGGCGGCGCGCTCGCCCCCCTCCGCGCGCCCGGCCGGCTGCCGCCGCCGCCGCCGCCACCGCCGCCGGCCCCGCGCCCTCAGAAGCCGTCTCGCGCGGACGCTCGCTGGCCGGAGCGTGTTGCCGCTGCTGCTGCGTCGCCCCAAACCGCCCCGATCCGACCCGACCCGGCGCCCCCAACGTCGCTGCACGCGCTGCCGCTCCGCGCCTCGCACCCGCGCCGCGCCGCACCGCACCGCATCGCCTCGCCACGCGCGGACCGCGCCCTCGACGCGTCGCCCTCCGCAGCGCCCCGGGGCATGTGACTGGCCGCCGCCGGCGCAGCCGCCCAGGGATTTAGGCCTACGCGAGCAGGGCGTTCGCGCCGCGTGGCAGCCGCCGCCGTCCGCTGTGTGGAGCGCGGGCTGCGAGGGCGAGGGCCTGGCCGGGGCCGCGTCAGCCTCCGCCGCGCCCGCGGGCGCCTCCTGCTGCGGCGCAGCCATCGCCCGCGCCCGCCGCGCCGCCAGTGCCGCCCCCGCCGCCGCCCCCGCGCCCGTGCCCGGCGCATGGAGGCCGTGTGCGCCGCGTAGGGGCCTCGCCACGCGCGCGCCGCCCGCCGAGCCCGCCCCGCCCCCGACCGCCCCCGCCCCCGCCGCCCAGCGCGCCGCCGCCGCAGCCACGGTGGCGACCGCCGCGGGCGCCCCCGCCCCTGCCCCCGCCCCCTTCCACCCCCATCACCTGGCGCCCCCGGGGCTCGGCCTGCTGCCGCACCCCGCCGCCGCCCACGCCGCCGCCGCCGCGGCCCATGCGGGCTCGCCGGCGGGCTGCTGCGCCGTCACCACCTCCCACAACATAGGTGAGTGCAAGTGCAAGTGACAGGCAGTGACGTCTTGGCCCGGGCCTTCCGCGTGTGCGACCGCATGCCTCAACACGCAAGTAGCGTTGCCTCCTAACGTCCGCTCACGCAGCATGCAACTGCGGATTCATTGGCATCATGTGAACATTGCAAAGAACCAGTGATTTATAAAAAGTATTTTTATTATCCTTGAACTTTTATTTCCATCTCATTCATCATTTCCTTAAACTGAAAACATTGATTGGGTTTCAATTAACATTGATCATGCGCGAAGTCAGGTATTTTCCAATGAAACGACTGAATACAGCAATATTCTCCTCGACTTTTCCGCGTGTTTCGTTTGCCATTTATAGTCTGATGTAGAGTGAAAAGTTCGTAGTATGCGTTTCGAAAAGACTTCTACAGTAGACGTGAGCGATTGTGCGACCTGTTAACAGACCCTGAAAGTGATCCTCCTCGTCCAAAACAAATCACTCGTCGCTACAGCGGCGAAGTCCCTTCTCAGCCTCGAGGGGGCGCAGCGCATTGAAATCACTCGCGCGGCGGTGAAGTGGCGATGTCACCGAGGGCCCACGCTGCTCCGTGCGCCAGGCTGCACGCGACGCCTCGCACGGAAACTGACGGAGTCAATCAAGTTCGCGGCGCAGTCAAGCTTGTGGCTTGAATGGTGTTACGGTTACCGTATCGGGTTGTTTTACCCCAGTTCAAACGTCATCTAAGCCCCGGTGGGCGAAAATTTCCTTCGAACGCCTTTCTTTGTACGTTTTATTTCGGAGGGGAAGTAAAGTCGGCTGTCCATTGTAGTAGATTCACTCCACGTAAAAGATTCTCAAGCCTAAAAGAAGCCTCTGAGCTTCATTCAAATCGCTGGGTTTGCATCTAAAGTGATACCTTCTCTCTCCGCTCCGTGCGAAATTTGCGTGGTTAGACGGAAGAGCTGGCCTGATGGCCGGAGTCTCGCCACGTACAATAAGGCATAGCTGAATTGCGTTGAAGTTCTTTCCGGGCAACGAACTCTCCCTGAGTCAGGTAGCGGGCGTTGATGTCTCCAGGCGAAGGGCGTCCGCCTCCACGTCACACGAGCTCTCCTGCGCTTTAAATCTCCTCTGTGTCATTCGAACAATGAGATGAATGCAATGTCGATTTTTCTATAGTGGCCGATGCCATTAAGTTATTGCTACATCTTCTTTCTTATAAAATGAATCTTTTAAAAGTGGTAAGCACATTTCTGAGGCCCCAAGCCCCGTTCAGAAGAACGTTTGCAAATGAATTAAAAATAATCATTTTATAAAGCAGCAAGTGTAACAATGACCTAATGTCTTCGGCCAGTATATAAAAATCGAATTGCAATCTGGAACTAAACGTCTACCTTAATGAAGACCACTGGCCTGAGAGAAAACTTTGTCACACGCAGGAGTTTTCTCTGGGAGGGGCTACAGGTATAGGTGTCCAGCTAACTTAAGTTTTTCATGAAAATAATTATTCATTTGTGACGACGAAAAAAATATTTTTATTTTCCAACTTATAGTTAATATTTAAAACAAAAAAATTGATATATTGAATATTTCGTTATATGTTTGATATTTCATTTGATATTACAATTGATATATTTATTTCGTTTGTAGAGAAAATTAGTAAAAGCTACATATATTTTTAAATATGTGTAATTGGCGTCCGGTCAGGGGGTGGGCTCTGAATCCCCATGACTCCCCGCTTTGGTCACGCTACTGGTCAAATATACATACACATTCTTGGAAAGTACATTTATTTCTGAATATGAAAACTGCAGTGAGAGAATTGTTTGGATCGGAATCTATGATCGTCCTTTGAGATCCATACTTGCGTTAATGTGTGAAAAACATTATCTTCTGTGAGAATAGACACAGCGTGTTTTCTCGATATGCGCATCACGGTGTCAAAGTGCGTGGTGATGTTCTGTTGCTTTGTGCAAAGTTACACCCCCCCACACACACACACACACACACACACACACACACAGACTCTGAAGCTCTGTAATCGACAAGGAGAAAAATAATGTGCTTCATGTATGTTCTGCGATCTAAAGTGCAATTCTGTTCTAATTAATATTTGACTTCGATTTGGCAGCGTTTAGTTAATATTCATATGTTCGATTGAGATGTGAGATCGCTTCTCCACGAGCCAAAGGAAGTGCGATCATAATTACAGAAGACTTGCCGTTATCCGCGCGGTAGTGAACTGAGGCAGCCATCAGACAACTAACAATATAATCCACTGGAAAATGAACCACGAGGTGTAAAATAGTTGCTACAATTGACGCAGGGCGGCGTATGTGCTGGGCACCGGTTTTATTGAGATTGCAGCGACCTCAGCGTATTTGATAATCATGAGATTCACTCGTCAAACTTTGTCGTAGGTCTGTGTCTCTGTGGGACTGCGGTAAACGTGATTCTTCATTTGTATTGGGAAACGTGAATAACCCCCAGCTGATGCGAGTTTCTTCTTATCCGAGGGAGTCCCGTTGCAGCTGTGAATGTCTTTCGGCATCTCACTGACACCCAACACTCACCGTGCTGGATACTCGGATTCTCATGGAATTTCGCCAGCTGGCTGAACACCATGCAAAGCCCACGTATCCAAATTCTGAAGTGCTACGGAGTATTAGAAGTAGTGTTTTAGAGGCGCTTTGCTTCAAGACCTCTCGTGACCTCTGCGTCTCCCACTGCGAGCAAACAGCATCGGCAGCGGCAGAAATGTTATGCCACGCCATCAACCTGTGTCAGATTGCTAGCTCGTTCTTTCTTTCACGAGTAATAACAAAAGCAATTTCCATTGGTCTCTTTTGAGTTTGAAGCGCAGAGTGCCACGCGCTTTTAATAATCCTACTGAAGTCATTTCTAAGGTTACATTAAACCAATGCTATTTTTGAGGAAAATTAAAAAGAAACCTACACTGATGACATTTATGTCTCACTGTATGTTTTGACATTTTTTATTAGACCTCCATTTTTGTGATACTTTTGTTTCTAACCGAAACTTGAAATGTGGGTATATATGTATGTACCTACGTACGTACGAATGTACTTTGTCCATATGAATGTATGTATGTATTTATCGTATATCGAGAAAACATTTTCAGGGACCAGTTTCTTTGTAATAATTTTATTTGATTATTCAGCACGTATAATAATCTTATTTGGATTATTGGGAAATTAATAAGCTTTTTGATAATTTTATTTGGATTATTCACCACGTGTATTCTCAATCTGCCGTGTAAACACTCGATTTTTTCACCTCGCCTACCCTCCGAGTCAATGCCCACCCTGCCGACGGATAGGCTGGTGATTTCCGTGCTTCGACAGGCAGTAAGATCACGAAAGTAGTAACTGTCGAAAAACAGCACTTGCAATGCTTCATAGCACTTCAAAATTTCTATGTCGGGGCTTTGAAAGGCGGTGACTGAGCCGGTAAAATTGCATGCGAGTGCGAGCACCCAGCACGGCGAGTGTGGCGTGTGAGGCGAGAGGCGACGGCGGGCGCGGAGGCGTTGAGGCGGGCGGGCAGGTGAGCGGGCGTGCGCGGGCGCCGCTAGGCGTTAATCTGCGGCGAGGCTCGGTCCGCGCCAGCACCAGCGCCCGCCACACGCCTTCACCCGAACGCGCGACTCTCGGGCACACAGAGATCACGCTACGAAGAGCCGCTTTGACCGCTATTGCTTGGCTGCTTCCGGAAACATGGCTGCAGGTTCTGTTTCGTTTACTTAATAAATTCATTTGCAGATGGCTCACTTGTAAACGACCGAGCGGAGTGCCTCAAGGCGCAGCGCGCTGACTTGGCATTCGGGAGGTCCGGGTTCAATCCGGTCGTCACCGGGGCTTTCGTGGTTTCCCTTTTACACACAGAGCGGCCCCCTATGTTGTGTGCGAGTGAACATCCACGCGGGATGCGAAGCAGTAAAAGTGGATCGTTCGTTACTTCCAAAATATTTTTTTCGTAACGTACTTGTTAAAATTTTGAGTATTAATCTATTTGTTTTTAAACACTCCCTTTTGGTAATAATACTCCATTAGATGCATGGAAAACACACTATTCATTTCAGTGCGCTCGAAAAATAGCCGATCTTAGTAGCAGGTGAGTGGCGAACGTTCACGGGCCGCATTCCCGCGGTACGTCCACCGCGAGCACCAACAAAGGGACATTTCGTTCCTTCGGGAGCTGCCTGGACCGGCAGGGAAACGACGCGTATTCGGTCAAGCCTCATAAATGCCAGACTTACGTTTTTCTTACGACAAAGCCTCAACCGATGATTTGCTGTAATATGAAAATATACGATAGTGATTTTCTCTATCAGTGTATTATCACCTTCTTGTGATCAACAATGTTTACATATCACTAGACAGTGCTCGTGAACTACTTTAAATTACTTCACCTGTCTTCGTTCAACCAATGGAGGATAGTAGAACAGGCAGGGGCGCTGCGATGCCGTGGAGTGTAGTATGGCGGAATGCGCTTGGAAGTGAACGTGTTCGGGCTGTCTCGATGAAGAGCAACACTACGCTCAGCCGCGCTACGCTCTTGGGGTTTCGGGTCGAAGGCGGATGATCCAGGAAAAGCCTTGGTGTCTCTATGAGCCACGCGCCAAGCAAACGGGCTCCTCCCAGCCGCGGCCTCCCTTCAGGTTTCTCGGCGGAAAACGAGGGATAATTTAGAGGTCTCTCCTCCCAGAGTTTTCTACCGCTCAGAAACCTTTCGATGAATGCCTTGGGCGAAATGTTTTGCTTTGGCGTCAACAATTATTGACAGCAGGGGTACTGTGCTGCCGGTTTCACATGCCATGACAATTCACTGTCTATGTAATTGTGATTTCTTTGAAAACAAAAATAAACAAAATAAAATATTGCACCGATTGTTTGGACACTAATACATAATATATCGTGTTTTAAATTTACTGAAAGCTGTAAATCGTACACAAATAACTCGATTTGCTTGTAAGTGCATTGCAATTATTGTCGAGAAAAGCACGCTTGAGAAATCTCCTCCCTATTTAGAGCAAAATAAGTGTTAAAAAGATTAAAAAAATATAAGATTATTTTCTGTAATACAACTTCTACAGATTGTTCTACATTAATGAATATTGTATTTGGTGTAGATATTGAAGCCATTGACGTATAAAGTATCAGGTGATTCCCGCTAATAACATATTGTTCAGTTAGGAAAACAGATCATTTTAAATATATTTATTTGTGATTACTTAACGTGAGAGACGTTATAAATAATTATCTAGAATTTGTTTCTGTTGTGAAAATTGTTTCATACATTAAGGAAAAATTCGGAATATGGAAGGGAAATAAGGGCAGGTTGTTTACGAATTTAAATGTATCATTATATTTAATTGACTTACTTGAAACTAATAATTAATTATATTTTGCGAATTAATGTTAACTCATTACTTTTATTATGTGTCTGTTTATGTTATCTAAGTTATGGAACTTCTTAATTCGCGAATTTAATATTTCCGTAACCATTATATATAAACGTATTTCATGTGTCCAACAACATATTGTAATTGGCACTAATTGTTGGCGTATGTCATTTAGAGTTTTCATCCAAATGTGACAATACTTCTTAATCTCATGTTTATAATTAACATATAGGCTACTGTGTCAATTACATTAAGCAAACTTCTCACTAAGCATCTAGGAAGTTATCTTTCTTCTAGAAAACCGAAAAAACAGTTTCACGACGATTAATAATCCGACACTAAACTTGTAAGTTTAGTTAAATTTAGTTGCTTTTTTTTGGTCTGTAGTTCTTTCAAGAAATAGATTATTCAAGCATTCGTTTTCTGACGTCATTGAAATAAAGGCAAAATTTGATTGAGATTTGCTTTTATGCTTCAATTGTGTGATGAATTTTGCATTTACTCCTTGAATTTTATGTGTAAATACCAAGTGTCAAACGTTTGCCCGGGAATTCGTATCGTGATACGAAGTTGTGAGGAGCGTCCTTCCTCTACCGTGCGCAGCTGCAAGTGGCGCGGCGCGTCGATTCAGTATATGTTTATTTTAATCATAATATTCATAAATATTTTAAGATTTGGATCAAAAGCACCCCAAATAACATGCGCCACCTATCAGAACCAATTACAGTGTATTATTGAACACGTGAAGTACATTCATATATGAAGGTTACGGAAACATTAAATATGTTATGTGAGAAGTACCCTATCCTCTTAAATAGGCACAGAAGTATACCATAATGAAAGTAATGAGCGTCATGTCGCGTGGCGTCGCGTCGCGTGGCGTTGCATCGCGACCACCGGGCACCGCGGGCCGCCCCCGCGCTCTGCCAGCCGCGCGCCGTCGCAGCAGCAAGGTCCTGTTCGGGGCTTCCAATCTTCGCGATTCTTTCGCCCTGCAACCCGCGCCCATTTTGTATTCAATTCTGGCCAATTTTCTACTTTCATATTCTTCCTATTCTCTACTATTAAATTCCGTTCATTCTGTCTAGACATTATTAACTTTTCAATTATGTTATTTTACCTTTCATATCACACCAACCAATTTGGAAGAATATAAAAGTTTGAATTATTTAACTAAAACATTGCGTGGTTTAACGCTAGTGATAAGGATTAGGGGATCCCTCTGGATTAGGGGAATTTTTTCATCTTAGGTAGATTCCTTGTACGCTGTTGCTAAAACGTAAAATCGTAATATCTTTATATTTAAAACACTATTTGTTTTTCGTATAGAAAACAATTTGTGCTTTCTACTCGACCCAAATTTTGTGATTTGTGCTTTAAATGAATTGTAGTGGGCCCAGATGTGTAATTGCTTGCTATTATTTACTGGTTTTGTAGTGTAACCACTAAATTTTAATAAAATCGTAAAATTAGTGTAAATAACCATACCTGCCGTCATTTGTTTATTTCGCCATTTTCAAGACCAACTACAATGCAATACAAAGATATCATTGCACTATGAGGTAATTGTTGTCAAAGCGAAAGTAACGAGTGTTTTAAGTTCGAAGATTGACTTTTTTAAAGTGCAAAGATTAATGAGCACATTAAAATAAACAAAAGTCCAGCAATCTTACATGTGTTCCTTCAAAAAGCGCTTCTCAGAAACTGCAATTATAAGTGATTCATTACATTTTTAAGTTAAGACACGTATAACGTACATGTTCATATCTAAGTGAAAATACGTTTCAATTGCATTTTCCACAACATATTTATCTCTCTATTCACAAAGAATAGTGTTTGCATTGTTCCAGAATTTGTAAATTTGCGTCATTTCATCAGTTTTGGAGTATAAGAACGACATGAAACAATATTTTCGGGGTTTTCTATTTTCCCTTTACAGGGCATATGATTTACTTTTCTGTTGCAGCTTTCTACAGTTGTTCGTTTGCATGATGTTGTCGCAGGGATTCAGCTAGTTTTATTTATTATAATGATTTGAGTTTCGTAGAATTCAAAAATATTGTACGTGTCGGGTTCTAATAAACTTAATATTAGATCGTAGAATACCTCATAATTTATTGCTGCACATGAATTATTAAAATGTGATTTTGATCCTTAAACATCTTATATCATTGGGGATGTCTAAAACTGGTAAAAGTAGTATACTATGTACACCTCATTCATTCCGACAAATACGTATTTGTGTGAAAACATCGACTATTAAATAAATAGCGAAGGAAAAAGAAAAACAAGAGGTGAAAACAACACAGCAATTCTTACCTGGTGGCAATGAGACGCTAAAAAATCAGGTGTAACTAATTGACCGCGGCCGCCACAAAAGGAACCGCGGAACGAAGTGCCAAAAAATACTGGGGCCGCGCAGCCGGATAACTCATGCTGGAAACGGCTGAGGCAAATGCGGAACATGTGAAGGGTGGCATTGGAAGCCCCTGTTGCAGTCTTCGTTACGCGGTGGGTGACTCCTTAAGGGCGACCATTACTCCCCTTCCCCTTACACTTGACGTGGGGAAGTTCCCATTTAGGAGGCGAATTCGCGCGCTGGAACTGACAAGTGTGTGAACTATCCAGGTGTTAAACCTCCCCCGCGCGACCGCGGTTAGCAAATGACGGAGCCAATGGATGGTCATAATGACGACGACGGGAAAACTTTTAAAAGGGTGGAGGAGAGAATGTGAAATACACGGCGCAGACCTTTCGAATGTTGCTCTAAAACTCGTGAAGCGCGAAGTCGCAGTGCCTCTGAGACAATGAGGGCATTCGCACCTGCTATTCGCACGTTGTGCCCTCCGACACGCACTTCGATCACGCGCCGTACTGTTTGCCAAAGGACGCGCTGCCCACCCCAACCTCCACGTTTTGCTTCTCTGCGATTCCCTGATGACTGAAACCCACCTGCATTGAAACGCATTTCATTAAGTACTGTATTACGCTATTTAATTATTTAATATACTGCCCTGCCTTGAAAATCACAACTCAAATAGTATGTTGTCAGTTTAGCAGTAAGCAAAAAATGTTAACATTTCGCAGCTGATTCTGCGTGAATTGCTTTGAAATATACTACTACTTCTGTTTCTTCGAGGAAGGAAATAAACCCATTGTTGTCCAGCAGTGGACAATATATTTTGTTCATAATTCATTATTCAGATAGTTTTAATTTAATATTTACAAACATTCTCCAAGAAGTATGTTGGTGCTTGTGGAATAGTTTCCACATTCAACTTATCTGATAATATCAATTTAGTAAAAAGCCAAGGCTTCCGTTCGTAAATAACCCAAACAAAAATTATTTTGAAACACTTCACCACAACATGACTCACCGATAGCACCTTCCTGTTACGAATGATGCTACCGCTTGAATCAATATCGCTAAATCATATTGAAAAGGAACCAGATATGTAGAAGTATAATCCACATGCATCAGCTGTCAAATATTATTTTTTTGTACTTCTGCCTAAACTGACGGCATATCGGAAAACCACTCCTCATCCATTCAAAATATTCATGAATAGTTGAAATAGTATTATCGCTGATGTGAATATTAGAGTCGAGGAGTATAAATATCCGACGCGTGGCACAGCACTAGTTAGGAAGAAAGAAAAGAAAATTGGTGTTACAATTTTAAGAATGGATGTGACACACGCTGCCCACGGCTGCTTGAAACATACATGACGGGGTAACCTGCGTGTCCGTTCAGCCCCCATCCGGTCGATGGATCTGGGCAAAAGAGTCATTCGATGCATCTCGACTGCTGGGGGAGAACTGACCGTCCTCTTTTCGGATATATCTAAAAGATTCTAAGACATTTCTCGAAAAGCATATTTATTGAGTTGTTGGTTGTTTTGAGGGCGTAGTGAGGAAGCAACTAAACCGGATTTTCGGGGGCACATGCGCCTACAGAGAGAATCATTCGCTTCCTCTCCACAAGACGATTTGATTTATTCCTCTGGAAGCATTCTAGAAGGAAGAGTTTTTGGTGATTGCTCTATTTATTCCTCTGGAAGCATTCTAGAAGGAAGAGTTTTTGGTGATTGCTCCATTTATTCCTCTGGAAGCATTCTAGAAGGAAGAGTTTTTGGTGATTGCTCTATTCATTCCTCTGGAAGCATTCTAGAAGGAAGAGTTTTTGGTGATTGCTCTATTTATTCCTCTGGAAGCATTCTAGAAGGAAGAGGTTTGGTGATTGCAATATAGCTACTTTGGAGAATTACTGTGAATATTTCGCCTTTCCTCCATGACATACTAATTTGTTACGATTTGGTTCATCGATCTGAGGAAAATTTAACCTAATTATGAAATGAAACTTAAAAATTTCAAATAATAATAATAATAATAATAATAATAATAATAATAATAATAATAATAATAATAATACGATCTATACTTTCTAATCCGTAGGATGGAAAAAGTAAGATACTATATTATGTTTACAATTATTTTCATAAAATTTAACCTAATTATGATATAAAACATTTTTTAAAATATGATGGCTACTATCTAATCCGTAGGATGGGGCAAGCAAGTACTTGCATTATGCATAAAATTCTTTTCATTAGGCGCACGCTTGGCGCCGATGAAAGCGCTTACCGCGAGACTCCCTGGCGGAAGCGGCGCGCGACGCCCCTTCGTATTTCTGCGGATTAGAATGTTTGCGAGGCGCGCAGGCGGCCCGCGGCGCCGCCCCCGGCAGGGCTTGTGCAAACAGCGCCGCCGCCGCCGCCGCCGCCCCCTCGGCCGGGGCCTCGCCACCCACGCGCCGCCGCGCCTCCGCATCCGCGGCGGCCTCCCGCCTCGCGAGTGACAGGCGCCGACGCGACTTTTGATCGGTGCACGTGCGAAGTCTCTTGGCTTTGTGGGATTCGGTACTCGAACCTGCCGTGCAGACGGCTAGCGGTAGTGCAGTGGGCGGTCATTCATGAAATAAGTTGGGCCAAATATTACACTACATTTTTTTATCAATTTATTGAACTGTGTATTGTCAGTCTTCTGGGATATGTGTATCAATACGAGATTTTAACGTTGATGTCGACACTGTTAATATAATATCCATTGCAACGTACACAACAGGATCGTTTCTTTTAGCCAAACGGTTACTGAAGTTTGTGAAGAAATAAAGCACCCAAACTTTTTAATAAGTAGACTGCAACAACATTTGATCGCAACACCTATTCAGTAACAGGGAGGTGGAAAGACAGAAACGATGGCACAAAAGCGAATCTTTTGCTGGAGGAAAGCAGCTATGATGGACGCGACGGATAGTTGGAAATCATTTGTCCATATTGAGGAATGGTCTTAATAATTACGCGCCCCGCCGCCGCAAGCAGCACTTAGGACAGAGAGCACAACAAACTCACTAGATCAGCTAATCAGACTCCTCCAGTGCAACATCGTGGGTGGGGGTGATATATACCACAAACGACACCGAATCGCACATTGAACAGTGATCAGATCTGATATCTTTTGAGAAAAATTTATTTTTTTACTCCAAATGTGAACTTGTCAACAACTTAATAAAATATCTTTAGCAATCTATAAGTCTGTGGGCTGTAGCTTTCCATGTGTGAAACCCGGGTTGAAATGCCAGTCCCTGCATTCGGAGTGGAGAGAGTGGGTTTGTCATTAATTTCGTCGGATATTTCTTACAACCCTTGCCCCATCGTTATGTATGTCATCCACACCACCCTAGAGTCGCCTACCGTCTTTGGTGTAGGCCGAGCGTCATGGAGGGAGAAACAAAATGGTGAGCCTGGATCTCTTTTCAGTGTGAGAATGCGCTCTATTTGCCCGGTTCGTTTTGAACCCGTGGAGTTCTTGCTGGATGACAAGGGGCCGGGGGTGAACTTGGAGCATTTCGGCAAATAATGATTATCGACGACAGGTATTGCGGAGGGAATAAACTACGGGAATGAACACGAGATCGCAAGTTTTTAAGTGGCACTCGTAAGTAGATTTACGACAAAATGATCCCCGAGATTATTTATTAATTGGTCGTGCGTTTAGCCCGCTTTCTGGCCCCCGCGCGCCGGTCGCGTTAAGGCAGTGAGCGCTTCGGGCGGCGGGCAGCACGCCGGTCTAGAGGCGCTTCAAACGACGCACCGTCGCTTGAGAACGCTGTGTTAGCATAACAGCGTTCCTCAGAACGAATTCTTTTTTCAGAGAGGGAGTTAAGTAAGCACAGAAATACTAACATCGTTATTTTAATCAGCCAGATGAAATCAGCAAAACTGACAATGCTTCTCGGAACATAATTTGAAAGTTGTTATGACGGGAGGTTGCAATTGTGAATTGCTTGACGCGCAGTTTAGACTCGTGTTCTAGCTTTTTAAGAGGACCATTAAGTTATTTAACTTCACTTATTTCATTTACCTCGTTTTCAATTTCGCAGATCTGGATTTTGGCGAAAACTGCACTCCAGAAAGGCCAAAGGAGCTAAAGGGGCTTCCCTTCCTATAAACACACAAGTTTTATTTCTTGGTCTCACAAACCAGTTGAAGGACTTACGTCACCATAGGTAAGAATAAGACAGCAATCATGAACATGGACTGATACGTGTTTCTTGTCAACACAGAACTTCTTTTTATTCAAAACTAACATTTTCCACTTTCAAAATATACTAACCTATATTCTAAACAAAACTCAGTGATTGCAAATGAATGGACAAATAAGAGGATAAACTGTTAATACTTTTTATAGCCCGTATACTAGTGGTAGGCTAGTACTATATACTGCTTAAGTGACAGTGAGACAATAACTGTAGCATCTTGAATACGATTTCTGAAGGACGTTCAGGCTATGCCAATTCCTGATCATTTGTTGTGAGGGCGTGAATGACTTAATCAACACTAAAAGTAGGCGCTCAGAGCAAAGAAGAAGTTCGTTGATTTGCGGTGTTTCCGCCGCATCGCATCCACTAGGAGGAGAGAGCGTTGCAACATATGCCCCATGTACAACACTCGCGAGGAAATAAACTTCTTCATGTCTTGAAATTAATTCAGATTTATCTGAAACTTGTATTTCTAGATTTCAGTATTTTGAACCGAAGAACAAATCGATACGCGTAATATCTTTAACTTGAACGTGAAATTCAAACACGTAAAGAACGCATAATTATCTAACAAACACATAATAAAGAAATGTATTAGAATTTGTTGTGGCTTGTTTTGTTACTTGTTTCTTAATAACGTTTATGTATGAGTACATCCTCGATGACACCACAATACAAATGACTAATACACTGATCAAGGTCTTGGAAATTATAATTTAAACTCGATTAACGCCTAGTTATCTTGTTGGCTATACAATTAAGGCAGATACCTGAATAAAAGACGTTGCCAACATTTTTATTAATTATATTAGCATTTTTCGATAGCTTAACCATCAGCATCAGACACGTAGTACAAAAAAGACAAAATATTAAGTAATGAAATAAAATAAATACATGTAAATACTATAATTTGATTATATTTAACGTACATATAGTACAATTTGAAGTAAATAAACTTAAGTGAATGTAATAATTTGATTTTCCTATAGGAAAAATGAACTTTATGTAAATATGAACGTAATAAAAGAAATATATTTTTATTTTATCTCTCCTTTTGTTACCTGGTCAATTCATGAGGTCTAAGAAACTGCTGGAAGTATTAATAGCTAGGTGGCTGAGCAACTGGACAACCACAGTAGATTCGCGGTCGAGAACTACCGCATTCAACAATTAAGTTTAATTTAAAACAACGCGTACGATTCCGAGTCTTGAACGAACCCGTCGCGCCGCCTCGCGCCGCGCCGCGCCGCGCCGCGCCACAGCACCGAGGGCGGTCCCCGTGCGCTGAGAGCGGGGCGTCGCGGCGGCGGCGACGCCGGCACCGCGTCGAGATTTCAACGCCGCCGCCTCCCCTCCCGCCCCCGCGCCAAGATAGCCCGTAATTACAGGCCTACCACCTCCCGCCCTCGCTAACTTCCACGCAGTGGCAACGCGGGGAACCCCCCAATTTCCCGCCGCCAAAAGGACGAAAACGAAACAAAAAGCGGCGCTTCCAAGCCGCGCGGCGGGGCCCAGCGAGTGGCCTGACTGGCAGCGCGCCCCGTCGCCGCCGCCGCCGCCGCCGCCGCCTCCTCCTCCTCGTCCCCCCGGCTGATAATGTAGGTAATGTGCTCGATGGATGTTGAAGAGCAAGCGTTCTACTTCATTACTTCCAGTGCACCCGATACTTACGTGAAAACGCGAGTGACGAACGCTGGCCGTGAGCGCGGGGGAGGGGCGTGTGGTTGGCCGGGACGCGGGTCGTGCCTCGGCGCCGCCCGACGGCTGCGGCGGCTTCGGAATCGAACGCCTAAAGGCGGCGAGGCCGACGGATTCCGATTGCGAACTCACAAACATCTGAATCAGCGGAGATGACTTAAATGAAATTGGAGCTCCGAAAGACGAGTGAACAGTGAGTCATGTCAATACTTAACGTTGAGTGATTTGTTTATAGCTTCCGGTGAGTGAATATCAGCTGTTGAGCGTGAAAGCAGTGCCTTGCGTGTACTAAATGTCTCTAGACAATTTGTATATTGTGTTTCTGTACCGTGGTTCTTTGACATATCGTCACCAATCACTAGAGTAAACATTATTCTCCTTTCAGTTCGTTTGCCATCTTCGTCAAATTCAGTATTTGCTAACGCGTTTTCATTACTAACGTTCAAAATAGAAAGAAATCGATAGTATATAATTGGAGTCATGAAAAAATACGACATACCAGAATAAATACAATAAATGTAATTCAACTGTACAGTATTTTGTGTGTACAATAACATTTATAAGATAAGATAATCAAATTTCAGAAAATGTTTGTGTCGTAACTACACCAACAAAAAATTTCATTGTTTCACTGCTAAGTATTTTGACGTTTCTCAAAGACTAGTTTGCTCTATGCAAACGTCAAATTACTGTCAATAAAAGTATAAAACTTAATTTCATTACATAAAGACCACACTACATGCAAATTATGTTTGTGGAACAAACTCAAGAGAAATTATCTTCATGATCATTAATTACTTTGACATAATATATTTTCTTATTTTCTCTCCAGTAGCTACATTTAAAGACATTTAAAAAATATTACTATTATTATTATTATTATTATTATTATTATTATTATTTGATTTATCACCAAGCATCGAGTCCATTCGTAAGAATAACTTATTATTGATAATTGTTCTCTTATTGATTTGATACATCCTCCCTGGCATCAGAATTATAATACCACCTAAATAAACTTGGTGCTTTAGAAATAATTCTAAATTCGCTAGCTGAAAGAAGCAGTATAATATTCTATCTGTTATACCTTTTCTTATGAACGTCCTTGGACCGTAGAGACAAAATTACAGACGCGGTTCAAGTTTGTAAGTCGAGTCGGCCGTGTGATTTCGTAAAACCTTATATGAAAACAGTCATATGAATGAGTAATATCTTTTGTTGAAATAGTATTTCTTGCACACCATCTTTAGCTACAACTCGTTAGTTTATATTGTGTTTACAGTCGGCGAAGTGTTAAAATCACAATCGAAAATCTGTCGTTAAGAGTGGCCTTTTTGTTTGGATGCATTTATCTCAATATAACAGTACAGTATCACGAAAAGAAAAAATATTTTTTATTCATGTGACATAATTGTGACACTTTGGCTCTCACGAAACGCCTACTCCAAGAAATAAAAGATGAATGAAAGATGTATGACCATTTATCAATTGCAATAAACCGCAGTGAAGTAAACTCGAAATCATTGTCGATGTATTGAAATGTCAAGAATATGCATGGGGATGTGCAAGTATTCTTTATACGTAAATTGTATCGTGCAGAGAAACTTAGCAGTTTTTATGCACAAAGGAACAATTGTTTCTAACAAATCAAATTCAGTAAAATATGCTTACATTTAAATATATATATATATATATATATATATATATATATATATATATATATATATATAAATTCTTTCAAGTAAAAACTATGCTTGTGTGCTAATTATTATCTTATCTCGAATACTATCTTTGCAAATGCAACCAAGCTTTCAACAAATTAATCTAACCATGAGAACAAACTTTTTTTGGAATCTGTTGTTACCAAAATAATTATGATCTACAGCAGTGATAGAATTCAAAATAATGTAAGTATCACATTAATAGGCCGCAGATATACTGCCACAGGTATTTAATACTGCCGGTTAATACTCATAAAGAGGCACAAATTGAATATCACAGGCGAACTTCTCGTTGCGCAAATACCTCATTCTTTGGGAACATTACAAGTGAATACAAAACATTTCAATCATTCTTCAGCTATGCAACATCTACTTTCGAAAGCGGAAATTCAAAATACCTCAAAGATCCCAGAATCCTTTGGTGTGGAAAATTTCCACCAACAGCGCATTGAAAGGAGTAGGAGAATCGGGTGCTAGGCCGAAAATGTCACCCCAACCACTGCCAAATCCCTCCATCGATGAAGACTTGCGCGTGGGGGCTCAACCAGAAACATGTTCCTTCTAAGATCCATGAAGGTCAGCGCTCTCCTAGAGCTATGGTCAGTATTTTCAAAACGGGGTTCCTTGGGAACTGTTTTAACTTTTTTGCAGGATTCGACAAAACAGTGAAGAGCGACGAATTTTCAAAAGAAATGTCCTACAGTAGTGAAACTGCTGCTGTTGCGTGTCTGAAAAATATCGGCTTGGAGCATCAAAAAATTACTCTTCTCAAACGGCACACGTGAATACTGAAGATTCTTTCTTTCTTGTCACGTGACGTCAGCCGTGCCGTGGCGCTCTGAGTGTGAAAATTTCGTCCGTACACACAGAATGAGAAAAGGTCTAACACACAATCAAATATTTGTATTTTTCAGCCAAAATCGAAACGATTCCATTGTTTTTGCATTTTTTCCGAGTTCCTGGGTATCTTACTAAGCTGTTGACAATTATTAAATGGCCACAGATCGCTTATTTTTCCGTCAATGTATACGTTTATTCGCAATAAGTAATTTAGATGATGGGAAGAAACCGAAGTTGTGTTGCGAGTCCAGGCGTCTTCGTCCAGACTGAAACCTACTTCGGTGCCTGAGGGCATCAACTGATGTCATTGTAGTGACCGAGAGGTCCTAGGGTTCGAGTCCCGGTGGTGGCAAGATTTTCGACACTAGCTACAGATGAGAATTCTAGCGGCCGGCTGCCTTGGTCGGTAGTTTTCCTTGTTTCCCTAACAGACGGGGCACGGACCGCGCGTGATCTTTCCTTCCTCTTCCTTGTGCTACCCACACCCTTACTTAACACACTTCCTCTTACAAGCTCTACACCGCCACCCGTGTCGGAAGACCAATCGGGAGTTTAATGGTTGTCTCGGCTGGACGGTTCCTGATTGGGGAAAATCCTGCAAGCCGACGTCGGTCGGCGACGGATCTCGCTCTCCTGCGAGGAAAAATCTCCGCCACCTCCCGCGATAAAAGGTGCACTACGCTTACGGAACCATCCCTCTGCGCGCAGACAGCGCTGCCGCGTCGCCGGAAGTGACGCAGTCTTTGATGAAATTCCGCCAGCGCTGTGCGCCAGCGCGTGTTTACGCACCTAGAGTTTCTTTGCACGCAGCGTGGAAGAGTAAACATTCGGGAAGAGCAACGCCCGTGCGTAGCTGGCAATCCGCTTTCATTCGGCACTAAGTGTGTGACTCCCGGAGGTCGCAAATATTTATTCTGATAACATACTAATTCCCATCATGTAGCTTACTACAGTTATTATATCCGATTAAGGAATATGCGTGAGAATGGTAAAAGAAAAATATTCCGATTATACGTTATTGCTTTGAGAGAGGAAACAAAAATAATTTGTTTTGTAGAAAAATATTTGGAAAAACGAATATCGCAAAACGTTTGTTCTCTAATACAAGTGGAAACAACATCGTATAACTCTTACTACATTACATTATTTTTTCACTTTTAAGAATTATATATTTGCTTATTTCATGTTTTACAATTGAAGAACAGTACTTCAGAATTTCGAACCTGAACATTTCTCCCTACTCTTTAACATAATAATACATTTTCTTAAACTGAATAGTATGTAGCATCTTGCTAATGCACGTAAACCTAATTTTGAAGAGCTAATATAGGTATTACGTGTATCATTTTCAATAGTTTTTTTTGAATAAATGTGAAAACGTGATGGTTAGGCGATAAATCTACGTTTGCATAAAAACCTTGTTTCTAATAATTCGGAATAAAATAGTATTCCTCCGAATAACAATACCATTAAAGTAGCTTAATTTTAGTAGACGGGAAGTATGTCTTTGAGTAATCTACCCAAAGCATGTCCAAGCTTCACATCTCATGCAGCTTATGTTGACGAGTAAGAAAAAATAGTGGCTGAAGATAGTACACCGATTTATTACGATGTTGAGAGATGATTATAATTTTTGAATTGAGTCTCAAATATAGTTAATTTATAAAGTTGATTGTTAATTAAAATATTTTAAAGGTTTCTGATTGCAGTGAGACTTAGAAGAAACTTTTTCAACTATGAGAAGTAGAAAATGCAGAAAATATAATAATGTACGTTAACTGTAAATCAAACTACACTACTGAATTACTAGTTGGATTATAAAGTAATGTTTTTATTATAATAGGCGAAAGAAAAATCAAGCAATCTGTTAGAATATTTCTTCATTAATTTTTCATGAACTTTGTGTATAAAGGTGTACATTGTTTATCAATCTTCAGCACATTTAATAGATTCAGTTCCAAGTATATTTAAAACTACAGAAACATTATTTGTTTTTAGGTCGTATCAACGTCTAGGTCATTAGCGACCACTATTGCGTGCAAGGGAATGGTAACTGTGAGAATGATACGATATAATGATGATAGGGGGTGAAAGGACGAACACAATACAACCATGCTCGAGGCTGGACTCGAACCCCTCCTTCTGTCCGCGATCGCTATGGCACTACTGCTTTAGAAATCTCGGCCATCCGGACCGGCAATATTATTTGTTGATTCAACGGATTTATTCAAGTAATAAATCAACCCAGTTGATTCGGGAGGATGTCCACTCGCTGACCGGCCCCTCGCCCCCCCCCCCCCCCCCGGCCGTGAGAGAGCGACAACGCGATTTTTGAAGGCCGTCGCGTCCTCGTGGGTGGTAGTGCCCCCGAGAAATTGCTCCACTTACAGCCCGGAGGGCGAGCGGGGAGTTAGTGGCGGCGCACGCGGCGGGCTCGTTGCTCGCGCGGCCGCGCAGGTAATGCGGCAATCATTATTTACGCGAACCATTACGCGTCGCGTCAACCAATAATTCGGCGCAGGCGAGACACGTTTCGCAGAATGTCTCTGCTCAACCATAAAGACAGTGCAACACACTGGAGATAAGAGTGCGGTAGTACCTAGTTTCGATAGTGCCAACTTCGTTTCATGAGCAATAAGACTTAAAAGAAGTTTCCAAAAAACAAAAATTCACATTAGGTTGTGAGCTTATTTACAGTTTCTATGAGATAATATAGAATTTCATCAGACAGCAGGTGACTTATAAGATAACACAATGATTGTGTGATGCAAATTTTGTGGACACAATATTATTGTAGAGGTCCTTTTTTCATTGCGTTTAGATACAAGCTCGCCGCAATATTCTTTATGAACCTTCTTCGCAGAATGATTCATAAAATTGTTCATTCCTTTGTCAGAAATTAACTACCGTCCTATTCTCCTTGTTATCTCTCGTGCCAGCATGTTTCAGTTTATACTGAACCGTTTCAGAATTTTATTCCATTTCGATGTCATAATATACAGAAAAAAAATTAAATCCACCTTGCAAGTGCTCTTAGAAGAAATTACGCGTAGCGATTCACGAAGCAATGATATTGTTATAAAAGCAGTCACGCACTGAAAGCATCTGGAAGATCAATAAATGTAACATATTAAAATTAAATAATTCTCAGTGAAATGTGAAGTAAAATACAGAAAAATATTTCGTTTCGTATATTAACAAAATGTATTGATTCTAATTACTGTTAGCAACAATGTTATTTCCAAATGCAACTTACAAAGTTCAGAACACTAATATTTAATAAAACCGCAAGAAATTCATGCAAATTAATTAAAACTAAGTTAAACAAAAGACTACGTTAAAACATTACTGACAAAATAAAGAGTAATGACCCACGGATATTGTTCTGGCTTAAATATACAATGTGTATTGCTGGGGCTCGAGGATTTGCATTGAGACCATTGCCGGATAGAATAGATATTACACAAACCAAGAAAAAAATAGTTTTAGAAATACAGTGACCGCACTCCGAGTTCACTTGAAGAAATAAAAGAAACCTCGACCGCATCAGTAACATATCCCACATCTTAAGCTGTTCATACAAAAAGGTTTTGATTACATTTTTTACATCATTTTCTTGTTTTTCAGGACATTTTAAGCACATTTTAATAGCATTTTATTGATCATTTTTGATGTTTTAGGTCATCCAAATCCGCCCCTACTCATAATTATTATTATCATCGAAGTTGAGTTCCTTGATCTTCATGAAATTTACCTTATGATTACCATACAAATAAATTAATAATAATAATAATAATAATAATAATAATAATAATAATAATAATAATACACATTTTCGAATTACGTTATTATTAAAAAATATATTCCTGTGAATGGCAAACTGGAATTGTTCGTGTGGCCAAAGGCCAGATTTAACCCGAGAATATTAACGATGAGTAAAATTTACTCTCCCGCGTAATATGTTTTAACTGATAGCATCACTGTCGTACCGTGATCCCACCTTCTCCAGGAGTAACATTTATTCTTTGGAAATCAATATGCGCTTAATCTCGTTGTTAATATGTATACGTTTTCTCACGAATGTCTTGAAGTATGTGGGTACAATTTACTCACTAATTTCGAATTAAGTAGCCTCGGAGCAGCAAGACGCCGACAGCTGGTCACTTAATAAAGTTGTAAAGCGATTCTGCAAAAGTCGTTTCAATGTTTAAGTATAGTAATTCTGGCTTATTTTAACAAAGGTGTTTAGCTTTATTGTATGTAATTACTAATCGACTAATTTACAACCTTTTCATTGGATAAATTGAACACTTATGAAATGAACAAATTTTATTCATCAGAAGTAACCCGAGTACATTATAATACTAGTTTTGCATGACTAAGTATAAAACTTTGTTCCTAACATTTCAAGTTCCACTTACAAAAGTACATCAAACGCGTTTCGGGCAGAAAATCGGAAATTGAGTCGCCCCAGACAAGAGCGATATCGAGTGCTATCGAGTGCTCCCTAGGTCGACGCAGCGCTTCTGGCCGGTCGCGCGCGCAGGGATCCGCAGCGGGAGATCCTCCTCGTTGAGGGCTCAGCCCAGCTCACTTCCTCCTCCATCAACGATCAGCAACAAAGACGAGGGCTCTTTGAAGTCCGAGTTTTATGTCGAAACATGTAAATATTAAATAGGTCATCAGGTTTTTACGATTCGTCCCTAGTGACGTTTAGGGGAATTTTATGGAGTAGCAGAATTTTTTGTTGAAATTTTGAGATGTTGAAGTGCAGGAGTAACTCTTGAAAGTCGACAGGAGTTCATAATTTTCGCGACGTGATAAAAATAACGAGCGACTGCCAGAGATATTAAGTCGAGAGTCGAGCCATTACATATTCAAATTACAAATGGCACCGTTGCAAAAAGATACAGGCAAGCTGCAAATAATAGACGCATGCGAAGAGTTAGCGAATCGATGAGCAGTGACCACGGAGCCAGGCTTCATCGGTCTTCTACAAAGTGCCAGGCAATTCGCTAAGAGGCCACGCCGGTGTTTTCTCTTCTTCAGCGAAGCAGAAGCTTCAGCTCATGAGCAGCCTTCGGGACGCACAGCTTGAAAAATATGTCGTCCGTGTTGTCCTCACGGTAACGCAAGGTGTTCCAATTCGTTTATCTCGTGCTTTTTATTTGTGAGGAGGAAAAAGCGACTCGGGTACGACCTCAACAATTAAGGCAAGGTGCGCCAGTGCGCCAGGCGGACAAAAAGCGCCTCCGCCGCCGCTGGGACGGCCCCGCTCCGCGCCGCGTCCCTCCGCCCCCGCGCAGTGGAGAGGGCTCCCCGGGACCAGCCGAACGCAGCGCGCCCAGGGCAAAACGGATACAATTAACGTGTTCCGAGACGAGATAATAGAAACCACAACACAATCGAGATACGGAGGAATTTATACAACGCCCCCGTGGCCCGCGATTGTCATTTGTTAGTCGAGGAATTATATTTTGTTGCACGCATGGCTTCGCTCGTTTGTCTGACGAAGCGGAGAATTGATAGAGGTCCCTTATCTAATTATGAGATGGTCGTTTAGAGCTACTGTGGTAATCCAAGCAGAGTTATCGTTTTTTAAGTCTGTATTGCTTTAACACTAGACCTGACATTTCATTTTGCCTGGTCTTCAGTTTCGAAAACCGTTTCTGCTATATTGTCAGGTTGGGGAAGTGATCATCCCTGCAAAACTTAACAAATTATCTCTTAAATTTGTTTCAAACTTCTCAGCAGGGAAAGTATAACCATAATGGCTTTCATTAATAAGATAAGTAGAAAAGTTTCTTAAATTAATATTTGAAAAAAATACATTGGGAACAATATTTTTCTTTCTTAATTTTTTCTGACTCAAGTCAGGGGAACAACTCCAAATTTCCTCGCCTCAACAGAAAACGCGCGGCACATGGAACGCGTTTTTTCCAACACCGTGCCTGCAATTAAATATACTCGTAACCAATGATTCCACAAATATCCATACAACAATAGAATTGATCCTGAATAAGCGCATAACTTTTTTTTCAATATCCCAATCATAGGTATCGATAGGTCAGTGACGTCCCCATCCTAACGGCATGTTGCTGCGGACGCTCTTGATTCCTTGTTTGCTCCAAACGTATTCACCATTCAGTTGTCTTCACACTCTTCCGGCCACCTCGGAACACCGCACGCCATGCGATAGATTTGATGCTCGCGAAAGACATGGAATGGACGCACAGAAGCCGCGGGCTGTCGCGGCGAATGCTGAGACGCTTTGTGCTTTAATCGCCGGCTAAGACAAACTCGGAAAGTCGGCTCACATAACCTTAAAGAGTTTTTTTTTAAGTACATGTTACGAGGACAAAGGTGGTAGATAACTGCTTTGAAAACAGAAAAGTATTTCGAAAAGCAAGAAGTATTTTCGGTTTGCAAAGATCGACAAACCCGGGTGCAATTGGTATTAACAACTATTCTGCAATACTTTAGTTCGCTTTATTAAAGTTCTATTAATCATTTCATTGCAACATCGAGAAAACGTATTGTGCTCTATTTATCGCGTTATTTGTTCATTTGCGTTTATGATTTGTAAAGGGAAAAGAGGCACTGGAGATGTCAGTGGTATCCAGGGGGGGGGGGGGGTCCGAGGTGGCCGGAAGAGTGTGAAGACAACTGAATGGTGAATACGTTTGGAGCAAACAAGGAATCAAGAGCGTCCGCAGCAACATGCCGTTAGGATGGGGACGTCACTGACCTATCGATACCTATGATTGAGATATTGAAAAAAAAGTTATGCGCTTATTCAGGATTACTTCTTGTATGGATACTTGTAGAATCATTGGTTACGAGTATATTTGAATACAGACACGATGTTGGAAAAAACATAAAACGAAAAATATTAATCCTTCGTAATGCACAAAAAATACTCAGAAATGGCTTAAATTATAAAATATAAAATTAGTCATCTTACGTCTACTTTTTATTTTTCTCGTATGTGGCGTTATGAAAAAATAACTGAAATACTTGTGGTTGTGTTTGAGAGTTTAGATGCAGTAGACCTATTAGCATAATACGAGGAGCAACTAACAAAAACGCATATGGTCCACTCGCAGAATAAAACTGAGTTTTATGTATAATTGTGTAGTTTTTAATACGTTCTACACGTTTCTGCTTTCAGTTATCTTCAAACCGTATTTTATTTAATGTGTTAGAAAACAGTTTGAAGAAATCCGAGAGCAGGAGCGTGTAGAGCGTATTACATACTACAAGATTTCATATGAAACTCAATTTTCCCCACCAGTGAACAATACGCCTTTTGATGAGTGCTCCTCATATTATGTAGTCGCCATCGACAGCAGACGGCGCGGCGCGGCGCGGCGCGTCGAACGCAGTGGCGCGGGAGTCTTCGCCGCACGCCACGTAGGGGGGGGGGGAGGGAGGCTGCCGCCCGCATCGCTTCCGCGTTCCTCCGCCAGGAGAGACAGGGATCGCGGGAGGCGACCGCCGTCCAATACACACGCGTCACGTGCAAGACGCAAAACCTACGTTCACTTGAAACGGATTGGAGTGGCATCTCGGAGCGCTGGAATCCCCTCCCAACACCCCAATTCCCAAAAAGGATCGAGATGCCGTAGCTCCAATTCTGAGAATTTTTTCTCGTTTCAACTTCTCAAATCCTACCTAACATTTGAATTTACCACCAGTTTTCAAATTCCGTTTCTCGTCTTGCCCTTCGAGATGCTTAATGTTTCCTTTGCTTCAATAGACATAAAGAGTTTAATATACCGTTATCGATTTATCAACGTGTGTCAACCCTCATTTAGCCGCAACAGAAGAGTGGCAAAAGTGAAATACACGGGGCGCCAAGATCGTCACAAGGGCTGTCTTTACATGAATCCATTTGATAAATGAATTAAGCCGGTGTTTTTTTTTCATGATGCCACTTTTTGCTGAATGCGAGAGGAGTGCTGGTTTGTTTATTTCGATGACTGGTGTATTATATCAATTCTGTAGCTCGTTTTTAGATGCAAAATATTTTATATTACACGGAAGCGAACATTTCTGGATATCGGATGTTGTGAACAACGCTTGAACCCATCCTTCATTCAGCATTCCTCTAATGTTGGAGAAGGAGAGGGTGTAGGTAACCCGGGCGCAAGTGAGCACCTTCCGTCGTTGCGATTTGTTATGAGTCCTGCGCGCGCCTCCCGCGGTGGGCCGGCAGCGCGGGGAGTGAGAGGAGCCGAGGGCGCGGGCGCGAGGCGAGCGTTTGCCCAATGGGATATTGATCGCCCGCGCCGCCGATTGCCTTGCGGGGCGCGGGAGGGGCGGGGTGCTTTACGACGCCTCCCTCCCCTCCCCTCCCCTCCGCTCCCCCTCTGGTCAGAAGCAGCTTCAGGGCGTCGCGGCCAGACTCCTCGCTCGCCGCTCGCACGTGCGACTTCTGCGCGTTGGAGCTGACCTGATCCGCCGCACGGTTAGCCGTTTCGCCGGCCGCGTGTCGTCATGGCCGCGTCAGCCATCCCAAGCTCAACGTCTATAGTTCTCATTTCCATTGCCTGCAAAATTCAAAGAAGACTTTGCAGCCTCCGGACATTGAATTGAATTGATGCCTTATTTTACGTGGCGAGACTCAGGCCATTAGGCCTGCTCTTCCGTCTGACCACGCAAATTTCGCTACGCTCCTTTCACCAACTGGCGGGGAAAGGAGGTATTTCTTGGGCGAGAAACTGGCGATTTGAATTTAGCTCAGAAGCGTCATTTAGGCTTGAGGATCTTTTACATGCAAGTAAATGTACTCACATGGGACAGCCGACTTTACTTCCCCTCCGAAGGAAGGTGTACGAAGGATTTTCTGAGTGGTGACTATTGTCTCGTTACTTCAGGAACAAGGAAAAAAATACAATTGTAACGGATCACTTTGGATATTGATTAAAAAAATGCAAATATCTGATTGTTTTCCGCCTCTTCTCTTAATGTGCATACTGATGAAATTCTCATACTCAGCCAGTCTCTGCTTACGACACCCGTGTTGTCATACGAGACAAGGCTCCAAGCCAGATAGATGTTTGAATATTCGCTATTCACGTGTTACGCATCGGAAGTTTTTTTGATATTTTTCGTTTGTAAACAATTGTTGTACTTTATGAATATAATTAAGAGAATGTTTTATTTGTTTTTCTCGAGTAGGAATTTTGCTACTGGATGCTACAAGTCTTCATGTAATTTCCAACTCGAAGGGCGAAATAGCTTAGCGAGCAGCCATCTACTTTCCCTACCGGAGTTTGTATCCGGTCGCTTCACGTGAAACGCGTAGCGGATTAAATTTTGCCGCAACCTGCCTTCACTTCATCTGAATCATCTCTCAACCAAGTCTTTCATCCGTTTTAGGAATACCAGCTAATCTCAAGTAATGGTATCGTAATCAAGTCTTGGCTAAAGAATACTGTGTTTGTACCGCAGCCGGAACAAAATTTGTTTTCTGCGTTATCGCAAGGTCAAACACACCGGACAATCCGATACTTTATTATTATTAGTGAATAAACAATGCAAATGTCCATTATTTTTCCAAGTTGCATAATAAAAGTAAACTTTTAGATAATAATATTCGTGAAATAATTATGGCAATGAAATAAATAGCAAACATGCCTTAGGGTCTTATCTTCATTTGTACACCATCTCAGGGATTTCAAATCTGCATCACTTAGTAAACAAATGTTTATCAACCTTTATGTTTAATCTATTAATATTAATGTTATTAACTTTTAAAAGAGATGCCATTGTCTCTGTGGAAAACTTGATGTACTACAAAATTTTATTGTTTTCTCATCATAAAATTTATTTTCGTGAAATAATGTAATAAATAACTACCATAAAGGTATGGTTTTTAGTGTTTTGCAAAAGCATTGGTAGAAAAAGTGAGAGGATACTGGCTCTATGAAAACAGAATTCCAAATCGTTGAAACCCTGAGTGATGGCTTTAATGTAATCACAATAATTGCTTCATTATTCCTTGAAAAAAGCGTCGTGACCACACACGCTGTTGAATATATTCAGTTTGCAACCAGTGACACTCTCCACACCAATTCGATATTTTCTAACAGTTTAACAAAAAGGGACATGGGACGCGGTTGACAAAGAAACAGTTCGAAACGCAGTCATATGAGGTAGGCTTTATGGCAAGATACAATAGGTAACGATAAAAAAACACACACGTACAGCCGTTCGACTGCAGAAGATCATCAGCATGCTTAAATATTAAAATTATTTACTCTATGAAATAAAATGAACATATTGCACTTATCAAGCGAGCTCTCATGCTAAACGCAACCGCTGTTCTTAGAAATGGCCATGCTATAGAAGTGACCTATATAAGTAATGGAAAATACCTAATACGATGTTAATCCAAAAGGTCTCGAAAGCGTTTGGCAGCGAACGCGAATTGAGGACCTCCAAGACAGCATTCTTTGCTTGCCCCAGTTCCCAGTGCAGGTTTTGCCATATCTCTCCCACTCACGACCTTACGACTACCTGGATCCTATATCGCTCAATAACCTGTATTGCTTTCTATTACGCCGTGGATATCGTTTTAAATAGCGCACGGCGGAGTTTCGAATGACACGAAGAGGACGCTTGATGTCACAACGCAATGGAGGCAGCAGGCGGTCAGGGGCGCATATTCGCCCTACGACGACTCGCGGTTTTAAATTATCGGTTGTTTAAATGAATAATGTTTAACACAAAATTACAAAAGGCACCGTAATGATAATATTCAAAATTTCAACCGATGTAATATGATAAAAATCATATCAGCGGTTGATCCAGGATATTTTTGTGTATTTAATTTATCGTAAAATATACGATGTGAAAATTTGTATTTTACAAAATAGTTTTATTTTGTCCACAATTTTCCATTCTTAAAAACATTTTGCCCAAAATTTATAATTCAAAACTCGTTTTACAAAATCTAACTATTTAAAAACACTGTGCGAGACGGGGAATAGTGCTGTGTTTACAGCAATACTGTGAAATAAATTAACAAGTCTCTAGACGTTAATAATTCTCGCTTTCGAGCGGACAATTCTTTTAAAAACAACAATCTTTGTCTGATAAAGCTTCTCAGCTGAGTTAATGTAATTATTGCGCTTTTAAGAAAACACAATTACTAAATGAAGCTACTGCCGATTTAAAATGTGTAATTTTGCTCCCCATTGATAAATTCAAAGACGATTAATGTATTTCTTTTTAGTTAATAATTACTTTAGTAGAGGAAATAGATATTAATATAGCTGAATTTCGAGCAATTATCTGCCAAAAGACTTCTGCCAAAGACGGAAATGGGCAGGTCCTCTGACGATCCAGCCAGGTATAAAGTGACATATGGCCATTCCGCAACATTTTGTGTAACCCCTACTTGTATTCCTCGAGCCAGTTGCTCTGGACGCAGTGCACGCGAACTCTGGCGAGCTTACCGCAGTTACCTTGCCCGCGACCTGGACTTGCCTGGTTTAAAATAATACCAATTAAGCTACGTGCTCATCGCCTTCATTCCGTCAATTTCTTGTGACGAACCGGGGTGTATCGTACACTACGCGTATGAGACTAACGACCCCAACAATTGGCGCGCCCGGGAACAAAAAATAATCAGCCGATCATGAGGGATGGCATTGACGGTGGCGCCGACGGAGGCTCCCACGCCTCCGCTATCTGCGCGCTCTATCCTTACATCGCCAGCCGCGCTGAGTGGCGCTCGCCCAGATGCTCGCTTGTCACGCCAGGCGCCGCCCACGCTCGATCTTAACGGAGAGCTGCTGTTAATTGTTGACGCGAAATTAAAATGCCGAATTTTACGACATGGCTGCTGATGAACACGATAAGACTCCTAGTGTTGAATGTAACGCATGTCGTGGAGATCACTGCAAGATTTCATTAGGGCCTTTAACCGCCAAAATTACACTAAACATTGAGCGGATTACGGAATGGATAGATGTGAAAGTGGACAAAATTTATTTCAAGTTGTCGGGAAAGGAGAAAAAAAAGTTCGCGATTGTACATTTCTTTCAGATTTGTTTGGTTTTGTGTTCCCCCAAAATGAGAAGAAATCGAGTGTAGCACATATCACGAGAACGTGCGAATGAAGCACAAGTAAACAAAACCTCATTTCGCGCGAGGGTCTTGAAAGAGAAAACTTATTACATGAAGATATTTTTCTCTGCGTACACTTTCTTTGATAAAGACAAATGTTTGCGTACTGCATTATTTTTGCTATCCAAAATATTTAATATTTAAGTATGCATGTATTGGCAATAATTAATTAAAATCAAGTGATTGCAATGTAAACTACATTTTTGGAAGTACGTCAATATTCTGATTTTGTATTTCGGTTTCATTTATGTAGTGCTCGTATATGATTGTGCACATGAGTCTACAACTGATCACAAGCTCCCTTTGCCTTTGACTAGGAAGTAAGAATTCTGCTTTTTATTCGTTCTAGTGTTATATACTCATTACGAATATTAGTTTATACTTTTTGCCTTATTTAATTTACTGAGGTATTTTCCTCTTTAACGTTTATTTTGAAATATTGAATAGAAGAACACATGCATAATTCTGTTTTTTTTGTATTCGACGGAACTTGGGAATAAAAGTGAATGAGCTGTTTTTCATCATCATACCGTAGTCTATCATTACCATTATTACTAGTGAGTGGAATAAAATTTACAAAGACGTTAATTAAATTTAATTTTGACCCAAAGCGAAGTCTCGCAAGACGTAATGCACCATGAAATGTACCGGGGTGACCGCTAGCACCACGCCGTGGTGACTGGAAACCAGGTCACCGCGCGCTTCGGTGAGGTCACCCACATCGCGCGGAGGACGTCCCACGTGACCGCGCGGAACAATTTCCACGCGGCGCGCGCCCGTCGCGGCGGCAGCCGCCAACAGGTTTATTAGCAGCGCCCCATCCGCGAGCCCCCAGCGGCCATTTTGTCTTTCTCGCCGCATAATCCGCGGTATCGCCGGTGTCATCGGGGGGCCGCGACTAACGACTCTCATTAGCCGGCGCTTTCCCTAATTGCGCTAATGGGCGCGGACGGATGCGCCGGCGCGCGCCCATTAGCGCAGCGCTGCGCACAGCGCAACCCCCCCCTCCCCAGGGGCGCATGCGCACTTCCTGCGGGCGCTTGCGACGCCGCGGGTAATGAATTTCTGCCGAGAGAGGAATGGGTTCTGGGGCAGCAGACACTCACATGCGAGAAAAAGCATTTGAATCTTGTCGCTGTTGCTGGTTGAAGGCGGTGGTAAAAATTTATGTAACAGTTCGTTGTTCCTTGTGTACGATAACAGGGACACACTCGCTTCACTGATTTCAATATTTTTAACGATTTTTGTACAGAAGAATGATAGCATGAGTATAATGTAAATGTAATTCCAATACTGAGGTATTGGAATTACACGTTGGATTTGACTCGGAGGCTACATTCCTGATGCCGTTCCAGAATTCCGTAAAATAATCCAGTGTGAGGCTCTGCCCACAAAAACTAAACAAAACAAAACAACAAAAATAACGGACTTCGAAAATGCATAAATGGTTTCCCCGACTATTAACGAATACATTATCTGGAAATAGGAAGATACCTGCCAACGCAATCGTTTAGCATGAGTGCCACATGTCATTTTAAATTTTCATACGTTTTGCTTATCAAAGATGGTTACTAGTATCTGGGAATTCTCATTTTTTCGTTTCAAAGTTAATATTACGATGCAAACAAACGCTCAAAAGTGTATAATTCTCTGTCTCCAGTGAAAAATGACAAAAGTCGTGAGAATACGTTTATTCAAGCAATCAGTTTATTCTGGCATCAAACGATTATTTGAATTAGCACTTTTGCATGAATAACAGACATTACGAATTATTTTATGGTCGGTCAATGGTTCAAAATCATTGTTCAATTGATAAGTAATCAGACCACTTGACTCGTATTGTTAGGGTTTATGATTTCCTGGAATTAATGTATCGTTCGTAAATACACTTCCACCCACTACTTCATAACAAGAATTAATTTAACTTGCGTAGTTATATAGAAATGTTAAGAATGATTACGGGAACCGATAAGTATTTTTATCTTATTTTAACACAAAGTTTATTTATGAGCTTATTCACAGGGGACAAGGAATCGTTTTTTTATGTTTTAATAATTTCCGAAGGCACTACCTTCACTATGTTCACTTCACTGTCAGTACTAAATTTCTGCACTTCAATATAAAGTTGAGATGACTTCAGAGATTTAATGTTTGATGCCGTTGCGGAAACAGCAGTTTATTTGCGGTCCCACAAACGCAGGTGTCCGAAGAAAAGATGTTTTGTTAATATTTAGAATGTTATAGATTCAAATTATGGTGAGGAGATACAAATGTTCTATTGCTTTTAATCTTTGGAAGAAACGTCGAACGATAATTTCGCCGCGAGGTGACTGCAGTAGAATTTGGCTGAGGTTTGTGCCTTGGAGCTCTCGCGCATGCCGCCGCCGCCAGGCCCACTGGCGCCCGCGTCGCGCTTCGGCCTCGGCGTGAACCGCGGGCGCTGCCCGAACACATTGGGCCTGTCGGATACGAGCAACGCTGGCCTCTTCAAGCTTCGACGCTACATGTTCACAGCCTAACCGACTAATTTTCGTGGGTTTTTAAAGAGTGAAAAGTTACTTAATATTCGTTTGCAGTACACAAGACCATAAAGTATAGTCATGTGTAATATGTATTTTACTTTATTTCATTTCGTGTTTTAGTAAAATACAAAAAGTGTCGTTTTAGGTTAAACCGGCTAAATATTTTTTCCTGCTCAGCAGCTGAGGGCACCAATGACAGTACATAAAAATCTGCTTCGGCTAGACGATAGCAAGACCGACACATCCATTAAGAAGAATCTTTGATCTTCTGACTAAAATAAAAGCAAAATCACTCACAGACGGAACGCGTATTTGCAACAGAACCCGCTGCACATCAACAACAGTCGGTAAAATTCATTTTGTTTCTGAGCAGCCCCCGAAACGGGGGTGAGTGTGAGTGCGATTGGCCCCGCCCCTCCTCCCGCTGGCCTCGGCGTCCGCGCCAAGCCGCCGTTCTCCGTGCACACGCGCAGCCTCGCGAATTACGAACAGCAGAAACACGCCACGCGTAGCCCTCCCGTTCATTATCGGCGGAGGAACGGGCAAAGGCCTTCATTTCTTCGGCGGTTGCCTCCAAAATAAACACGCCGGGTTTTGTCGGGTTTTCGTCGAGGTTCAACGGACCCGTCCTCGTGCGCGTGGAATCGTCCCTTAATTAACAATTTTTGGAGAGCGGCGTCTGCGGCGCGGCGGCTGGAATCGCCCGCCCTCGCTCTGGTTCCATTTCGTCATTCTCATTACCGGCGTTCGCAGCGGAAATTAATTCTGCGGATTTCTCGGAACGCGGAATCGCTCTCGGCGCCTTTTGCTTGGGAAGGAGGGGGCGGGCGGTGAACCGGAAGTGCCCGCCTCCCCGCACTCCCTCCCTACTCATTTCATCTGTTAACGTTGTGCCAGGATACATTTTTCGCTTCTGAATTTACTTGGAGCCGAAAAGCTACCCTCTTCTCAAATTATGTGCTGATTCACTTTTGTTCATGTCGCTGATGGGATGCACTATGACATGACGATAGATGTTTGAAAATATGTATTGTTGCAGTACTATTACTTTCTTGCATACCACTTATATAGTACAGAGAAAGTATTGTCACACTGCAGCAAAACCGACGATTATTTGACAGAAAGTGTCGTATGGATGGGCCATGGTACCCATGATTTCATATGGGGAGCCCATGATACCGAATGAATGCATAACTCATGCTCCTTTACGTAGTAAATAACTTTATCTAATGTGTTGTGTTGTCAGATTCCACATTCTGGAGATCCTTGATACCGAAAAATTGGTTTACGGTAAAACGTCTCTACGTCTTCGAACAATGCTGGCGGCTAAACCGTAGGCATAATTTTCATCAAAATTCATGATCCCTGACGGATCTGCCTGATGTCGCCACCCGTTGAATTTGAAATTTGAATTTTTGTGGGTACTTTACACAAAGCCTCAAGGGTATATTCAATTTCTTTTTCTTAGAGTATAGTATGCTTTTAAACTGATGCAGTTTCGTTTATCTCTCTGAATTTTTGAAAATTGAAAAGTTAAAATAGTTTTCGGCATCCTCCTACAACTACAATATGATGACAGAGAACAGATTCTTATGAATGGCATCTGTTCTTTAAAATTAAATCTGTAAAAGAGGCCATGTACAATTTTTTCAAAATATTAGTACCTTTTGTGTTATTCTGCTTGAAGAAAGGGCAATTTTAAAAATGAGATTTTCTCTAAAACGGATCCAATTTTTTTCTTAATTTTGTTTTCGGATTGTTTGAAGTGCGCTGATAAAAATCGCGAAGGTCCTTATCATGTTGAACTCTGCGAATTTTCGGATATTTCTAATGGTTCCAATAATGCGACAAAGTTTGTTGGCAATAGCAGCAAGTTTATTTTTAATTACTAAATTATCTTAGAACAGCAAAAGGAACAATAAGAAAAGTCTTAAAAATCGAATACTTCGTAGAAATAATATTTGTAAATGTGATATCTGATCTTTTTTTAGGTCAATCATAAATTTTCACTTAGTAAACTGATGGAGGTTCTCTCTCAAAAAGTCATAGTGTCAAGATTGGGAAATGTAAAGGTCCCTCAGATTTAAATGCTTAACTCTGAGGCACTCCATTGCAACATTCAGAGAAGGTGAACATCTATTAGGACGTACTTTAGACAAAAATTTCATTTTCTTAATGTACTTTTTATAGCTAAATGTTATTGTTGTTGTCTGTAATGTCACGGTCTGTAGACATCGACTGTCTGTATTTATTTGCCAACCTTCAACGAGGTGCACACTGGTTCGGAGGTTTCTAATTTAACTGGGCTTTGCACTGCCAACTATTTTTTCCCACCCAGAGTTGCCCTAAGATGTTGACAATTTTCTGTACATAAAAGTTCGTTATTCGTGAACTCTATGACGTCTTTAAAGTACCCTTGAACTATTAATGTTAAGAAAATGTTATCGATGTCGTGAACTTAGAACCTTTTTGCCTGCTATTGAACATTTGAAGCTCCTGGACATGGACCGTTTTTGTTTTCTCCGATTCAATTATTGAGTACTAAGGGCACCATCCATCTTCAAGCGCAGTCCCCAGCCCGGGGCGTGGGCGCGGGAACTGAACGGAGATGGAAGAGGCGCAACCGGTAGCCCCAGCCCCCGGCGCCGAAGCCATCGCACGGATTTAGCGCCTGCGCCCGTGGGAGGGGGCGAGCGGCGGGCGGGGCGGGGCGGGGCCAGGCGGGGGCGAAGCCAAACGCCGCGAAGGCCGACGCCCCTCCTCCCCCCCCCCGCCCCGCCGGGGGCCGGCGGACGTCTCTACCCCGCTCGCTCCCGCTCCCGCCCCCGCCTCTCTTGACACCATCGCGTTGTCGCCCTGCTTGTTTTCCTTCGCTTGCCACTGAATCGCTGAGCCGGCACGGAATGGCAGGAAGCGGTATTGACCCTGACCGATCACTTACCAATGAATTTCGATGACTGACATTTCCAACTCTCAGCTTCGCGTAATGCTCCGAGGTAAGTGACATGTCACATAATGACCGCGCCCGTCGCTTCTGTCAACAAAGTTTTCTTAACGCACGCTCATACATTAACGCGCATAAGGTACTAACCGTAACCGCAAAAACGTTCCGCTAATTGTAGCTTTGTATTAACTTTCGACGTCTTACTTATTCAAACAAATTTTCTGAACACATTTCTCTCCCTTCCGTTTTCATGTAGTACCAGTCGTCATCCTTATATCAAACACAAGAAAAACAATTCCTCTTTTTTTTCGAATTCGTTTGACGTTTTCTGTAATTGTCACATTCCCTCATAGTAGGTCCTAAGAATGGATACTTGAAGTTCGGTAATATTGTTGTGTGGATAGTGGTGTGTTGTTGACATCAATTCAAAATTACGAAATCTGTAATCGCAAGGTGCTCTGGCAAATGAGTTCCCTAGTGTGTCATCACCAGGGCTCGAATTCTGACGACATGTCACCTTTTTATTGCTGCAATCTGGACGTAGCTAGCTTATAAATGAATGTTCATCACGATGTATAGGTGATAGAAATGTATTGGGTGATTTTTTTTGCCATTTTTCAATTGTTAGGTCATTTTTTTTACCTTTGTGTCAGTTTTACGAATTTTGTTTCCTTTTGGCTTCTCTTGTTAGTGAATGCTTAATGTATTTACAATGATACACTACAACAAAGTTTTTATTGTATCATCAGTTCATGAAGAAATTCACTACTGCAGTGAACTCTTTTTCTAAACGTAAACGGATCTTCAATAACTTCCTCGACCTTTCAAAACTGGCGTTGAAAGATCACAGCTAACGATTACATTTCCTCTTAAAATACTTTATGTAAAGTGTAATTTTATATAACTGCATTTAACCGAGCGACGTGGCTCAGCGTGTAGCGAGCTGGCTTTGATCGGGTTTGATCCCTGGGCCGGCCATCCTGACCGGGGTTTTCGTGGTTTTCTGGGAATGCTGGGATGGTTCAAAAAGCCCTCGACCACCTCTCACCTGATCTGTCATCACATCATCATCATCCTACCACCTCCACCCCTCATTATCTATCGATTCATTCAGTAGTCCCTGCAAAATAGTAGAAGGCACTTCTCCTTAATAGAATCATAGTTGAAGAATAAGAATAAGAATAATACATACATTTTATAATAAAAATATTAAACAATTCATTGAATAAATAAACATTTTCCTACATATTTTTGAGTATTTAAAAACAATGATGTCATTTTCCCTTTATTTTTAAGTCATTGCAGGTCATTTTTCTCTTATTTTTAAGTCATCCTAGAGGTCATTTTTAAAGAATTTTTAGGTCGTCCGAACGCGCGCCCTGTCCATCGCCCTGCCTCGCTGCGCTTTGGCTCGCGGGGGAGTGCGGGGGGGGGGAGGGGGCGCAGGGGGAACCGCCGTTTAAGCGCAATGAAGTGCGCGGGGGGCTCGAAACCCTCGACGCCGCGTCGCAGCTCTAAACGATGTAATGGCGGAGGCCGCGCGGCCAGCGCGTGTGCGTCGGCCAAAACAAAACACGGACAAGACGTCTTAAAAAGAAAAAGGAAAAAAGGGAAATTTGGAAAAAAGACGGGAGAGGCTGGCCGAGGCGGAGCGCCTGCCGGGGACGTTATTGATGGAGAGGGCGTGATGAGGCAGCCGGCAGCGGCGGTGGCGGCGGCCGTGCTGATGGTGGCGGCGGCGGCTGCGGCGGCGGCGGTGGTGGTGGTGGTGGTGGTCGGGGGACGACACCCGCACGAGAAGGAACCACCTGCCGCCGATGACGTTACCGCCGCCATCCTAGATGCCCACCACGTGACCTCGCTGCTTTTGTCCTGGCCCGGGTCTCAAACGGATGTTCGAGACGGTTTGTTGCAGTGAGAGATTTTCACTGAACGCTTTGCAACCTATCATCTTTGGTTCACGCACTTACCCCTGTTCTCTTAACATCACACTGCTGCCTACTGACAGAGACTGATACTTACTTACCGACTTAAAAAAATAGCAGTTTTGACGGAAAGATTTGAGTGAAAAGGAAAAAAAAAAATACTTTTATTACAACAAACTTTTTGAAAATCCAAACATATTCCTGGAAACCGGTAGCGACGACGAGGCTTCAACCGTTTCCATGATTCTTATAAAGAACTTTTCATTAACGTTGAAGAAAAATGTATTTTTATTTCTTGATTTATAGTTGTTATTTATAACGTGAACTGGACGACATTCGTTAATATAGAAAAATTTGTAAGGGGTATATTTTTGAAAATATGTAATTGGCTTTGAGAGGGGGCTGAAACACCATTAGCTCAGGAAATCTCATAATTATTATCCGTTTTGTGGAATTGTGAAGATCTGCAAATGAAGCAGAAAAAGTTTTGTGAGTTTTCTATAAGTTTATTGTTTTGCACGTATTGTGATCGAAAATGAAACCTGTAAAAATAATACTTAATAATCTTCCACTTATGATCAAAATGGGTACATAGAATTTCCAAAGAATCGAAACACTGAACTCGTTTGTGCCTTCCCAAAAAAATACATTTTAAAATAAAAATATTAGCAAGAGTGATTGTCAAATTCAGAGTGATGTCATTCCTGACAAATCTAATTCCAAAGACAGGATGAAGCGAATTATATGATGTTCAGCTTCATACTCAACCAAGGGCAAGGTTTATATCGACAAAGGCCTTGAGAAGTGCTCTTCAGCAAGTGCAGATGAGTGCCCGTAAAGTCATAACGGAATCCCTGTGAAGTTGTGATGGAAATGGTTCGTGGGAAAAGTCTAGCGAGACAAAGACTTGCATTTATTTCGTTTCTGTAGTTGCGGTTGAAGCTGTGAGTAAGAGGCGTTTGGATCCTGAAAGAGGAATAGGGTTATACCAGAATAGTTCTTGGTAACGACAGGCTGTAAATCAATTCGTTTAGGAATTTTGTGTTAATTGCGCGTCTGCTTGTCTCAACTCGCCGTTCTATCTGAAATATTGCGCGACGGAGCGCAGGTAACTAAGGGAACATTTTAGGCGGCTTTGCCTTGAAATCCCTGCAAACGACGATGTGCGTAAATATCATTAATAAAATATGTTTATTTTTTTATATCACCGAGATGTAATAAAATTGTGTAAATGACCTTTTTAGAATTTAGTTTTGAAACTTCTACTTACGTAACCAAAAACAATAGAAAAACTAGAGGTGATCCACAGCATATTTGTCTCGTATTAATTATAAATTTGCAATTTTCGAAACTTCACTGAGTTTTACGAAACTGAAAACCAAGCTATGCCAAAGCAAGTCCCTTTTAAGTGATTATTATTCTATCTCTGAAAACAAATTGGGGCGGATTTTAAGAATATGTTATTTTTCATAAATAACATTAATTTCAAACATAAATTATATAAAAACATATCATTTCATCAAAGAATTGTACATGAACTTTTTTCAGAAAGAGTTCATTTTTTACAAAAGTCTTTGTCTAGGACAAAAACCTCTACCTTAAATTTTGTAATTTTGAAATGTTAATCATTTTGGAATTTTCGAAAATGCGGAGAGTTTACCGAAAATGGGACTAGCACTATATTTTTTACCTTACCTTGATACATATTTGAAGACATTTTAAAGAAAAAATTAAAGCCGTTTTTGGGGAAAAAATTGTTTACAAAATTAAAAATTGCCTATATTTCGCACAAAATTACACAAAAACTATTCAAGTTTAGGAAAAAGTTAAGCTTATTTCAAGACCTGTTTTTAAAGAACAGATTTCATTGAAAAAATCTCTATCTTCATTATTGTAGTCGTAGGAAGTCGCCCCAAAAATGGCATATTCGCAATTTGCACCTTCAGCTTCCTTCAAGCTATTAGAGGACATAGTTTAATCAAAAATCCAGAGCAATTTTTGAGAAAATTTTGAAAATGTTTTTGAGGCTTCATGTAGAGTTCTCTAAAAAATTAAAATACGCGTTTGAAACTTCCAACGCCTTGATTTCGTTCAAATCGATGAGACTATCACTTTTGGAGGAAATGTAGGGACCGGTTAGGCATTTGCGTTGACCACTTATGGACAGACAGACCGACCGAGACAGACGTTTTCCCATTAATCGATTTTGCGGAATCAAAGAGCCATAAAACTTTTATTCTCACTACATTACGTTTTTGAGGAATAATTTTACTGTTTATATAGGACAGGACATTATACAGGATATTACACACGACAATATATAGGATTTATCTACACTTTAATTGTCAGGGCCTAACTATAAAAGTTTTTCTGTTGTAAATTCGCTGTTTTCCGTGCACGATTACAATATTTTCTCTTTTTGCAATCGTAAGGGCGAGAATATTAAAATAATGTTGTATGCTTAGAATGTTGTCTGAGGAATGTCGATCTTAAATGATTGAAGATATCTATTTACGATTTTTTAAGTAATTGAAAAATGACTACGTAAAACAGTGTTGAAGAATGTAAATTTCTCACTGAGCCAATTGCTATTTTGCTATTTCAAAATAATTCACTCTTTTTACAAATATTTCGAATTCATATTCAGGCATTAAAATGGAAGATTTAGAACTTTGCAAAGCTGCCATTGTCCGATGCAAGAAGATGGGGAAGCATCTCAAATCGCGCAAAGAACCAGATGACGAGTGACACCTGAAACGACTCAGGTGACACAGACAATATCCCATTTGTAAACAAAAGGCAGAATTCTTGTTGCGTCGGAGAGAAGCAGCATCGCCAAGAGAGCGATTTGCCCTGTTTGTGACACGACTTCAACTCCAACATTTCGCCAGTTGCCGAAGAGATTAGAAGTTTTCTTCCAGAGCCAATTCTTGGAGTTGGAGAGAAACGATGTTGCTGTTATTGCTTTCGCCAAGGAACAAATATTGCCAGTCCTTTCACGAGAACAAAAGTCATGCGGGGAATAAGAGTATTGAAACTACATAAAATCGTAGAATATACCAATGATTTATTGCTCTAAAAGAAAACACCAGAGTTTACATATGACGTATTCATATTGAAAGGCTCTTACGGTTTACATTCTGCATGGTCTGGAATTGTTCGTTTTCAGTGTTTTATTTTTACCAAATATCTATTAACGGGAAAATCTTGGGGCTTCATTAACCGGTTTACCGGCTTCATTAACTACAAATTAGCTACAATTACTACAATTAGCTACAAAACAGCATGAAGCAATCTATATTGCTCGCGTTTGCCTCGTACACTACAAGAGAAGAGTGTGGAAGAATGTTCGAAGATCGTTGACGCAATATCAGTGATATGAGTGAATTCCTCTTCTAACTGCATTCCCGGGCTCAAACTGCATGGCGTTCTGAGAAAAATATGTACTCTTCCAATAAGGTTTTCGGAGCTAGCGAGAGAACAGCAAGGAAAGCTACAGAAAGTATGATAAATAAAGGATGTTGTCTGGTATCAATAACTTTTTTATTAAGCTTATGATCGTGTCGATCGCGATCATCCTCCGAACTTTGAACCAGACAACATCCTTTATTTATCATAATAATAGAGGGTATCTACCTCACCAGCGATCTAATTAATACAGAAAGTACTTGAGGTGTTCAAGTATGTGTGGAAAGTTCAATTCGCTTCCGCAGACTAAATTTTTGAAAAACTTTTCACGTTTGCCGACATTCGATTTTTTGGTATCAAGGGCCCACAAAACATAAATTCTGGCTACAGCGCCTGTTAAAGAATTTTTTTTCTAAATTTAGCAAACTGAATTTATCCACTTTTCGTTACCAGGGCCCTGTACTAAGAGTTTTTGTGGCGAAAATTCGCCGTTTCTTCGCGCAATTCCTCTCCACTCCTTAGCGAGAAAGTGGAAGACAGAAGTGCGCGTGATGGAGGAGGGGAGGGGGTGCTAAGCCGCAAGGCGCGTGTGCGGGGAGGTGCGCGTGCTTCGAGGCGCCGCCACCGCACGGCGCCCGGAGCTTAGGGCCACGCCCGCCCGCGCGCACGGCGCCGCCGCCGCCGCCGCCGCCGCCGGCCGCCGCCGTAATCTGTGCAGGGCGAGGGCTGCGAGGGAGATAAGGCGGGTGCGAGGCGCCCCGCATTGGACGACGGGCAGGGCGGGGCGGAGCGGGGTGGGACGGGGCGGGGCGGGGCGGGGCAGGCAGATAAGGGAGGATCTGGCGCGGCAGGCACGCCCACTGCAATGAGCGTACAAAATGCAGCAGAAACAGCGAAGAAAACACAACAGGAGGAAGAAAGACACTTCACAAGAAACTCACGAAGCAGAGTCAAAAACTGCTGCTCAGTGAAGGAAATGTGCAGTGAGACTGACCCTTCCAACGGCTTGCACATGGCGTCCTCTGGGGTGTGGAGGTAAGGAAATGATGATGCAGTTGTACTAATGTACATTATCAATGGTGAGAAGGGAAATGAGTGTCAGGAGACACATGAAATCTAATGGGCGTCTTTCAATGCGAACATCTTGTTTAGGAATTGAAAACACGCGTAAATGTTATGTGCAAATGGATAATATATGGAAGAATGCCGTTAAGTATTAAAAGCATTGCATTAGGGAGATTTAAAATCCACTCTAAGATGGAATTATCTCGGCAAATCCAAAATCTGTAATATACATACACTACATTCAGTACTTTTTACCATGAAGGCAATTGTACCTGGCGTTATTTTGTTTTAAATAGCTACTGAACTAATGCAGACAGGTAGTATTTTTCCTGGGAATTGTAGACACAATAAATATCAGGTGAAATCACACGACATGGTTTTTGAGAATTACGTAATTTCTGACAGAACTTTATATATCCTATGAACACGGTAGTAAATGGTTACAGAAAAAAAGAAATTGCCTTATGCTCCCCGCTTTCGGATCCATATCGTTCCTTCCTTTTGTACAGATAATATATTTACCTCGCACTCTAAAAGGACGCAGAATGGAACTTTTCCATGGACAAATTAATTGTTGAGAAACGAGCTGGAAATTCGGGGCGGCGGAGGGCCCGCCATGTTTTATCCTCTGGCGCGAACGTGTTCCTGGGCGGATGTGGGCGGGTGGGCGCTCGCGGGCGCGCCACCGTCGCCCGCCCCCGCCCCGCCCCCGCCCAGGGGCGAGGCATTTATCAGGGCGCGAGGGTTTCCTTCCCGCGCCCTAACTAGGCCCGCGCTCGCACCCTCTGCCCCGCCCCCTTAGCGCTCGAGAGCACAATAAACGCGCTTCTCAATGAAAATGCTGCTGCTGTTTCACCCCGCGACGTTCGCGACAGGCGGATTATTATGAAAATACAGTTTTAAAATTATATTCATTTAAATTCAAATTATTCATGCAGAAATTCTTACAAATAACATTACAATGGTGTTTTGGCATTAGAGTAATCATACAGTAATAACAACTATTATGTTGAATATGTTATGATTATGTTATAAATGCAATAGTTGGAATAAGTTTATTCCAAAGATTTAAAACAGGTGTGAGATGAATAAAGTTCATTAGTTTTTTTTATTAAATACTTCGTGCTTCATATTGCTGCTGCCACATACAGTAAATGTATTACTTTTCTGCATAATTTCTGATTTTTAAATTTATAAAGTTTTCGTTTCAATGCGACATTTCATTTTTTTCTGCAATGGTCGGGAAGTTTCAAGTCAAGTTTTCATAAATTTGTAACACATGACAAACGTAAACTAGCCCGATTTGAATTAAATTGAAAAAAAATACTATTGATGTAAAAACACCAATCACGGAAGGATTACAATACTTCATGTGCAAGAAATCCAGTTGATGTTACAATTAGTAAGTTGAATTTATATAAAAAAAATTTCAACAATTTTCATTTTGTGTAATGTAAATCAACACGAACAGATGTAGTACGAACATAGACACATACATCATTGTTGCCTTTCCGACACTAATTTTCGCAATATGATAAGTAAAGAAAAAAATCTACCGTAAAATCTAAAACAAAAGAAGATAAATATTTTTTGTTTCATTAATGTTTCTTTCAACACATAGGGAAACATTATCTGAATAGCAAAGGTGCGCCTTAGTGAAAATGTTTGAAACAACAATGTCCATGCATCCTGCCCGTTTCAGTTAGAATATTGTAAATTGTCGCGCAAACGACGCCAACCCAACCAGTATTATACCATAGCATTGGCTGTCTCAGATTGGTTCAGTTGAGAAGTCGTGGAAATCAGTGGAGTCGTATTGCTCTTCAGAACTGGCAGTGTGAAATTTGGAATTTCAGGTAACTCACATCTCCGAACAAATGGTTAGATACGCCAAATGCGTCTAGGACGCTCGGAGGGGTTTTAAACATTACTTATTTTCACTTATATTTTCAAATATTTCTGTGCTCGAGTAATATTGCTTTACATTTTATAAGCTGTCAGCTTTTATTAATAATCGGGGCGTCAAATTCTAGGCTTCACATACTACATTTTTAAAAATATTCGAAGGAATCACACTTGAGCACCATATGACCTTGTTAGACCCATCTAAAACTATTTTGACGTTAGACAGAGCACGTTCTATGATTTATTTGACTAGTGCTCCGACGCATTTTGGGGGTCATTCACCCCAATGTGGCGACATTCAATGGGAATTGGAGCTTGGAAAATCTCAAAGAATGGTCTGCATATGCCTTTAGAAAGAAGCCGTGGCGCGTCTAAGCTAAGTTAATGTAGTACGCTTCTGTTCCGCGTAGTTTCAAAGACGGTCTTCCGGCTATTGAATGCGAGCGCCGTCGCCGCCGACGCCTCCCGCCCCCACAATGGCTCTAGCGCAGCGGCGGGGCAGACGGGTGCGGCGGGGGCAGGGAGGGGCGGGGTCGAGGGGAGGGTCAGGAGAGGCGGGGTGGGTAGGGGTGAGAGGGGTTGGGGGAGGTAAAGGGTGAAACGAGAGGGACGGGGTGGGTTAGGTGCGAGATGCGCTGAGAGGGGAGGAGGGGTGGAACGGTAGGGGTGGGGCGTGGAAGGAGGGAAGGTAACGCTTGGGAGGAGCTGGACTGACAGGGACAAGGGGAGGGCGGGGAGGGGCTGAGAGGGGAGGGGTGGACCGGTAGGGGCGGGCGTGGAAGGAGGGAAGGTAACGCTTGGGAGGAGCTGGACTGACAGGGACAAAGGGAGGACGGGGCGTAGAGGAGGGCCAAGGGAAGGGTGGCACGGGCGGGGAGGGGCACGGCGCCGTCGCCTGTGCTGCCCGCAGACGGAGGGGTCAGCCGCAGGGCAGGGCCACCCTCCCGCACGACGTGCGCCCAATCAAACACGAACCATTCTTCACGTACCACCAACTAATTACCATTATCAAGGGTTATCAGCTACCCTGAAAACAAACAGGAGCTCTGCTCAAAAGACAATGGCATATGAACTCGTATCTTTTATTGCTTTGCGCAACATCTTTTTCCATTCAACCTTAAGTATTGTGTAACAAAACCTTTTTTCAATAAAATTACGATCAGTGCAAAAAAAAATGTCAAGATGAATATGTTCAATTTTTCATCGTATTATTGGCTCATACGCAGAAAATAACAAATGTACACCATACATCGTTATTTTATCATTCTATGAAAAAAATATTTACTACATTTACTTCTATTCATGTCATAAACGGCAAATCTGTCATATTCTGTGCCGTAAGATATAATTTTATGAACAATTTCTTGAAACACAGAAGGTCGTTTATAAAGCTGGAATACACAATATATATTTTAGTTTATTGAGAAAACTTGTAAAGCGTTGGCGAGGAATTTTATTTCTTCTGCTGCGTTTGCACCACCGGTCGGGGCCCTGACGTTGGTGGCGCAAACGATGAGCAACCGCCGCCAAACCGCCAAATGGTTTGCTGCTGGGCAGCGCATTTGCGCCGAGCGAATCTTGCAAACAATACAGAATAAGCAAAGCAAACGATAGCAAATAAGCAGAATAAGCGATAGCAGAATAAGCAAAGCAAACGATATATATCACGCACAAAAAACATTTTACAGAAAGATAGAAATATTTTTCGAAATGTCCTCCAAGCCTCTAGCAACACGCGAGAGCACGGGCGGTCATGTCCCTCTGCAGACGCCCCAATACCCAAGCGCGGCGGTCGTAATAGCGACAGCCGTACGAACACACGCGACGTCGAGCGCATGGCTTGTGGTCGGCTGCGCAAGTTCCTTGGCGGCCAGGGGAATACGATATTGGCGCCAACAGTTTGGCGAAGTTCTACGAGTACTCTCCCCTGGAGGAGCAGCAATACGTGGCGCGTGCAGTGCACCCGATTCGGGTTCCTTTCAGTGCGCCACCGAGCTGCGGTACGGTTAGCTTGCGTTGTACTTAGCTTCGTGGCAATTAGCGTGGACCTCGCCAGCAAATACAAGGGTTCTTAGTTGTGTCCAAACACAGAACAATGCTTGGTAAATAATGTGTACACTATTGCTTAGAAAAAAAAATAGTTTTTTTCTGCGTTATGATTAAGCTTTTGCACGAACGTTTTGAATATTCCTCTTTGTTCTCGGATGGTAAACACACTGTTATCTTTCGGTGCGTGTATGTCTAACTATATACCACACTATATAATTTCTTTCATATTGAAATTAATTAGTTCGTGTTTCCGAGCGCGTTGTTGTTGTGGTTATTGTGGTTATTAAGCTGTATATAACTGTTGTGGTTATTAATCCCGTAAGTGTAGTTCATGTTCTTATCAGGGGTGATGTTGACGTTCTTCTTTCGTTGGATGACGAGATTCGGCGCCGACCTACTTGCCGGCTTAAGGGCCTAGGTCGTCTAGGTATCTCCCACTGGCGAAGTACCGCCTAGCCGGAACAAGCTCTAAGCTCCCGACTGGTCTCCTAACATGTGTGGTAGAGAAATATATATAAGTATAAATAGGTATACATGTGTGAAGTACGGGGTGAGGCTAGAAGAATGATGAGGGAGGAACGTTTGAGCAAGGTCCGTGTCCTGTTTCTATGAGACTGTTGCGGCTTTTCCTGTTATTAATCTGAGAAAGCACGGAAAAGTACCGATCACATCAGCCGGCAGCTACATTTCTCCTCGAGACAGTGACTGCATTCGACTCAGTTATTTATCACGCGTCGAACATTCTGCCACTATCGGGATTCGAACCGTAGAACTTCCCGCTCAGAGGCACTGCTGTGATATTGTTCGATGCCCTGAACCACCTCAGCCGGGCAAGATGGATGCAGCTACAGTTTGAACCAGGCGGAAGAGCCGACGTTCGGACGAGAAAATATGAATACCGTCTTTTACCGCCTATAAGGCGCACATTTTTCTTCCAAAAATTGCCACCAAAATTGAGGTATGTCGTATCCTCGAAATTAACATAAATTGTCCAGTATTTGATTTAAAATTTTCGCCAGCATTGAAAACGACCAGACCACGTATTTGATAACGGGGGAAACCTATCTCCATCTGGCAAAATTGGACTCGACCGACAGCAGCAGTGCATCGATGCGACGAAAATGAGTTATGCAGATTCACGAGCTTGCTAACACTGTCTCCTTCCCGCTCCGCCATCAAAAGCCCAGAACACTGTCAAGCCTCTGATGCGTCATTCTAGTCTACGGTGCCAGTGAACTTCAAAGTGATTAATTTTATCGATAACAGTACAACATTATCTTCATTATTATCGATAACAGTACAACAGTACAATATTTTTGTTAGAAGGTAGTTTAAATGACGACTTTCAGGGTTTTTAAAGTGAGATCGGTTTACAAACCACGACTTTTTTTAGTCTGGCTTTGCAATCTAATAATAAAAGTAATAATAATAATAATAATAATGCCTTTATTAATGGCGAGGTTCAGGCCATAGGGCCTGCTCTTCCGCCTAACCAAAAGTGGTAAAAATGTTTTTTAGTTTAAGAAATTTGCTTTAAAATTAAGGTCCGTAGCGTCTAATACATAGTCCGTAGAATGCGATCCCTTTCTCGTAAAAGCTTCGCCTGGCCGAAGTCGCAACGGAGAAGTCCGAGAAAGCCGTGCCGCGCCGACTGAGTTGCCAGCGCGATGGAAGTTGTCATGAAGCGCTGAGCCGTGGGTCCGCGAGTAGCGCTGCCTCGCGGCCGCACGCCGCGACGGAGAAAAAAAAATGAAAAGAAGAACGCGGCAAAACAACCCCGGCGGAGGCGGCGAGTGGCAACGCCTCGCAGCGTCTCCATAGCGACCGGAGGCGGCCTATCTTATCACGCGTTCTGGGAATGAAGTCTGCTTCGCTCCTCCCTGCGATGTGCACCCAGCCAGCCGCAGGGGGGGAGGGGACGCGGCGGGAAGGCAGAGGCAAAGTTGGCGGCGGAATAACACCCGCGACAGCAAATGTTCTGCCGCAATGGAAAGTAAGAAAACAAATGGAAGGGAGAACTTCTGACCAAAGTTTGCGGAAACTGTTCTGCTTTTCTTAAAATGTTTATTCATCTGACGCTAACGTAAATACTTTTCGTGTTTATTTATGTCTAATCAAGTGCATGCATATTTTAAATATTGGAACTGATACTGTTAATTATAGCCTTCAGTTCTGTAGTTTCGTAAAAAGCAAATGCCATATTTAAAATACGGTATGAGAATGGGAGCGTCAAAATTTTTTGAACACCATCATTTTATTAGTAAAGTTGTGGCCTTGGGTGTATAATTATTGTTTGTAGGCACGTATAATTCTTTATTACATCTGAAATGTCACAAGTGTTCATGAAAATTCATTCATACACCGTAGCGCTTCGAGAACTTCACTTTTATATTATAAGTCTATATTTATGTCATATTGTATTTTATAAAACATTTATGGTATCCTTTCGCGTTGGTAATTCATGCGTATTGCGCCCAATCAAACCAGGCCTGTCGAATATTTCGTAAACTCAACTTGTCCCTCTCACATTGAGATCGGAGTAAAGAGATTCTACTCTATGGTATTCCTTGCGCTACTTCAGCAACTTCAGAGGCGAAGTTCTCGTCGACTATCGCAGCAATTGTTGCAGTTGCGAAGACTCGTCTGGGAGCGAATTCCTTGCGGCGCCTGCAGCTGCGAACCCCTCCCCCTCTCTCTCCCGCGCGGCCCACGACCGGCGCTGTATGAGGGCTCCGCTGGCTTCACTCGATGGTGCCATTCGTAAACACGCGAACTTCTCCATTCCCATGAGCAATCTCGAAACCACAGAAACGTCGCTAGTTCCAGAACACTTTTCATCAAACAAAAGCATGAATAGCTAATGAATGTGACGTACTACATTTATTTCTTAGAATAATTTGTTTTGTAGTATATTTTGCATTGTTTTCGTACGTTATTGTAAGTAGTCACTTTGTCGGAAACTAAAATATAGAAATATATTCCATTCAAGTGTCGACAATAAATCGCAAAAGAGAGAAAGGAGTATTTGTATCATACTCAATTCTTTGCGGTCAATAGCGTTCCATTATTTGCTAACGGAAAAAGCGTGATGCAGAGTTTTTACCGCCGCCAGCGCAAAGGCCTGCCTGCGTCGAAGGGCGGAGTAGCGCGTCAAAGGGGGGCGGGGGCGGGGGCGGGGGCGGGGGCGAAGTGGTGTTGACGCTCGTGAGTTTGCTGTGGGGGTTTGCTTCTGCCGCCGCCGGCGTCGCTGCGAGCGCGCGGGCCCGCCGTCACACGCCTTCACCCGCCGTCCCCGTGGCTACCCCGCCCCGCACGGCTGCCTGGCGCAGCCTAGACCATTTTCCCTCGCTACAGCTGTGTATTAGAGCTTGCGTTTCTTGTGAGATCGACTGCTTGTAATGAAAGCTATAATTTGCCATCGGTTTTCAGTTTAGTTGGTAATCTCAATTACTTTCAGAAATAAAATTGAATATTTGATGAAAAAAGAAATAGTGTTAGAAGTGAATTACGTCTTCTCAACTCCTATTCCAGGAACATTGTTGGCAACAGTGTACATAATGATGATTTTCTTTCCCGACTATTCATGAAATGATCAATAACGATGTGAATTTCCTTTTGGCGCCATACTACGAATACGCCATATTCCGTAAATGAAAACGTGTAAATTGTTTGCGACATTGAACGTAAAACGCCTTGAACGCAATTTCTATCCCAACGTTCGCCTTTTAGGTGATATCGTCTTAGAATACACCATATCGCAGTGAATAAATAAAGCTTAGGGCAGACGGTGAATTTCCTTTGTTCGTGTTGCTCATGCGAAAAGATCTCGAGCTAACGTATTTCATTTTCCTTATCGTAAATGAAGGGTTCTTGGGATCCGGTCAGCTGTAGATACGAAACTTAACCGCGAAATTCAACCTAAATTGAATTTACGATATCGATAAAGAATGGTATGACCTTAATGGAATGTACACTAGACTTGCCTAGTATCAGAAATGAGAGAAGTCCTTGTTTTCTGTCCAATGAGATACCCAAATATACTTTTTAAGCTAGAAAACAATTTGCGGGCTAATGCGATAATCCTAAAAATACGATATAAGATATAAAATATAACAGTAAGTGACCTTTTATAAAACTAGTTGTTCCGCTCGTGAAACATAGATTGGCTAAAGCATAACGAAATTTTAGAAGTACAACATAAGACATTTAAAGAAGTGAACAGAAAAGAAAGCTCGCTCAACTTTTGCTTTGAGAAATTTGAGTGGGGGGTTGTCGCGTCCCTCGACGTGTGTCCACCTCGTGTTGTCGTCGCCCTGTTGCTGGCGGATATTCGCTTGTGATCTGTTGCTCTGATCGGCACGGCAGGGTTGATTTTGCCGTCGCGGTGCCTGGTCAAGGCTCTCCTGCAGTGCCTGGCTAGCGGTGGCGGTGGCGGCCGACGCGGCAGCGGCGTAATCCCAGGAGTCCTTGTTTTTCCGCACGATTCGCACATCTTTTGTTTTGCGTGACGCAAGAAAACCGCTTCCAGTTGCTGCCCGTCGGGCCCAGCCTCCGGCACGAGCAAAGGCGCGGGACGACAAACAAGGAATATTTTCAGTTGGCGCTTCGGATGTGTTTTGAGATGCCTTTGTTTCCTTATGATACCTTTGCGTGCAGAGTCCTGTCATGTTTTATACTTTCTCCTGTGCCTAATCCTTAACGGGATGTCGACGATCAGGGAAAGAGGACTGACTTGTACCTTTTGTGAGCAGATAGGGTTTTTTAAAACTTATTTTTATTCAGTGATCAGTTCTAAGACGTTACAGGTGATGGTTTCGAAGTTACAAAACACAACCATATTCAACATTTATTGTCCAATTTTACATTTGAAGTTCGTGCAAACTGTGTATTTGTTTAATACATATATCATCGTATGGTGGTCATTAGTAAAGCGGGGTTACAAGGTGGAGCGACATCATCATGAAGATATGGTTTTTATTTTTAGTTCACTTTTTCAATTTAATACTTGGGAAGCATGATGATGTTTTCCATGCTGTGGAATGAGTTTGAAAAACGTTTTTGGAATATCTAGGATAGTATGTTTTTTAACATCTGCGGGAGAGTACATATCGCACCTCCAATAGAAAAGTGACACAAATGCGAAATCGTCATTTTTCAGCTAAAAGCTGATAAGAGGTTACCAAGAGGTACTGCTACTATTCTGAAGTTGATTTTGAATTCGTTCAATTACTGTCCGCTAGAACGTGAATATTTGGTACGATCTATAACGAGTATTACAGAACTACGAAACTTAAAATTGCAATTTCTGAAAAATCAGAAATTCGCACTTGTGTCACTCTTCTATTAGAGGTGCGATATATATATATATATATATATATATATATATATGTATATATATGTATATATATATATATATGTATATATATATGTGTATATATATATGTATATATATATATATATGTATATATATGTATATATATATATATGTATATATATATATGTGTATATATATATGTATATATATATATATATATGTATATATTGTAGCGAAACCGATTTCGTCATACTTTTTGAAACGAAATTCATGCTGGAAAAATTAAATATAACAAACTCGGACCACCCAGAATTCTACCGGGAGTTTAAACAGCTTGCAATGCACGCGTAGTCTCACTTATCGCGGGGGCCATTACCGCCTCTCCCCCATTAAGCCGGTCGTTTGGAGGACTGCCGTTGACAGACACTGTACAAGTGTTCAGAGCCGGCTGTGAATTTCGAGACCACCCAGTTTCGGGGGAGCCCAGAGCGATATTCCTATCATCGAACGCGCCCCACTACGCCTCCGAGGGCCAAATTTCTAGAAGGTTCGAGAACAGCTCGCATGCTCGCAGCCTGCACAAAGAGTGGGAATTTCCCTCACTTCTCACGCTGCGATTGGGCTAGAATATTTCACTGCGACACAATTCTTAACCAATAGCGACACTGCTATTAAAGGGACTTGGGACGCATAAGAAATTGGGGTGGGGAGAAGAGTTAACCTGGTGCGATTTTGACGGAGAGAAAAGCAGAATAGCTGGGGCATCAGACGGGAGAAGACGCAGGACAGTCGGGGGCAGAAGTTTCTCTTGGGGGGGAATATTTTATCGGTTAGAGGCAAGTTCACCTCTATCGAAATTAGAATTTTTATAGTATCAGCTCGAGTTTTGAGCAGACTGCAGTGAATAGAGGAACTTTTCTGAATTTTGAATTATTCGTGACGGATTTCTTGATTTTCTGAAACCGAACATGCGAGTGACTGTCATGAGGATTCGAGAGATGCATTGTTGTCGACTCCGCGCCTGAGGTCGGGAGAAAAATCCCGACGATCTCCAAGAACTTCTAGTCGCCTAGACATCGCGGGCAGACCGCCCGGGACTCCGCGCCTCCCCTGGTTGAATGAGCGGAGGACCGCTCAGCTGACGCCACGCGCCAAGAGGGGTGAGGGAAGGCCGCAGTCGCCCCTTCGCCCAAGGCCGCCGCCCTCCTTCCAGCTGCCGGTCGAGTGCCTGCCTGGGCTCACAAAGAACTCTACCGGGTTTAACAACCCGAGGGTCGTTCAACTCCAAGACTTACGTAATGTAGTGTCGCGCTCAGGCGCGTTAAAATTGTCAAGCTGTAACTCATGTAAATATTAGTTATAACAAGTTGATTTTCTTCCTAGTCATAAGCTTTACTGATTACTAACGCCTAATGTTCTTTCCTTTCTATTTTAATCGATCTCTTCAATTTTCCTTTCCATTGCTAGTTTATAGTTGAAATTTCTCTGGTGCATTTTTTTTTACTATCATTCATGCCCAGAAATAAATTGAATCATTTTACCAGTGAACAAGTGTTTATTTAATTTGTGTTCCCGCATAACAGTTCCTTCCGTCACCGATCTGAGCTAGTGGCAGGGCGGCCAACCGATTCCACAGGTAATCGGTTTGGTTACAATTGGCGCCCAACGTGGGGCCTGAACGACCTAATTACCGCGGTTCGGTTACAATTGGCGTGGTCACCGTGGGGCCCGACGGCCGAATAATTGAGGTTTTTTCACGCCCAAATTTTAAAATTAAATTTAACCAAAATATTGTTATAAATGGATGGAAGGATATTGTTATGAGAGAAACAACTTGTTGACTGGTAATGATTTGTTTTATTGGTGTATTTTGTTTGTGAGTGCTACTGTGTTGTGCCTCGTGTGTTGCTATCGTGTGCGCGTGCCGTTTAAAACTTCCAAAATGCTGGACGAGTCAGGTATCGATGTGGCAGAAGGGGAGAATTCAGGGGAACAATCACCACCCGAGACCACTCCCGATTTCATGCAAATTTTCATGAAACAAATGTTAGAAAGTATGGAAAAACTTAAGGAATCTCTATCGAAAGAAATATCAGAAAAACATTCTGAAAGCAATGACAAACTCATGAAACAAATTTCAGAGGTTAACCTAAAAATTTCAGAAAATAAGGAATCCTTTACGGAACAAATTTCGGGAAATAAGAAACAGATTTCAGAGGTTCAAGAAACCCTATTAGAACAAATTTCGGACATTAACGAGAAACATTCGCAGAGATTTGACCGGCTGGACGGCTGCTTGGCTGACCATGCTGAAAAATTTGAAAGATTAGAATCAGTAATTGATCGTGAGTTTGGAACAGTGCAGAACCGTCTCGATGATAGATTCGTGAAAATTCAGAATAGTGTAGAAAATTTGAGCAAAGAATTAGAGAATTCGAGAACTGATGTAAATTCGTATTCTGGGAATAGTCAGGCAGAAAGTAGTCAAAAGCTCCAGGCAGGTGACAGCGAAATTGAAGCGTACTGCGAGCCAGTTATCGGAGGTATTACCGAAGTTAGGGCAGAAATGAGCGGAGAATTGAATAGAATTGAACCCAAATTTTGCGCAGAAGTCAGCCAATTTCATGAAAAATTCAAGAAATCAGGTATTACCGATTGGGAAAATATCAGGAAACGGGAGGAAAATTTAAAGATGGAAATTGTGCAAAATTTAAATCGATTAGTGAAAGTGGAGGTAAAGAAGGGAACGGAAATTAACTCGACGGTGCATTTACTTGGAATATTAGTTTTGAGATTCTCGTGGATTCCTCCGCAGAATTTGTGCTTCTGGGGTAAACAGGAAGAAAATCCAAAACCACCCTGGCTTCACCAAACGTTTCTCTCTTTTCCTAAATTTTTTAATTTTACTAAGTTTTTCAATTTTTTTTGTACTTCATTAGATTTAATTAGAGATCACATTTTTAATTTTTAACTTACAATGGTCAACTAAAATTTATCAGAGTTACGGGTAAAAGCATTTATTTCTGGTTTCGCTATGTTTTTTTTTTGAATTTTGACTTAAACAAAAAAAATTCTCATTTTTCGAAATTTAAATTCCTCTAATTCCAATTTTTTTTTATTCGGAGGGGAAGGCCAATGTAGCGAAACCGATTTCGTCATACTTTTTGAAACGAAATTCATGCTGGAAAAATTAAATATAACAAACTCGGACCACCCAGAATTCTACCGGGAGTTTAAACAGCTTGCAATGCACGCGTAGTCTCACTTATCGCGGGGGCCATTACCGCCTCTCCCCCATTAAGCCGGTCGTTTGGAGGACTGCCGTTGACAGACACTGTACAAGTGTTCAGAGCCGGCTGTGAATTTCGAGACCACCCAGTTTCGGGGGAGCCCAGAGCGATATTCCTATCATCGAACGCGCCCCACTACGCCTCCGAGGGCCAAATTTCTAGAAGGTTCGAGAACAGCTCGCATGCTCGCAGCCTGCACAAAGAGTGGGAATTTCCCTCACTTCTCACGCTGCGATTGGGCTAGAATATTTCACTGCGACACAATTCTTAACCAATAGCGACACTGCTATTAAAGGGACTTGGGACGCATAAGAAATTGGGGTGGGGAGAAGAGTTAACCTGGTGCGATTTTGACGGAGAGAAAAGCAGAATAGCTGGGGCATCAGACGGGAGAAGACGCAGGACAGTCGGGGGCAGAAGTTTCTCTTGGGGGGGAATATTTTATCGGTTAGAGGCAAGTTCACCTCTATCGAAATTAGAATTTTTATAGTATCAGCTCGAGTTTTGAGCAGACTGCAGTGAATAGAGGAACTTTTCTGAATTTTGAATTATTCGTGACGGATTTCTTGATTTTCTGAAACCGAACATGCGAGTGACTGTCATGAGGATTCGAGAGATGCATTGTTGTCGACTCCGCGCCTGAGGTCGGGAGAAAAATCCCGACGATCTCCAAGAACTTCTAGTCGCCTAGACATCGCGGGCAGACCGCCCGGGACTCCGCGCCTCCCCTGGTTGAATGAGCGGAGGACCGCTCAGCTGACGCCACGCGCCAAGAGGGGTGAGGGAAGGCCGCAGTCGCCCCTTCGCCCAAGGCCGCCGCCCTCCTTCCAGCTGCCGGTCGAGTGCCTGCCTGGGCTCACAAAGAACTCTACCGGGTTTAACAACCCGAGGGTCGTTCAACTCCAAGACTTACGTAATGTAGTGTCGCGCTCAGGCGCGTTAAAATTGTCAAGCTGTAACTCATGTAAATATTAGTTATAACAAGTTGATTTTCTTCCTAGTCATAAGCTTTACTGATTACTAACGCCTAATGTTCTTTCCTTTCTATTTTAATCGATCTCTTCAATTTTCCTTTCCATTGCTAGTTTATAGTTGAAATTTCTCTGGTGCATTTTTTTTTACTATCATTCATGCCCAGAAATAAATTGAATCATTTTACCAGTGAACAAGTGTTTATTTAATTTGTGTTCCCGCATAACAGTTCCTTCCGTCACCGATCTGAGCTAGTGGCAGGGCGGCCAACCGATTCCACAGGTAATCGGTTTGGTTACAATATATGTATATATATGTATATATATGTATATATATGTATATATATATGTATATATATATATATATATATATATATATATATATATATATATACGCACGTTTTCACGATTTAGTTAATAGTTGCTCAAAGATGTTAATGATGTTTAGCTAACGGGACATAAAAGGAGTTAAGAGAGATTCAATATCAAGGGTCACAGGGGCAGTTCGTTGTTAGGAGGTGACATTTCTTTTGGGGGGGAGAGGAAATGCGCGTTTATCCTGAGCCTTGCACCTCTGGGCACTTCCTTGACATTGCGGCAGAATCGAAAGCCTAAGCGGCTTCTGTACTTTCCTGTTATCGCACCATAACTGCGTCATCATTCAAATTCTATCACTGCCCGGAGTTTCCCTCATTCAAAATCGCTTTTCTGAGGTACGAGCGAGAAGGATAACGACTGAAGATCGTAATTAGAAACAAACTCGTCCACTTTCTCACCTCTGCATTCACATTTCTTTGCTTACTCGAGGGCCTTTGAGAAGTGAATGGACGGCTTCATCATTCCAAATAGAATCTACGAATCTTTTGGATCAGTTTCATCCTTGATTCGCTTCCGCTGTTTGAAGACTTTCAATCTCTTTTCCGCCGCAGCTCGTGGAGACCCGTGCAGAATTTCAACCGGCGAGGCGGCGGCGTAGGGCGCAGGGCGCGGCGGCAGAGGCCATGATTTATTCATGCACCTCGCGCGAGAAACCGAGGACCTGAGCGGATTTTGAGCCGGCTTTTGTTGCCTGCTTTATTTTATTCTTTCCATTTCACATTTTTTTTTGCTGCCGTTGCGGCCGCTGCTGAATCTCCGCTTTCCGCGATCGGCGCCCGCCCATAGTTAATATTCGGGCGCGCGCTGTGTCGCAGCTCTCGCGGGGGCGGCGAGGGGGGCAGGGGTGGCACGTTTTGGAAATCTCGCGGCTTTGGCGCGGTGCGCGCGGCGCACGGGAGATAAAATCGGGAATCTATTTGGCTGCGGGGCGCGTCGGAGAGGCCACGGGCGCCAAGGCTCAGCACTGGGGATCAGGCAGCGATACGAAGCACATGCAACGGCAGAGGGATGGAGGAGCGCGAAAGCCAAGAAATGGCGCGTGCCGCCCTCACACTCGCCCTTTCTGAGTCGTTGTTGAAGGTTCTTGAGTTTTATTCTCATACTTATTTTGGATTTACGAAACAAACTTCGGAACATGGTAAACCACAGCGTGATAGATGTAAATTTACTTACTCTAAGCGTTTAAAATTTTTCAGGAGCACATTTTTTACATTTTTTCAATAAAATTCTTTATAATACTCGATACAAATATTACTTATTAAATTAAATATCAGATAAATACAGCATTTACAAGGAAAATAATTATGATATTATTAAATGGTTTGTTAATATTTTTTTGATGTTTCAAAAGAAGAAAGCAGTCAAAAAGTTACGTTCTGGCAACTAATATATAAAGGCGGCTCCACAAATATTGTGGGGTGGGCCGAACCTCAAATATTGTGGGTGAGTTACTAGCTATTCGTCGAGAGCACAAACATTCGGTGCTCGCCCTATGCACCGCGTGTCGGTTTTTAGGACACACCAAAAGGAGCGAACATTCACCGAACACATGAGCAGTTCGGCATGAGCAGTTGGAGCAGTAGCTCGCCGCTCGGCGAATGCCGAAAGTGAGGCGCCGCCTTATGACTAGACGGGCATCGCTGTCCACACCACGGGCCGAGAACACCACGCCGACATCTTCCATTGAATTGAATTGAATTTGCCTTATTTTACGTGGCGAGACTCGGGCCATCAGGCCCGCCCTTCCGTCTGACCACGCAAATTTCGCTACGCTCATTTCATCTACTAGCAGAGAAAGGAGGTATATCTTGGGCGAGAAACAGGCGATTTGAATTTAGCTCAGAGGCGTCATTTAGGCTTGAGGATCTTTTACATGGAAGTAAATCTACTAACATGCGACAGCCGGCTTTACTTCCCCTCCGAAGGAAGGCGTACGAAGGATTTTTTCGCCCTTAAAATTCCACGGCTTCGATCAAGTTTGAATCTGCGAACGTGGGTACAACAGACCGGTACGCTTACCGTTACACCATCGCCGCCGCCGCCATCTTCGGTCGCAGGGCGTCGCTGCGCCCGAGAGCTGTCGGTCGCGGGCGCGCATTAAACCCCGCGCCTTTGATATACGAGAAGGAATGCCGGCGGTGCACGCGCCGGCCACTCGCAAGAAGGGGCGAGAAAAAGCGAAAAATAGGAAACAAGCGCCTAACAAGGCTGCCGGTAGTCGCGCGGCGCAATTGTATTCAAATGAGTCCCGCACAAAGAGAGGAGCGCGCTCTAAAAACGGAGGACGCGCAGGATTATGAGTGTTCCTCCCCGAGCCGCGCGCTGCGCCGTGCGAGGCGATCGTTAGACTTTCGATAACTTCGTTATTCTCCTACGCACGATCTTCCGCGCACAATGGCTGCGGAGGCCGCGCCAAAGAAAGGAGCGACGATTGACTATAAACTTATACTCATAAGCCCCTTCTCAGTGAAGTCGAAAATAACGCCTTGGGAACTTAATTTTCCGTTGGTATAAAAGTGGGCTCTCTCATGTTACTTACAAGGATTTACGGTTCAGACATAACATTTGAAAATATTTTAACAAAAACTTCAAGCTCATGCTGCGTCGGCTGTCTAGCTAATGAATTGCATGAATAGATTGGCCCGCTTTTTGTATTTCAGGTACGTAATGAATTTTCTTTAAAATGTCGAATGTAAATTCCGTATTCATTGACATGGTCAACACAACAATACATTCATAGAATTGGATCAAAATTTACGTACGTTCGCTTCATATCTTCAAGAGTTTGTAGCCATGAAGGTGAAATATTGGGGTCTAATAGAAGAAAACAATTTCTTTGACTTCGTATCCTCTTAGGTAAGGTAAATGATGACCCTTCATCATGCAATAGCAGCGCAAAAGAAAAAAAAACACGTTAGAAACATAGTAGACAGAAAAAAGTTTAAAAAGAAGGTTTTATACATATGTTTTATAAAGTATAAAATCTTTTATAACGAGACTCTCAATGTATAAATGCACTGCAAAGTGAACATCACGGAGTCGATTATGCTCCATAATAGTCGTTTCTAGTGCATCAGACTTGTGCAATGAATGTTACAGGATTCATTTGCCTCTCGAACAGATTGGGGATGCAGAACATGTTCTCTTTGACTCCACACAACACCAAAATACAGCCACTGCAGGCGCAAAAAGGAGGGGGCGTGAACATTTCTATCGTCCCTTCTTCAGCAGTTGTTCCCTCTAAATAATTGCTTTTTAGAGCGCACACTTCCATTCAGTGCATAAACCAGATCCCTCGTGTGGTACTACGCGCGTCATCGCCCCATCCACCGCCGCCGCTCGGACCGCGGCCGACCTTCCCGGGCGCGGGCGCGGGGGCGGAGGCGGGGGCGGGGGCGGGGGGAGGCTGCCGGGCGCAGCTGCCCGCGGCCGCAACCGCACGCCCCACGCGCACACGCGCGCCTCCGACGCGTGACACGCGCACGCGCGTGCGGTCGCCGCGGGGCGCCCCGGGAGATGAATTTTCGCCGCAGGACTTCCAGCTCCCCAAACGGCCCTTCCGCGCCCCTGCGCCCTCGCCCTCGCCCTCGACCTCGCCCTCGCCCTGGCTCTCGCCTCGCCCTCGCCCTCGCCCTCGCCCTCGCCCTAGCTCTCGCCTCGTCCGCGCCCTCACCCTCGCCATTGCCCTCGCCCTGGCTCTTGCCTCGTCTGCGCCCTCGCCCTCGCCCTAGCTGTCGCCCTCACTCTGGCTCTCGTCCTTGTCGCGCCCTCGCCCTCGCTCTCGCCCCCGCCCTCGCCCTCGCACTCGCCCTCGCCCTGGCTCTCGCGCCCTCGCCGTCGCCCCCGCCCCCGCTCTCGCCTTTGCCATCCCCCTCAACTCTTGCCCTCGCACCCGCCCCCACCCTCATCCTCGTTCTCGCCCCCACCCTCGCCCTTGCCCTCTCACTCGCCCTCGTCCTCGCCCTCACTCTCGCTCCCGCCCTCGCCCTCACCGCCGCCCATGCCCTCGCTCTCGTCCTTGCCCCCCTCCTCGCCCTTTCCCTCTTCACTCGTCTTTCTGGTAGGTCAATATGCGATATTTAATTCAAGCATCTGTGAGTTGAAACCTTCGATACGATTATTAGGTATACATTTGCATCATTTCTAAAACATTCTTGTTGGGAGAAAACTTTCTACAAGCATTTTAAAATCGATAATAAACTATTATTCAAACGAGATTGTCAATGAATCATAAAATTATGTATATGACCAATTTAAAACCATTTGGATGATATGAAACTCTTTTTGTAATATGTTGGCCTAAACACATTTATAAAGAGATGCACAACGTGTAGTATATTTATACATAAGAGACATAATAGCATTCTTTATAAAATCAAAAATTCAACTTTCTTCGCGTTCCTTCGTATATGTACTAATTATCTGTACTCTGCTTTTCCCTCGTTAAATTTAAAAACATAATATGGCATCTGTGATGGTGTTGTTATTAATCATAGACAACGGATTTAACCCTCACATGGGCAATAAAACGGAGATACTACAAATACTTGCACCACAAAACTACGCTAGAAAACTCTATATGCAAGAAGAAAGATGTAAAAAATAGCCATCAATGCCGCTTTTGATGATCTTGAATCTCTTTCATTTTGTAATCAAGTAAATCATGTCATAATAAATTTTAAACCGATTTGTCCTCTCTGCAATGAGTGCGTTTTTGCTTCTTGAATAAGTATGAAGCAGGAGAAAAACACGCAACCTTGATGAAGAACCCCTTAAGCACAATATAATCTGTGAGCCATTCCCAACGACCTGGGCAGTGATTCTCAAACAAAGTGCAAGCCTGTGTTTATAATACGCAGTTTATGTGGGTGAAGCTCCTTGCCATTAAAACGAAGGGCAGGAGGGCTTGAGAGGGAGCCTGACGCCGGCGTTTGCAGGTGCGGCCCGGCACTGGCCAGATGCCTCCATGCAAATTGAAATCCTCGGACGAAAAACGAAAGGAAAAAAAAAAAATGTCGCGCCAAGCGACGCGCCAGGTGTCGCTCGCCGCGAATGATTTTTTAAATGAAGCGCCGCGCGCGCTGATCGTCAGCTGTCCATAAAACATGAGCCGCGCGCCGCGCCGTGGCGACAAACTCCCCCTCCACTGGGAAAACGGGTGGACCAAGGAAATGAACGGAATGCAGCGAGCGATTTCGTGGCGAATGAACGCTCATTCTGCAGGTGGATCATAGCTGCTGGGTGGTATAATACGATGTATTTGATTGTGTGTGTTTAGAAGAAAATTTGTAATGAGTGTCCTGTTAGAGTGGATGCCTGTTCAGCCCTATTCGCATATGGGCGAACGCGGACCATTGCGTCTGAATCTTTAGCATTTGAGGTGGCTTTGGGCATCATGTCACTGTAAGACGTCAAGATCTCTGACCGGAATATATCAGGATTCGACACCTGACGGTGGCAGGTTTTCAGACACCAGCAAGATAGCTAGTAGGTCGATTTCAGCTGCTGTCTGGAGGACAAATCTAGCGGGAGGCTGCTCTGATCGGTAGTTCACCGTGGTTTCTCCGATCATACCAGGACCGCGCGCGATCTTTTCGTCCTATCCTCACCCCATACTTACACACACACTTACATGCACTACACTACTACATATGTCAGAGCTTTGAGTTTGCCTCGACTGAGCGGAGAGATGTGGATGAATGCAGTGGCCAAATTAATACTCTTCCAGCGGGATACATCAAACTCTCTAGGAGGAGCCCAACCTTGAAATTCCCCTCTTCAATTCGCGCCCTGCGTGGAACCCACGAATTATGAAAATAACTGGACAATCCGAACTTCTGTTCTTCATTGCTTGATTTTTTTCACAGGAAAGCAAATTTCAGAAACTGTTTCATTCATATGTTTTATAAAAAGATTTATTTTCTCTGGCAAGGTTTGAGATCTTTCCCATTTCCATTACGCGTTAACACGAGTTAGATACAACTTCACAACTCTTTTCTCGCCTTACTATTACATTTAGCAGCGTACAGGGTATAATATCTTATTTAATTCCATTAATACCATTTGTAAAATTCACAATATTTCCCTGCTAGAAGTTCCAAGTCAGTGTGGCCTGAGTGTTAGTACTGTCGCGTGTGGGGCTCTCGCTCGGAGCCCCCCGGGTGCGCTAGGGGAGTGGAGGGGAGGGGGCGGCCACTCGCCCCATCCACGCGTTCAAAGGAGCTTTCGCTCTGTCCCAAAATGAGACCATTTCCCAATAGGCCGCTTTTTGTCAACGCCGAAGTTCCACACACGCATTTTCCAAACTACGGAGAATTTACACAAATATATAATGTAATCTTGTTCAAAAAAATCAGATTAACGTATAATTTCCTACACCACATTCTTGTGAAAAGTCTGAAATGAAATGTTCGTGATCTTTCCTTCCACAGTTACAGCATTTTTAATGTTTTACATTTACGGACATTTGACAGGGCGTTCATTTATTTCACGTTGCAGTAACTTTATGTCAAGTATTGAAGCCCGATGTACTGCGTCATACGTCCGGAAGCGATTTGCTGGCCGAATGTGTGCTGTGACCCGAGTCGCCGCACCTCATCCAAAACAAGTTGTCTAACCTCGTATTGCTAGATCCAATGCATCGTTATTCGCGACTCACGAAAGAATGTACTACTTAGTATATTCTACTCAAACGCTTATCGTGATATTATGTTGTATTATGATTTATTTCCCATAAAAAATTACATTATTTTACTTTAATGGAGCAAAGGAGCCTTATTCTTTCAAGATGACAGTTCTGAGAAACCACAAGAAGGACTGGAAGCGAATCAAGGGTTGCATTACTTTGCAATTGATGCATATGCCACAAATGTAACAGTACTTTCGGATTACAGAGATTTCGTCTATGCTATTGAAGTTGCGATACCAACGCTTTACCACTCTTATAGCGAAATTGCGACGTCGGGAAAATTAGTATTTTCGTCATGTAATGTAAACTTATTTAATATTTTTTGTTTATAATAAAATATGAGGAAGACGTGATATTCAAGATTTTGTTGTGCAAACTTAAAAATTGAGTGTAGTGTACTTCAGAATTCTCTTAAACTAGAGGCCTGCTGCAGTAAAAAAGCTGAACAAAACCGCACAAAATGTTTTTCCAAAAGGTAGCATGAACGCTTCTCAAGAACAACAAATAAAATATTATCGTGTAACACTATAACTTAAATATAAAAAAACAGTCTTCACAAATACTGCATTAACACAATGTACCACATGAGTCATGAAGCCTAACAGTTAGTTACATAACAAGAAACGTTGCTGTTCCAAAACGCATTATGTGAATAGCAAGTATTTAATACGTCCTCTTCCCTGGAGCCTAGCTGTTGCATTACATAAGTGGAATCGTAAGCAGTGACGCCCTGAGCAAGAGAATTCAGTTAGTTTGCGCAGTAGGTGGTATAGGAACAATAACGCAATCAAATATTCGCAATTTTCAGTGAAACCGAATCTGTTTCATCGTTTTTTGAACATGTATTTCCGAGATGCTGGTCTAAGGAAACCATTGACACCTCTCACGTGGCCGGAGGCTGCTTGGTTTTCCGTCGATGTCTGCTTTTACGTGAAATTAGTAATACAGCGTGTACGGTTTGCGCAGGGCAGTGCAGGTGGCGGGCAGGGGGCGGCCGACAGCCTCTCGGCCGTTTCCATTACCCTCCGGCGGCGGCGCTGACAGCGCTGATCCGGCAGAATCCCGCCAGACACCACCGGCCACGCCGCCCCCGCCCCCGCCCCCGCCTCTACCCCGCCGCCGCGGTCCGGCCGGTGCTGACACGCTATTGATCCAGGGGGCTTGCTCTCGCCCCCGCCGCCCCCGCCGCAGCCGCGGGCTGCGTCCGCCAGGGAAATTGCGAAAAATAACCGCCCCGCCCCCTCCCCCCCCCCGCGCGGCCGCTCCGGTTGGGGAGAGCGCGAGGCAACGCAATTTCTCCACCCCCGCGCAGCCGAGCCCGTAACTAGACGGAAGGGAAGGGAAGGGAAGGGAAGCGAAGGGACGGGATGGGATGGGAAGCGAAGGGCCACAGCCGGCGCGGAGTCGGGGAATTCAAAATGGTCGGCGGCGCGGCGCGGCGTCTCGGCCTACAGGGAAACGCAGAGCCACGCAAATCACGCAGCGGACGAAAGCAATACGGCTGGCGATTGAGGCGGGTCACTATCCCAAGTGCTGTGCGTTTGCGACGCAATATCCAGTGACACGCCGTGTTACAGAGCGAATGACAAGGAACTGCTGTAATGAACTCTGTAGTGATGCAAAGCGATTACCATTGTAAGAGGTTTAAGCCGTATGCAAGAAAGCAAGTAACGAAAAAAGAGTTGTGAAAGAGGGTAAAATCTGCGGAAATGACATTCTGTTCGAACAACACGAAAAAGTATGATGCATCACATAAGTATTATGCTGGAGATGGGATTGCTGCTGGGTATTTCTTGAGCTACCCTTACAATACCGAAATTCTTTCTACTTTCAGTACAAATGCACCATTTGTTTTTTAAAAAAAGTATGCTCAAACACACTTCTAACGCTCTTGAAAGAGAATATTTAAAAACATCGCACGTGGCGGGTATAAATCTAAAAAGTTGTTAATTACGCGAACAAATACAAGAAAGTTTTCTTTAGTGCTGGCAAAAGAGCGTTTAATCTCTCATTTATTTTTTAACACTTCGTTTGTCTGCTCTCTTTATGCATAAATTACAAATGTTCCCCTTTCCAGAAGTAAGGCAAACTTCATTGGAAGGGAAGTACTTAATTTATTTAAATGAGTGCAACGTCGCATTTTACTGACCCCTTACGTGTCTTATCAATTCTTTGCTGCTTAATATAAACACTAGAAACGTTATGTGAAGTCTTTCTAAGAAAGCTACTAAGTCTCGTTATTTTGCTTCATATGTAATATTAATAAGTACCACCGCAACGATAAGATACTCGTATTATCTACACATCATGATGTAAAATTTGTAGTGTTTTCAAAATTGTACACCGACAAATGTAAAATACGCCATGATCAACGACTATTAAAACACCTTCAAAATGATCATCGTTGTGCAGTAGATTTGTGTAAATGAATTCGTTTAGTCATATTGCAGCGCGTTCGTAGTTCGTATATTCAAAAATAAATTCTACTTTTCAACTCGTCACACATTTGCAACTCGTTATTAAAGAACAAACAGTAGACTAATAATCCAGGAAATTCTTATTTCATTGTATTGTTAGACATGAATCGATACAGACCACAAAATAAACTTACAGGTGACATAATCAAGAATAATTCTCCATTACACAATTATATAAACAATAACATGTTCCCATACCTCATATTATGCCATAAATGACAAAAGATACAAAATATACCAATGGAAGGTATTAATGAGATACCAGTCACGTACAAGTAATGGAACGGAAAATTGAAAAAATGCGCTGTTTTGCGCGAGAGAGATGTCGCTTTTTGGATTTATCACTTGTTGGATGTTTTCCAATATGCACTTGAGATGAAGACTTCGGCGGGCACTTACGGCCATGTTGTCTCGCTCCGTTTCTTTGACTGTTTCTTACAGCGACGTAGGCTTTGATGGAAACAACAAAACGCGCTATCTTTCAAGTCAATTACTTCGATATTTTCTGGTAACACATTGGAATGATCGCCCTCGTACCAAATAATGAATTCTTGAGCAATTTGAATGGAGCCGCTTGTCGCCCTGAGGAATCCATTCGCCCTGCTTGCTTCTAATTAGTGGTGCCTTGATGCAAGTAGCTGCCTCACGGGGTTATTATGAATGCTGGCATAATTCATCTTAGAACAATGATAATGAAAGTCACCTGAAAACAGTATTTTTCATACAAAGCAGTTTCTTGTTGTAAAGTATGCTTCACAATTTCATTGAACGGCATTCATTACAATGTTCACCATAAGCAGAAATAACAAACTGTATTGGAAAATTAGCAATTCAATTTATTCAGAAGAATTTTCTAACAGAGATAAAAATAAGTATATCCAAAGTTCGTAGACATATCTCTTTTGAAAATGTACAAGATTTGGCAAACATTAATCACGCTAAAACATATTTTTTAATGTAGTAAAGGAAGCATAAATGTATGGTTTTATACAATGTTGAACATCAAAATACACCATTAACGTACGTTGAAGAAACATAGTATTGTTTTTAAAACCTTATAAAAATAATATTATACGGCACAGATGAATACTGATTATACATTTTACAATATTACGCAATGTTATTATTAGCTTTATAAACGAATACTCATTTATTTACTTTAAAATTAATTGAGATAAATTAAAAACATTTAAATATTTTCGCTACATTTACGATTAACTGTTTTCAAGAGAAGTGTGTAAAGCCTTCACTCTTCTAAGAATATCACTTAATCGCATTCTTCATGAAAGTGATTTTTGTTTCAGAGTAGTTTGTACAAAATGTTCTTCAGAAGAATTTATTTACCAGTAACCACCATTTTCCCTCGAACTTACTGACCGAACATGTGGAGCGTAAACGATCTCTTAGAGTGGACATGAAATTATTTAGAGAAACCATTCACTGCTTTCGTACTTTAACAGATCTGATAAATAAAAGAGGGATCATCGAGAATGAAATAAACTGTTTTCCGTTTGCAATGTAAAATTAATTTCATGAATTAAAAAACTTACGCTTCAGAAACACTTCCTATCTACAAAACCGTAATTTTACAGGAGACGCCCAAACGTTGATTCATTTGTTTGCATAATTAAAATATAGTATCATTGTATTATTTTTATTTACATTTTTCAATGTGAAAAGACAATTCAATGTGACTGCAATTCATTGTTTTGCAGGTGCACTCCGATTAAAGAGTTCGGCAATGCCACCCTAGCAGAGCCTTTCGAGCTTTTAATAAGTCAAATGAATCGCTAATACTTCGATTTATTCAGGAAAAATGTCCACTTCTAAATTTTCCCCAATTCAATTTGTTCAAAATTTTCTCGAAATATTGGAGCCTTCGAATCCCTGACAGTATTACAAATTAGATTGAAAATTACAGTGGGAAGGGGGAACGAAGAGCGGTTAAAGCACAGGATTTGAAGGATTTATAGAATCCGAATGAAAAAAAAAATCCCCCAAGATTCAACTTTTGGAAAATCGAAGCTACCAGAAATTTACTCAATCCAATATTGCGTCATTAGAACCGTTAAAAAATAACAGATTTCTGTTTTAGAGGAATCTATTAGGAATAATTTTAAAAATATTTCTCATAACTGCCTTCGATGTTTTTTTTCGATTAAAGTAAAATACGGGGTTAAAATCGCGCAGGTCCCATTTTCAGTGAAATCTGAATTTTTGAAAACCAGTAATATTAACATTGCCAGACTACAGTATTAATGATAGATTTTTTCCCATAATAATATCTGTTCTAAAAATTAGATCTTTAAATATAGTGAACAATTTTTTGAAACGTAAATTGCAAATTCGAATTTCTCGCGATTTTCTGAAGGAAGAGTCTCACAAGGTATCATGACGCAAAACGACAAAAACAATGCCGCAATATGGCAGTTTGAAAATCAGAGAATTCTGATTATTGGGTGATAACGTTTAACACTGTTTGGAATGCTGTATGCAGTATTTGATTGTTGAATTTTTGATAATGTATTTGGTTTAAATGAATAAATTTCGTACAAAAGTTTGTTTTGTTTCCCAGACATAAAAGTTAACTGACAAAAGGTGATAGATATGTAATATTATTTTTATGCTCTCACTAGACGTTGAATTGGATGGCTCTAGATGTTTAATTTATGGACTTGTTTCACTCTAAAAAGATTTGATCTCTGATTATAGCATAATCTTAAAAAAAACTGGAAGCTCACTTTGTTATAATCAGGACCAGCGTTATACAGACCATGGTGGAAAGGTCTTTCCTCCGTGATAAAAAACAAGCAATTGCCCTTGCTTCTCTGTATAATGTGCTGTGAATACTATAACAGATTTATTCTTTTTTTGGAAGTAAGAAACGACTACTGTTTCTGGCTGAATAAATAATTGCAGATTCACACCGAAGGTGCTTCGTTTGAATCAGTTTGCACTTTTTAAAGTGGTGCGTGAAGTTTTAGTAGGGTATTGCAATATTATAATATTACGAAACCGCGCGTAAGAATGTGAGAAAGTGTGCTGTTGTATCACCACTTATTTATTTATGGCTACCTTTCCCTTATGTGAGATTTTTCATGAAACATGAAAAATCATCAAAAATTATCATGAAAAATTACTTATCCTCCACCTACCTCACGTCGTTAATCACATACCTACTTACCGTTGAATCAACTTACGACAGTGGTTGAATTTCGTAAATTTTAATTTTAATGACAACTTGTCCGCTATGATAAAAGATCGGCAACTTTTGTCCGACAATATTACACAATAAAATACTCTACTTAAAGTCAATCAAGGATACGTAGCAGAACATTGTGAAACTAGACATAAATGCCAGTTTTATTGTGTTTTTAAAGCAAATAGTACAATTATATTATTGTAAATCCGTAAGATAATTTGTATTGATCGATAATTTTAAAAAATTGCATGGAATTGTTTTCATTTGCACTACATTGCAAGGAATCAGTAAGAATTAAATAAGCTGAGAATTAACGGGCATTGGCCGATCAGCAGTGGCCCAGCCTCTCGGCCATGGGATAAGAGGTTCCTGTGGTTAGCACGAAGACATCCCTCCACCGTAGATACTGGTCTTCTTAACCTTAGGGTGGGCTTTCTCATCGTCACACAGCAATAGATACTGGGACATTTGTAAGTAAAACGCACAGTTACTTTGCCTCGGCCGGGAATCGAAGACAGGATCGCACTTCGAAAAGCTTGCACTCTCTCCGTGAGCCACGCGAGGATACTTTAAAAATGTGATTGTCGAATTCAGTCAGTGTGGCAGCTTGGTGTAGATGTAATCTTGGGGTAGGCGTATGGCGAGTTAACTCGGAGGGCCCAAGTTCGAGTCTGTGTGCGGGGAAAAAATGTTGCTGGTTGAAAACACTTTTACAGGTTCGTGTAGTAGTATATATTGTAGTAGTAGTAGTTCATATAGTAGTCCGTGTAAAGCATAAATGCAATGGAATAATAGTGTGTCTGCCCCTCCGAGTGACGAGTACTGCTGGTGAACAACAAAAATTGAAATCAGTGAGTGGAAAACCAACTACGTGTGCGTTTGAGTTAGTGACAGCAAGAGTCTCGGCAAGTCGAGCTGGCAGACTTTAAAGACCACACCATTAGTTAGTAGAATCCAAGAGCCAATCTCAAAGTTTAATTTTCTAATTTAAAGTTAGTACCTATGTTTCGTGTTTTAGTGTATTTTTGAAAATTAATCTTTTTATTTATTTGTTAACTTTTTATTTATTTATATTTTATTATTATTATTATTATTATTATTATTATTATTATTATTATTATTATTATTATTATTATTATTATTATTATTATTATTATTATTATTATTATTATTATTATTATTTTGTTTTGCGAATCGGTCACCATGAGGCCATGCGATACGTGCATTCCACTGAAGCAGAGACTTGATTATTGGGGTAGGTGCACGCTACTTTTTTATTGAGGAGATTCAGCACTTTAATGCTGGTTCCATTTTTATACTTCAGGGTGTTAGCCCGGGGGATGGGATGAAATTATGATGAAGATGAATGATGAAATAGACACACACAATACAACCATACCCGGGGCGGGATGTGAACCCGCGATATTTTAGCCCTAGACCGCCACTGCACTACTGCCTTAGCGATCTCGGCCATTGGATCGACAGTTCTGTTAAAATAATAATAATAATAATAACAATAATAATAATAATAATAAAAAAAGAAGTAGAAGAAGAAAAAAGATGATGGTGAAAAAGAAGAATTATATTATTATTATTATTATTATTATTATTATTATTATATTATTATTAGTATATTATTAGTATATTATTTTATTTTTCATCTTTTAATGGTTTTATTTATTTTTACTTTTATTTAATTTTTATTTTGTATCACCTTCTTCTTCTTCTTCTTCTTCTTCTTCTTCTTCTTCTTCTTTTTATTATTATTATTGTTATTATTATTATTATTCTCTTTTTTGGGAACAGTACAAAAAACGCATGCGACTTACATCTCCCTTGAACCAAGGCCCAGCAATGACCGCGCGCGTGCGCGTGTGTGTGTGCGCAGGTCGCGGGCAGGCGGGCGCGCTGCCGCCCGGGGCCGGCAGCATGCTGATCGCGTGCGCGGGCTGCGACAAGCCCATCCTGGACAAGTTCCTGCTGAACGTGCTGGAGCGCACGTGGCACGCCGACTGCGTGCGCTGCTGCGACTGCCAGGCGCCGCTGGCCGACAAGTGCTTCAGCCGCGAGGGCAAGCTCTTCTGCAGGAACGACTTCTTCCGGTGAGTCCCCTCGCCCTCGCGCTCAACTCCACGAACAAATACTACTTGTGTTAAGTACTAGCAAAATACCCGGCGTTGCCCAGGCGTTCTTCGTATACAAACCTTGTGAAAGAAAAATATGGTCAATTTTATTTATGTACGGTGTTTAAGACATTATTTTTAATGTAGTTTGTTCGAATATAAATAGAATACTACAATTTTCTTTCATTTTATTTGAAGTTCATTGCTGTAAGATAATTTTTTTTATCTTATCCCCTCGCCTCTAACGAACTAACGATCTAACGATCTGCACGATATGCATGTTTACCTTTACAGTAGTCAAAGCATTTTCAATAAACATTGGCTACCAAGAAACGCTACAAGTTCTGCCTAGTAGGTATAAAACTTTTGACAAAGAAAATTATTGAAAACGATGTTCATTATTACACGTCGAATTCAGTTACTGTCTTTTAGAGATTTCTAATGGCTGACTACCCTGATCGGTAGTTTTCCGAAGTTTCTGCGATTAGTACCAGACAAAAAAGTAACAAAAGGACCGTGGATGGCGCGCAATTATTCCTTCCCTTCTTTGTCCTGTCCTCACCCCTTACTTACACGCGCTTTCATTCCCATGCACTAAGGTATTAAACGTGTCGGGAGTCCAGACGGGAGCTTAGAGTCTGTTCTGGCTGGGTCTGATCGCGCTGATGGAGCGAGATACCGCCACAAGCCGACGTGAATGTCGGCTCTTACCTCTCCATCCAGCGGGGGAAACAGCGCCTCCTACCGCAGCAAAAATTGTACTACACTAACGGGACTAATGACTATAGCAGTTGAAGTGCCCGGAAAAAAACAGTCAAACATTTTACAGTTTGCCCCATTTATTTAAAAAAAAAATTAAATCACGTTGTCTCAACTAATTTTCTCAATTAAGATTTTAGCACAATGTAAGTTACAAAGATTAAGCACTATTTTCTGAAAAAAAAAAAATTATTCGTATTTTCGTAAATCGTGGTGCATTGTATGCATTTTCTTATATTGCATTCCACAATTAAAATCATTTATTTTAATCTGAACTAACACTATTCATCCTTTAATTAATTTATACTGATAAATATGTATTGAACTAATTGTTAATATCCAAAGAAAATCAATAAATCACATAATGCAGATATTTATGAATTCTCTGTTATGACGAACAAACGGCGTTTCCAGTAAACCAGAGCTCTATTCATTTCGTGTTTGGCGATATTTATCAGCGCGTCAATTAGCGCTCTCGTGGCCTGTGCACAAAACACGCGCTTCTGCGCTTCGCCGGCGTCCTGTGAGTGCTCAAATCTGCGGGCGACTGCTTCGGGGCAGTTCGTCGGCGCCGGCGCCACTAGGGACCTTCAGCGGCACGGCGCGCTATGCTTTAGTTTTTCTCTTTTATTTTTATTTTTTTATTTTTAGTTAGGGTCCCAATGTTTGTAATCGACAATCCTGATAAAATGTTCATTTAGACATTCATTTAAAATAACAGGAAGGTAACATCGTTATATTTATTAATTGTGTTAATTTACGTGAAGATCGATTTTTTGCTTAGTGTAGCCTCCTCTTCAGGTTTGCTCTCTATCTCGTGACATGAGCAGCATCGTAAGAGTGTAGCTGCCGTTCAAAGCCCAATTGTTCTTCAAGCGCACTTCCAACTTGAAGGGTCGAGTACGTGTTGCAATTATTAGAATGGTAACGCGATAAATGCACTATGGGTCCTGAGCGACCACTTACATATTTCTGGATACTTTGTACTGTTAAACTGAACCATGTATCACATTCAAAATAGTAATAAATTTAAAAAAGTTTGTCACGTACATGTTTTATTAGTTAGGGTTACAATATTTATTATCGACAGTCCTGATCAAATCTTCATTTACATATGCATCTAAATTAGCATGTGGGTAATGTTATATTTACTGATATTATTAACATACGTGTTATTTTAAATGCATATGTAAATGAAGATATTATCAGGACTATCGATAGTAAACACTGGGACCGTAACTATGATATAAAATGTGTTAAGTGACAGTATCACCAGAAACGTAGTTTTGCCCACATTACTGTATTACAGTTCGTCAATATACTCGTATTACATTCCCAAACTGTTGGAAGCTGTGACAGTATCTAAGAAATCATAATAATTCTTACATCCTTGGTATGAAAGCCGCTTCCATCATATGTGAAGCGAATTCTTTGATGAGTGATGACGATGGTGGTATAATACGAATGGTTATGTAGCATGGTTCGAATGAGAGGAGCGGAATATGGGGCAACCCTGAGAAAACTTGACGCGAACTCCCTTTCAGCTCACTGATTTCGTACGGATTCCTCTGAAACTTGACGACAAATCGCTTCGAATCAGAATGATTGTGGAAGTTGAGTCTTGAAGCAAAGCCAGGGTTTGTAACGCGGAAGAAAGCAATCGTGGAAACTGCGTGGTTGGGAGGAGCGGGGCGACGCCGCCCGATGGAGAGGCGGGCGGCGAGCGCAGTTCGTGCGCTGCGCTTTGTGCGTCGCCGCCCGGGGCTTCCTAGAAATCGGCCGCGCCGCCGCTGGCGCTACGCGTGGCCGCGAGGGCGGCGGCGAGGGGCGGCGGTTCCCCGAAGCAGCGGTGGGCGATGGGCGGCGGCACTGACCCGCGCGTCCGCGTCCGCCGCGGCGCCCCCCCCCCCCTCCGCCCCCCGCGCTGCGCGCTCGGCCGCGGCGGAGGCCCTCGGCCAGGGAGCACAGCGTTTGCGCCACCGCTTATACGAGACATGGATGTCGATGTTTTCAAAACATCGATATTTTAAATAACGATTAATTGAAGTCGATGTTTTTTGAACATCGATTTTTGGTGCTCCATTTTTTCTAACTTTTCAAAGTTTTGCTCGTGGATGCAAATTTTCCATACTCGCAATTTTTTTAAATATATTGTTAAATATAGTTAAAATGCGATACAAAATAACTGACGGTACCCACTGTTACGAAATAGTACGGAATAACTGATGGAGTTTTCAAAAGCGTTTTGTACTGCCTTCATTGAGCAGACTTGTAAAACTTGATTTTCAGTTCAATTTTATTTATAACTTAATATCGATGTCCACTTCATATTAGTGTTTTTTGTTCACGAATTAAATGTTTGAGATTACTAAACTAGCCTCGAAACATCGTTCATTTTTACACTAATAAAAGTGGATTCAACGTCATGTAACCGACATGGAAATCACAAAATGTAGTCTGTCGTTAGACACGAATTTTTACATGTTCTTCTTCAGTATTGTTGCAGTTGTCCTTGCAAAGTTTGGCAAAGATTAATAAAACGCAAATACGAAAAATAAATAATTTAAAAAACATGTTGGCACATACACCACATCATTATTTTCGTCTGTCGCTAAGAGCAGATTGGTTCCTAATATATTCCGCCAGAATCCAGTAGCGGTGAAGCAGAACCGGTACCCAACAGAATGCCTTGAGGCCAGTAGCAATGAATCAGAGAATTTTTTAAAAATTAATAGCAATGAACTGTAAAATGAAAAAAAAAATATTATAGTATTTTGAACGAATTACATTGAAAATAATCGTAAACACCGTGATTTGTATAAAATTGATTTCTTTTCCTCTTTCACAGGGATTCAATATGAAAAAAGCCCGAGTAACTCTAGTATTTTGCTAGCAATTTATAACCATAAGTATCACCATTAAGTGTAAACATTAGGAAGGATGTGAAACACAATGACACAGTTTTCATTTCCTTTTGATAAAACATTTTTTTCTGAATGCAGACTGAACTGCAGACTGTTGTGAAGGTTAAGATCTCCCAGACCCTCGAAATTACTTTTTCGTAGCATTCTGGCAAGAAAATAAACTTTCACAGCTACACGTCGACCCGAATCTTGACACAACGTTTGCCACTTGCTTATGAAGAACCACTTATAAGCGATGTGAGTTGGCTGATTCAACTGACGACGAGACGACCGTCGCTTATCTGATACTGACATCTAATACACTGCTTGCGCCGCCGCCGAGCGGCATGCCGAGGCCTGACCCACACACGCAACGGCGCCACCTGACCCGCCGCCGCCGTTCAACATCCTTTCGCCAGGGAGCGTGCACACGTTTGAAACAAATTATCACGATCAAAGACATTGTGGAGACTTACGAGTATATTGATATTGGTTTTCGGATTGATGATGCTTAACTCACCCACAATACCGCACAGTTCAGTAGGATATAAAATGGCGGACGGGCAGCGCAAAGTAATAGTTCAGGACCTCTCAGTGTTTTCGTAGGCTCTCTGGGCTAGGAACGAAGCGGGCTCACAGCAGGTTTCCTCCGTCTGCTACAGTTTTCATTGCTCTCATTCATTCATTCAATCACTCTTTCGTACTCATCGCTTACCATTCACTAAGTCATTTCATTCATCCAAAGTCATTCATCCAAAGTCGGATCGTGAACGAATGTTCAGGTACGAAGGCCAGAGATTCCAGGAGAGTGGTGGACCCAAAGGTCAACGAAATTCTCCATTTTTCCCTTTTTGTTTTGTTCTTTTGGGTTGAGGGGTAATCTCACGAAATATAATTTGTTCGCATCGCATTCTTAAAGAGAATTCCTATTAAACCCTAACAATGAAATATATTATCTTATAAATAATATAAGACAATATAATATATACATTCATATTCATTTCTTAATTTTAAGAAGAAATTAACGTTCTAAAAGTATACTACCATTTTTCTTTAAGAAATTTCTGAGAGGAATCTCTAATGCTCTTTCTTGGAATGCTCTACAGATGCACCCGGTTATAGAATGTCCTTTTTTCTCACTAGCACGACGTACTTCGAATACTTAATATAGGAGTAGATTGACAATTGTCAAAATTGTTTTCGTTTGCATATATGGTGAAGTTGATAAAAGCATGTATTACGTTCTAATACACTCATATTACCAGTCAAAATATTACCGCAAAATGCATTTATAACTAAAAGTAAAGATAATACCAATTTTATTGGCTTGAAGACAAAATGCACCTTTATTCACAGCTCATTACGTTTCTCTCTAAAACTGGTCTCTCAGGAACATCTCCCAATTCACTGACACGTTTAAACCACCTGCTAATTCTATTCATTCTCGAAATAGCTCTTAGGGAGCTAAGAAACCGCAGTCACACTTCTGAAAAAAGTTTGAGTGCCATTACGGAATATATCCTTCGGACCTTGTTAAGTCTAAACCACCGCTGTTGCCTCCGAAGCAGAAGGCAGTTACAACATGACGGCAAAAAGCAAGCGCTGCCTTACAGTCGGACCACAAAGAAATTAATTACGATTTTATTTTATTGCTTCATCAAGCAATTAGAAGCGCCACTGGGCCACGAGGCGTCGAAACGAGATCACATCAGAGCGCGCGCAGATGCGCATTTGTTTTTGCGCCAATTAGTCAAATCTGCGCGGCGCCGTTTGCGGCGATTAGGCGCCAAGTGCTTATGGCTTAAAATCAATTTGCGGACTTAAAATTCTTACAAGTGAATCCGCAGCTCTTGGGCAGATGGGTTCACGAGAAGGCAGTGCGCAATCGAAGCGCCATTAGAAACTCATTTACTTATTTGTTTGTTGTGTACTGCCTCATTTGATAATGGTTGCTTATGTTTATGATATTTCAAATCCACATGTTTCAACAATTAAGGAATTTTTTAAATCAATGTCAGTAATGTCTATTTCTTTCATTGCAAGTAACTGATTTTAATGGTTTATTCATTAAATTTCATTAAATTTAATGGCCATCCACAATCCAAACTTCTGAAATTACCTTTTCTTCATAGAGTGAATTATCAAAAATGTGTGTTAAAACTATTTTTTGCCCTATTTGCAAAATATACGTAATATTGTTAACTATTTATCATTTCAATTTCATTACAACATTTCGACATCTGAGATTTGAAGTCTTCTTCTGGTTGAGAAGAATAACTCCAATCGAATTCCAATCGAAATCAGGAAATAGTATATTATGTAAAGGGGAACATGTACTTCCGGATTTCAATTAAAATAGTTATTCTGCTCTACCACAAAGCGAATTCAAATCACAGAAGTCGAAACGTAATAAAATTGAAACTGTAAATCGTTACGTAATATTGTAAAAATGTTCAAAAGTGTGAACAATCTTTTCAACACAGTTTTGTGATAATTCTTTCTCTGAATATATGGTAACTCCAGAAGTGCCCATAAAATTGTTAATCCAACCGACGTAAAAAAAAGTTCTCTAGATTTCTCCCCTCATAGTTTTTAGTTGCTTTTTCACGCAGTCCGATTATCTAATAATTTGTGTTTGTATAAACTTAGTTTAAATTAAAAATTCGAGTTTAATAAAGAAATCGTGCAACACTATTCCTTTTCAAAATGACTCTGAAATGTAATTTAGAAGGGCATAACATGCAATGCCTCAGAGTCAGAGTGACTGAGAATGGGAAAAAGATCGATGAAGAAGGTTCAATGAATTGTAGCAGATATTCACAGAATAGTGGCGTAGTAAAGTGTCCGAACATTGCCTCCAGACGCATCAAAGGAGTTTTAACTTAAGAGAATATGTTAATTGTTTACTTCACAAACTCTGTTAAACAAGTGAAGGCAGTGCACGCTTTTGTTCTCTTAAATTTTTCGTACCCCTTTGATGAGATGTTCTGAATTGGGAGTCAATTTCTTCGCGCTTTTGGATACTTTGTTCTTGAGAAAATAACTAATGCAGATGAGAAACATAAATTTGACTGACTTGTACTGGTTTGAAGTTTGTCAGTCCGTTCATGGCTGTTTCCTGTCAACTATTATTTTGTATTTGTAATGAAAGTTGAGTTTTTTGACCCTCACGTTCGCTTCAAATAAAGAAAATTTCTCCATATGGAGCTTGCATGGGCGAAAATGGTCGCCAGAATCTGCCCACTTCCGTTTTATTTTCTTCAATCTATACTGTTTGATTATTTCTCATGAGAGAAATGCAAAACTTTCGTTACGCATCAGCGAATGACGTCGCTAATCACTTCCTATTATGTGATGAAATGTCAATTAGATCCGGTCACTTTAATATGCATTTTGTTGTAGTACGTACAACTTGAAAGTTGAGTTTTTTGACGCTCACGTTCGCTTCAAATAAAGAAAATTTCTCCATATGGAGCTTGCATGGGCGAAAATGGTCGCCAGAATCTGCCCACTTCCGTTTTATTTTCTTCAATCTATACTGTTTGATTATTTCTCATGAGAGAAATGCAAAACTTTCGTTACGCATCAGCGAATGACGTCGCTAATCACTTCCTATTATGTGATGAAATGTCAATTAGATCCGGTCACTTTAATATGCATTTTGTTGTAGTACGTACAACTGTTCAATTTCCACTTTCATTGGAGGAAAAGGAATTTTCGGGTCATCCGTCTGGTAGCAGTAGTCGGGCAGCCGGTGTGAGAGCAGATTGCAATTTGTGAACGTCCATCTTCTGCAGAGTGAAAGCTGCGCGGGCGTCGACCATGGCCGTGTCTCGGTTGCGGCGCGGGGCGGGGCGGGGCGGGCGGGGCGGGGCGGGGCGGGGCGAGGCGCGAAGAACGAATTCCGATTTCGCGACGGAGCTGCGGTGGGCGCGCCGGGGGCCTTGGGCCTTGGGGGAGGGGAGGGGGGGAGGAGGGGGGGCGCGTGAGAAGAAGCCGAACCGCGCCGTCGCCCACGCGTTCACGGGCCGCCGCCGCCGCCGCCGCTGCCCTCCCCCTCCCCTCCCCCTCCCGCCGCCCGGGCCAAATATATAGCGAAGAGTACATTTATGACGGAGATAAACATCAGCGCACCGAACGCCGCCGCGCCGCGCCGCCCGCCTCCACCCGCCGCGGCGCCTTCGCTACTATTTCTTCCCGTCGCTGCCCTTGGCGCTCTGATCTCTTGCAAGAAATGGGCAAACTCCACCTCACCATTCAGTGCACGTTTTTCTATACGTTCTGCATATTTTGAATTATTCTAATAAGGCACAGGCGGCATTCTTCAAAATGTACCCTTTAATAAACAAGAAGTCGTCTTTTAAAACAGATCTCTCCCTTTTACCATTTGTTCTCTACAGTTCTCTCCCTTTTACTGTACAAAATTATCATTTGTTCTGTACTTACTAGCGTGTTCGGTTTGGGGAGGAGCTGCTCCTTCGGTACGAGAAACGCTCTAAACCTTTCAAAACCTAATCTTTCGCACTGGCTTAAGAGCGCTGTGGTTCGGTTTCCCTCACAATTGCACAGAGTGTTTGATCTTCGCCCAATAATTGAACATTGTATTAAATATCTGTCAAACAAATTATTTTATTCCCTATCATCCCCTGTAGCAACTACCATATCTAAATTTGGATAAACTTATAAGCAGCATAGTATATAGCAGTAACCCAATCTAGATTCCCCAGAGATAAGTTTAACCCTCCATAAACGAAACACTCACGATCTTTCTTTACCTACTTTTGTAACATTTAAGAGCTGAAAAGATAGTCTACTCCTTTATTTATCCATTCTCAGTTCGTATACATTACTATTGATTATTTGAGGTCTCTAGTAGGAATGTCCCCGCTATATGAATCAATAGTGCTATACGTGCTGGGTTACATCTCTATCCATTCTTAACTCGCTGTTTAAGAAAATGTAAAATAAATAAAAAAGAAAGAAAATCTGGGTTGTAAGATACCCGAATCCTCCCCTGCGCTGTATCCGCCTGAGGGGAGGGATCCTGGGTTGATGGTTTGGGCGGGTCTCCAGCAAAAATGTCCCCTCTATTTGAATCAATAGTGCTATACGTGCTAGGTTACATCTCTATCCATTCTTAACTCGCTGTTTAAGAAAATGTAAAATAAATAAAAAAGAAAGAAAATCTGGGTTGTAAGATACCCGAATCCTCCCCTGCGCTGTATCCGCCTGAGGGGAGGGATCCTGGGTTGATGGTTTGGGCGGGTCTCCAGCAAAAATGTCCCCTCTATTTGAATCTATAGTGCTATACGTGCAAGGTTACATCTCTAACCATTCTTAACTCGCTGTTTAAGAAAATGTAAAATAAATAAAAAAGAAAGAAAATCTGGGTTGTAAGATACCCGAATTCTCCCCTGCGCTGTATCCGCCTGAAGGGAGGGATGCCTTCCTGGGTTGATGGTTGGGGCCGGGGCGGAAATAAAGGCGCTCGGATCCCGCCCGCCCACGCTTAATCCCCTCCGCCCGCGTCCCCAGGGCTCGGGGAAGCACAGGCCTCCGCGGCGGCGCGCCCTCGCCCGCGCCGCCTAAGCCCCGAGGTAAGGGGCGCGATTGTAGATTCCGCGAGTGTGCGCGCCTCTTCGCCCGGGCTCATCCGCGCCCGCCTTAAGCCGCGCTGCAATTGAAACCCGGGAGCGGCGGGGGCGGCGCGGGCGGCAGCAGCGCGGCGACGGGGCCGCGGGCAACTAATGGAAAATTAATTTTTCAAGAAACGCTCTCTAGAAGGCAAGGCCCGAATGTCCGCGCGCCGGCTGAGCCCCGTGTGCGTCGCCTGCGCCCCCCCCCCCCCGCCCCCCTCCGGCGACGAAGGGCCCGCTGCACCTGCCCCCCCCCCCCCGCCGCCACGCCCCCTCCGCGCAACAGCGCGCGCTGGCGGTTGTAATTACGCCCCTTCCCAGATTACACGCGCCCCTGCCCGATGGAAACTGGGGGAAATTTCCTAGCGTTTATTGGAGAAAAACGAAACACGATGAAAACACATGTTAGCGACGTAATGTGCCAACATCGATGTAATATGTTGGGGTCATTTTCGAAATTTCCATTCCGACCTTGGAAGGTCAGGAGATGCGTCTGGTTTTCTTCAGAGGTGGGCCTTTAATGAAGGTGGAGAGGGCTTGGTACACGATGATAGAAGTTGTGATAGGCATTACATTACGTTGGCTAAACCAACATGTAAGGCTTACTCGTGGTATTCGAAGTCGGCCACTCTGAAAACTACAAAAGAAATGTTACGCCTCAATTTAATGAATTGGGGTAAGAACAACTTTATTAAACAAAAGGACAGCACTTTTTGCTGAAATGATTTTCAGTACACCAAAATAATCGCATTGCAAAAGACACGACGCCAATGAGGCAAATCGATTTAAAACTCCATATCGCGGTCTCTTTCACGTTTCTCGCAGCATTAAAAGCACAACGACACATCAGAAACAAAACACGCGCGGCGCGTTCAAAACGCACGTCCCACACCGGCGCCCCCTCCCCCCGCCGCTCGCCGCCCATTCACCGGCGCGGCGGGCCCGCACAACGCGCCAGATACGCTTCACGTCAAAAATATCAGCGCCGCGCCCGCTGCCGCGCCCGCCGCCGCGATCCAACATGGCGCCAACAATGGACGTGACGTCAGGCTCGGCGGTGGGGCCGTCGCCATGGCTACCGCTGCCGCTGCGGCGGCGGCGGCGCCGGGGGGCGATGCTATCTGGGGGCGGCGAGCAGCCCCCTCCCACCCGCCATCATTTATACTCGCAGATACGATCGCCCGGGCCACGGAATGTTTATATAGACTTCGGTAGCAGCGGCGGCGGCGGCGACGGCACGGCGGCGGAGATGGGAATTTTCACTTCCGAGCGGGGCGGAGCCGGGCAGGCGAAGGGGAAGGAGCCAGAAGCAGCGGAGGAGGAACAGAAGAAAAAGAAAGGCCGGTGGTTGAGCGATGGGGCTGACGAACTGCAGCGCCCGTCGGGACGGGGCGGGGCGGGCAGGGGCGAGTATGGAGTGGAGCAGCGATCGCCTCCCGGTCCCGCCCCCACCGCCCGCTAATTAAAGAGCCGGGGCCAGGAGCGGTGTCCGAGGGCGATGGGCGGTGGGCGGTGGGCGAGGGGGCGGCTCCCGTCCGGGGCGGGCGCTCCCACACGCCCCCTCGCCCTCTCGCTCCGCGGCGACCGGTTCCACGCAGCCTCCGCCCCCCCCCCCAACGCACACACTCCCACATTAACCACCATAACCCCGACCACAATGGCTGCCTTATACCGAGCGGCATTATCGGGTCTCAAGTGCTGCGGCACCTCCGAATACTCAGGACCTCACGTTCGGGGTTCTAGACGCTGTTCACTTTTAACATCACGTTTCACTTGGGAAGGCTCCATTCACCAGTTGGGTTGTAGCCCCAAGGACAATACAATGTGCACGAAAACACTTCTATTTCAGAAACTCAAAAAAGCAGAAACGAACGAATTTATCAAATGTTTACCATAAATTACCCATGTATGAGTCATCGAATATCCGTATCAAGACTAGCTTGATAAATTACACGCAAACGTTCAAAGTTCAAGATTTTCCATTGTCATAAGAAATTGCCATTTCAGAAGTCTTAAAATTTGAAAGTTATTGTAGAATCTTCATATACCATACTCATTCATCTGTTTGTACTTGCAATTCATTCTAGACGATTCATTCATAAAGTATTAGTTGGTTGGCCGTTTACAAGATATACTGCAGATAATTGAACCTCTCTGCATGAGTGATTGCTCTACTGATAATGAAGTTTTGGAACATGTTCATTCTGTAGTCTGCAGAAATGCGTACAAGCTCTTGTTGTTATTGTAGAAAAAGTGTATCAAAAGAAAGTTAAGCAAATCAGTGCATGTATTACAATGAAAATATCTTCCATATTAAGAATGGAAAAAAAATCTGCTTACATTCCATGAAGAGACCGTAATGTTTATATTATCTAAAAGGAAATAAGTTTACCTCCAACTGTGAGCAATACGTAACTTGATCAAGCTTGTCGATCTGTCTTCCTATAATTAGGAAATACGTGACAATCGCAAAAGCTAGGTAATATATTTACTTCTTCATAATAAGCAATGTACTAGAATATGAGGTTATTAAATTTATGAAGGACATAACACAAACTCCTAAACGGTTCATTTTATTTGACATTTGACAGATGTAGGATATGTTTTTTCAGCCCAAGCAATATTTTTTATGTTAAGAAATCAAGAGTAAAGGATAAAAAATTGAACGGCTACACTCACCTCCTGACTGTTGGAAATCTCACGTAATCTCATAAATCATTGAGACCGTACAGTGCCCTCAAGATGCTGGTCTCAGCGAAGTCATTTAGCCCGTGTCGAAAGGGAACTCAATTCGTTTCGCGAATCAGTCGCCATAGAGGCTTCAATAACAATTCATTCTTCAGGGGGCATGATTATATTCCGTTTCGAAGTTACAAAAGAGATAAAATAAAAAAGAAATAAATTAAAAGAAGAAACAAAGATATAAAAATGAAAACAATTAGTTTTCTTTGGTGTTCTTTCTGTCCTCTGTTTCGTCGTCAACTTCGTCAGGGTTCACGATGCATGACTTGTTTAGCGTCGAGTTTGTACGTCTCGATCTTAACCGTAGATTCCATTTGCGACAATAGTTGTGACAATAGAAGACTCAACGTCCTGTTTTACTCATCCGGGATTACCGTATCCAGTACTAAACATGACAAGTTTCGTCTTCCAGTGCTTAACAGAAGTGCCCCCGGTGCACTGTCAAGCACGTATGTTGGGCCGCGTACCCTGTGACCGCCGGCTTGTGGTGACAAACGCTGGCGTCCGGTGCCTCCCTCTCGTTCTCCCTCGTGAAGCGCGTCTTGTGCCCTCGTCGCCTGTCGCGTGTCGCCCTTGAGGGAGCTCTCGGGATGTCACCGCGCGCGAGCCCGCTGCGGCTAATTGTTGTCACAATCCATTAGAGGCGACGTATCAATCGCGGCCGCCAGGGGCGCGCGGAGCGGCGCGGCACCGCAGCGACAAAAAGCACGCGGCGGGGACGGCGGCGCGGGCGGCGGCGGGCCGCCTGAAATTAATGATGCGGGGGCCGGCGGCGCGCGACCCCTGCGGCCCGGGGGTGGCGGGGGCGGCGGGGGCGGCGGGGGCGGCGCGCGCGAGCGTTGTGCCCGCACAATACCCCACGTCGTCGCGCGACTTAACAATAATGAAATTATTTTGTGTAAAGTCCCGGTGGCGACAGGGCCGGCGGGGCGAGGTCGAGGGGACGCGGTCGTAATGGCCACTTTGCTCGTTCCGCCCCGCCCCGCCCCGCCCCGCCCCGCGCCGCCCCGCTCTGCCCAGCGCTGCCCGGGCGGCTTAGGGCGGCCGGGATGACTTATTCGCATGTGCGTCGGGGCTGAGCGAATTGGGTTGTTCTTTCCGGGCTAACTACAGAGGTCGGGCAGCCCCGGAGCCTAGGAGGAAGGACTCGAACAAGAGAACGATGCATTCAATTACAAGCTCAATCTTTGTGGTGAAGTATGTCATTGAAGAGACACCACCCCAATAGTAAGCATGTAATGCTGTAATGTTGTTTTAATGATGATGGCCATGTGTTTAGAATGCTATCTTTACTTTTCTTTCAAAAAATGAATTTGGAAATGACTCATATTGTTCACAAGCAGAAAGTTCGTTAAAACAACACGTGTCAAAAATCCTTTCGAGACATCACAAAATAATCACACATCCTTCTTGTGTAGTTTCATCTTGTGACTTGAACAAAAAAAATTGAAAACACAAAATGTCAAAACCAAATGAACATTTTTTGAAGCTAAGGGGAAGAGCAGCTAATATCCCTTTGGTTTTGCATAGAGCGCCTGTCGTGACGGGAGGATCAAACGAAGACAGCGCGATCTGCTCAAAGGAAGCAGAGCCAAAGGCAGCTCATTCACCCGCTCGTCCACTCGCGTCAAACGCGGGATTTTTTCCACGAGGAAACTTCCTCAGTCCGACCGATGCGGTTGCGAGCGGCTTCTCGCGGGGTGACAGGCCGCCCGCCCGCGCCGCCCGCGCCGCCCACGCCGCCCGCGCCGCCGCCCCGTGCGTACGCGACAATTTGTCAAGCACGCGTTGCGCCGCGTCGCGCCGCTCTTAAGGAGCTGTCGGCCGCGCAAGTGAAGTCGGCCGCCTGTCACGGGTCTCTCCCTGTCTCGGCTGCGGCCGCGGCCGCGCGCGCGTGTGTTTTCCGCATCCACAGCGCTGTCAGTGCCGTCGCGACGTCGCCGCCCGTGCGCGGCGACGCACGACAGCTCCCCACCCCCCGCCTTCCACCCACCCACCACGGCCCTACGACCTACTGGAAGCGGATACGTCAAGGCACACGCAATGCGGGACCCGTCTGGAAACGTGTCGTGGGAAGACCCCTTGGTATTTACATCCGCTTAAATTAGATAAGTCTAAGCTAAATACATTTTTGAATTGGTACACTCTTCCTGAAGCTGATGGATTGTTGAAACGGTAATTGTTTATATTCATTATTTGTGTTTAAAAGAATTTAGATAACATTCAGCTAAAAAGTAAATTATAAAATGATAATACCACTGAAATATGTTATTCAAAACAGGATTAGTAACATATGTCAATTATATGTAGTCATTTATTCTAATATGGATTTTGAGTTTCGAAATTATCGACTCTGTGTTCTAATGCTACTTTTCATTCCTTCTCTTAACTTCCCTTTTTTATTGTCAGTTATGATCAAAACATTTAAAAGTTGAAAATTTTGTATCTCAAATGACATAGGAAATGACACGACTTTTTTCTTTGCTAAAAATAAGTAACAATAACTGCTGGGCAGATGAATTCCCAATTTGTAGAAATTCGCCGAAATACTCGTAGACTATTTTAACGCGCAAAATCGTACCGATGTGACTTAGAGAACGCAGATGACAATACGGTGTTATCATTTTACGTCTCATCAGTTTAGTATAATTCCCACTTTGCAGAAAGTACGCAGAAATCCTAAATATTTTACCGATCAAATTCTATCACCTGTAGTTCCCGGAGAAGAATACTGACACCGATCACAAACAGCGTCAAAGTCAAGGGCGTTGCCCGCAGCCATATCACCAAACAATATTCGGAGTGAATGAATGAGTACTTCGTGTTTCCAAGCGCCTCGACTAATTTGGCAAATATTCCCTTGAGTGTGGTGCATGCTATAGCAGCGAGGTGACGGTGTTCTTGTGCCGAGAAGCACGCCAACCTATGACAGCGTGCGGGCATTTCCCCCTTGTGATATTCCCCCAGCGGGGCATCGCCCCAGCCAGGACAAGCTCTCCGCTCTCGATTGGCCCCAGGACACTCGTGGTTGTTTGGGGTAAGGGGAGAGTGTAAGTGTGCGTGTCGGCCGCTAGAATTCTCCTCCAGGCAGCGGCTGAATTCGACGTAGCTGTGAAGATAGCGTTCAAAGTCCAATACCGTCTTCTGGGACCCGGTCAGAGTCGTTGCAAAAAGATGCTCTCTGACATACCGCATCGTTGTGGTTGGGTCTGGGAAAATAAACATAAAAAAAACAAAACATGGAGATCTAGAAGACGGCCGAAGGAAAGTCAAGAGAAACGGGAGGACTCAAAGGAACATTTCGTGCAGATGATGTCCACCGCAGAATCCGTGTTTCAAGACCTGTGTTGGGAATCGGGTTCCACGAAAGGAAACTGTGTTCGCGGGTGACGTTCGGGGAGTCGGGGAGAAGTAATGGCAGCAAGAACACGACATTTTCAATGACCCAAAATATCAAAAATGCAGTAATTAATAGTGTTCTCTCAAGAAACTATATGTTCACTCATTAATTATATTCTGTCGAATTATAAAGTACATTATAAAATATTTGTAACAAAATTCAAGATACCGACAACTTTCTTTCTTGTTTTGTTATACACACAGAGTGTGTCAGAGTAGGCCTTGTATAAATAGCCGGCCGAGAATAAAGTGAACCAATCAACTCAATAAATATCAAATTTATAAAGATTTTTTTCATTTGAACGAAATTCGTAATGTAGAGTTTTGAGATACATGCTTCATAGTATCCAAATTCTGTTTTCCATAAATCAAACAAAGAAAAGTTGAATCAAAGACGCTTAACATCGTAATTGAAGGTGTTAAAGCAGTAACAAGATAAGCCATTCCAACCACAGAAACCCTCCCGCTATTCCTAAATGTTAATACATCGATTTCCGCCGAGGAGTGACTAGATTTGTTGCCGTTCGTAAATACGAATAAGACATACGATACCTAACAAGATAAGCCACACTTTCATCAAAATCGAAATGCTAACTTTGGCGACCGGCGTGAGGCTTGAAGGGGCATAAAGGGCCTCAAGCGCCGAGTGTTGCCCATATGGCCTCCGAGGCCCTCGCACGTGCCCTACACTAACGAGACTAATGACCTTAGCAGTTGACGTGCTCGGAATCACTATCCATCATTAAAAATCTGTACGGCCCTCGCAGCGTCCTCCTGGACGCCATTTTGTTTTTCACCGGCCGTCGCCGTACGGTCGGAAGACGTGGGTTCGAAGCCGCCTCGTCCCGCCCACCGCCCCCCACGACCTCTCCGGCGGTGGCGGTGGCGGTGGCGGTGGCGGTGGCGGTGGCGTTGGCGGTGACAGTGGCGGCGGCGGCGGTGACTGTGGCGGCGGCTGCAGTGGTGGTCGTAGTGGTGGTAATGATGGTGGCGGCGGCGGTGTTTTTGCTGAGCGCTTTGTTCGAGACCTTGCAGTTTTTGCAGTTTGTTTTGGATGCTTTTCGGCCACAAGCAAGGAAGGTTGCTGAGAGGACACTTTCCGCCAAGTATATTTGGGGGACAACCTCACTGCTTTGAAAAGGAACATGTACAACGATTCGAGATCTATCCAAACATGTCTGTCAAAATACCGAATGCTTAATGAACCAAAGATAGCTTTCTCTGTCTCGAAGCAAAAATTGAGTGGCATAAATTGCTATGTCAATAAATAGTGAAATATTTACTGTGGTGATTCTACTAATAAAAAAATCATATTAGTTTATAACTTCAACTACGAAAAAATTACGTGCACCGCAAGTATTGCTTCATACTATATTGAAAATTGCCATTTGTGATGTGAATACTTTAGATATCTGGTAGCCTTAACAATTTCCGTCCGTTCAGAAGCAGCCTTCGGTCTTTCGCAGCTCTTCGCCGAATTGAAAAATCCTATCATCGAACAATTTGCCATATTTTAACATTGCAAATATACATACTTAAAACACAAACTTTTTTCATTTAGAATGAAATTTGAGCTTTCTACTTAACCAAATATCCTTAGTTTTACTGTAAATGAAAGGTAGTGGGTTCTAGATGTGTTGTAATTGTTACGCGGGGTTGAATTTGTGCAAGGGTGTTTTCCATGGAGTGCATATGCAGTACTTTTCGGTAGTAAAGAACAGACCTTCCTTTTGCACGATCTATTCGCAAGGATCCAGTTAGTTGCGTATTACAATACATATCAATCGTGGAATGGAATAGTGGCATAACAAAAAATCAAGTCTTGAGATGAAAGAGTTTGTATTTTTAACCTTTTATTGACATGCATCATTCTTGCACTTACATTTCTGCCATATGTGAGTGGAATACCGCACTGTAAGATTTACAGCTGCTGGAAAGTAGACCAGCCATCAATTCTGGAGAGTGCGTTAACTCAGAATTCGCATTTTTTGAGTTGTGCCACTTTTGCAATCCGCAAGCGGTGTAGTGAGCAGCGCCGTCGTTTCCTCCATCTTGTGCGCGAGTGTCCCGCCGCGCAGCGAGTTTCGCTTGTCAGCGCCGCGAGCGCCGTCCGCGCGCTCTCCCGGTCGAGTGCGGTGAGGCGCGGGGCTCTGCGAAATGGATGGCGCGTCGCATTAACATATGGTAATACGATCGCCTCCGCCCTCCCCCCGCCCCCGCCCCGCCCCCGACCGCACCTTTGCGCAGGCGCTCGCGGCGATGGAGGGCGCAAAGAGTCGTTCGCGGACGCAGGACGCGCAATTATAGCATTGCGGCGCATAAACAACAAACGCCATGCTTCTTCGCGGCGGTAAAGTAGTCTTGATGTATGGACCCGGAACATGCTTGCTTTCCAAATGTCGGAGTTGGTTTAGTTAAAGCTCTGACAAGAAGGTTCTGGCTTGTTTCACGTTTCAGTCTCAGGGGAGGAGGTTTGCTTAGAAATATTTTTTTTTTCGGACATCTTATTATTTGCATGGTAAATATCTGCACGAATGTCGAGAATCTATGAATTTCATTAATGTGGAAAGTCATTTGAGAATGAAAAGCTTGGAAACGTTTAATAACGACTGACGTGATTGAGAAAGGGATTTTCAGCAATTGAATAAATAATAGGCAAAAGGCGATAATAATGTTAATTTCTTCTTGAAAGAAATATATTTTACATCACATAATAAGTAAAAAAGAATAAACAAGTAACAATAAATAGGGTTTATGAAAGTAGTACATTTTGTTTTAGTTACCGTACTCCGCAAAAACCGTTATACATTTTATCTTTTTCACACGTAACTTCCTAATTCTTTCAGTAGCGGTGCAAAATACGAACTGCCGGGGAGTGGAGGTGGAGGGAGATGAAGAATGCAACAGACGCGGAAGTTGACACAGGAACTGCAGAATGCTGTGATTGTCCCGGATGGGAACGGAAGGCTCATGAGATAGAAGGCCAATTACATGAGTACATTTTTATTCAGGATAGTAATATCAAGCGCAATATGACGTGTGCATACATGCGTTTATTGGGGCATCCACTGGTAGCAGTGCGTAGCCGTTCGCCCGACACAATACAGGGCGCTCCATTCGCGTACTTGCGCGTTACGTGCGCAGCGGATCGCGAGCGCGGGACAATGGAACGGTGACGAGGGCCGCGTTCGAACCGCCGTTGGAAGCGCAATGCAAACAATCGCCGGCGTCGTGGGTGGCGGTCGCACGTGCTGAGCGACAATGCACCGCTCCCGACGGGCAGCATTCGCCTGGCCGTTTCTTGGGCGCACGTGTGGCTGCGGCCGGGGATGATGCGCTTTTTGCAACCCCTTTCTCAGTGAGGCCCAGGCGCAAAGTGCGAGGGGAACAAGTGCAGACGCGGGGAACTTGCGTGTCTCCAATGGCACGAACCCCAAAAGGAGTAGAAATTCGAATCTTCGTTGTTGTTTTTCTTATTTGGACACTTGGACATTTGGAAATGTATTCCTTTTCTGCTATTGTACGCAACGTATTTATGGAATATTAATTTCTGAGTCTTCAACACAACACAAATCATTTAATACTATTTTTGTTTTAATGGTTATTGAATTGGAGATGCCGAACTGGTTGGCTGAGGTGGCTAGGAGCATGTATCGACTCAGCTGTTGGGTCCGAAAGGTTGCGGGTTCGAAAGGTTGCGGGCATGAATGTTTATCACTTGTCTCTCATGTAAGTGTCATGGAGGACTTCGAGTTCTTCGGACCCCAGATCAGAGGAGGCCGCAAGTGTGATTGTGTCGAATATGGGTCCCGTCGGGTCATAAAGGGTATCCGACTCTCGGCTGGAAAAAGCCATAGGAAGAAGAGTTAAAGTGTGATAAGTATCTTATCAGATGTGTAATGATATAAAGTGTGATAAGTGTGATAAGTATCTTATCCTTTATCGGAATTATTCCGCTGTTTTCATATTATTCGGTGCAGAAGAATTTTTTATAAGTATCTATGGCGATCTCTACGAAAGCGGAGAGGGGAGGGTTTGGAGATCGTTCGAATTGGAGACAAATGTGTCTGGCCTCGCCCTCTGGCCGCAAGGCGACTCGTAGCAAACGTTAGCTGCCCTCGAGGGCCGCGGGCGAAGGGCCCTTGCGAGAGGGCAGGGTCGCGGGGGGCCCTCCGTCCCCCGAGGAAGGGCAGCAGCCCTTGACCTACGCCGCGCCGCGCCGCCTGAGCGCGCTGCCGTTCGCCTCCCACGCGGCGGAGGGCGCGGAGGGCGGGGGCGGGGGGGGGCTGATAAGGCCGGGGGAGGCCGCAATTGGCCGTAGAGCCGCTTCCGGCGCCCGCCCTCCGCCCTGCCAGGGCCGCGCCGCGCCGCGCCGGGGGCGGCAAAAAGCGGCTCGCCCTCCCCGGAGGGCCGCGAGGCGACGGCGCTGGCGGCCACGCCCCCGCGCTCAGCTTTTTCTGCCCCGCGGACGAAAAACGCGCGGCGCGACGCGCCCCTCCGGCTCACGGCGAATGCCGGGGGCGGGGCGGACCTTGCTCTTGTCGGCGTCGTCCATGTGGGTGACATACGAGAAAATATGGCTGACGCGTGAATGCGGTTAATTCGCGTGTTGGCCAGACGGATTGGATAAAACTACAGGAATGACGATTAATCATCATTTCGGATGTCGTTCGGATAATGTTGGTAGCAACTAAAGATCGCTGATTCAAATAGCTCATTGTCCAAGTGTTAGGCGCTTGTGTGTACGCCGGGAGTATTTTGGCTTAAAAAGGCGTTGCATAGACTGAAGGTCGTTTGGTGTAAACCGTGAAGGCTGCGATCTCATCGTCCCAACTCCGATATGCGTAGAGAAGCGTCAACTGAGATATAAGGGATAAATAGAAACTGACACAACGGAACTCAAACTGTGCAGCTTCTATCTCGCTAGTGATAGAAACCTCCCAAAAGAGGCCAGATTCCTGCATATCACAAATTATCTGCTACATCTACCCTACCTACCATACGCACCTCATGTTAACTAATGTGCAGTTCTTTCGGCTTGTCAGAAGTATGCTTCGAAACTCTTTTTACTTTCGACGTTATCCAACCATTTTGGTGAACGGGACTCTTCGGCCAAGGATCTGGGAACTTTATGTATAAAACGTAAGAAAGTTATTGGGTTGCCTTATATTTACGAGAAACACACACCTCCCTCAAGATTAATGATTTATTTCAAAGTGACTTCATTAAAAATCGAATGAAACTTCTTACGGATTTTAGAAAAAAGGTCATAACGAAAAAAAAAAGAAAAAAAAATACCCTAAAAATTTTTAAACCTCTGCTTGAGAAATGTGTTTAGGACAAAACTATCCTTTGCCATCTTCAGACCACCTTTTCTTCCCCTATATAAAAAAATTTAGTTTACATTTCTTTCCTCTCTTACAGTAAAACGTTATAAGACATGAAATGAAGAAGAATGACTGGGTTAAACATCTAGTGATGAAAACAAAAATTAATTAGTCTAATTTTCACTTGAAATTTTGCACATTTTCGAAAAATCAGGGGCTTCAACGAAAATGAGACATGCACCAGCAATAGACGCGTCTATTGCTCTCTGAGTACAAAGTTTAATAAGAAATTTTTTTGAACATATTTCTGTGAAAATCTTGAAACTTTTTGAAATGTAAAGTACCCCTTAAAATCAAAATATCTGTTTCGAAATTGAAGGGCCTCGACTTTCTTTAAATCGATCGTGGTACATGAATTTTGATTAAAATCGTCTTAATAGTTTAGACATTAGCGTTGACCACAGACGGACGGACGGAGAGACAGTCATTTTGCCGTCAGTAGATTTTTAGGTATCAAGGACCCACAAAATATGGATTTTGACGACCCAACGTGATAGAAAAATTAATTATTTACATATGGGAATAAGATTTATCTACTCAGCAATAAAAGATTTGTCTGGCGAAAATTCGCCGTTTTCTGGTACACGATTACAATACTTTTCCTTGTTACGAAGAATGAGTAAGGAAGTAAATATGTCCATCCTTTCCATTAATTGTATCATTAATTTGTAGTTTGATGATACATATTGTTTTTTCATTTATTGATACATCCTGCAGGTGGTGAAAACACTAGTACGCAGATGTGAGGGATGTAACAGTCAATTGGAGGATATTGAAAAGCACAAAGAATTATATGTTATAAATTAACGATGACTAATAACATTTTCAATTAATAATTACAAATAACGGGAATGCACTTGACAATACATAGAAAAATAAACACAAAAATCACAAAAAAATTAAAACACCTGCAAGTAGAAAACACCTGTAGATAACAACTGCAAAGATCAATTCAAATTATCACTTCACATATACAGTAATTAAATTAAAAATAATATTATTCATAGTTTAAAACCTTACTAAACATATTAAAAAAATTAAAAACTATTATTAATAATTTAGTCTCTTGTAGACAATTAAAATGTTGCATTTTCACCACTTTCGGGATGATATCTCAAACATTTTGAATAACTAATGGAACATTTAAATTAGGTTATTATAGATTGTGTATCATAGTCCCACTGTACCTTCGCCATATTGAGCTTGAGTTCAGGTTACGTATTGTTTCAATATGTGAACATACGAAGATTTTCAGCAGGTGAAGAGGTTTAGGGACTTGGTTGGTTGGCTAGCTGAAATTATTTCAAAATGTTGACAATGCCAATTCAAAAGATTTCGTATAAAATAATTCAAACACAGAGTACATTCCTAGAAGACCTGTAAATTACAATTTCAAGCAGGTATCAAATCGTGGATAGGTCAAAGGGAAAACAGTTTTGTCCAACGTATTGATGTTTGATCGTAATATCGCAGGGTAAATCGAAGAGTAAATCACTCTACATTTCGTCACCTGGACTCATTTGTAACTTTAAAAATTACGTAGGAATACGTTTCCAGTTTCGTAATAGTCAACAACAGTTGCAAACTTCATAGCTGTTTAGCAAGATGCAATTATAACCACTATATTCAAACATTTACTCTATGTTCTCGTAAGTGCACACTTATTTTCTTTGAGCCACCCACGATTCAATGGATATAATTGATTGTGTATTACACCAAGGCGATAGTTAGCTAATTAATTTTCAATGTAAATTAGAATGTAATTTTTGAAATACAAGAGTAATTTTCTTGAACAAAATTATTTACTGTTTGCTCTACTTATTACTATTATTTAGTCTTTCTGGGCCCTTACATTCCATACATTTGCAGTCATGGAGTTAAATGGAACTTGCTTGAATGTAATATTTGTATTATTAGATTATTATTTTATATACAATATTTGAATCTATTTGCACCTGATCATATTGTCGAAATTTTAGGCCGTTTTCCCGATGAAGGCAATAATGTATGGAGGACAATAATGTATCGGAATGTGATTGTTTTAACAGTACGCTATGTAAGTCTTGATATGGCCGTAAATAAATATACTGTGGTAGAGCATCCAGATGTAAATGTAATACATCACCAAAAGTTATTTGATGTGTAAAACTAGTTGGTCATTAAATAGGCCTAATATTGCTGCCTTTAACATACAAATGTGTGTCTATAAGATCACTGAGCATCACGATGTTGAGTTTATTTACTTTTTTAATTCATGTTTTTTTTATCTCATTCAGATAATTCTTACTGTTCTCTACGTAATAAAAATCATGTGAGAGGGCATGCAGAACTTAGATTATTTCTCAAATCTTAACTAGATATATGTATGCGACATGCTGAACATTTAACTAACAATTTTATTAGATCTGTTAACCTGCATTAGTTTAAATTGGCTATGCCGTTGTGAACAGAAAACCTTTGTATAAGAATTGGACAACACAAACAGTGAAAAGAACACAAAAATAGCCCAAATGATATTAAAATTGAAGAATATGTCTTATTTTCTTTTTTTGAAAAAAGCACTGATGAAAGCACATGTTTTGCAATGTTCCCGTTCGAGGCTTTATAATACATTTAAGAGCATATTATTAAAAATCATTCACTTAAATTTTGGGCAGTTTATGAGATAGAATCGACATGAACTATGAAGATGGTCGAAATGGAATGCCAAACGCATTAAAGGCTAAAATTGAATCAGACGCTGTTTGATTATATAATTTCTGATAAATTAATTATTATTTAACAATGAATATAAAATAATCATGCACATTTATAAGATATAAACGTGCTATTCAAGCACATATCGTCGTACAATACGTACAGAAAGGGGCTTGCGTTAAAGTCTCATGTAATCATTAAATTTATTGTGGGTCCTCCGCTCTCGTGGGCGACAGCTGCGTTATATGAACGATTTGCAGATCAGCAGAAATCATTGTATTCGTTAAATACCGCAAATAAACAAAACATAAGCATTTGGGAAAATACAAAATGAAGCATAAGAAAATGCAATATGAAGCATTTCTTGTAAATTACGATCGGAAAATAATCTGCGTAATATTGTCATCATGCATGTACTCGCTTTAACGTTTGCCGTGCCATCACTTGGATGGCAGCTATATTTCAAGGTTTACGATTTGATTAGTTACTGATATTGTTAGGAAGATTCCTACATCTCTATAAAGGTTATTTTTGCCTAATTTTAATTTAAGTTTTGGTTAACTAAATGTTTACGTGTGGTGATACCAGTGAATTTTCACATATTGTACGCAGTTTATTTCTGTGAAGTGATAAAATATTTATATGACATTCTCGTGAGAAATGAAGAGATTCATCAGTCTAAATTTTATTAAGTACGGTTTTTTATTCTGTTAGCTGGTGAGAGTGTACAATGCACTATATGACGACACTATTGACCCTACAAGACAGTTCTTACCTTGTAACTGTTGGTGATTTAGAGTCTTCTCTGCATAAGTCTAATTTTCACCCTAATTAAAAATAACTGTATCATCAGCATATGGTATAATTGACTCGTTTCACAAATTTATAAACAAATCGTTGACGTACAAAAAGTAATGGCCCAAATGTAGTTCCTTGAAGAACACCCGTTTTAATTTTTATTTGAGTAAATTTTGTGTTAACTACTGCAACGGTTTGAAATCTGCTATTTAGATAACTTTTTAGGAGTGTTATAGTGATGGCCCTAATTTCTAATTCTTAGAATTTACATGCCTGTAGATAGGTCGAAATAATAAGCAAAAAGTCGCTGTATTGTTATCTAACTTATTATAAAGAGTAGTATCACCTAGTAGTAACATAATAATAATAATAATAATAATAATAATAATAATAATAATAATAATAATAATAATAATAATAATAAATACATTTATTATGAATGTGAGAACGTTCATTTTGTATTCTCCTCCCACTCATTCGCTGCCAGAGTTGTAGAAATTCCCTCCCTTCTTAGAAACATCGAATTTTTTGAACGGCGCTGTGCCAAAAAAGAAAAAAGCCCAAATGAAATGGACCACCTGCGGGAGGCAGAGGAAACGCAGGAACCAGCTTTGTTCACTCGTGGATACACCGGGAATTGAACGGGGTTCCTGTGGTGGAAAGCGATCGGGCACTGCCCCAAGGGCCATATTGCCTCCGAACTCTAATATGTAAAAGTTTGCAGCAGGGCCCTCGAAACGTGAACATTTCGGGTGGGTGGACCATGAGTGGGGAGTGGGGTCATGTAATATTTTATTGTATTTAAGTTTTCTGAAGGAAAACATGATAACGATATAAAATATATAGTTTATTCAATATTTTTGATTCGTAATTTATATAAACACTTTAATAATATATTTCTAGACAGTTTTTTTACTTATCAGCAACAGAAGAGATCACTTCTACATCCGCTCTTGAACTTTTCGGGTTTTCATTAGAATTTTTGGAGAATGAGTCCGATGTACTCGTAGACTGCAGCGTGATCCTCCTTCGGGCTTCACTGATTCATCAGTTCATCAGTTTTGTCCCTCATTCACCTCGGAATCCTCGAACAATGAATCGGTCAATTATCAGTTATTTTTGATACAATGGGACACAGCCAGCTCACCATAAACATATTGTGCGAGGTCACAATTGCTCATCGCGCGCGACGATTGAATGTTTAATAATGTTTTTGGTCGATTTCGAAAATGATTTTGTCCACCAGTTTTATGGTGGTGATAAATGTGTTAAATTGGATTTTTTTTTTCCAATTTTGGTCAAAATTCCAGGTGGGTGAATACCCACCTGGAATGATTTCGCGTGGGTAGTACGTACTACCCACCTCTTCCTCCGACCCTGGTTTGCAGGCGGTGGAGGCGGGCGCCCCGGAGAAAAGAGGTCGCTGGGCGGGCACGGGCGGGCGCCGTGCGCTACTGGTCGTGACGGCTGGCGGGCGGGGCGGGGCGGGGCGGGGAGATGCAAGGGTGGGGGAGGGCGGGGGAAGGGACGTGCTCCCACGTGGCCTCGACGGAGGGCGTGATCGGCGCCCTGCTCCTGGACGATCGTGGCAGCTGCCTGTAGCGGCGAGAGCTTTGCATCGGATCTTAAGACCGCCATCCAACACATTCAGGCGCTCGCTTCAAGCGCTAATTAACATTCGCAACACGTTCTTCTTCTTTTTTAGCAATGACTTTCCTTCTATTTCAATTTATCACTTATCTCACTTTCAGTCGCAACCTTAATAAAGACGTTTGTTCCTAGTATTAGTTATCGGTTGTTTATCCTATTGCGAAGTTCATCTGCAGCATTCTAATATTGCAAATTTCATGTAGAAGCGATATAGTTGCAGAGAGAGCGACGAGAATGCACCAGTGTCTCGCCTTTTCACATGAATACAACTGCTCCTTTCCATCGGCATGAAGTAGTCAGCAATGTTGCATCATACCAAGCCCTTCAGACGATGACTTACTCGAAATCGTCTCTTCTCTCTGACCTAGGGCGGGCTGCTCCCACCAGAGTGCTTATCAATCGCCCTAGGCTCAGGAAAAGGCAGTCAGCTCCTGTTCCTTCAAAGGTACTACAAGAGCGTTACGAGGAACAGCGACCGAGCTGACAGAAGCACAAGAAAGTGCGAGTTGTTCTGTCTCTCCAAATCTGTAAAATATGTTACCATCCAAAAACGTTTGTTTCGTCGTGAAAATCATAACGAAATTATGTTCTCTTGTACTTTTCAAATATCTTAACTTCGTCTGTTCTACTTTAACTTCTAATGCATTTTACTTTTGTATTTTCTCAATTTACATAATAGAACGTCCTTCAATTTAGCCATCCTAACTTACTTGTACGTTTTAAAATGAAGAAGAGAGGTTTCCCCTATTGTGATGTATAACTATAACTATGAATATTAATATCGTGTCCGCTTGTAAGGGGGCTTCGTTCCCTCCGTCAGCCGCTCGCGCAGGGCCCCCGCCCCCGCCCCAGCGCGGCACAGCGCACAGCGGCGGAGGCACAAACCAACCAACACGACAAAAGACGGGCGCGGCGCGCACCTTTCTCCCGGGCTGACGTCACCGATAAGGCCGGCGCGGGGCGAGACCAGGCGCGGCGGGGCGAGGCGGGGAAGGACGGGGCGGGGGCGGGGCGGGCGAGGGCGAGGGCGCGGCGGCGTGGGTGCCGCCCGCCGACGCTTGATATGACGGCGCGGGGGCCAAGATGGCGGCGGGAGCCGCTATAAATACTGGAGATGCTATCTGGCAGCGCCCGCCCTCCGTTGCGAATGCTGCAGAGGTGGCGACGCGGGCCATGGGGCGCGGTCGCCGGGCTGTAGGGGGTTGTGACGACATACATGAAGTTGGAGACACAAAGTGTGTTGACGTTTATTTCGTACTGTGTTGGGCAGTACTCTGCCGCTGCGTTTTCTAACTATCTTGTTCTGAGCGTAACGTTTTTGCCGTACACAACATTACAAAAGCATTGCTATGTATTCGCGTTGTGTTCTTTTCTTTCTACAACTACTTTTAGAATACCTGGATACAAGAAACAATAGTACCAAGATAATTTATTTCCTCTTCAAACAACTTCACTGACTCATAATAAATTGATCCGATTGAGTGACCGAACTAACTAAAGTTGCTGAGTTGCAAACTTCAAAATTCTCTTTAATATGACTTCGACGAATCTTCTCCGATGTATGTTAATATTAATATGACTTCAAGAAGAGAACTATTTTATCACGTGGGAGTAGTATCATAGAATCACGAGAAATGTGCGATTTCTTGAAAGCCAGCTCGTGTGAAAAGTAGTGCGAAGTGCGAAATTCTCAAGAAAGTTGTTGTTGCTGGTGCCGTGTGCAACTCCAGGCAGCCTCTTTGCACCAGGCGCTGACGCAGGGTCTTCGGCGGCACTCGCAGCCGCGCCGCAGGGGACATCCTCTGAGGAGACGTCTCGCCCGCAACCAATCAGGGAGGCGCTCCATGGGAGAAACGATTTCACATGGCACACACTTATCTAAAAGGCTTCACATAGCATAGTGTTTGCCTATTGTTCTAGAACGGTTCTATCTTGTAAATGCGGTATCGTTTGTTGTTGTTGTTGACTGTCCCAATTCGTAAAACAATCTATTTTAAATGGTAGTTCTACAGCCAAAAATGATAATAAGAAAAATATGCGTATATTTTTTTAAGACACTCACGTTGTGGCACATAAGATTTCTTCAGTTCATTTTGAAATGTACACTGTGACGTCTGTTTGTCAGCTGATGTGAGAAACGAAACTTATTGAATAATTTGCATTTCACATATTGAATGAAAGCTGTTGTTTTTTTCAATTTGTTTCATCGACAGAGTATCCAATCTTTGAGAGAAAGAGAGAGAGAGAGAGAGAGTATGTATATATATATATATATATATATATATATATATATATATATATATATATAATCACTTCTCGAAATATTTTTGAAATAGCAGCCAACTTTATAAACTTATTTCTTATTGAAATAACATGAGCAATATGGTGTGCTATGTGTCAACCAACGGTGTCAAGAAAAAATAAGTACGTCACTAAATGTCTCGATATGAGGTAGGCGAGGTATTTTCATTGATACCTGGCATTTGGCGATAGACAGCATAAAATAACATATCGCTTGTAGGCTTCAAGAGTGGCACAATTCAGAAAGTACGAATTTCGAGTTAATGCACTCTCCAGAACTGCAGATTGGTCTACTTTCCAGCAGCAACAGCAGTATATCTTACAGTACAGCATTCCACTAACAAATGGCAGAAATTGCGAATGCAAGAATGACGCACTTAAATGCTAGGTGAAATCTTTTAAACTCATTTATCTCAACATCTAATTTTTTTTAAATTGTGCCAATATTCCAGGCCACGAACGATATGAAGTAAAGAAAAGAAATGCTACTCAAACAATACTTAATAAGCGTTCACCGCTTTCAATGTTTTTTGTGATAACGAAAACGTTCCTTTCTCTTTGGGGTGAGCGGCCTGGCCACCCGCTCGCCCTGATGGCCCTCTGAACATCAACAGATTGGAGGCGGGTGGCAAGATGTTGCCACCACCGTGATTTAACAACAGCACCTGCAACCAGCCTCTCGTAGCGCTCCTTGTCCCTTGATTAACCAATGGGAAGATATATTAGGAAGTAAACGTCTCCTACCTGTTTTGATAACTCCTACTTACACATCTTAATCTCATAGCATTCTTTAACATAAACTTTTAAACTTTGAGTGATTAATTTGAATGTCCGAAATGATTTACAAGTGACACTCGAGGTCAAGTAAGCATTTAAATCATATGTTCCACGTTCGATTCTCTTTGTGTGCCATTAATCTCCCTACATTGCCCATTGTTCCTCGACCATCTCACTCTGACTTCCCTACTACAATTCCGTCCGTTTGGTTTGAAGAGCACTTCCCCGCCAAATTGCCAGCCTTTCTTTAATTGCGAAAGACTGATGAAGTACTGGGAATAGGATTTTACGTGTGTAAGAATGTTTCGATGACAATGAAATCTCAAATAACAAAACTTACAATTATTTTCTTGAAGTAAACGAGGATGTGTCTCCACCTCGCCATGACCACAACAAACATTTTGAAACAAAAAATTGTACAAGAAAAGTAAAATGAATAGCGTGAAACTTACAAAGACAGTTTTCAAGTTTAAGTTCTTCTTCATGAGGTCCCTGGGCATTTCGTATTACGCAACTACCTTGGCTGTTTTCTCTGCTGAGTAATTCGGAATTTTGTTTTTTAATTTTTTCTGTTTTTGGCGATAATTGGAGATTTTTGTGACGAGAAAAGTCCGAATGGTTTGTGGTATCGTTGGAGAGTTTTTTTCTTTTTTTTCGAGAGATTTAAATACGTTACAAAAACTTCAATTGCGCTTCAATCCTTTAGTATTTTTCGATTCCTGAACTTTAATTTTTCTTTTATAAATATGGCTTTGTAATTTAACCATCTTTTGTACGATGCAAGTAGGCCTGTATACTGATGAGAGGGCAAAAAATGCATTTTTATGGAAGCGTTTTCATGAATGGTTCATGGAATTGGTTGAGTCTCTCTGCAAGGTCAGCGAAAATCAACGCCACTATGTTTTCTTAGCACCTAACTCAGCTGCACATTGTAGGCTCTTAATATCTGTTCAGGATTTCGTTCCTGTGAAGTTGAAAAAAGAAAAAAAAAAGATGTAAAAACTGTTTTACAGACACCTTTCAGAGCACTTTTTCCATTACTAAATTATTATTATTATTATTATTATTATTATTATTATTATTATTATTATTATTTTATTGATAATAATATTAATATTAAGAATAATAATAAAAATAGATGTATTGTGCTTTGATTTTGTAAATCTGTACAATAGTCCATTTAAATGTACCAATGAAATGAGAAAATAAAAGAAATAATAATAATTGAATTTGAAGAATCATGTTAATGATAGTGCGTTATTTTCCAATAAAGGGTAAATAAATTTTATCAACACTGTTAACAGTAATAAATAGATTTTTTAAATTAATACAAGTTAAAAAAACAACTATTTCATCAGAAAGCGACCATCGAAGGAAATTGTTGAAAATGGTGCTGTCATTGCTGCGGGCCGAACAATTACAAATCTAGAAGAATGTCACAAGTTTGGGTAGGGACGTCAACTTTTGCTCTTGTTTTCCGAGAACTTCGCTGGAGTCCCTTTCCTACATTATGTTCCGAGCCCCATTTCAGTGTGGAGGCGGTTGTAAATCAACGGGAGAGCGCTGCGCGCTCGGTTGAACGAATGTCAGCAGGACGAAGGCTCTGGCGGGGGCCGGGGCTGGGGGGCAAAAGGCCTCGACAGGCCGGCCGACCCCAACCCGCCCCGCGCCGCGCCGCGCCGCGCCGCCCCGCCCCGCCCCACCCCGCCCCGCCCCGCCCCGCTCCGCCCCGCACCACCCTACCCCGCCCCGCCCCGCCCCACGCCATCACGCCCCGCGCCGCGCCGCGCCGCTCCGGCGGACAGCCAGGCTGACGGACGGCCCAGCGCGCGGGGGAGGGAGGGAGGGGGGAGGGGGGAGGGGCGTGCGTTGGATGGCAGCCAGCGCGGCGCGCCCGGGGCTCGATCCGCAGACAGACGCCTCTCTCCCATCGAGCCATCAAACCCCCGCCGCCCGAGAGGCCAGCCGCACACAAACCGAAAACCTTCTCTTATCAAACATACGGATCCAACACTTTCGTTTGAGGTCCCGGTTTCGATTTTTGTTTTATAAAGATCTTCATAATTTCTCGTAACACATAACAAATCTCAACTTGCAAATTTCTAAAAATCAACGAAAATAAGATATTCCCCATTCTCTCCAGTGTCCTTTACGCTATTCAAGGGCAAAATTTATTCAAACATCTAGGGTCATTTTGAGAAAATTTTGAAAATGTTTGGCGGCTTCTCATAGAGTACCTTGAAAATCAAAATATCTGTTTCAAACTCAGAAAATCTTGAGTTTGCTTAAATCGATCGAGGAATATCAATTTTGGAGAAAATCGACTGAATGATTTAGGCACTATCGTTGAGACAAACAGACCGACAAACGGACGGACGGGCTGACAGACGTTTTGCCGTCAAACAATTTTTAGGTATCAAGGACCCAATTTTTTGTCGAAAATTTTCCGTTTTCCGGGGCACGATTACAATACTTTTTGCTCTTTCCTAGTAAGGGCGAATAAGTAAAAATAAAATGAAAGAAGTTTGGAAATGTTTCAAAAGTCGTGTCGAGAACGGAATCGGTACCGAAATATTTTATGAACCGTTACCGCAATGTTATTTGAACCGGTTGACTGTCTAACCTTTTATCGCTGGCCCTGAGATCGCCCGCGTTGTTTTGACTCCTCTCTGACGAACAACTTTTCAACGAAATCACGTGGAGAGACTCGTCTATCGATGCTCATTAACACGCTACAGACGTAAAAGAAACAAAGTTTTAAAGAATATTTTACAAAATGTTAGTGAGGTCAGAGGTATTAAGGGTGTCCAGGGAGGAAACGTCGAAATTTCGAAATTAAGCTCTTAGGACAATTTAAAGCATATTTTTTTCTAATAAACTCCCTGGATATTCCGAATGGCTGAGCCGCAATAAGCACTCAAAAGTTGATTTAAAAAAATCATCAATCAGAAACATATAAACACTTCAAAAACATGTAAATTGTTTATTATTTACAAAAAAATGAATATATTTGTTCAGAAAGATAAAATAACACAGAAATAAAAAAAACACCCACTTTATACAATTCGACTGCTTTTTATTTTTGGGTTAATTTTTCTTTCAAGTATTCCCAGTATTTTCTTTTTATGTATTTTTTCAAACCAACTTTTGAGTGCTTATTGCGGTTTAGCCTTTTGGAGTATCCAAGGAGTTTATTAGACAAAATATGCTTAAAATGGTCTTAAGAGCTTATTTTAAAAGTTTCGTTGTTACCTCCCTGGCCTCTCTGTATGGTCCACGTCATTTTCGTTCTCTTAGCATTGCCAGGCAAAGAGCGTGTAGAGAACACGCACTTGGTGCATCTGCATTCATGATCTATGTTCTATTGATTTTAAATAAGAAGTATAAATACAGACATCTTTTCAACACCAAAATGATTCATGAAAACTTAAATAGATGCGTATTTAATTAACTCTGCTCAAATATGTAACAATAAGGTTTTATATCCATTTATGATTAGACATTTATGAATATATCAGAGCTCTGAAGGCGACCTCATCTCTGTGCGCTTTTTGTGGACGTGCATTTTGTTTACAGCATGGACGCTGTGATGCCGGTCAATTTCGAGTTAAGAATGTCGGAGAAATTCAGCCCAGAGTGAAGTGCAGTGATCAAAGGTTTTTCCAAGTGTTTGGAAGTGTGTTCGCGTGCTTCTTTTACGAGAGATTTTACCGCAGTCATACAACGGAATGGGTGGTACGGCTTCGTAGGCCTGTTATCTCTAGCGGTAACCCATATCTACTATACTAGTGACCCATATACGAAACAGCTGTACGCAAGACCCCTATGGTCGATATTTCATGTTCATAAAGAGGCATTATATGTGACAGCAATTGATATGATGATTTGGGGTTACGAGAAGAATGGGATAACTTCAGAGTAGAATTTATAGCCCTTTATATTGTTTGCTACACTTTAATGTTCCACTGCGTTTTTATGCGCGTAGGAATTGACATCGTTATCACCATAACGTGGTGTCGAAAGAGCATGGAGGAAAGATAGCGCGATTTAATGATGTGTGAGCTACTCGTTATCTTTTATGACCTAACTACTGCACTTGGTGAAATAGAATATGCCAAATTAAATCGTTATAATAAATGGTTCATTTTTATTTCATCAACACTTTTTTCCATCAACAATATAATTATCTAAATATTACCATTTGTTTTAAAACGAAGCGACAAATGTTATTTGAGTTGGAAACGAGCAGAAACTCTAGTAAGCATGGTTTTTGTATGCCAACAAGGCATTATTTTTAAAATCATTTATGAAAATTACACCACATCAATAAGTCAACCTATGAAGTACTAAAAGGACAATTCGAATCTTCAAAAGGAACTGACGTATTGCATTGATACACCTTGCGAAATAAGATTTTCGTGTACTCGTAATGACGAAAAGATTGTCATTGTTTTAGACGGCCAGAAAAAGAATTGGCCTGGCTGGAGTAGAAGCACCGTGGCGAAAGATAATACAATACACAATCCGCTTCATTTGTACTTTTTGACACTTACTCCGTACCCATCGGATGATATCGCACTACCTCTACATACGACAAATAACATATTTGTTATCCGGACGCGCAAGCCTACGCAATCAAAGAACATATTTACTGCTCATTTTCTGATAGACAAACTTTGTGACATTTTTTCTTCAAAGCTCTACGAACTATCTAATCGAAGAATAGAATTGGCGGTGAGTGCAGCGACATTTTTTCCTGTTAATACATGTTTCTGAAAATGTAATTCAAACTTATATTTACTTTGATCTGTTCCTGAACGTTGTAGCAAGAATTATAGAATACCCTGTCATCCATCTTAAAACGTAATGCATCTCTTATACTAGTAATCAATGAAAAGATTTTGTAAAGAGACATATTATGGACGATTGCTGTCATTGTGGTATCCTCACTAAACATTGATTTTAAAAATAGTAAAACTTCGAACTCAAAACTATCATCGCTTCGAAAACTAAAACACAATGACGCAAGGATATTCTTTATTATAAATGTATTCAAAATCAATCTTCAAAATGACGTAATGATGAAATGACCACAGATATGACCACATTGATTCTATTAATTTTACGAATTAAAAAAAATTGGTGTTTAACCTACAAAACAAATAAATAATAGCATCGATAACACGTCAGCGATATACTACCTTTCAATTAATATAAACTCACGCAAATTGAATTGAGTAAAAAGCACAAACTGCTTCCTAAACGAAAATGCTTGGTATTTTTAATATAAGGATTATAACCGTACCAATGCCTCCTTTAAACCACTATTAACATTAGCATGCCACCTTTTGGAGGACGAATAGAGACATTCCAAGGAACAAAATAATGTAAATAGTTCAGTGTTATGTGTATATTACATCATATAATTGCAAAAGCGTCGTCTGTCAGTCGACGCTATTAGTTCCGAAAGCTCCCCCACTTCCCCTCACTCCCCGTGTCAGAAATTCTGTGTGCCTTCATTGTGTGACTAGCCAGTGAAATACACGTATCGTAATGTGCGTGCTTATTTCCGGTATACTCCATTTTAATACGCCTCGTCCAGTAAACTACCCCTTTGTAGTTACACCAGTGATATTTTCGGCACTATATTGGTTAATATTGAAAATAATGAATACAAACTCCTTGTCTTGTAGGATTGGTTAATAATTTGTCATAATGGGACGATGGCGATCATATGAAAGGTCGCATGACGATATACTTGTGCGGACTCTTCTCAAAAGCCATGCGAGGACAGCACTAAGCAAGAGTCTGCTTTCAAGTCATTTAGATGTATCTATAAAAACCTTTAAAATATATTTTGTAACTCTATATCATGCATGTGGAATCCATTCCATTAAGTGTTTCATTGTAAAAATAAATACCCAAAGTAGCCTTTGTAATAATGGTTGGTACATGGCGCCTGCGTAATCTTACGGTGCGGTGTGATGTGGTGGTGTGCGCAGGCGTCATTTAGATGTATCTATAAAAACCTTTAAAATATATTTTGTAACTCTATATCATGCATGTGGAATCCATTCCATTAAGTGTTTCATTGTAAAAATAAATACCCAAAGTAGCCTTTGTAATAATGGTTGGTACATGGCGCCTGCGTAATCTTACGGTGTGGTGTGGTGTGGTGGTGTGCGCAGGCGTTACGGCACCAAGTGCGGGGGCTGCAGCCAGGGGATCTCGCCCTCCGACCTGGTGCGCAAGGCGCGCGATAAGGTGTTCCACCTCAACTGCTTCACGTGCATGGTGTGCCGCAAGCAGCTCAGCACCGGCGAGGAGCTGTACGTGCTCGACGACAACAAGTTCATCTGCAAGGACGACTACCTGGCGGGCAAGACGCACCAAGGTAGGACATTGCATGCTCTGCGTTGCGATTACAAACGTTTGTAACTCTATAGAACACCATGTCACATTTACTGAATTTTACAGAAGTGTAGATTGAAAATGTTTTACTTCGGACTTGGAAGTGGACTTGAAGATATTTAAAAGCAATGCTACTCCCCCAAATCTTGATGTAGGACGTACTGTTGCATATCTCTGTGTAGAGGACCCATATGATTGTGGCAGTAATCTCATTTCAGCCAAAAATGGACATATACCTTCGTCCCACAGATATATTTTTTGAACATTTTACAAGAAGCTTCTGGATTGGATGCTCTTTTTTTACATTACCTTTAAAATAAATATTTTTAAAAAAAACATAGGTTTTGGGTGTACTGATTCTGAGTGGAGAATTTCATGTGACCATGCATATTACCGTTGAATTTAAATTAGAGAGAGGAAAAGAATAATGGATGTCTCAAACTCGAACTTAACCATCATCGACGCGATCTTTGGCGTGTGAGATTCAACCTCGCCTCGGAAGAAGCTTCAAACTGTCGCGCAACTGCTAGTATGGCCCGCTTGATGTCTCCATATTCGCCGATAGTTTTTGCCACTTTTGGCGGGCCATGTTGGTCCTAAAAGGGTTTTGGAAGGCCACAAGTTGCGCCCGAGCCGTGTTGGTCCTGAAATTGTTTCGGAGGGCAACTACTTGCGCCCCTGTCGCCAGAAACGCTAGATGATGGTGCGGAGGCAGGGACGCGGAGTGGGTGTAGGCTTCGTGGTTGGAGGAGGGAGAGGGGGGGGCAGTCACGGTGCGGCGGCGAGCGCAAAAGCAGGCAAAGGCGCCTGCGTGGGATCTGCGCCACGCCTCCGAAAGGAAGCCATCGCTCACGGGAGGCTGCAAAATGCGCGAAGGTTCAAATGCGCGGAGAAAATATCAAAAAGCAGGCACCAATCTCACACACAAGTGCTCGACCGTGAATCTGATTTAAAAGTTTACCTTCTGGTGCACGCTTATAGAGATTGAGAGATTGTAAATGTTTTAAAACAATGTATAAAAGTATTGGCAACCACCGAAATACACTTTATAGATTGAAATAGTTTAGAGGAATAAGGATCACACTAACAAGACGAAAATATCACTATTACGTTTATTCATATGCAGAATTTATCAGAACTTTCCTCTATCGATCAGAATCTATCAGAAGTGTTATTGATGTGATATTTAGGAAAAATTCAACTGACGTATTTAAACACCTTTCTGAAACACGTATACCGATTTAACACGTGAAACACAGTTGGTTTTATTCATCTAATTGGTTGGATGGAGGTACGTTATATGAAGATTGTAAAACCACAACATCTAAACTAAATGATACGTTACAACGCAAATATATGAATATAGTAGTCAATAAAAAGTTAATATGTGTACTAAGTCATCAATTACTGAAGGGGAAAAAAGGATAAATCAATTTGCCAAAATAGCTTAGAAATAAAATAACTTACAAGTATGATTAGAATTCGAATGAAGTTCTTTGCCTTTTTGGAATTGTTTTCCCACTCCAATTTCTTTGGCAATAGATGAAGAAGGAGCAGTAAAACGAAATATTTTTATTGTAGCACAGATCTCTGTCAGTACCATGATAAACAGTACCATGTGCAATACTCTAGTGACTAGGATCCAGATAGAAGAACAGAATATTAAGAATTAACTGTTTGTGCGTTGCAAGCAGGGCTGATATTGCTGAAAGGCATGGCTCCCATTACTACAAGTAAAAATTATATTTTACGCTACAATTACGATACTGAAATGCGCACATCGATTTTCGGCTGGCGAGAAACCCGCGTTCAAAGCCTCCCCTTTGTGATCGTTGCGTGCTCGAAACAACCGCTGGGGATTCAAAGAAAGGCAACCTCGCGCCCAACGTTTCTCGCGTCGCGAGCGCCCTGCCGGCGCCGCCGCCGTGGCGCTATCAAAGGGGAAACGCGCAGGTTTTAAGATATCGGCGCTCGCGCGCATGGGGGCGGGGCGTGGCGGGAGCGGGCGGCGTCTTCGCCCGACGGGCGCCCGCTGCGGAACCTAACGAGCCGGGATTGAGCCGTCACGAGCGGCTCCCGGGCGGGGGTGGGGCGGGGGCGGGGGCGGGGCGCTCCCGCAAACGCAATCACGCTCCGTGAAACAGCCGCCGGCGCCGCCGCGCCGTGCCCCGCCCCCGCTCCGGGCTCCCCGCCCGCGCCTGATCGGATTTGCCGGCGCTGCCTCGGGCTCCGCCGCCGCCGCCGCCGCCGCCGCCGTAGCAGCCGCCCACCCTCCCCCAGTCGCCGCGTCGCCTCCGGCCGCTGGGGGCGACAGCGGAAAAGGGGGCGCTTTAAAAGGCCGGTAAAAGAGTTTTTCTCTTTGGGGCCTTTTAAAAAAAATCCCTCGCTCCCCGAAATAGAGCGGGTGAATGGAGAGCGCCCGCCGGCCGGCCGGCCTGTCGGATGAATTTTAACAAGTTGCATGCGCTTCCCCTCTCCGCGGCAGAATGGAAATAGACGGGCGGCGCGCTATCGGTTATTCACTTCCAATATTCACGACGATTACACTAGCAACTCCAAGATAAAATACTCTCTTTTACACTTTGCGAAGAGAAAATTCTTGTCAAGACTTCTTCACATTTTTTGCGCAAAATTTCAGTTCGAAACAAATGTTGATTTTTCAATGGGTAGGGAAAATGGCGAAGGAATATTATTCATTCCTGATTGTGTGAGCTGCTTACAGCAAATTTTGTATAATTTTCAAGAACTTGATTTCTTCAGTTTGTGCCGCAATGACCCAAAGAGATGAGTCTGAGGAGCATATTGTTCCAAACTGTAACCAATTCGTGGATAGCTTAAAATGAATGCATAACAAAAAATCGCTCTTTCTAAATTTTGCAATCTAAATAATTGTTCATATTTCGAAAATTATCAACAACTTAAAGTTATCACAATCCTATTACTCACGATGATATTACCGAATCAGTTTTTTTCTATTTTAATTCTGATAAACCTAACAAAATGTTAAGTCCTAACGCCTTTATCTTTTTTACCAATATTCATCATCAATATATATATATATATATATATATATATATATATATATATATATATATTTAAATATATATAAATAAGAGAATACTTGAATACAAGGTTGCAGTTGTTACTTTGCGCGGTGCTTCAGCACGTACTGCGAGCATTATTATTCGATGTACCGCGGAGGCGCGAGTGAGCGGAGGCGTCCACAAAGGCGTCCAGTTGCGGGGGGAGGAGGGGGAGGCGCCGCGGGCGCAGCGCATGAAAGCGCGCTGGGCGGCCGCCTTCTTTGTGCCGCTCCTGCCCCTCCCTCCTCCCCCCTCCCCCTCCCTCCCCTTCCCTCCCCCGCCCCGCACCTGTTCCCTCTCGTCCACTTGCCGCCGCCGCCGCTGCTTTGCGAGGGCGCTGAAAATTTCAAACGGCCCTATTGCTCCCCGCCGAGGTATTGTTTCGCTCTGGCCGTTGATTCGGGAACCAGCAAGAGTGAGGGATGGACGGGCCTTCGGCGTGTGCCGTCTCCTGCCGCAGAGCTACGCGTTGTTCAGTGCTGAAGCCCTCGTGTGCAAAAGAAGAAATATCCCGAGGATTTTCGTGGGGAATTTACTGAAAACTCAACCTAAGCCATTTTTGTAAGTGCGCTTTCTTCTATGTGAACAAAAATTTAAAGAAAAAATATTGAGCCATAAATGTAGAGAAAATTTCGAAAATGTCCTCAGGGCTTCCTATAAAGTACGCTCTAAAATTCAAATGTGAGTTCGAAATTCACAAGATGTCGAGTGGGGCTAGATCTATTTATGAATATGGATTTCGGAAAAAAATTCTCTAAAATATATAAAAGCTAGAGTTGTCCACAGACGAGCTGAAAAGTAGATGAACGCGCAGATGAACGCACAGAAAAACACTGTTTTGGAATCAGGGGCCTCCAAGACGTGCATTTTCGACCAATCGCCAGATCAATGTTTTGTTCGAAAATAAATAGGTAAGATATAAGAAGGGCTTGAAAAATCGTGTGTTGCATCCTAGTACTCCTTAACCGTATGCATTATAATATTATGAGGAACTTCTCAAATTATATATAATGCATGCAACACAATAAATGCACGAAAATATCACTTAGATACACTAGGAAATGATTAAGGAAAGTGTAGATCAGCAAATACTTTTTCACCAGCAGACTAAGTCGTAGCGACTAAAATACTTCAAAGAAGACCGATTGTTCGTTACTATTTCATCCTCCTCCAAACGCGACGTTTGTGCGAATCCAGCGAACTCTGACAAGGTCCAGCAGCCCCCACGCATCTCAGATGGCAGCGCCCAGTGGAGTCGTCGTGCTCGAAGCACTCGCCAGCGGAACTTCTTATGGTCTTTTGTAAGCGGCAACAAATACAAATTTAAATAACTAAAAAAAATTACTTACTTCTTATCAATACTTTTATTCCAATATACGTTAATGTATAATAAACAACAAAGTAAAAAAGATAGTAAATAAAGTAGTAATAGCAAAAACTTGAGCTCAAACCCCAACAAAGCTGGGGAGTTTTATCCGGCTATGTCCTATGCAGGGCAATCCTGAGGTCCAATCAGCCTCCATTCAAAATAAGTACCACTATTTAATGGCTTTATTAACAGTGCATTTGGGGGGAAATTTGCACATCAAGCATGACGTTTGCTCATCATCTCCCACGTCCAGAAAATCACATGAGGTCTTCTAAAACCCGTTAATTTACAGAGGGCCCTAGAAGTGGGGAAACAAATGTCAAAAGACTAAAATCGAAAGGAATAAACCTCCCTAACCCTACTGTAGAAAGAACCTAACCTCCTGAGCAGGTCGTTACTGCAGTACGTCATTGTACAAATGGTACTAAAAAGCGAAACAAAAGAAACAAGTGAACTGAAATTAAAGTAAATAAAGAAATGTTCAGAAAGGAAAAAAGAAAGCGAAGGAAGTGAAGAGCGAAGTGGACGAAAGTGGAGGTAGAGCTGGGAGCGGCCTGTACCAGCGCGCCGGTAGCCGCGTCGCCGCTTCGCGCCGGTAATTTGGAGTCGTGACCGGAGCCATCGAGATAGCTCGTGTGTTGTTGGAGCTCCGGCGCTTTTAATTAGATCGAAGTCGTTACGGGCCGCGTTACTGCGCTGTAGAGCTTCGCGCTATGATTTGTGGAGGAGTTCGTTGTTTGTGTTCCTGCGTGTAACGTCTTGGTGTTAAACTTCAACTGTCAAAATAATGTTCGGCCACTAACGGGCAACTTGCATGTACTCATAAATATGGAGCGCTTGCGTAAGGGTATACATTACCATACGAGCATATTTCTGCCCACCATCCGACCACTTATTGAGTGCACAAGTCTCGATGAATTTGCGTCTTTGCTATTTACCAGAGCTCGAAACATTTGTCAATGCGAAGCAAACGCCCGACGTGTTGGTGACTCTGACACACGCACTTGACGAGCCGTTAAGAATGCCCTCCCGCTGATAGCATCCAACTTCCGCGGGCAGCTCGTGGGAACCTCCTCTTGTGAGCACCTCGCGGCGCAGCCGAACAATCGAAGAGTCGATCTGGGGTGCTGGGGGCGCTTGCAGGCAGCCCTGAATGGCCTCTCCCCGCCACGGCCGCCAACTTGGCGCACAAAAACGCCGCCACTGCCGTCAAACCCTGCGTGCATCGCGAGGTCGTTATGAACGGCGTTGGCGCCGCCGGGGGCGGCAGAGTGATGGATGTGGTGGCAGGCCTGCGGGCGCCGCTCGAAGTCGCGAGTGATTAATGTTGGCGGCGCCGCGGGGAAAAACCGCGCGGGCGGAGGCGGCGCGCGGTGACAAAGTCAAGATGGATCAGCGGCGGCGGCGCGTGGGATCAAGCACCTGCCGCCCGCCGTCAAGGGTTAAGCAGCCCCCGGACGTCGTTATCTCCCTCCCCCCCTCGCGGGAAAAACGCTGAGTGGCGAAACGCCTGGAGGACCGCGAGGGGGCGCCCGCGATGCGGTTCCCTCCGCTTCTTCCGTTTTGGAAGGACACGAGCTGCTGTTTGCGTTAGACGTTAACTTGGATTGATGGCAGGTTCATTAAATGTAAATTTAAAAGCAATAATTCTAATAGTATTATGAAATATATTGTTGCTTAATTTATTAGTTTTAGGAATGGAAAGAGTAGATTTGAAATATTCAAGTCGAAATTCATAAATAATTTTGTCACCCTAACAATTAAACATATATTTATTAAGATATTCACACAACAATTATAGAAGTGATATAGATTATATGGAACTGTTTATTTTGCGAAATCACTGATAAAGAATTTCCTTAATAAACACAGAGCGTTTTCAATTAGTGAACATTTATTTGATTGGTCCAGTTGATGGAAATAAATGTCCTTAATGTTCTGGAATTTTGTTTTAGTTTTGAAAGCCAGAATATGTGGAAAAAATTAGTGAGTTAATATTTCGTGTTTCCAATCGTCCTAACTACTACGGTCATTTGTCTCTTGAGTGTGGTGCATGTTACAGTCGGAAAATGGCTGTTATCTTCTGCGGCTAAGCTTTAAGCTATATACTAGTTTCCTGACGTGTGACATAGTTTGGTTCATGGAAATTGTGCGTGTGTGTGAGGGAGAGTAGAGGTCATGGATAAGGAAGGGATGTTCGCGCATGGCTCAGCCCGTTTGTTAGAATACTGCGGCATTTGAGTGGTATTGATCTCAGGAACCACGGAAAACTGCAGATCGGAGCAGCCGGCCGGTAAAATTCTCCTCCAGAGGTAGAATTCGCCCTATGTCGCTGGTGCTGGTAATCCGCCATTGCCGGGACTCGAAGCTGTCAGAATCTTGCAGCGGCGAAGGTTGTTGTCAGTGCACTGCCTCCTGTGACAGAAACGAAGAGCGGGCGCGGTGCTGAGTGGCATTTGCGTCCTTCATGTATTAAATGCCTCGCGCGCGACCAGCCACGGCGCCTCGCCCCGCCTCTCACCCCGTCCCGCCCCCCTTCGCCGCCTGGGCCTGCCTGCGCCACGCGCCTGCCCCGGCCCCGCCCCCACCCCCGCTCCCCCCGCCGCCCCTCCGCGCCGCGCCGCGGGGCGCACTCGATTTGCGGCGACAAAGCGCCGCAGCGCCGGGGGGCGGGGGCGGGGGCGGGGGCGGCTACAGTGTCGGCTGCAGCGTCCGCGCCAGGGGACATCTGGTGCACCATATGCGGCGCGGGGCGGAGCGACCGGGGGGCAAAAGTTGAGGGCTTTTCAAACAAAAGCGGGCCGCGCCGCGCCGCCCGCCCCCGCACCGCCCCGCACGGCGCCCGGGGCCGGGCGCGCTCTGAAAGCCACCGCGGGGGGAAGATTATATACTTTATCGAATTTGCCAGGAACCTCGAGGAAGGCCTGGCGCGGGGGGGGGGAGGGGGCACCCGCTGAGCGGTTTTGAAATTGCGACTCGGGGGCGGGGCCCGCGAGGGGGCGCAGGCGGAAATTGTATCAACGTGTGGGGAATTGTCCTCGCGCCACAGCGCCCATGTGTGCGCGCTCGCATGTGCGCCGTGCGCATGCGGTCGAGGCCAAAGAGTTTAACACGATTTGGGGGCGCGCGGCGCCCGAGCGGAAAAGTCGATTTGCTCACGACGGTCATCAGCCGCGTACCCCTCCGCCCGCCTCAACATCATTACGAGGGGCTCACATAGTACAGAGATACGTTCGCTATTTGAACATCAGCCGAAGAGTTTTGTATTTAAGGAACTGCTACGTTAAAATGAGGTTTCGATCCATTGTAAGCGTGTTTGAGAACGTAGGCCTGTTCTCTCAATATACTTGTAAAACACTGTTTATAGATTTCTGAAATCAACATGCGAAAATGTATGTATTTGTTCTCTACACCAATTCGCGATGCAGTATATTGCTAAAAAATCATTCTGCGTGGAAACATGAAAAACTGTGTTCTGTGCTCTGGAATTATTCAATATCCTAACAGGGAAGATCAAACGCTACAGTTAAGCATCCAATGGAATGATTTGTGGGGGTCAGTGTACTGCAGCTCCTTGGAGATGGAACTTAAGTGCCCATCTAGGCGTTTTGTATTCAAGGATATCGGAAATTATCTGACTTATTCCAAATAATATAAAAATATAAAACTAACATGTAGGACTGGAATGATATTTAACAGTAGTCTCAATTCGTCAGAATTCCTTTAGTATTGACAAATCACTTCAACGGTAAAGAAATTCTAATTATTGGGATCTGCAAATTTGCATGCTCTATTGTATGTACCATTTAGAATTAACTCATGATAGTCGTCTAATCTCTCTAATAGTTGTACTTTCGATATCTAAGTAAATCAGTGAGCACCACGGTTGAAGTGAGAAGAAATTTACAACCAATACTTCGTAATAATTTTTTTTAAAACATTATCTTATACAGACTTCAGAAACTAGAAACCAGTGTATTTAACAAACCGACCTTCCATTTAGTCGCTTATAAACCGCATATTTCTAGGAAACACCATAATATGATAATATGGTCTCTCCTCATCCCCACGTAATGACTCTGTCGTAGTTTGCTGCATGACTCGTCGTGCCGCGCCCAGTAGTGCGACCTTGCGGGACACCTGTTTGTCACGCCGCCGCCGCGCAAAAAGGGCGCGAGCGTGTTGCAGCGCTGCGTGTTACCGCGCGTGCGCGCGCGTGCGCCTTCTCCCGTGTCGTGACGTGCGCGCGCCCGCCCGCGCTTTTTCTTAGCGACCGCCCTGCGGTCGCCCCCCCCCCCGCCCCAAGCAGCCACACAGCGCGTTCAATCGCGGTTAGAACGACGACAATTTGCATCAACAGGTAAAATCGCACACTGCAAAATGTCAAACATTAAAGCAACGTAGTATAGAACGCGGTTAGAACAACGACAATTGGCATCAACAGGTAAAATCGCACACTGTAAAATGTCAAACATTAAAGCAACGTAGTATAGAACGCGGTTAGAACAACGACAATTGGCATCAACAGGTAAAATCGCACACTGCAAAATGTCAAACATTAAAGCAACGTAGTATAGAACGCGGTTCGAACAACGACAATTGGCATCAACAGGTAAAATCGTACACTGCAAAATGTCAAACATTAAAGCAACGTAGTATAGAACGCGGTTAGAACAACGACAATTGGCATCAACAGGTAAAATCGCACACTGCAAAATGTCAAACATTAAAGCAACGTAGTATAGAACGCGGTTAGAACAACGACAATTGGCATCAACAGGTAAAATCGCACACTGTAAAATGTCAAACATTAAAGCAACGTAGTATAGAACGCGGTTAGAACAACGACAATTGGCATCAACAGGTAAAATCGCACACTGCAAAATGTCAAACATTAAAGCAACGTAGTATAGAACGCGGTTCGAACAACGACAATTGGCATCAACAGGTAAAATCGTACACTGCAAAATGTCAAACATTAAAGCAACGTGCTATAGAACGCAGTTAGAACAACGACAATTGGCACCAACAGGTACAATCGTACACTGCAAAATGTCAAACATTAAAGCAGCGTGCTATAGAACGCGGTTAGAACAACGACAATTGGCAACAACAGGTATAATCGTACACTGCAAAATGTCAAACATTAAAGCAACGTACGTAGAACGCGGTTAGAACAACAACAACAATTGGCATCAACAGGTAAAATCGCACACTGCAAAATGTTAAACATTAAAGCAACGTAGTATAGAACGCGGTTAGAACAACGACAATTGGCATCAACAGGTAAAATCGCACACTGCAAAATGTCAAACATTAAAGCAACGTAGTATAGAACGCGGTTAGAACAACGACAATTGGCATCAACAGGTAAAATCGTACACTGCAAAATGTCAAACATTGAAGCAGCGTACTATGCAACACGACAACTGCGCCGCTTGAAAATTCTACTTACAATTTGCAATAACACAAATCAACGCATTTCTCCCCTTCAGTGAATCCGGTACTTATTGATTGTGTGTAATTTATTTTCTAAATATCTTTTAATGGTTGCCGGTAGAGAACACATTGTAGCAACATGCCTTCTTTCTACTGGTCCTAAATCTTTGAGGTCAAGCAATCCAGTTAGAAGGTGTATGCTCTGTCTCTTTGCATTGTATCCGCAAACAACGTATCAGGGGGACTATGGACACGTGCACCGGTGCGATCTCGTCAAGAAAACCCAGCCATTGAGAACATTTCAGCTGTAAGTAAAGCTAATGCATAAATTGATCAAGAGTACGAAATTAATACTGCAAGTTGTACGACGGTTGAAAAACAAGAGATGCTTGTTAATATGACTGCTGCAAAGTGATAAAATTGCGAGATTGTATTTATTTTCTTTCACACACGGCTCCATTATGCAAAATGTGTTGCTCGTTGTATCGGAATGTCATTAATAACGTATCTCAAATACAACACAGGGATTCCTAAGTGCGAATTATAAGTTTATTTTTATTAATTAGATTATAAGTGAAAAAAAGTTCAGTCCGTAATATTAGCGTAATTCTAGAAAAGGCCCGACCTGGTGTTCAAGAATATAAAGGAACAAATATGAATGGAATTTCACCGGCAAAAGCTGCGTTGCAATAGAGATGTTTTCTATTCCACACCCAAATCGTTTGCTTGTTCATGTATTGTAAAATTGTCGTCACGCACTTGTGCAACCCTCGCGCCGACCCGGGAGCCGTCCACGAGGCGAAATGATGTTCGGCCAATGGCGACGCACTGATGTGGACGACGCATGCGCGCGAGCAGAGGGGAAAGGGAGGGGAAGGGAGGGGAAGGGAGGGGACGAGGCGCCCCCGTGGGGCACTGCGTAAACACTCCCCGCCCCCGCTCCTGCCTCCGCCCCCGCCCCCGCCTGCCAACTGCTGTGGCGGCACGCGGGCGCAGCCATCTCAATTTAGCCTCCTCCCCTATTCATCGGCCCGAGACCTCACGCCTGGCAAATATTACTCATTTGTAGATTTACACGGCCGAAGATGCCCCCAGCGGTAACGCGAAAGGCTGCGACAGGAAGCGTTGCTGAAAAAGTTAGAAAAATAGATGTGCATATTTAAATCTTCAAAAGGCAAACATATTATGTTTCTCAATACACAGGATTTTCTGCCATATCCGAGGAGAAAATGTATTTAAAAGAACGACGATTGGTTGTTGATGATGTGGAGCAGTGGTGGGATAGGAAGAAGGAGAAATGGGAGAGGCTGATGAGGAATTGGATTGATGCATTTGGAGACGAAGTTGAACGCTCTGCTCTCTGCATCGTAGAGTAGAGCCGCCAAGTAGAGCGGCCGGTGCTTTAGTCTACTATAGTTTTGTCGTAGATCGTTACTAAGCGTTTAGCATTTCCATTCCGAAGCCGACACTTGTTTCGTCGCCAGTGTTCTTATTCGCAGCCATAGCTATTATCAGGTTTGGGCGATTTTCAAAAGAAATTATTTTAAATACATATTTTAAATACATTTTGTATTCGAATAGTGTATTTTTAGTTTTTTAGACATGTATTTTAGAGACGTATTAAAATACATAAAATAGGAGTACTTAAAAAAATAAATACATAAAATGCGTTAAAAACAGATGAAAAAGATAATAAGGACCAAGATATCATTTTGTTTGATTCTGCTAGTGAACTTATCTTACTGAAACAAAAATAAAATCTCTTTTCAGCTGTTAAATTTGAATTCTCTTCATTTTTAAATGATAAATCTAAATTATTTATTTTATTTATTATATTATATATTATATATATAATATATAATATATAATATATATAATATATAATATATATAATATATAAATAATATATAATATAAATTATTATATTTTAAATGATATATCTAAAAGAAAAACCAACAACAACAGACTGTTTTCCTTTGCGAGTTTCAACATTTTTCAGTTTGCGAATTTCAACATTTGCCAACCAGCAGTTTATTGTCTGAAGATATGTTTGAAAAAACAAGTCGTTTTAAAAGGAAATTTTGTTTATTTGAGTTATATTTTTGATATCGTTTTATATTTGAAATTGTTGCACGCACACAGGCACACAGAGTTGTTACAGTCAATTAGTAATTTATTGTAATTAATTATTACCTTATATTGTTTCAATAATAAAGTTATAATACAAAATTATTGTATTTACTGTATTTTGAGTAATTTAAATATGTATGTATTTAGCAATTCAAAACCTAATCTATTTTGAGTATGTATTTAAATCCTTATTTACGAAGTAGTTTGTCAGAGTATTTAAATACTAAATTTAAAATATACTATCGTGCTTATTTCTTGGCGCGCGCGAAGCCTTGTCTTCACGATGGAATATCTCAGGGTATTTCGTGCCTTCCTCGGTCGTGCCACTAGATGCCGCATGATCGCGACCGCATCGAGCAGTGCTGGCGATCATGCGACATCTCGCGGAAGCGTCGAGACAAATCGTGAGGAGAGGCCCTCACGCGCCAAGTAATAAAAACCCCAAGTACAATTTGCGCCACTCTGGTTGCTGTGATGGCACCGGCGGTGGAGTGGCCGAGGGCGCACGCGTTTGCACGTGTCGACACGTGTCCCCTCGCGCGACGCGCCACCTCGCCTCCCTCGGAGCGCTGTTTGCCATCGATCCCGCTCCGCACGGCAAGTATTCACATCGCCGCGATTCAAGAGGTGATGCTCTCCAATGGGAGGAATATCGGCCCGAGATTTGAAATAAAGAATTTGACGCGTGTTGTACTACTAACCGTTCAAGCACTTCTCAGTCAATGAATTACTTACTTTTTTATACAGGATGTCCAGGGAGGAAACGTCGAAAGTTCGAAAATAAGCTCATAAGACGATCTTAGGCATGTTTTTTCTAATAAATTCCTTGGATGTTCCGAGTGGCTGAGCCGCAAATGGCACCCTGAAGTTGGTTTGAAAAAATACTTTCTACGCCAAAATTTGTATTGCAGAAATATATAAACATTCCAGAAATATGTAAATTGTGTATTGTAATGTCAGCCTTTGTGAGCTCGATTTTGCGATAAATTGTTGGTATTTCGAGATAAATAAAATGTTTTAAAGAACAGTCCAAACCAAACGTTTGCAGGCTGAGTTCACTTGAACCAAAGGAAGAAGCCTCGATTACTTCAGTAACATGCCCAAAAGCTTGAATTATTAATCTGAAGTGGTTTTAATCAATTCTTACGTCATTTTCCTTTGTTTTTAGAGCATTTTTAAAGCATTTTAAGAGCATTTTATTGATAATTTTCGGCGATGTTTGAGATCATCAAAATCCTCCCCTAGTGGTCAATAATGACCTAGATGCTCATGAGACCTTAAAATAACTGAAAAAACAAACAAACAAAAGCAGCTCTTATTCATGATGTACTACACCGTGTAGTTTTTCCCATTCTCACATTGTTGTTTTAATATGGATCCCGTGATAGATTCGATTCAAGAGAATAGATATCGTCCCAGCGTGTGAGGCCTCGCCGCTTGGCCCCTGCGTGAGTGGGAGCGGAGTGCTGAACGGGGGGCGAGGGGGGGGGGGGCAAGGCGCCTGCTCAAGGGCCGCAGAAGGGCAGCGATGCAAGGGCGTCGTCCGCTGGGCGAGAGTGGGGGGGGGGGCGTGAAATACTCTCCCCGGCTCTCTGCTTGCTCTCCTCGCGATCGCTCTTCGACCGACACGACACGACGCGACGCGACACGCGACGCGCAAACACTCCACTCGCGCGGCCCGCGCCTGATTCACCAGCCCCCCCCCCCCCCCCCCGGGTTGCATCGCAAACATCTCTCATTTGCTGCGCGTGCAGCTCCCCGCCTGCGATCTTCTGTCACTTTCCTTCTAGTGCTCAGGGGAAAATGCAGGGGATGGACGTTTAGTGATCTCGTTCAGATGTAGGGCGATCTGTGTAAATACAAGCTATAGAATATTATATACACAATAGAATAGTAACTCGCATTCCGATTAGGGTACAAACTTCCTTCTGTGCTGAAGTGAATTATCTTGCAATGTTCCTAAGATTTCGAACAATTTAGATAATAATTGTAATCAAAATAAAGTAATAATTTTAAAAAATAATCCATTTATTAAAGATTAAAGGTTAAAATTAACTAAATTGTTTCTACATTGTTGAACCTTTACAAAGTCATTCTCATGCATCGAAACTTTTTATAGCAAGAAGGAAAAAATGTAAAAAACAGTTTTCCTTTAAAATTCGGAAATGTAGTGAAGTGAGGGCGGGTGACGGAAAATCTGCGAATCTTAATTTCCCCCAAACATATTCCACACACAGTAATTGGTTTGAAACTTATACAGGCATTTTTTACATTCTTATTTTGCTAGCCTTTACCCTGAATTCCAAACTCGTAGTCTGATGTTTTTCTTCTTTAATTTTAAAACCATTTGCATCTCGAAAGTTCGGAAGTCTTCATCCAAAAATGGTAATAAATTTATACAATTCTTTATAGCAACTAAAAAACTTTCTACGACGGACACGTTGCAGCAGTTCATTGATTTGTGTAACAGGTTGGCATGTAATAAAATACGTCGAAAGGGGATGTAACGGAAAACGGTTAAATAATTTGATTTTTAGCTTTTATTCCCACATTATTTCTCATGGTTTTTTGTATATTCTCCGGCAGTTTTGTGAGACATCCCAGCATACTATAGCATCAACTCATAAAATTCATGGGGGTCTGTAAACTGAAGATGGAGGAGCGAATGTTCACGGTAGTTTCAGAATATTAGAACTGTCAATCCTTTCAGAGGCAATGAGTAAATATTGATATTGTGTAAAGAATGATAAATAAAATATTGTTTTATATCAAATTCCCGTTGTTTAAAAATGATAATACTTAACTGTGTAAATCCGCTTACATATTCCCTTAACAATGATTTAAAGTACAATATAAATATAATTTGCAGGTGAAGAATGTCGCCGAAATATATGTTGTAGAATATAATAAGAATAGCCATTAAAACAGGAGAGAGGAGTAGGTGAAATAACCACATTTAATTTAGTATATAATATATAATATATGAACGACAAAAAAGCGTGAAGGTAGGAATGTGTTTCAGAATTGGAATTTCCCATTCTTGTGCACGTAACTTGTGGAGCCTAAGAGAGAGGGCTTGCAGAGTGGCAGAGGTCAGCGGCTAGTGGCGAGCGGAGGCCAGGAGCTCTGGCGCAATACCCCGCCCCCGCCCCCGCCCCGCCGCCGCACACGCGTTGCCACAGCACCGGAGAAAGCGACAGCCCCACCGTGCCGCGCCGCGCCGCGCGGACAAGAGACGAGGCAGGCCGAATTAGAAGGGCGAGAATAGCGAGGGCACGGGAGAGTGGAAGGAAGAGACAAGCCGATCAAATGAGAGACACGCAAAACGTTAAGTATGCAGAGAGACAGCAGTGCAATCCCAAGAAAGAAAGAGCGTCATCCACACACCTACGAGTATAAGGCAGCCACAAAAGTCACAAACGAAATCAGATAAGAACCTGATGACTAGAAAGCAACAGAAAAAAACACACACAGCGGCAAACACGAACTTTAGAAGACAAAGAGCCCCTAAAACACAGGAAAAGATGAAGTAAAATAGTCAATGAGATACAGAAAACACGTAAGTTATAGAAATCGATAAAAGGAGGTCGGAGGCAAAAATATAATAGTCATAAGACGAGTAAAGAGAGGTAGAAAAATGAACAGAGAAGACGACCACACAGTAGAAGATTAATACTAAAAGGAGGGGCTGGGCAGGGGCGAGCTCAACGCAAATCACGTGACCTCACGCACGCACGCACGCACGCACGCACGCACGGCGCGCGTCGATGTGACAGCGCGCGTCCGCCGATGACCCAGCGCCCCAGGGCTCGCGGGCGATGAATACGTCAGCGGCGCCGCAGTGAATGATGAATGGGCGGGCGGGGGCGAGCGTGGGGGCGTGCGCGTGTGCGTGCGAGCGGGCGGTGAATGGACGCGTGCATCTTCTTCCTACAACGGCTGACGCGTACTCGCTGTGCGTTACGCAACGCGGTTTCCCTCACAACCAAAAGAGCGAAATTATTCACATACTTCTGATAATTTCTTTTTTTCAAAGATGTGCATTATTGGGGCCCATGTAGGCACGCGCCTCCCCGCCCCTCCAAGCCCTAGAGTTTTCATTTGTTAGCTTCCTTTATTTAGCAAAATTTATTTAAATATTTATTTATTAATATTAGAATTATGTAATTATTTTAAAATTAAAAAAATGTATACTTTATATACACTACAAAAATAATGTACTATATAATAGCAAATGTATATTATTTAACAAAATCTATGATGGCCCCTTCAAAATTATCGGCTGGACCCTCACCCCTGCGGCATAGCGTCGAGTTGTCTGGCTATGTTGAAAAGCGTCGGAGGCTACTGTTAAAGCACCTTTTGAATGCGAACTAGCGCAGAGTGACGAGTGTGGAGCTTGGAAAATCTCGCCGGTTTCCTCACCTTATGATTCCATTCCAGTTCACTTCTATATCTTCCGTGCGGCAATCGTAAACGAAAGTGCGGCACGTAATTCCTGAAGGAAACGAGGCAAAAATACCGTGAGAGGTGGATTCATGTAAGACTTCGAAGAACCGAATCAAATGCTGGGGTTACCAGAGGGGTTGGAGCGTTTCCAAGCCAACGCCGAACTTCCGTGTTCCTTTCCACCCGTTCTTTAGAAGTATTTGGATTGTTGAATTATGAGAAAATTAGATTAATCTATTTCAAGTTCTCTAAAAAATTCTACTTTTAATAATTTTCTAAAAAAATTATTTCGAACCGTTTGAATTTGAGTGAAGTAGAGTTGAGTGAAGAAGTATAGAAGTGAGTAGAATACGCTATATTCAGGATCACTGAAGTTGGAGAAGATTTTAGCATAAATGTGTACAAATTCATTACACAATGGATTCTTAATTTCTAATGATTATTTATTGAAGTCTGTAGTTCTGTTGGTCGCGCTGCGAAACGCCCTGGCAGGCGTGGACCGCAGGGCCGCCATCGAGGGCCTCGAAGGAAGAGCTTCGCGCGGAGAAAGCGCTGCCCCGGAGGAATCTCTGCTTGGGCAACGCACCTGCGCCGTGCGCATGCGCAGGGAGGGAGGAAGAGGCTCATTGAAAGAAATTCTCATTTCAGGGCGCCTTGCGTCTGGGGGCGTCGCGTCGCGTCGCGTCGCGTCGCGCAGGCCGCCACCGTGTAATTGCGCATTCCCCGGAGGCCAGGCGGCCCTGCTCGTGTGCCCGGGGGGTGGGAACAGGCGGCTGTCTGCGGTAGGTGCGTGGAGGCGGAGGATGTCTGGAAGCGGTCTGGACGTTGGAGGGGGGAGAGACGTTGTGTTAGGGGCTGTGGGTGGGCAGTCAAAGGAACGACCTGCCCTGTCTAGCAGGGAGCACACAGCAGACGCCTGAACCCTCCTCTCCCCCTTCCGTATGTCTTCACTATCCCTCCCGTTCAATCGTGTCCTCTCCCTTCCCCACACTGCCCATCCTTTCCCATCTCATCCCTCCCACCTCTCTCCTCCGCCCGATCCCTTCCCTTCCCTTCCCTCCCTTCTACACCCTCTCCTCGATCCCTTCCCCCTCCTTTCCCAGCCCTTCCCCTTCCACGGCCAGCGACGGGCAGAGGGCGATAGGAAACTGACAAGGGCGAGCCACCAAGCCTTTGTGTTGTTTCTTAAGACCAACTTTGGAATCTTTATCGCTGTTTTCACATCAATTGTCAACGAACAAATTATTACATTCATATGAAAGCATGTGTATGCAGTTACTTGCGTAGACGTTCGATTACGTTTGCAAACAATAGTTAGATATTGCCTACAACGAATAACACATGTTATGGCCAGAAGGTCAGAGACTACGAGAAAGTATTATCACAATCTTTGCAGCAACCGTTTTCGCGAGTGAATTTACGGAGCCATTCATAACTGACTCACATTTACTGTCCAAAATTGACGTGAGAAATACACAACCCCAATGCCTATCTCCTGATAGTGTGACAAATCAAGCAACTGTCGCCCTCCACGATCACAGTCAACGGGAGCCAGTGGTCCTATTTCACAGCAACTTCCTCCACGATCCTTTGTTGGTGGCATTTCCCCGCTGAGATGACTCAGGGGAACAAATGAAGCTATTCCAATGTTTCTGACCGCCTTTTTGTACACGGGGGTCCTAGGGCTTGAGTTCCAATGGTCGCAGATTTTCAACACTTGCTCGATAGCGAAGTGGAATTCAGCCACTGGAATAGGATTTTAACGGCTGCATGTTCTGATCTGTTCATTGGTTGATAGTTATTCCGGGCGGGAAACAACTGAGGTCATTCGTCCCGACCGGTCACCCGGCATATGTGATAGTGTAGTGCATGTTAGTGTAAGTGTATGTAAGGGGTGAGGATAGGGCGAGAAAGAGGTAGGAAAGATCGCGCGCGTTCCGTGCCAGTTTGTTATGGTACTGCTCCGGCATTGGCCTGGTGTTGATGGGAGAAACCACGGAAAACTACAGATAAGAGCAGCCGACCGCTAGAATTCTCCTCCAGGCAGCGACTGAATTTGACCTATCTCACAAGCTAGTATCGAAAATCTTGGTCCGTCGGGACTCGATCCTAGGAACTCCCGGTGAAGGGCACTGCAGTGACATCAGTTGATGCCCTGAGCCATCTCCCCCAGTTCGTATCTGTTGATTTCTAAGATTTGTACTATCAACGCAAATCGAATTATGTATCATTACGTTAACAAATGTGCCACAGTCTGTACACGTCATTTCCTTCATCTTTTTTGTCCCCTCCTCTACTCTCACAACTCTCAGACCTACACGCACTAGACTACCGCACATGTCGTGAGATGATTCTCTGAGCTTGCCTCGGCTGGGGTGATGTCTTGCTGGCGAGAGACACCTGGAGGAGGAAATCCCTCGCAAATATAGACAGCAGTAGCTGACTAGACTGGCGAGACTAACAGCAGCTGACGCGCCCGGTTACACAGAGTAATCAATCGGTTGGAGGCACGAGAAGAAAGCGATCGTCGCAGGCTCGTCGCATGCGATAGTCGCAGCCACGATCGCATGCGACCGTCGCAGCCTCCCCTGCGCTATCGCAGCCGCCAGCAACTGCCAGGAGCGTTATTTACGGCGCCTTTCCAGATTGTCGCTGCGCACAAAGCCAATTAGGCGCGTTTTTTTACAGCCACTCTACGACGCAGCGTATCATGCGTCATGAAAGTCCGAGCTAACTGCCAGGGAATGAAAAGATAATTTACGTATACCACGAAGTAAGGAAGTCTTAAAGATCACCCTCATCCATGCACGGCCGTTTGATGTTTCAGAGCGAGCGGGGAGGAGCAATAAATGTTCGCGAGAGGGACGGACTCGCGGCTTTCACATTTTAGTGCGTATATGTGAAAGTACATATTACACATCATGTAGGAAGCTTACATCAGGCATTGCAACTCGAAACGAGAACACAATTATTGAAGTACTGTAAAATTTTACCTATGAATAATATAACGAAAATGATACGAAGTCCTAGGTTGCAATTAAAATATTCTGCATTTTCATATTACTATTCTATAACATAATTTCCTACGTCCCCGAGATTGTATGGTAAAGCGTGACGAACTGAAGCAAGACAAAAACGATTTTTTGTGTATTGTTGTTTATGGTTCAAGGATAATGTTTCCAAAAATATATCTCGGATTAAAGTTTCCGTAAGGAATGGAAAAATTAAAATCCGACCGAGTTTTTTATAAGGTTGTGTTATTGGAACGACATCTGACGGTAAAATTGGTATTTGTGCGGCGAGAAATTGAGTTTCTCAGTATCAGTGCCCCGAGGGGGCGACACTTTTCAGGAAGCGGGCGCGAAGACGAACACGTTTGCAGAAGCGTGCAGCGTCGCGCGCTCACGCAGCCATTCGCACGCTTCGGAACTCGAGATCTGCGGAGGCGCAAGGATAAAATATTCCTTGGTCTGGCGCAACACACGCGGTAGAGAAGTACTACAACATTAGTGATTAGAGAAAAGCTCCGTGTGTCCAATAGTAAGGGCACAGACAGATTCAAATAAATACACTATAAATTACTAAAAAATAAAACATTTTGACTTTTTTAATGAAGAACAAGTGTCACAGCACCAAAATATTTTATAAAAGCAAATAAATTTGGAAATGATACAAAATATGATAACAATACGACCAACAGAGGAGGATAATTCTGAAGAGATAAGGTTGAGCTCCCAGCTTCCGACGCACAGGAGTGAAAGATAACGATTCGTAGAAGCTGCGCGATTTTTGACAACATAGTGCACATCCTCGCTGATGTATTTCGAAAGCACAGGGTGTCTAAAGGAATAAACAAATACCAGAGCAACTAAGTTCTATTCCTTAATAGGACGAGGCAACCACTGTGACAAACGGGAATAGCCCAAAATTTCTCCTGATGGCCCCTTCATTGTCTCCCAAAAATCGCTTCGTCGTCGCCTAAACAATCACATTCAGAAACTGCTACAGGTAATAAACGAAAATTGGAAATGAAAAAACTCAATCCGCAAAAATCAAAATTCCATAAATTTGTGGGCGTTAGATTTTTACGAGTTACCCCTAGTCAATAAATAATAGTATTTAAAATATGGAAATGAAAACATTTGGGAACTGATATGTTCATAAAGTAATTTTCTTTTGTACTCAATACATTTCTGTTTCCAACCTGAGTCTTGCTGGAAACCGACAGAACAAGTCGACAGAATGTAAACATGAGCTTTAGATAGATATTTGAAGTCCTCGTGAAATGTTTTTATAGCCGTTTATTTCGCAATTAAAAAATTATATGTTACTTGTAATTTTTAATTTATATACTATATTTTTTATATTCCGATGAATAAAATGAACACTACTGCTCGATTAATTACTGAGCCACTTTGTTAGGCCAAAGGGTTGAATAGGTTCAGGGATGGATTAATGCGAAAGCAGAGAGGGAGAGAGCACTTATTGTAGGAATGGATCTTTCAATAATGTTGAAAAGAAACTGTTTTATTCGTTTATAAATATTTAAAATATTTTCATGCACATTTTTATGATTGCAAGTATCTATTTATTAATTAAAATAACACGTATTAATTGACGGAAAAGTAAGTAGCCACAGGTAATATGAGAGCTGTCAATGGTTTCGTTAGATACCGGAAAGAAATCAAAAAAGCAGTTTCGATTTTGGTTGAAAAATGCAAATATTTTATTATATTAATTTTCACTTTCTCATACCATATTCTACGTATATATTCTTATACTTGGTACGTCACTGGAACGAGGCAGAAATAAATATCAGTATTCACATGGGCCGTTTTATAGGAGCCAATTTGCGGCGATCCAGGAATCCATTTTACACACAGTCGACAGCAGAATGTATGCTGCAGACTAGTATATTTTATTTTCATATTCGTTTTGCGTACATAATTTTGTGAATATCATTATTTGTTTCCGCATAGTGTTTGCGCCTTCCTCGTGGTAATGAAGTGGGGCCAGCTATCGATTGGGGAGTGGGCCGGGCCCCGGCGGAGGGCGCGACCACAGCACAGCCCTTCCGGTGGCAGCGGCCACAATGGCGGGCAGGGCCCGTTCCCAGGCCACCCCGCCCCCAGCCTCCCCCTCCCGCCTCCCCCGCCTCCCCGGCCTGCCCCGCCCCGCCCCGAGGCCAGCCAGCTCACAGCACCTCGCGGGGGAAATCCACTACGCAGCAAATCTCTTCGCGCAGAGCCCTCCATACGAGGAAGCCTAAGGTTTCTTCTCTTTCGCCCGAACAGCGAATTGGGATCTTACCCATTCACGAGGGGCCAGTCGTACACAAATAATATGTGCGAAAGATTTTGCAATCATTATACCTCTAAATATTATCCATACACCTCTACCATACACGTTCACCGCCATATAGGAGAACCCACATAAAGTACTGCAAAATGCTACGTGTTATTTTGGAATGTTACTTAGTTCTTTAATCGACTGCCCACGAGTGCCGCCTGCCTGAAGGAAATGCACCTCTCCATGCCGCAACTCTCGTCCCTGTGGAGGTGTGTGTGTGTGTGTATGTGTGTGTGTGTGTGTGTGTGCTAGAGAAGCCGGGAAATGCGATATTAGCACCTTCCTTTCGAAAGGCAACACGTGAAAATGTTTCGCTGTACGACGGGAAGGCAGTGAGTGCTTGCTTGTTACTCTTCAAAACCAAACAATTTTAAAGTGAAGTTCTGTTGACGTAATTTTTCACAAAAATCGCTATGGATTCCTTGTAAACATTGAAATACGGTAATGTACTTTAAATGATCTGTTCTATTTTTGTATGTTTAAAACGCTTCACACGCAAATGCTTTCAGCTTTTCCCTCCGAGAATTCAATGCTTTTCGTGACGTTAGAATCGAATAACAAAAAGTGTCTTGAATGTTCAGAACTTGTATGGGGTGAATTGATAAGAGTCTGCAAGTGCTAAGCCCCATTCTCCTAATTATTGTCTATCATTTTCTGGAATTCTTGGCGCTTCGATATATCCGCATTCAAAATTTTGCACTGGCGATATTTTATATCTCAAATTTTAAGACTATCATGAAGCATTTCTCAAAGATTCATGCCTGGGTGAGTAACTCAACACATTTTACTCTAACCAATTGAGCAGCAATGTACAATTATTTTAGAAATGGATATTGGAATGTGATGAAAGGACAATCGCGATAACTGTCGTCTACATTCCTCAATTTTTCTATCCCTTGACTTCGCCCCCGTTGAGGAGTGAAATAAGAGATTGATGAGAACAGGCACATCGTGACATAAGACTTTCGATTTGAATTGTTATCTTTTGCACTGCCTACCTTGTACAATAAACGCAACTACTCCTAGAGAGCATTCTTGATATGATTAGGTATTTTTCCTTCTTAAGAGCTTGATCCGTGCTCCACTCATTTGAAATAGAGCGTAGTTTATCAAATTTTGATTTTAGCATAAAAGGTCAATGAATAAAGAAAGTGTCTCTAGCATTTGTCTTGACAATTTTGATTTGACGGTCGCAGAAACTCTGAAGGCGCGTAAAAGCTTTGGACGCGTTGCGAGCGTCGAGCCGGAGTGCGGGGCACGGCGCGGGGGCCAAAGAGCAGCGCGGGGGGGGGGGGGGGGAAGCGCTCGATGCAAGAGGGCGGGGGCGGGGGCGAGCGGCGGACGGCGCCGGCGCGCCGCGGGCCAATGGGGCGCGTCCGCGGCCACCCCCGCCCCCCGCCGCCTCAGCTCCACCCCCGACGGGGCTCTGGCGCCCTTCGGAATCCGCCACTCGCCCGCAAAGGGAATCAAGCAATGGAGCAGCGCTCGCCACTGCACCTCCAGCGGCGTTGATGGTTCCACTAAAGGGTGTTTCCAAAGCCTACGGAACAAGTTACGTAACGTTTAAATTATTAAGATGTCTAGGTATTTAATAAATAAATTCTGAATAATTTATTATCTAGTTATAATATTGTTAATTATGCTAATCATTGCATTTAACATTTATATTTCTTTTATTCTGAAAACGCGGGAAGGAAATTCTTCGAAAAAATGAAAAAAGGCTTTACTGTATGTTTTTTTTATGCAATGCTTTTTCCCCATCGTTTTATTAACAACTGATTTTAATGTGATGAATTGTTCAAGCAAAAAGAAAGATTCCTATTCAGCTTTTCTCTTCCTGGTTTCGCGGAATCGCTCCCCGCTCTTTCAATCCCACGACGGAGCGGAGCCGAGGTTTCACGTCGTTAGTCCGCGAGCGTCGCGCACTGCGCCACTGAAACGAAACGCCACCCTTCCTCCGCGAGTTCGAGTGCGCCTGGTGCGAGCGCTCAGACGCAGGGAGAGGGTAAACTCGGATGACGCTGGGCAACGAGCGGCACTTGAGTGCGCTACGCTCTGGCGATTCGTTTTTTGGAAGGCGGGAGATGGAATGACTCTGACTCAAATTCATTGACCCCTTCGTGCTCGCCCACGCATTTCCACCTGGGAAGTGATAAGCTGCGCTTAAAATAAGCTATCCCTACTAAAATAAACTTGTTTTTAAAAACGTACGATGCTAGTTCAGTTCATGGCAGTTCTGCCATGTACATTCTTTTTAAATTTAGCATAATAATAATAATAGTAATAATAATAGCAATAACAATAATAATAATAATAATAATAATAATAATAATAATAATAATAATGTTATTAGCATTTGAAAACTGTTATTATATGTTTACATCTGTAAACAATTATTTTATGTTTATGTGTTAGAATGCCTTAATTTGTATTGAAGATTTTAAATATGTCTGTGTTACCATGCTTTGATATTGTATCTGTGTGGTATCCATGTGAAACCAAAAACTTTGAGAATAAACAAAATAACAACACAATAATAATAATAATGATAATAATAATAATAATAATAATAATAATAATAATAATAATAATAATAATAATTCGATTATGGTTAATCTTGTTTGTAAAATTATAAGAGGTGAGCATTAAGCAAGTCCTTTGTGCACCATCGGCAACCCTTGGGCTCCGCTGCGTTGAAGGGTTCGACGAGGCTGCTGGGGCTCCGTGCGCGTCGCGTCTCGCAATTGCGGAGGGCGCAGCCTCCTGTTTGCGGCCCCGCGTCACATCCTGCCGCTGCGCTGCGCCCCCGCTGCACCCCCGCTGCGCGTTAGCCGCCGCGTTGCCCAGGTTCCGCTTCGCCAGCGCAGCTCCCGGGCGCTCTGATCGGCCGTCTACCACGCCTCGGCTCAGGACTAACGGCCCATTTTTCAGCAACAAATCGAGGTGGCTAAACGCGCTCCTAGGGGGTTTACGCATCTCTCTCCTTTCACCACATTCCACACCAATGAAGTGCTTTACAGGATCTTCATTTGTAAGCCCCATCATATTTTTGCGTGCTGCTGATTAGATTTTGTCGTACCACTAGCTTTGTGCTGGTCGCATTTAATAAGTAATTCATTTCAGTGAGTCTTCAACGGTTTACCCTACAATGTTTAGTGTTGATTATACTTCGATTTATGGATAGTCTTTTAACAGGTTATCAGCTGTTAGGGTGTCATTCAATTGGACGCTTAAACATCACCAGTGAAGTCACTTTAGTGACGTTCAAGCTTCCGATTGGATGGCACCGTAACAGCTGATTTATGTCAGGAGGGCTGTGTTTAAATCGAAGTATAGTGCGACAGCTGTAGCTCGCAGTGCTACGTACGCCCACACCTGCAGGAGCTAACCTCTTCGCCTTGTGGCAAACCTCTTCACAACGCTCCCATCTGCCTTCTCCCACAACGACAACCGAACTCCCCGGGAGCGACGTATCAGCCGGAATAGTTGGATGGGCCTCCGCACGCACGTGTTGCCCGTGCAACGCACACAATGGCCGCTCCGCAGGCGGGTTCCGGTTCCGGGCACCGCTCGTCACACATGGGCGGGCGCGGGCGGGCGCGCCGGGAGCGCCCACGGGGGCTTTCATAAAAAGCGCCCCCGCCCCGCCCCTCCCCTCCCTTCCCCGCTCCCTTCCCACCACTCTCGCTCCCCCGCCACCGCCTCGCCACCGCAACCCCGATCCCACTCCCGAAACCTTCCCGCCCCGTCCCGCTCCCGCCCCACCGCAACCCCGCACCTATACCCGCCACCGCCCCGTAACCGCCCCGCCACGGCTCCGCCACCGCCCCACCACCGCCCCGCCACCGCCCCGCCACCGCCCCGCCACCGCCCCGCCGCCACCCCCGCTCCCTCCCCGCCACAGCGCCCCTCCCTCGTCCCTCCCCCGCCACCACAACCCCGCACCAACACCCGCCACCGCCCTGCCACCGCCCCGCCGTCATCCCGACACCTCCCCGCCACCGCCCCGCTCCTGCCCCGCCACCACCAGCCGGCAGCACTCCAGAGAGCCGCCGCCGCCAGCCGCCGGACCGGCCTGTTTACTTTTCCTCCGATCAGCGACCCCCCCCCCTCCCCCGGCGCCCGCGCCCCGTGCCCGCAGCCCATAACGCGAGGGGCTTCGTTATCACAGTCACGAGCGCCGCCGGCGGACTCGGAGGAAGAAGCGGACTCGGCGGCGTGGCATGAAGGCGGGGCGGGGATGGAGGCGGGAGGGAATGTCGGGGAGGAGGGTGATGCGGAGTAAAGGCAGAGAAGGTGTTGGGAAGGGAGCGCGGAGGCGAAACGCATCAGAAAGACGCCACTGCCTCCAGCGTCAGTGGCCACAACCTCTCTCACCACCGCCGCCGACATCGGGGCAGTTTTTTCTAATGCTAGATTGTCTCCACTTCAACCTTCGCCTTTTGCTTCGGCTATGCCTCATTGTGCGAATGTGAGGATGAAAAAAGACACTACGATTCTTGCTTAGTTTGAGCTGCCACAATTGCATACGTCAATAATAACGTTGTTTTATACAGTCCCTGTATATTAATACATTTAGTATTCTTCAGTCGAATCCATTAATAATAAAGTAATTAATCGTGGGAAGCGATACTAGCACCATACTCTCCCTCATTGTTACAAGAAGATTTTAGAAAGCTTCGGTAGCGTATTGACATTTCATACCACCTAAAAAAGCGATCATGCCGACAAAAAACTGGTCGTAACGGCATAGTTGAAAATGCGTTTCGAAAACTGTCCTTTGGCTGCAACGAGTTCAACGTGTATTATGCCGCTCGATACAGCAAAGCACAAGAAAAAGAAGTAGGCCGCGGGCGCCGCTATGTATGAATTCTCCAGGCGGTCGTGGTTGCAGCGGAGCCTGGGGGCGGCGGGGCTGGTGCTGGGGCGTGGGAGGGGGCGCGATAGGGCGTTGTTTATGCGCGCCTCCGGGAGACGCGGCGCCCGGGGGCCGTAAGTCAGTCGCCCCCGCCTCCTCGGCCCCCGCCCCCCAACGCCCGCCGGCCCCCGGCTGCCCGGTCGAGAGACTTCGGCGATCGACGCCGGCTACACACAAGCACCACTCACGCGGCGCCGGGTACGGACGAGTTGAACAACTGAAGTGATGCCCAGCGCGCAGCTGTAAGAGGAGTTTTCTTGATTAAAGTTTCCAAATCAAGTTTAAAACAATCATTTTTTATTTTACACGTACACACTAATGACTACCATTACCCATGTCTATTGATTTCTGAACTTAAAAGAATTCAAATCCTAATAGCATATTAATTACATATATATATATATATATATATATATATATATATATATATTATTGTAATTGCCAGTTTGTATCTGATTGTGGAGACACATTATCTCCTTAAACTTTGTACGAGTAGAAAAGCAAAACAAAAAAACCAACAATAAACAACTGATTGTCTTAAAATTTGCTTTGGATACTTTTTATCTTGAAAACGTTTTACAGACAATCATAACTTAAGTGACAAAAATAGTGATTACGCACAAGTGCACTTAATTATTATAATTTTTCATTCAGTATTATGTTTATTAATTCGGTTCTGTGCCATTCTTGCAGTATTCAACGAAAGTATTGTTACGTCGATTTTTGTTTCTTAAATCCACGCTGCATGTTTTCACCCAAAAAGTTTTCATTTCAAAACATGAAAACCGTCCTGAAAATCATTTTATTGGCACAATACAATACATCTTACGACATATTTAGCGAGAGATGCTTTCAACCCTTTGATCACGAAGATGCCATGTGCCGTGAAAGGTTTCTTTACCGAAGTGCTGACTGGGGGCAGTGGCCGCCTTTTCGCTTTCCGAAAGCAATCAGCATCTCGGCGTCGCCCCAACGGGCGAGCGAAAGCCATTCGGCCCCTCTCTGTTCGATGGCTGCTACGAGGCGACCGCTGGGCGCGCGAACGGTGGCCGCGTCCGCTCGCGCTGCCTCCGCCACACTCCCAGGGAAACTGCACCGCCACTGACCCCATGCGCCGATGCGATTGGTTATTTAATGCAGGGATCTCGACGTCGACCCCCTTACATTTTTTTCTGTAATATACAGCATTCCCCTGAGGCTCGATACCGGCCCCGTTGGGAAGCCCTGGTTTAATGTGCTAATGTTAATGTTAATGTTAATGTTAATGTTAATGTTAATGTTAATGTTAATGTTAATGTTAATGTTAATGTTAATGTTAATGTTAATGTTAATGTTAATGTTAATGTTAATGTTAATGTTAATGTTAATGTTAATGTTAATGTTAATGTTAATGTTAATGTTAATGTTAATGTTAATGTTAATGTTAATGTTAATGTTAATGTTAATGTTAATGTTAATGTTAATGTTAATGTTAATGTTAATGTTAATGTTAATGTTAATGTTAATGTTAATGTTAATGTTAATGTTAATGTTAATGTTAATGTTAATGTTAATGTTAATGTTAATGTTAATGTTAATGTTAATGTTAATGTTAATGTTAATGTTAATGTTAATGTTAATGTTAATGTTAATGTTAATGTTAATGTTAATGTTAATGTTAATGTTAATGTTAATGTTAATGTTAATGTTAATGTTAATGTTAATGTTAATGTTAATGTTAATGTTAATGTTAATGTTAATGTTAATGTTAATGTTAATGTTAATGTTAATGTTAATGTTAATGGTCGCGACTTTCCTCCTCCAGGTATCTCGCCCAGTAGAGCAGCGTCTCAACCGGGACGAGTTCTGTGCTACCGTCTGGTTTCCGACGAAGTGTACCGTACAAGTGTATGTTCGTGAGAGCGGACCAAGATAACGAACAGTTCATTATTTTACGCCATTTCAACAGGCAATCGATAGATATAAATCCGTAAGGAGTATTTTCTAATAAAAATTAAAAGTATGGAAATGAGAGTCTCTCCACTTTCAGTCACTGAAAATAAAATAAAATGTTTAAGATTATCATAAAATTATTCATTTTGTACCACTGTTACTTGAAAGGCATGAGATTCTGTAAGTAGAGATAATAGTCCTAAATGGTGGTTACTAGGCCGTTAGGGATCTTAAACGCAACACTCCACACACAAACTCACAATTCTCCACAAACATTTTGTGAGACTCGTCTGAGATCACTCTATTGCATAAAATGCGGTTGAAAGTGGAACCACGCACTTATAAGACGAGTACGCTCCTTGAAATTGGATTATGCAAGCACGATAATTAGAGGTAATCTCGAAACGTAATAGCCTTTTACTGGTGATTTGTGAGACGCCCAGCAATTTTCTCTTTGGTTGTAGGCCGGACAATCACTAAACTTTCTGCACTATTTACGACGTATTATTGCGAAGTGGCTTCCTCGCACGAGTCATCACGCAAACCTGCGCTCCCAAGCCCCCGCAGCGCCAAAGACTTCGCTTCCGCGCCGCGGCGATTGGCCACCAGCGGCGCCACTGTCGCGCATTCGTTACACACGGGCGCCGTCGACTCCCCTTTCGTTCCCGTCCCTCTGCCCCGTTTCCATATCCACTCCCCCATCCCACCACTCCTCTTTCCCCCCTTCACTAGCACCCGCGCTCTCGGCTGCCTCGCGCACGCCGCCTCCAGGGGCCTGAGGCTCCGCCGCCAGCGCCGCCTCACAGATTTAATCGAGCGATTGGGCTCATAGTTACCGTTGCCGATGCAATGTCTTTGACCAGGAGATCCCGACAGTGGCGGATTTTCGATACTAGTAATACTGCTAGGCTGAATTCAGGCGTTGGCTGGAGGAGAATCCTAACGGCCAGCTGATCTTAACGGTAGATTTTCATGGTATTTCCACATTACCAGGCAAATGCCGGAACATCTATTATATCCTATATTATTATCCTAATAATCAGGCGTGTCTCCCATTTATTGTCCCATCCTCTCACCTTACTCCTACACTCCCACGCACTACACTTCCACAAGTGTCGGAAGGTTAGTCGGAAGCTTAGAGCTTGTCACGGTGCAGACAAAGCACCGCGCCGCCCCCGCGCCGCCCCCGCGCCGCCCCCGCGCCGCCCCCGCGCCGCCCCCGCGCCGCCCCCGCCCCGCCCCTGAGCCGCCCCCGCGCCGTCCCCGCGCCGCCCCTGAGCCGCCCCGCGCCGCCCCCGCGCCGCCCCCGCGCCGCCCCCGCGCCGCCCCCGCGCCGCCCCCGCGCCGCCCCCGCGCCGCCCCCGCGCCGCCCCCGCCTCATCTCATCCACAGCGGCCTCTCAATTGACTTTATCTGGGCGCCAATCGCCCCGCATCGCGCTGCGCCAGCCAAGATAACAGGCCTCGTCCAGTTAATTTTATAACGAGTACATACTCGTCAACGCTCTCTGACTGCCGGCGGGCATTCGACACCTCGCGAGAGCAGCGGCGAAATATACAGCCACCGTTAGCCATTAGTGGGCGTGGCGCTCTCGCTGTTTGTGAGACATTCTGGAGTCCTGTTGCAGTATTAAAGATGCATACTAACCTCACCCTTCAGCTGTTCAGCAAATGTTAATCATACATTAATGAATTCGCTCATTACTTGTATTGTTGCTTCCCAAGCACTAAAATTACTCGGATGATACTCCCAGTAGTTGCATCCCACGGAAAGCATTATACCTGTAATAGACATGTCGACAAGAATCTACGAAAAGTCACAAAAACTGTAACTGTGACTATGCATAGTCACAGTTACAGGTAATGTGATACTTTTCTGCTTGTCATTAAATTACAATAATTGTTTTAATAAATTAAGTACCACGTAACAAAGAACAATCTAATCAACTTTCCTCAGAGAGTGGGTAAAACTAAAAGAGACTAGCAGCAAAGAGATATTGTATATTGCATGAAGTTAACACTTCCATATTGTTCAAATCTGTATATCTGTAACTTCCACATAACTTAAGATGTTGAACTGATAATTTCATGTAAAAATCGCGTTAACAATATAGAACCGTCTGGAGCATCTGATTATCAGAAAAACGGAGATTGTCTCTGGGGGCCACCGAATGGCGAATGTTGTAGTTGACCGTGTCGGCAACTGCACTTCGCCTCTACTGTGGATGTGTTCGCTCTCTGATAGCGTCACGCAAAGGAAAGGACCCCGGTTCTCTTCCGCGTCTTTCATTTCATATTTGCCCAGGAAGACGCCGAATCAGCCGTACGTGGGCGGGCGCGTGAAGGGCGTTGCCTGAGGAGAAGTGAAAGAAGAGCGCCGTGGATGGGAGTGTTTCCCATGCAGTCTGCCCGTCCGCTCTCAATTGCCACTGAAAGGCTGTGGAGGTGTCAGCGGTGGATGGAGTCTATCTGGGCGTCAGCGCCACAAAGGACCCGTCGGCAGCCGGCGGCTGAGACGGCTGCGGGACCGCTGCGGGCGGGCGGGCGGGCGGGCGCGCCCGCGGGCGCCGAGCGGGCGAGCGGCGTGGAGCGGCGCGGAGCGGCCTTTTATGCCTCTTTGCTTCTCGTTTCTTTCCTTTACTGGCTGCTAAGCCGGCACGTACGTGTTGGCCGCCGCTGCCACCGTGACTGGCGGCGTGGCGAAACGATTGTGCTCGGGGGCCGAGGGCATTCCAGGGGGCCCTGCAGCGCTGGCGGCGGCGGCGGCGGCGGCGGCCCGGAGGACCCTCGAGAGGCCTCGCCAGCAGCCGGCCACTCTCTCACACACAGCCTCCTTGCCCCGCGTTGTCTGTCTGCATTTCCCGAACGCGCGGAAACTGGCACGCAACTATGCTGCCCGAAGCGGTGTGCGAGGTGTCTATGCTTTCGTTACATCCCCGGGAGCACAAGAATTCTCGAAAACAACGAAACATTTTCCATTCAGAGTGAAAAAATCCAAATAATTGTGTTATTTTTCCTACTTTCGACATAACTGACTTCATGCGGTAGCAAGGTTTCAAGGAAGTGGATGATGTCCATAAAATATGTTATTGACGTATTTGCGTTATAGAATAGTAATGTTTTAAAAATATTATTTTAGAATTTTTTTTATACCTTACCACGTAAGACGGACAGCCAACCCCTCTGCAGCGCAGCGGTGCGGAGTGAAATAAGAGACATGCTCAGTGTCTGACCAACGAAGAGCACCTGGATATTGGGTCCAACCGCTTGCGGAAAATGTGGCCCTATAGTCACCGCAGAGCCCCTCGCCTTTTCGCCCCCGCAGAGCACGCGGCTCGTTTTATTTTTGTTATCAATGTTTAAACACACGAAACTGATAAAAATGAATAATTTTACCCTCGCAATCCGAAAGTAATTCATTTAATAACTGTTATTTCTGCGACATTTCACATAAGAATACTGATGACAGTTCTTGAGAAATGCTTTCGGGATTTGTCACGAACCTCAGTTGTTCAAAACAAACTCCACAGTTGATTTTCAAACACTTCAGTATTCAAATCTGTCATTTCAAAAAGTTGGACTATTTTTTTTTGACTTGTATTGCTTAGAAGGCTTGTCTTGTATTGCACCAATCCCATCGAGACATCAATGGAATATGTACCTATTTCCATTGGTGTCAGTCGTAGAATACCAGCCCCCACTAGCCTTCTGTTTCCCGCTTCCGATGCGGAATGCGTGTTTGAGCCGCCAGCGCGCATCACGTGGCGACAGCTGAGCGCTCTTGCGCCTCCGCGGCAGCACGCGTGACGGCGGGGAGGGGGCGTGACCGCCTCCGGAAGCGGCGCCCGCGCGACGGCTGCGTGTCCCTTGACACGCGTGACGCGCCGCGCCGCACGCGCCCTCGCACCGTGCTGCTCTCACTCCCCACTCCCCCGCCCCCCCGCCCGGCGACAACCGACAGCCGTTTCTTGTTTTGATTCACCGCTTTTGTTTGTGGCGATATCCGTTGACCCGGATATAAACGTTTTCTGTAATCCTGCTACAGGGCAAAACATTTTGGAAAAGATATTATTGAAATAAATTAGAATATAATAGGTAGCGGTCTTTTTTGAAATGTGAAATTGATAATATTGTGTTAAGTAAAAAATGTGGTACCATCAAGCAATACACAGCGTTTCTTTATTAATTTTTGTTGCAATCCGCAATACTTTTTGTGTACAAACGTTTTTCAAATCAAACGAAAATCGGTTACCTACAATATATTGACGGTTATACTGAGCGGCTATATAACCGCTAATATAATTAATAACTTTAAATCGTTAATTTGGTAATAAACGCCATCCCTATTTGCTACCACGATTGCTATGTCTTAACTTGTTTGTCTTACCTAACTGGAGATATAATTCGCTCAAGTGATATAGTACCCTTGCTATCCATATGGCGTAACAAAGAAAAAAACAAATCCACTGACTTGTTAAACATAGGGACACAAATTAAATAAGCACTTTCATTTCCTTTTAACTGTAGGACAAGAACGACATGTTTAAATAGAAAACAGAATTAACTTTATTTCACCAATGTGAAATTCTGAATATAATTTTTGCATTGAAGATATTTTACAGCCAGGAATTAAGCTTCTCTTATGTAGAATTTAAAAAAATTTTTGCTACAATAAGAATTTGCAATTTGCTAATTTTTCTGTTTATATGGTAAAGTTCTGCGACAGAACGACTGGTGTAACAACAGAACATATTTTCAGGCATCGAGTGTTACATTTGCAATTTTCCAAAATTCAACGAAGGCAAGAAAAATCGGACCTGCGTCATATTTTTTAAGCTTCTTCGCACTATATCGGAGAATAATTCAGAGCCATTTTTGAGAAAAAAATTGCTTTTAAAATTGTCTTCAATTGTTGTAGTTGTATGCAGTGGTCGAAACAATTTTAAACTATTGCAGTTTCTATGAGCGTAGGCTTCCGCACCGAAGTCAGTAGTTACTTGGCTGCCCGGGAGACGCCGCGTCCTAGACGTAGGGGGCACCTAGGCACAGGTGTCATCTGTGCACCTAGGCAAAGGAACAGCTATTGCAATTTTCGAAAGTTCAAAGTAAATCTTTTTCGGAAATGTTTATAAGCATACTTTATTTAGTGTATGCGAGAAGAAAGTAGCAATCTCGAAAATTGGACTCATTTTTAAGAAAACTGTCTGAAAATCACCGCTTTCCCCTGCAGCATGACGGAACTTTCTCTATACTACGTAAGTAGTGCGCGAGAAAGTAGAAGTATCTGCGAGGGAAGGGGTGAGTGCGGTCATCGTGAGGCTTCGAGAAGGGGCGTGTGCTGCCTCTCAGCCTTCATGGGACAGCAGTATCCATGCCTCTCCCCCCCTCCACCACATACTCCCCTATTCACCACGCTTTCTGTCGTTGCGTTGCAACGGGGCAGCGCAGTATTAGAAACGTATTAGTTATTCGATAGCAATGACTCTAGTATTTGAGCGTTTACTTCGACTTTTTCTAAAACACACGTATTTCCATTCTGAATCAGATCAATCATGAGAATACTCAGAAATTCGTGTATATTAATGTTTTAAAAATTAACAATTGAAATGTAATATATCCGATAGGGAAAGAGTTTCGTGTGTATTATTGGAGCAATGAACACGTCGCCCTAAATATGGTGTGTTTAATTTGAGGTAGTTTTCGAGGAACAAAGACTCCTATCAGCAGCGCCAACTTCGTGAAGAGAGCGTTACGTAAGGGGCCGCCCGGAGCGAATCGGGGCGGATTCCTGCCGGCGACCCCGACGGCCTGGCCAGCGCGGCGCGGCGCGGCGCGGCGCGGCGCGGCCGGACGCCCCGACGCGAAAACAAGAAAGAAACCCTCCAGACGGAACTAAACAAACAAACGAACAGACGGACACAGCTCGTGGAAGCGTGTAACGCCGCGCCCGCGATGATAAAACGCGAGTTAAGCGCTCTGGAAACCGGTAAAAACCGGTAAAAAGAGCCCCCCGGGGCGCGACGCGCAAAAACGCCGCCCGCTGAACAAGTGGCGGTGGCGCGCGGCAGGGCGGAGACGGGCGGGGGCGTGCGGAGCGAGCGGTGGTGGGCGGGGACGGGCAGTGGGCGGGTGGGGGCAGGGGGGCATCGGGCGGGGGCAGGCGGTGATGACGGGAGTTGGGGTGCGTAGGCGGGCGAGGCGGGCACAGGCGGGTGCTGGCGGGCGGGGGCGGGCGGGGCGGGCGGGGGCGGGCAGGGGCGGGCGGAGACGGGCGGGGGCGGGCGGGGCGAGCGGTGGTGGGCGGGGATCGGCGTGGGCAGGCGGATGTGTGAGTTGGCGGGCGGTGGGCGGGCGGGGGCGGGCAGTGGGTTGGCGGGGGTGGGTGAGGGAGGGCGCGGGTGGGGAGGACTGGGCGAGCGGGCGTTGGGAGCGTTGAGCGGGCGGGGGCGGGCGAGACAGTGACGCGGGGGGGGGGGAGGGAATGACGCGCACAACGTAAGCGTATGCATCTGCTGCAGATCTCGCCTTCCCCGTCCCTCCACGCCACTCGGCTCGTGTCTCATACGGATGCGACTTCCATGTACATGTTTGCAAAACATCGACATTTTTGTAAAATCATCCACGTATTTTATATCGATTTTTTAAGCCGATGATTTTTAACATCGATGCTTTTTGTTTGATGTTTCTTCGTGGTCGATATTTTTTAAATGAAAAAAGTCCATCATAACAAAATTTTGCAATAATTTTCAAATATTCGTAAACGGAATATTTTGCTGACCAAAGTGAACAAGGATGCAAAATAAATAAAATCGCGAATAAGAAGCGAATATTATTTTTAAATTTTCGAATCAGGTAATCCAAGTTTTGTTAATTGTCCAGTTAAGTTTTTAAATTTGTTTTTTCAGTTAAATCACAATTAAGAATGAATAAACAATTCCACTTTAAAATTAAATCACTCGCGTGAACTTCAATGGTTACTAATTCAATTTTAAAATCATAGATGTTTAATAACGTTGATGGTTTCGGATTGCTGTTTTATTAACATGATCTTTTAATAGATGTTTAAAGCATTGATGTCTATGAGCATGAATGTTTGGTTGGCGATGTCGCATGTCTTCTGCCTATACATAACAGACCTCAAGTAATCTGACCATATAACTTCATTACTAAAGACGATTGCAAGTGTAGTAGTCTTCTAATTTTATATACCATACCTTAGTTGATCACTGAGCGGTTGGTGTTAAATTGCAAAAAATATTGAAAATAGAAATATGTTAGAGTTTTGACTTTCCTCTGGTCATTTGCTTAGTTGTTCCACCTCTGAGTTTAAAACTAAATGAATGCAACAAAGTCACTGGATGAAATGTAAGGTTTAAATATTTTCAAGAGGAATATTTGCTTCCTTGGCTCTTGTGAGTGGATGGCATAGAAATTGTCTGCAATTCACAATTTCGCATGTGACTCTGAATGCAAACGCATAAAAGATTTAAAACATAGCTCCGTTTTTTATTTCTAGCCTAAGACTATTTACTTCCTCTATCTGCCTTTTATCCGTTTGAAAATGGAACTCAGAGTTTAAATCTCGAACTGATTCATAGGAGAAACTTTACTTTAGCGACGCATACCTGAATGTTTCTGAATGGAAGGTGTCTCAGAATAAATATTACAAAGTTCTAGGGCACTTAGGGAGAATCGAAGGCAATCACCTACCCAATGAACTTGTGATGAGAAGTTTCACATAACGAAGTTACAAAAGCGACATTTCCTGTAACTGTCTAAACATGTTGGTGATTGGCAGGTACATGAAACCTCTTTCCCTGCGTTAAAGCATGTAACTAAGAAGCACCAGTTCGAGATGAGTCACTTGCGCATGGGGGAAATGTTGCACGCGTAACTTCCTTAAACCAGATTTATCACACGTTCGTTGCGAATCTTCCTCCCCCCACATGACGTACGTGGCAGCGATTCTGAGTCTCTCTGGACATGGATTGCTGCACGTCTATTACGTGACACCTTTTAACCGTTGACCATGCTCTGATAATAAGGGCGTTTGCTATAAGTAAATTATCTGACAGGTGTGCTACTGTTTTTCCTTCGTGTTCCTATCTTGTACTAATTTATCTCTTTGGCGCAATGTTTTTTTTGTTTTTTTGTACATTTCTTGACGTAATGTGTCCGCACAGAGCCGGCGCCCCATTTATCAAGTGCGTAGTGTCTTCGAATCGCTCTAGCTCGCTCGCTCGTCACATCGATGTTTGCAGTCCACCGCCAAGCCGCGTTATTGCGGCGGCCGGCAGCGCGCACCACAGGTGGTCGGGAAAAAATCCTCGTCGCTGCGGCGGCGAGGCCGTCCATTAGCCGCGACGCCTAATCCCTCCCACGCCCCCCACGCCCCCCGCCCCCGCCCCCGCCACGCCTCGTGGCGCACGGGCCCGAATAAGCCCTGCGATTTGTGGACGGAGCCAGGGCGACGTCTGAATCTGTGCGGAGTGAAATGGATCTGCTTTCTCTTTCAAGAGATGCAACAGCCGGCAAGGGCGCCAACAGATGTTAATGCAATATCTCTGACCGGATGGTACTAGGGTTCGAGTCCCGATAGAGGAAGGTTTTTCGTCACTAGCTTGTCAGTTCGGTCGAGTCCAGCTACTGCCCAGAGAAGAATTCTAGCGGCTAGCCGCTCTGATCGATTGATTTCTGGGATTTTTACAATTAACACAAGGCGAATTCTTGAGCAGTACCCTAACAAACACTTTTTTCTGCCTTCTTCTTTGTCTCCTCCAGTACGCTGCATGTACTCACACTTGCATGCGCTATACTACTATTCGTTAGTGTGTAAGGTTAGGGCAAGGGAGGGGAAGGGAATATCGCGCCCGGTCCGTGGCCCGTTTGTGAGGGTATGGCTCCGTCATTCGCCCGGTATTTGTAGAAAACAACCCGCGAAATTACCGATTAGAGCATCCGGCCACTAGAATTATCCTCCAGACAGCGACAGAACTCAATTCTGCTCCTTAGTACCGAAAATCCTGCCACCGTCGGGACTCAAACCTAAGACCTTCCGGCCAGAGGGACAGTTTTACTTGAGATTTTTTCGTGTGTAAGTTACAGCTCGAGGCTATTCCCACGGTATCTCCTCCCCGACGTAGCGCCATCTCAGTTTTGCTCAGCGCCTCCACTTCGGTCTCTGTCCACAGCTGTCTTTCGCTTGTTCTCGCGCGTACGGGTACCCTCTGTGCCGGGCGGCTCTCGCGCCCACCGCCACTTCCCGATCGGCCGGTCGCCCCGCCGCGCCCGCCGCCGCCCGCGTCAACCCCCTCCGCGCGGCCCCGCCCCCCTCGCCACCCCCCCCTCGCACCTGCCGCGCGCGCTGCCGCGTCTCCATGGCAACGCGCCGCGAGGGAGGCGCCAGCGTCTATATTCATAGCGCCGCGCTGAAAATCTCGCTGAAATCCGACAACATTGAAAGCGGGCGGGGGCGGGGGGGGGCGGGGGCGGAGCAGCTCGTCGCCCGCAGCTGTTTGCGGAGCCTCAAGTGCTTCTGCGCGAGAGGCGCTTTTCATTACACGCGCTGCACCCAACGACTCGCGCGGCTAATCATTTCTTGAGTTTTACGCCCTGGAATGCACTACGTATCTGAATGGGTGAAAACCAGAAAGGTGTAAGAGACATTCTATAAATACGGAGGAAACTGTTTATTTAATTGAATGATACTGTAAAGTCGTGGTAATTTGTTTCATCATTAAAATCACGGCATTTCAATTGTTCATTAAAACCACGAAAATACGATGCCACTGAAATGTAGCTTAAAATAAACACGTTTTCCTCAGAATTTATACAATGTCACTTATACCGTTCTTGTTTTCACCCATTCATTAGTAAAATGTTATGTAATTACTAATTCTTTTAAAAATATTACCATCTTACCATCTTAATAATTTGGTCCGACTTAGGCATGGTTGTTTCTCTCTCGTCTCTCGAGTATATATTCCCGAGGAGGGCTTCGTGTTCGGCGGACTATAGACTAGAGGAGCCCTCAAGTGTGTTGGTGTCTAGTGTATGGTCAAATATGCGTCCCATTGGGACGCAAAGGGTGACCGGCTGTCGGCTGTAAAAAGCACTAAGAAGAAGAGAAAATCTAATCGTATTTTTCTGTGCACGCCTTGTAGAAGTATGACCGTTCGTCACGACACCTCCACGCTCCATTCCAAATCCCTAACAACCCCTTTCTTACGGGCGAATTGAGGGCGTTCGAATACTAAGCCGAGACAATGACGTATGCTTACACAAAGGATGGGTCTTGTATTTTTGCAAGAAATATTATGGCATTAAAAATCGGAAATTGTTGGAAATTATGCGTTGCTCAGACTAACGATGGTTTTATGGAACTGACAAAGCCTGGAGCCTCAGCACCAATTCAGAAGTGCAAATGGAGCGTCTTTTCAGGAGTACAGTGAGGTGAGGTTGGGTTAGGGGATATTCCAAATCATACAACTTGCCTCTCACAATCCTTAGAAATTTTCCCACCATCAGTCTCATCACTGTTTATCACATTTTCTTCGGTATTACTCGTCACCGTGCTGCGCCAGCAATGCACGCCGTGATACACATTGTGTCTGGCTTACGTCCGAAGGACGACTTGAAGCTGTGGACTTTATTCATTCATTTTGAATCGTGTGAATAGAAACGACGTAAACCGGGAATCAGCCAGATTCGAACTTTCCATGGAGATGTACATGACGTGGCATGTGATAAATGACTAGATGTTCACAAACGTACCCTCCAGCTCACAAAAACGACGGCCACCACTTTGTTCGCCTCTGCTGCTAAGCGAGCAGAGCTCCCTGCGCTTGCCCGCGCGCGTAGCCGCGCAATTGCTGCGCAAGCGCCTCGTGGGGAAAGCGCGGGTGGCTGCGTGTGCGCCGCTTGGGGGAGACCGAAGGGGGGTGACCGCTTCGAGCCCCGCCCCGTGGCTCCCCTGCGCGCGAACGCAGCCCTGCGGCGCGGGGCAGGCGACGCGCAGCGCGGACGAGAGCGACCGCGCAGGGTGGGTGCGGGTCGGGGTCGTAATGGAGCGAGCGGGAATGCGTTAGGTAGCTGCGTCCGAGAGGCGTCGCCAGGGGGTCGGGGAGGGGTCGAGAGAGATCGCGGAGGAGTCGAGAGGAGTCGAAAGGAGTCGAGAAGGTTTAGAGAGTGATTTGAGAGATGTCGGAGAGAGTTAGGGGAGTGGTCGGAGAGAAGTTGGCGAGGGGTCGAGAGGGGTCGCAGAAGGATCAGAGAAGGATATGAGAGAGGTTGGAGAGGGAAAGGGGGTGGTTGGAGAGGAGTCGGGAAGGGTTGCAAAGTGGTCAGAGAGGGTTCGGAAAGGGGTCGGAGTGGGGTTGGAGAGGTGTCGAGAGGTCGGAGAGGAAACGAAGTGGGGTCGGAGAAGAATGGGAGAGGGAACCGAGAGGGGTTGGAAAGGGAATGGAGAGGGGCTGGAGAGAAATCGGAGACGGAAAGGAGTGGGTCGGAGAGTGAACGGAGAGGGGATCGGAGAGGGAACGGAGAGGGGTCGCAGAGGGAACGGAGAGGAAACGGAGAGGGATTTAGAAAGAAAATGGAGAGGCACCGGAGAGGGAATGAAGGGGGTCGGAAAGTGAACGGAGAGGGGTCGGAGAGTGAACGGAGAGGGGTCGCAGAGGGAACGGAGAGGGGTCGCAGAGGGAACGGAGAGGAAACGGAGAGGGATTTAGAAAGAAAATGGAGAGGCACCGGAGAGGGAATGAAGGGGGTCGGAAAGTGAACGGAGAGGGGTCGGAGAGTGAACGGAGAGGGGTCGGAAAGTGAACGGAGAGGAATCCGAGAGGGAAGGGAGAGGGGCCGGAGAGGGCGCGGAGTGGGGTCGGAATGAGGTCGGGGCGGGGCGGGGCGGGGCGGGGCGGGGCGCACAGATTTTGGCCCAGATGGACGCAACTGTGTATAGGAGCGGGTGCGTGGGCGTGACCCGCAAGTGCGTGCGGGGCGGCGGCGGCGGCGGCGCCAGAGTAGACGCGTCTTCATCGTCGTGCTCCGCCAGCGAGGGTCATCGCGCATACATTCGCAGACGTAATGGAGATGAATAGGCGGCCGTCGCTCCGCTTAAACATTTCGCCAAAGGATTAATTACGAGGCTCCCGCGGACAACACAGCGTCCGCAGCGGCGCGCGCAACTAAATCAATTGTTTTCGCTCGCCGATGAAATAACTCGGAATGAAATCCGCCAACTTATCGCACAAAATCATCTGTAAGCCATGATTTGCAGTTTATGAAGAACAAACAGTGGACACGCTTGTGATAGCAGTGAATAATTTAAAATTGATTCGTAACTCTTAAGTGTTCTGCACAGCAGCGAAGTAATAAATAACACTTGTGTGAAGCTAAACATTTGAATTTGCTCATGTATTAATATATTGCTAGTGAAAATGTATGAAGCTGCAAAATATATCTAATATAGATTCTGAAAACAGCAAATGCACATTTGTGGCGATGATAAATTGATTGTATATTTGAGTTGAAGCCAGTTTGATACTCAAGGACATTCTGTCAAAAGGCGCATATTAATTAATGTCAAAGAATTTATAATGATAAATGATAATGATAATAAGAAATGTCTCTGAATATCTGTTCTGACATCCTTCAAATTGTGAATGAGCTGTTGTATTCATCTTCCATGTCTTCTTTAGTATTTCATACCTCTATATGAACTGAAAGAAGAAAAAAATTTCTTATTTTTTCTTGTAGTTTTGTTTTATAAGGATTATTATCACTTCCTATTTCTGTTATGATTTACCACTTATTGAATATACTACATAAGGTTATTTTTTACTACAATTCATTTTAAATCCCAATTTTAATAATAATTTGAACAAAACGACAGACTTCCTGGCTTAGAACTCCTCCCCGCCGAGAGGATGGGCTTTCGAGGACGCGATCCGAAAACGCGGCCGCCCGCCGGTCTGGGAGCGGAGCGGCGCCGCGGAAGACGAAGATAGATCATCCGAGAGACACTAATGTGACGCGCTGTCCAATGGGGCGCGGATTTGAGAGTAATGAAGAGAGCGCCCCACTTGGGCCGAGAGAGCTGCCTGTCGCCGCGCGTTTTCCTGAACAAATCGGAAGCCCAATTCGACCTTCCTTAACGCCGACCGAAATGACTTCCTCCGCTTTGGACGAGATGCAGCGGCGTTAGCGCAACGAAGAGTAGAATTACATTAACTCAAAATGTGGACGATTGTGTTGTTTCACGAGTTTGGTAAAATAGGTTTAGATAAAATTATTATTTGTCACCAACATAGTAGGTGAAGTGTCAAGAATGTATGCATGCAAGTGCACTTGAATAAGCGGAGGGAAGATAGATAATAGAAGATAAGATGTCTAATTCGCAGTCGTGGAATGATAATGTGTAAAAACACAACGTAGAGTTGTACAATCTAAAGAATATATTGTATAAACATCTGACTTTTTGGAGTTACTTAATGGCCTTTCAGTTATACTGACATACTATATCTAATATTGCTTCATGGTTTTGTTACGGCTAAGATCGAAGTTCGACTTCTTCGCGAATTAGTTGGTTAAAGCTCTCATTATCCAAAATGAGTAAATGAATTTAGAGGAAGGAAAGACTTAGATGCACACTTAGGAATTATACTAGTTGAAAAGTTAGTTTCGTACATTAGCCAACACGAGGTAGCTAGCGTAGGTGAAGTACATTACGGTAACGAGGAATAGCAGATAAAATGCCCGAGAAACTTGAATCAAACTCCTGATGGAAACTTTCTAAGGTTAGTGAAAGACAAGGTCCATAGTTTTGGGTTAGTGTCTACTCCTAACATAAATCAGCTTTTGAAGTTAAGCAGTGATACGTATATACTTGAAGTGTATCATATTCTACAGTAGCATTCCAGTAGCAATCAGGAAAATATGTGCCTTCACTCGATTCTCAGAAATTTAATAAAAGGTGGGACATGGATTTTTGTACGTACGATCTCTCCTCGCTCAAATTAGAATTCTTTTCATTTTAAGAAGGATCCTGAACTCATAGCAGAAAGACATGGGGCTGATGAACGAAATGAGTAAAGAAAATACCTTTCTCAAGAGCGACTAGATGTCGTTTGACCCTTGTGCGTGCAGACGTTCGCTTTTGATATAAATTCCACGAATGGGCAAGATCGAGCCGCTGCCTGTCCCGATCGTTCTCGGATCAGGGTCAAGAGTACTGACTTTGAGATCGTGATCGTGTGTGCAGTGGCTCGCGATTTGAAGATTACATAATATTTTGTGTTTACGAGCTTCTCCGTTGCGTAGTCATTAGTTTCATACGTTAAGGAATGCTGGTGTTGTCTCGGAAGCTGGCGGTGTTCCTGCCCCGCTAGAATGTGATAACCGACGATGATATGCTCGTCAGATTGCGGGTATATCCCCCTCCAGGTATCTCCTTCAGTGGAATTCGGCCCGAGTCGAGACAAGCACCAAATTTCCGAAAGGTCTCCATGTAAGGCAGTGTAATGCATGCAAGTGTAAGTGTGCAGAGGAAGTTTTATCATAGGAAGTTCTCACGTGCCCTCTCGAAATTGTAAAGGCACGTGTGTTCAATGTCACGTTACCTCACAATTTTGGTGTATGCAGAAATACCTGGAAATGTTTTGAATACTACTGCAAATTGTTTAGCATTAGTATGCTATATATATCCGTGCACCGAGCCATATCCGAGGTGCGGCGAATGCCAGCAGGAAGGAATTTGGCAGAGGGCGGTGCTGCGAGAAACCTCCTCCTCGGCCTGGCCCTTTAACGGGAGGCGTCTTGGGAGCACGGGATCAAAGGCGAGGGGCAATCGATCTCCCCCCTGTCCAAATCCTGGGCGATCGCGACGTGCGGCCAACGTTTGCTAACGCGTTCGACACCTGACGAAGTTGGGTTCTGTTCTAAATATTTGTTCTCGACGATTCTTATCTTCTGTATCTCTCCCAGGTATCTCCTATCAGCGTGGCACCGCCCCTACCAGAACAACTCTAAGTTCCCGACCGGTCTCCCGACATATTTAGGGCACATAAGTGTAAATGTGTGTCAGTAAAAATCAGAATAGGGCAAGGAAGAGGAAAGAACGATCGCGCGCGGTCCTTGGTGCGTTTTTAGGATGCTGCTCCGACATTCGCTTTGTGCTGATCGAAGAAACCACGGAAATCACCTATCAGAGCAGCCACCCGTTAGAATTCTTCTTCTGGTGGCGACAGAACTCGACCTCGCGTCGACAATCCTGCCACCTTCGGAACTCGAACCCTCGACCTTCAATGACAGCAATCGATGCTCACCTTTGCCGTCGAGAGTCGAACCGCAGGAGCTCCCGTGCGGGGGCGCTGGCGGGCGACAGTTGACGGTCGGTGCCGCGGGAGGCGGTGCGCGCGCGGGCCGCTGCGTCATCAGAAGGCCATCAGCCGCCGCCGCCGCCGCCGCCTGCGCCGCTCTGCCTGCTCACTGTTCCGGGAAGCGGAGCGTCCGCCGTCACGAGGCAGCCCCGGGCGCGTCGCGTCGTGCCCGTGGGCAGCGGCCAGGCCAAGGGCCGGGGGCAGGGCGGGGCAAGGGACGGGCCTGGCGTGGCGGGGGCGGGCAGCGCGTGGCTGGATGGCGAGGGCGAAAGATTTCTCACCTGATGTGGGAAAGCGTATTTTCAAAATGTACTGAACAGCCTAAGAAACAACAAGATATGAGCATAAAGAGGCGAACGACAAGCCCGTGAAGAGAGAGACCTTGCGGATGGCCATTAGTTTTGAGGGGCGCGTGGTCGCTTTTCAACCACACCCTCGCTCAAAGGGGAAATTACCTTCTCGTGGATTCAGTACTCTATGACTGTTTTTTCACAAAATGTAAACTTTTTTCTAAAAAAAAAATGTGTTTTTGATGAAATGAAAAATATTTCTGAGTAAAAACTGAACAAGCAAATATAGAAAAATTATTATTTTATATACTCCGATATTACTGAAGTATTGTTTCTGAAAAAGAATCTAAGGATGAAAGTATAGTGTCAGATTGATATTTGTGTTTGGAAACATAATGAAGTCTGATAACAGTTTTTAAAAACAAAGGAGTTGAATGATGACAGCCCCAGAAAGAGAAAATCGGGCGCAAACGTGTTTATTGAATTGTATCGTGCAGGGTGTGATTTGCGAGAGAATGGTTCCTAAAACACACGGTTATTTCCGGTGCCCTGTAATTTTGGCTTCCTCGCGCGGACAGCCGCGGCCGGCGCGGGCCCTCATCAGCGAGCCATTAGCCAGGCGCCTCCTCCATCCTCGAGCGGGGCCCCTCATTTTCCCGTCGCGGCGACACGAGGCGCCTCCGCCCTCGGCTGGGCCACCGCCCCAACGGGCAGCACTCCACCCCTAGCCCCTCGGCGAGGTCCAATTCGGCGGAGGAGGATTCGGGCGGCCGGCTGCTCTGATCAGCAGTTTTCCTTGGTTTCTCCGAGCAATACAAGGCAAATGCCGGAGCAGTACCCGAACAAACGGGCCTCGGAGCGCGCGCGATATTTCCTTCCTCGTCATTATCCTCTCCTCACTCCTTACTTACACACACTTACACTCCCATCATTAAATAGCATTTATGTCTGGAGACCGGTCAGTTTGTCACGGCTGGGCCGGTGCTCCGCTGGTGGGAGATACCTGGTTGAGGAAAACCCCGTCAGCCGACGGTAGGTCGGTGCTGGATCTCACAATCCGGCGGGGGAAGATCATCGCCTCCCGAGCATAAAATATACATTTCGCTTACGGGACTAATTATTTCTTTGCAGTTGATGCGCCAGGAATCACATGTCAATCAGCCAAACATTGGAAAATTACCGATCAGAGCAGCAGGCCGCTGGAATTCTTCTCGAAACAAAGGATGAATGTGCCCTACCTACTTATCTAATGTAGAAAATCCACCAGTTAGAAGCTCGAACCGTAGGATCCCCCGTTCAGAAACGCTACAGGGAGAACAGCAGTTTCTCTGAGCCCTTTCTGCTGGAGGGGTTGTTGGAATGTAAGTGGAAAGTACTCCCGAAACACCCTGGGAGTTGCGAAATGACTGTGAGCGAAGGGGCAGGCCGGTCGGTGCAACGCGTTTCAGATCTGCAACCCGAGAGAGCGAAAGGGCAGGTGCAGCTCCATCAAACATAAAATCTCTTCCCTCCATGGGACAGCACAAAGCGGCCCCCGTGCGGAGACGAGACACAGGAGACTTTGGGAGGACACAACGGGACAGGTTCCTGTCTTATTTATGAAGTTGTATTTGAAATCAAATGCAAGATACAGAGTGGAGCAACGAAAAGATAAAGTGGAGTGTTAAAAATGGAGAGGGCGAGTTATTATTAATAAATTAACTTTTCACGTCTGTACTGATGCAATGGATAACACCAAATTGGAGCAACGATGATTCCAAAGTCTTCCAGAACATAATTTGTACATGTTACTAAGGGCACATTTTAATTGTGAGCGCGTTAATGATAAATAAGATGAAGTGTTTGATGTATGTTTCGCTAAACGCGTTTATTTTTACTAGTGAAGAGTTGAGTGTGAGTAATTTGTTGAGGAACCAATAATATACGGTAAAATTTATTCTGAAGGGAACAGATTGGCAGCACTGATTCCTTTACCGTCCCATCCACTAATAGCAAGGTTGGCTCTGTTATGTTTGGACACTAATTACTCCTTCCTCTACGTATTCTTTATACGAAGCTTTTTAATTAATTAGCAACCTCAGCGTATTATAGCTTCAGGTGAGATTCAAACTGATATTTTGATCTTCATGCTATGGGATCGAATTTTTATACTTCTTATTTCATCAAGATCTCTCCGTGTCTGGAATAGACACAATTATTAAGAGCAAGTTTGATGAAGAACGTGTTTTTAAGTTCCTGAAAGAATTTCCCAAACAATAAAACGAAAATAAAATGTGTGCAACCGTGTTGAGGTTAAAATCTACATGCCATTATAAAATAAGGTTTTTAATGTGAGTGAAACGTCAATTAAAAAGTTTGTTACGTTAACTGGAATCGTGTTATTCAGTTGTATCATACCTTACCTTAACACTCAAATGCCCCATCAAATGAAAGTTCTTAATCAGCAACTGGTTCTCAAGTGACTCATCACCCGCCTCTAAAAACATCAAACAGTTGAATCACCTCTAACAGTAACAGTTGCGTAAGCTTCCGTGACCGGCGTTCGTAGTGTTGGTGTAGTAGACGTGGACGTGGTAGGTTCGTAGACAAGCCGCATCTCCTTCGTTGACTGTCACTCCGGCTCTCTAGTGGCCTTCTTGGATTGATTGATTGATTAGTGATTCAGGGTGCGTAACTACTAAGGACATTAGTCCCGTAAGTGTAATGCCGATCTGTCAATCTGGTGCCGACCTGTCAGTCAGCTAAAGAGATTTCCACCATCCAGATATCTCCCACCAGTAGTGCACCGTCGCAGTCGGGACAAGCTCGGGACCTGTCTGATCTCACGTCACGTATGATAGTGTAGTGCATGTGAGTGTAAGTGTGTGTAAGTAAGGAGAAAGGATAGGTCATGGAACGAGAAGGAATCATCTCACACGATCCGTGGCCCGTTTGTTAGGGCACTGCTCCGGCATTTGCCTGGTATTGATCGAAGTAATCATGGAAAACTACTGATCAGAGCAGCCGACCGCCAGAATTCTGCTGCGGACAGCGGCTGAAAATCCTGCCACCGTTGTGAGTGAATCCCAGAATCTACCGGTCAGACGCACTGCACTGACATCAGTTGATGACCTGTGTCACCTTTGTGGCTTTCTTCCATGGGTAATGCTCTGCGGCCATCATGCCGCCGACGCGGGTAGTCGCGGGTAGCCCCAATTTAACCAATAACAGTTACCTACAATAATGGTCGGAGTTTTTGCAAGGAACTGCACAAATGAGCACATTTCCATCCATTACGATGTTGATGTCGCCGCCTCTTCTGCGCACGGCGATGGGCCGTGGAGCGACTGGGGGGGGGGCGCCGGGGGGGCGGGGGGCGTTCGGGGAAGCGGCGCCGCCACGCGTGGAAGCGCCCGCGTGCGGCGTCGCGTGCGCCAGTCACGCCGACAAATTGCGCGTCGTGCGCACGCGCACCCGCCCACCCCACTCTCCCTCCTCTCGCCTCCCCACCCCTCCCCCTCCCCACCATTCCCTAGACCGCGCGCTCTCGCCCTGGCTGAGGCACCGGCAGACATTCCGTTCTCCAGGGCGGTTCAAGTGCAAGATTTCGGCCCAAACACGCCCGCGAGTCTGTCCCCTTTCACTGCACTAGATTCATTTACACCTCCTTTTTTTTTCATGCAATGCGAGCAGCGCCTGCCCTCCCCTCCCCCACTACAGTGACTCGACAACTTGCCCCACCCACAGATAAGCTCGTGCTCGAGGCAAGGGCCGCCCTTTTTGAGCAGCCCTGATTTGAAAATCTGAACCTTATTTCCTCAGCCCACATCAACTCAACCACGTCAGGGAAAATACTGCGCAAGGCGGCTACAATCTCATTTAAACGCTTTGCTCTGGGGATTCTGATATTGAAAGTGACAATTTCATGTCTTTTTTGCATTTTTGAAAACTTATTCTAAATTTTTCCTCTATTTTAACTTCAAGTTTACATTGCTTGGTCCACCTTTTGTGACACTTTGTCAAAAGTACTACTTCCGTAGTTGTAACCTTTTGAACTCTTTTGAGAATTCTGATTACTCTTATATTCACTTCAGAATTAAAAAAAAAATTGTTTACCTGAAACTTACAAATATCTTTTAATAAAGAGACATCTTCAGAAGCATTAAATTTTATAGGTAAATATGACGAACTCAATATAAATTTTTATCACCAGTGTAATTCAAAATATAAAACATCCTATGACTGAATTATTATAGCGCGAGCCATAATTATAAGAGGGATAATATAATGAAAAATGAGGTTGGTATTTTCACGTCTCAGTAAATTGTCTTCTAGAATCTTTCACGAAAGTATTCTACAATTTCAGAAAAAAAATCTCAAGTTTTCAACGAACCCACTTTTATTTTTATCTAATTGGATATTACATCTCGGCTTAATGGCAGAAAAATACACAGGCAGCAGATAAGAAATCTGTCGTGCGAACACCTCGCATGAGAAACGCGTGGCTGCGTGCTCTGGAATCCACATTCGTTGCAGCGGGGCTCCTTCCACACGGGCATTCAGCTGCCCAGGCTCCACCCTCGCCGCGTTCAATAGGTCACTGGATTAGCAGCCACGCTTCGGAAGGCCCTTTGAAACCTAATTACACAGCTAATGCCATTACCAAGTTAATGAGTCGCCGACAGCATAATTGCACCCAGAGACAAATTATGGTGCGCCACCGCCGCCGCTGGCCGGCCGCGTCTCGTTGCCCTCCGCCCCCGCAGCCCCGCTCCCCCCCACCCCCCCACCCGCGCTTCCTTGAGACGCCGTCGCCGTTCCGCTCCGCCCGCGCTTTCCACTCGCGACCCCGGAAGGACGCGGCCGCCGCGCCAGGTCAGCGCCCCCGCCCCCCTCCGCCCCCCCCCGCGTGGAGAGAGTGGCGGGGGAGGGCGCGCACGCACGGGGTGGCTGAGGGAAGGCGGGCGGCGCTGTCCGGGGCGCGGGCGTCGAGCGAAGCCGAATACGCGAACCGGAGACCGGGGAGGAGGAGCGGAACAGAAGTGAATGACGCGTAGAAGGGAGAACTGTGAGAGAGCGGACGTGGGAGAAAGGCAGGGGCAGTGCGAGCGGCAGAAGGGCGCCGCCGCGTGTCCCAGATGAGAGGCCATGACGAGAGAAAAGGTGGGCGGCGGCGCGGGGGCGGAGGCGAGCGGACAAGCGACGGGTGTGGGCGCCTGCCATCAGATGAGCGCTGCCCGGAGGGGCGAGGGGCGCGGGCGGCGGGCCCCCCTGCGGCGGCGGTCGCGGTGTGCCCAGCGGGGGCCCACCGCAGCGCACCGGCCTCCCCGCCCCCCTCACGGCCCCCCGCCCCCCGCGACAGCCGGTGGCGGCACCGCTCTGACAGGGCCGCGATGCACGGCGGCGAAACAAGCCCCCCCTACCCACCGCCCACCACCCACCTCCCACCGCCCATCATCCACCACCCACCGCCCACCTTTTCCCAGCGCGCACATCCCGCCACCCCCCCCCACCTTACACCTCCCATATCTCTCATCTCACCTCCCATCTCCTACGCCCACCGCCTATCATCCACCACCCACCGCCGACCGCCCACCACCCACCTCCTACTGCCCATCATTCACCGCCCACCGCCCACCGCCCACTGCATACCCCTGCCCACCAGCCACCACCCACTGCCCATCACGCACCACCTACCGCGAATTCCTTCAGACGTATACCACCATAGATATAGATAAATATTTATTATTTCTGCAGGTAGGTTCATACAACCTGCTGGCAGAACACTACAATTTACATATTTCAATTACGAATATAAATACAATGTAATTTTAAATTATTTTATGACAATAAAAATAATAATAGTAATATGATAACAATAAATGCAATAATAATAATAATAATAATAATAATAATAATAATAATAATAATAATAATTGCATTACCTCTACGTTTTAGAGCTGACCTGCACAGATATTTTAACTAATAAATACACGACTTTTTAAATATACTGCACTCCGCCTCAGTTAACGACACTGGCACATTACTCTCGTTCTACTTCTCCATTGCACTACACTTCACAACATGTCACGGCACCAATTCAAACACTACTTTGAACATAATTATGTAGTATTTAATAAAGCAATGCAATTAATATTAATTATCACAATACAAATAATAACAATAATAATAAAATAATAAGTCTAACTTACTCATTAATAAAGTGTACTAATATCATTAGATAATAAACGTTTAAATCTTTGTACACCTAGAGGAAATGATTCCATGGCTGCTGCAGGCAATATATTTCAGTCCGTTATTGTTCAAATTGTGAAGGAAAACAACCAACATGTTGTCTGTGGCCTGAATTGATATTTGTGCTTGTGATCCCCTCTTCTAAAGTACATGGGTCTATCGAGTCGAATGGCATGACTAAATCATTGTTCGAATCATCACTCACCCATAACGTTCCTTTAAACATTTCATTACACACACACACACACACACACATATATATATATATATATATATATATATATATATATATACATATATATATATATATACATATATATATATATATATATATATATATATATATATATATATATACATACACATCAGATACCGAGGCCACGCCCAACTCAAGAACTAAAAACACAAAACACTAACAAACAAATTTCATCTGAATTGATGTCGAATATTGTCGCTCAATGTTTCTGGCGGGCTAATTAATATAGTAATATTCATGCCAGTAACTTTTAACTAAATTATAGTAAGGAAAGCTCTCTTTGGAAAAAAAACCAGCAATTTTGTACCAAAAGTGTCAACAAAAAACTCCAAGGGTATTATTCCAATCGAAAAAAAAAACTGAAAAAGAAAAATTGAAATAAAGTAATGGAAATGCGAACCAATAAGGAAACACCCAGTAAATGAAGAAGAATAAGGCGACCCTTTGTATCTCCTCGAAATAATAATATTTACTAAGGAAATATTGAATGGAGACATGCGGAAAACGTGAGAAAGACGCTTTTACACCTTTGTGCTATGCGAGCCAGGAGGTCTGTGTGAGAGGCCGAGCGCCGCGCCGGCCAGCGCACACGGCCGGATGTGCGCGGCTGGGCGCGGGGCGCGGGGCGCGGGGCGCGGGGCGCGGGGCGCGGGGCGAGGGTCCACCTCGTGAAGCGGCCAGCGCCCCCGCCCATGGCGGCGGCAACGCGCACTTAATGATCGCCGGGGCGGCGGCGGGGGGGGGGGGGTGCTCTGCAGCCAAATAAAACCACAGCGCGCTGCGAACACGACGCCGGGATGCGAACCCTAGACGCACTGCGGCGGCCCCAACTCCCGCGGAGGCCTGCTGGCTGCGAAGCGGCTGAGAACCTCTTCGGGTGACAGTGCTATTGCTCGTTGTGAGTGATACGCTTTAACTTACGATGCATGCACTTTTCTACTGACGAAGTCACTGTTGATTAGTATTGTTCGCATGGGACATTTTCTGTACGAACTTGTAATCTCACATGGAAAATTGTGAGAGAATTATTTGCGCACACCACAATTAAAGAGTTTATTCCCAAAGTGACGTATCGCAAAGATATACAATTTTTCGGAAGGCACAGTATTCACATTCAGCCTCTCAGTTCAAGTTAGGATCAACTCTGTGGGCCGGAGGTATAGGACACTATGTCACCTTTACTAAATTTTACAGGAGAGCTGTTTGATGGTTTGCATACCTCTAAGTGAAAGTGGACTAGGTGTTATTTTATTACCGTCACTCCGCCATTATTAGATGTAGGACATAGTGTAGTCTACCTCTGGATAGAGGACAAAAAGCTGATATTATTGTTCCAATAATCTCATTTTGGCCAAAAATGGACATAGTGCCCTATACCTCCGACCTACGGAACAATTTTTGTACAGCGTTTGACAAGGCAGACCCGCCATTTTTGAGCTAAATATTTGCCACGATGATGGAAAAGCGACTTAATACATCGAGCCATAAACCTAGAAACGAAACGGGACTGGAAATAGGAGACTTTGGAATAGTGCTGTCCGGTGGCGCGGCGAAATTCGAAAGAAGCGAAGGCGCGAGTGAGCTGACGTTGACCTCCGCCCCCGCCCAGAAAGCAATTCCGCCTTGGCCGCGCCTCCAGCTTTGTTTCTCCTCCGCGCGGCGCCTGCGTCAAAGCCGCCTGTCGCCGCCGTCATGCGCAGTAAGCGAACCGCGGCGCGGGGCGGGGCGGGGCGGGGCGCGGCGGGGTGGGGCGGGGCGGAGGAAATGTTAATTATTTGAGCGCCTGCGTGCGTGCGTGCGTGCGTAGGGGCGGCCGGCGCCTGACATGCCCATGCATATATTCATGCGCGCGGGCGGGCGGGCGGGCGGGCGGGCGGGCCGCTAGAGCGGCTGGCGGCGGCCGGGGCGCAAACGGAAGACAGCGACGGGGGCGGGGCCCCGGCGGGACGTGAGGAAGGGGGGCGCCTTGCTGCCTCCGTCAACGAGCTGACACCAAAGAACGAGGACTGCTCGCAGTGTGGACGCGGAAGAGATGAGATGAATAGAACCTATCTACGAATATAAATAATTTTTTCAACCGGATTCAAAAATATGAAATTTGGTGGTGTAAGATTGGTAATACATTGGTGTAAGATTACTGTGGAACCTCGATCTAGTTTCCTAATTAACTCCAGTTTCTGATTTTTTTCAAATTGTCTTGTAATATTTTACATTTCCTCTTCAGATATTTTGGTGAGTCGTTAAGTCGCTCTATTCCGTGACTCAAACTTGTTCGTTTCTCCTTTATTACAGAGAGGCCAATGAGTGAAGTACTTTGGCAAAGTATTTGCTTTTTTGGAACAACTGTTGAAGTCACATTAATGAACCATGAGTTACACCGGGTACGATGTAACTGGATTGTCTGATGCATCAGGGGAAACAGAAAATAACCTTTTCTGCTTTAGTGATGTAATTTTAAAGGGATTGTGGATGATTAACTCTAGAGAACCGAGACAGTGTTATTTTCATTACTAATGGATACAAAAATAATTTTGGTAATATATTCGTCTTAGCTGTTGCCTTCTATGGATAATCATTTTTTAAATGATTTTCTAATTTCTAACGTCAGTTTAATCTTCTTTTTTTACAAAATTATTACAATGTACAACTTTCGTGTCCTTCAGAGATTTATGTTTTTGCTAGCTGTGGACATCACAGCAGCGGTACAATTGCAAGTAATTGTTAATATTGCTCACATTATTTTGTACATGAATGGAATTTTATGATTATTTCAGCATTGTTTTCTACCTAATATTCAAATAGCTTCTTGGAAATAAAGGTAATATAATTTTATATACTTTATTTATGACCTAGAAACGGTTGGATACATCGAACATTAATAGTTGTAAATTCATGATTTATGAAATCATAGAAAGAATAAATATAAGGTTTACGAAAGGTGATAAAACATCGATATGACAAGTAATTTATACATTAATATTCGTAAGCCAATATTTCCACAAACAATTAAATGAGATCTCTTACATTGCGAAGGGCGAGCCCTTGCTCCAGGGGCGTGGCGAGCGTGAGGGGGGGGGGGCAGGGGGGGAGGCAGGCGCTTCCGTGTCGCCGGTCCCCGGGCGACGCCTTAATCACCGCCGCCGCTCGTTCTTCTGGAAAAATCTCCCGGGAGCTGCCTCGCGCGGCTCATAACGCCTCTGGACGAGCAGCATGCTAATGACGCCCCGCCCGTTCCAACCCGCTCCACCCTCTCCAGCCCCCCCTCTCCGCAGCCCCCCCGCTCCACCCCGCTCCACCCTCTCCAGCCCCCCTCCCCGCTCCAGCCCGCTCCAGCCACCCAACCCGCTCCACTCCGCTCCATCCGCTCCGCATCGGCTAATTCTGCCCCACCCCTTCCCCCTTACGTCTCTACCTGCTTTGTCCCGTTCCGCTCTCCCCGCTCTCCCCGCTCCCCCCGCTCCACCATGCTCCACCTGCTCCGCCCAGTCCATTTCTGCCCCACCCCTGCCCCTTACGTCTCTACCTGCTCTGTCCCGTTCCGTCTTCCCCGCTTCCTCCCCCGCTCCACCGCGCTCCACCCCGCTCCATCCTCTGCGCATCGTCCAATTCTACCCCACCCCTGCCCTTACGTCTCTACCCGCTTGTCCCCGCCTCTCTTTCTCCCCATTCCTCCCCGTCCCACACCTCCCTGCCCTGCCCAGTTCCTTCGCTGGGGACTGATGAGACCGTCTCCAGCGAAAGCAGCGATCGTGTTTCGAGAGGCACAACTGGCAGTTGAGAAGTCTTACTGAGACGTCTTACTGCAGGCTTTGTGCGAGGCGCTTGGCCAAGGAGCAAGGAGCGACCAGCTGGAAAACAACATTAACTTTTATTTTTTCGCCCTTATTTTGGAAGAAGAGAAAATATTGTATTCCTGCGGCGGAAAATGGCGAATTTACGATAGAAAAACTGAGTGCTGGGCCCTAGTAGTGAAAAAATCGATTTTCGCGAAAATTGGTATTGCCCGATCTATTCAAATGATCTTGAGGCCCTCGGAGTTCGAAACGGATATTTGATATTAGGAGGTAATTTACAGAAGCCTCAACATCATTTTCAAAGTTGTCTAAAAAATGACTCCACTTTTTTTTTATTAAACTTTGCCCTGAAATAGCGTAAGGACACTTAAGATAATGGTATGTGTCTCATTTTTGATAAAATCCTTGATTTCTTGAGAATAGAAAACATTCAAATTATTTGCGTCGTCTCCTTACATCTACAAAATATAAGATATAATTTTTTTCTTAATTAAATATGTTCTTTAAAGACAGATCTTGAAATGTCATCATATTCAATTTATCAAAAATATGAGTAGTTTTCTCGCAATTTTGCGTGAAATATAGAAAACGTTTAATTTTTTAAAGACTTTTTTGGGCTCAAAAACAGCTTCCTAGTTTTTCCTTAAATTTTCTCTTTGAATGTATCAAATGAAGGATAAACGACTTGTGATTAATGACATTTGCGATAAACTGTCTGTATTTTCGTAAACTGCATAACATTTCGAAAATCTGAAAAATTAGAAAATTGAAAACAAATATTTATGTTTCAACTTTACCTTTATCAAACTTATCAAAGAAATATTTTTAAAAAAATCCAAACTTATTTCAATTTTTTTCCCATGGATAGAACAAGGAACGCTTCCGAGAATCCAACTCAATTTTGTTGATCTATATGGATTTGCAAAATGTGAAATAACGCAAGAAAAATGTGGTACCACTAGTTTCCTCTGAACACGCGGGTCGCGCCACAGGGCCTGGGTGTTCTGTATGGCTGGACAAGGCCTCGTGTGGCAAGACGAGACATCTGCCGCACATACAGCACATTAGACTTCACGATGGCATCGAGGCCTGACAGAATCCCGATATTACAACACGGCTTTTCAAACAAGTCGACATGCTGCCTGTCAGACCACGCAGCCAAGCCCCGTGCGGGCAGAGAGAAATGTTCACCAGCGGCCGTAAGCGACGCTCTGGGAATACTAATTCTATCCCGTTGAATATATATATTGCATGAAACAATTAGAAAAAAATATGTTTATAACAGTCAATGTTTAATTTATATAACTAAGTATTAGCGGAAAACAGCTGCAACCGAGGCGCAATTGCTGTACGTAGCTCACCGCCACGTGGCGCCGTATGGTCCTGTGAGAGGGGCAGATGCGATACTTCGCTGCCGTCCCAAAGTGGAGCTGCACCTTTGCCGGCCCCCTCTCCCTCTCTTCTCGTCTCGTCTCGTCTCGCGGCTATTTATTCCGTCGCAAGCAAACGTGTCGCGGCAGGTTCGCCAACCGCCAATTTGGCCCCACCAATTACGGGCGCGGCGGCTGACGGATGGGATTGGCGGGCCTGTCGCAGCCTCGCTCGGCCGCCGCCGATTGAATCATTTTTCGATTTGCGTCGCGATAATCGGGCGCTAATTGGGCTCGTTAGGGCGGGGAGGGGCCGGGGAGGGTGCGGGGTGGGGGTGGCGACGGAGGCTTCGAATTCGCTTCGTTACAGAAGCGGCGCGGGGCGGGGCGGCGGGGCATCGCTGATGGCGGTGACGTTGCGTTGATGGCGCGGGCGACTGGAGGCGCGTCGACGCTGATGGGTGGCTGCGTCGGCCAGAGATCTCTGGTGCGGGCGGCGGATGGCCCATGAAACGCACGAGCTGTGCTGACAGTTCGACCGCGGCGCCGCGTAGGGCGAAGTGGTGGACCGGGAGAGATGGCTCAGGGCATCAACTGACGTCACTGCACTCCCTGTGACTGGGAGGTCCTAGGTTTCAGTCCAGAATTTTTACGCTGGCTTGCCAGTTAGGTCGAATTCAGTCGTTGTCTGGAGGAGAATTCTAGCGGCCGGCTGCTCTGATCGGTGGTTTTCCGTGGTTTCTGAGTTCAACACTAGGCGAGTGCTGGATCAGTATTCTAACAAAAGGGTCACGGACCGAGCGCGATCTTTCTTTCCCCTTCCTTGACCTATCCTTACACCTTAAGTAAGTACACTTACATATGCATGCACTACACTATCACACATGCCGGGAGATCCGTCAGGAACTTGGAGCCTGTCTCGGCTGGGGCGGTGCCCCGCTGGTGGGAGATACCTGCTTGTGAAAAATCCCGTTATAAGACGGTTTGTCGGCCACGGATCTCGCCATACAGCGGGAAAATACCACAGCAATCTCTCGAGAAAAAATGCACTACACTTACGGGACCGTAGTAGTTGATGCGCCCGGAATCACTAACAATCAATCAATGAAGCGAAGTGTCGGGGTCGGCGGTGCATAGCGCGCGGGGCGTTTGCGCGCGCCGCGGGCGACGCCGGACGCGTGGGCGGGCGGGCGGGCGGGCGGGGGAGGGGGAGGGGCTAATGACGCATCGAGCGCCTCTCGCGTGGCCTCCTCGCGGCCAATCGCCCCTCGCGTCGCCCGCGGGCGGCGGCGGCGGCTGGGCGCTTCCGAGAGCGAACGCCCTCACGCGCGGCTCGCGGCCAATTCGACCGGCTCGGCGCGACACGGCTTGGCTCGGCTCGGCTCGGCACGGCACGGCACGCCGCGACTTCTTCAGGTTAAACGAAACTGCAAATGACTGTGCAGCCACCTCTTAATTCACTGAGCAAAAGTATTTAGCTGTTTTTCTAACTAGTTTCAATCTTTATTACCGATATCTTCGTCTTAAGAGATAAATGAGAGAGAACTTGGAGTTATTGTCTTTTCTTTTAATAATATTTATATTGAGTGCATGCAATATTATTTGTACGATTGTGAACCTTGATTTATGTAACCTATTATGTAACCTTGATTTCTGAAAACTAAGACACTGATGTACTAATAAATAATTGCTGTAATTAGCTCTCTCTATTTCACTTGAAATACTTTTTCCCAAAAGTATTAACAGCATTTTAAATTAAATCAGTTGTATGGCAATTAAAGAACAAATTCTATATTATTGTTTATAGAATGACTTATTTGGAAGTGGAATTGCTCCCTCTTTTGACCGGGTTATTTCGAACTAGTAATGCCAAAGTTGTGTAACTGATTCATATGTCAGACGAAGATTTCTGAATCTGCAGCGACAAGTGTCTTAGTCTGTAGAAACATAGCTCAACAAAATGTGTATATTCCGAGTAACTTTACAGTACTGGTTCCTCGCTATTGTTTCCCTTGGAGCATTTTTTCAAAAATCATGACTTCGACAAAAAAGGATACCCTGTTCTGTTCTTGGCTCGGTAGCCACTTAGGGGCCTTGGCCGACCAGCGGTGACCCACCCTTTCGGCTGTGGGATAAGGGGCTCATGTGGTTGGCACGAACACATCCCTCTCCCGTATATACTGCCGTTTTTAACTTTAGGATGGGATTTCTCATTGTCACACAGCAATAGATACCGGGACATTCGCAAGGAAAGCGCACAGTTACAATTTTGCGCCGTGGAAAGCGAACACGCTAACCAACACAGAGGGGGCAGAAAAGGCTATAGGGCAGGCAAATGCTCTACAAGTGTCCATTATGAATATTGTCGTTTCTTTCTTATAATTATTGCAGTGAAGTATTAAACGCATTATGTGAAAATCAATGAGCGATTACCAGATCGCTTTCTGAACTGATCTTTTCCTTGAACATGGTCAGTTTTAAACTTATATTTTTTATTAGTTTATTTTTAATCCATCATTTGAATTCATTATTGGCCAGTTGATACTTGCAAGATTTTGGTAATGGGTGATTACTTCATTCGGCGGTGAGCACCCTCTGAATGTTTCCGACTCCTCACAAGGTCTGTGGGACGTTAAATCCTCACAAGGGCCAGTTCATCTTACATTGTTGCAACAAGAATATAAATAAAATGCTTTCAATTCATTATTTTTAAGAAAGTGAAAATATGTAAATTGTATTCCATCTACACCTTACAACTAGACGACATAAGCTGAATTGCTTCAAGTGTTAAGTAACTGGGAAGATTCCAATTTTTCTTTTTCACATTTTGTGCATGACGTGGTCACTTGGTGACTTAACGTGCCCTTATTTATGACAGCACATCAAAAGATGAATAGGATTTCTGCTTGAAGTAGATGGCATTACTGACCTTGTTTCATGGCGGTGTCTTGAAAGTTTTCCCAATGTGCATGAAACAGTATCTGTGTGTTCCTCTGTTGTGTGATGTAGCGTGTTGTGACGTGTTCCCCAGCTGATGCCGCTCCGAGATGCGCTGAGTGTAACGCGTGTGGTGTGTTGTGTGCGCAGAGTCGCTGCTGGGGTCCGGCTCCGACGAGGAGGACGACGAGGAGGCGAGCGCGGCGGCGGCGGCGGCAGCGGCGGCGGCGGCGGCGGCGGCGGGCGGCGCGGGCGCCGGGGCCGCGGGCGCGGGCGCCGGCGGCGGCGCGGGCGGCGGCGGCGGGCCCGGGGGCGGGGCGGCGGCGGCGGCGCTCAAGGCGCACGGCGGCGCCGCCGCCGCCCACGGCCACGGCCCGGCGGCGGCGGCGGCCGCCGACCCCGCCACGCCCGGCACCGCGGCGGCAGCGGCGGCGGCAGCGGCGGCGGCGGCGGCGGCGGCGCTCGCCGCGGGCGACCTGGCGCCGCTCGTCGCGCTGCCCGACGCCAAGAGCGGACAGCAGGACGACTCCGAGGACCAAGGTGAGTCGCTTTCCGCACGCGGCTGTCGCTGGCTCCTTTCCATTTACGACAACAGCTGTTGCAGCAGATAACAAAACACGCGATTGAACTTCATAAAGAACGCGTTGGCGATGATTCCGGGAGATCTTTATTCCCCTAAGTGTAGTGCATGCCATATTCCAGCAGGTGCCGATATCCTTCCCCGCTGGAATGTCGCCTGATTTACTCCACTTATACTTCGGCTTGCGGGGTTTGCCCCCTCCAGCTATCTCCTATAGGAAGCACCGCCCCAGCCGGGACAGGTTCTAAGCCCTAGAGTGATCTCCCGACGTTCCTGGAAGAGTAATGTGTATAAATGCAAATGTTTATGTAGGGATACGACTGTTTGCTTGGTATTCTTCTGGTTTTGATCGGAGAAATCACAGTAAACTACCGATGTGGCCAGCCTATGATATTGTTAAGTACATCTCTCTAACTAGATTTGGTATGGCTTTCTGGGCTGAAAGACCTGAACTAAACAGGCCACATTACTATGAAGAATATTAATAACGTGCTCAAATGTGAAAAAGCAGCCTCGAGTTGCTCGTAATATTTTAAACAATCAAAGTATTTTCATGTATTTTCTGATTTCCCTTTTGGAAGGGAATACGTTCTTGAATGACGCCTGTCCCTAGTTAGCGTCTCCTGATGACTAAGCCAATCCGGGTAGCTGAGATCGCTAAGGCAAAAGTGACGTCGCGATCTCGAATCGAAGGTTCGCGATTCGAAATTCCGGGGATGGATGAATTTTTGATCGTTCCTTCCCCCATCATCATCATCCTATCACTTTATTAAAGAAGGGTTAATAATTCCCTGCGCGAGCAGGAGGCCCCTGCCCTTAATGGGATGTGCAGTTGGCTAATAAAAAAGTGACAGTGTAGGGCAGTTTTCCTGAAGGTTGATGAATGAAAGCTAAAGAGTTGGACCAGTTGAGTATGTAGATGGGAAATGACAATAAGCACGAAAGGTTAGTAATCTGGGAGACAAGTGTGACGAGTAGTAACACTTTATTTTCTCGTCAATTTGGGATTTGAACACATGGATATTCATTTCTTTAAATTTCTGTTAAAACTCACAAATCTTGATGATGATACACAATCCCCCCCATTACTTCACATCGTATCATTGCTCAAATTTCTGCTTTGTGATATTTCAGACATAATTATTTCTCTTTTTTTGTTTTTTTGCCTAATATTTTTCGTTTTGTTACATAGGTTTTAACTTAAAAACAAGGTATTTTAATATAATGTAAAAATGGTGTATTTCGTTACCGCATTGATCTGGTTTTCTAAAAGATTATTAATAATATTAATGTGTGGAGATCTGTTCTCTGCGTTTCCAAAGGCTCTTGCTCCAGTGTCTTCAGATAAGATTATTCATTTATTAAAGGAAATTGAACCCTATAATATCGAAGAATCAATGTCTGAGATAATTGATTGAACTGTTAATTATGGAATAATTTACTAAACTTCCACTTCTACAACCATAACTTTCAAGAGCATTGTGCAAGATCTCATTAAAAGGCTACTCATTATGCCTTCACATCCATCGGCAAAATAAACCTTGGTTTTACAGCTGGCAGCCTCTCCTGACGCGAAATGTCTGCGCCCGACCTCGCTTGTTAACACACATCTGACTTTTCCCATCCGTCTCTTTTTGTGCGACTCGGCTGAATGCGTCGGAGGTTGCGACTGCCTGTTACCTGTTTCGTAAGATCACGAGATCCGACTAGCGCTATTAAACGAACCTCAAGTGGAGTGACGCGCGCTAACCTCCATCTGAAGGCGCGACATGACAGAAACGCTGCATTACGCGAGGCCCACACAAGCGCGTCCGCCCGACTAAGAAAATACATAAATCCATACGTAAATAAAGAAGTAAAGGTCCGAGTGAATGGGTATTGCGTGTGCGGATTCAGTGCTTCGGAGAGAAGGGTCCCGTCTCTTAATTTGTAGCCAGTCTCTAGTCACCGAGCCTGCAATTCCTGACAAGTTCTGAAGAAAATACCTTTACTATGATTGTGAGTAAGAGAAGGAATTTGAAATGTTAAATGTATTCTGAGGGAGAGGGGTGGGGAGGGGAGGGAGAGGGGGAGAGGAGACGGGGCGGAGGAGGCCATCCCACGCGAAAGGCCGCCTCATAATGGGATGCGGGCAGGTGCCGGCGTGACGTCACCAAGATGGCCGGGCGGGCGGCCGGGGCAGAGGGATTTATCGTTTCGCCCGCTTGAATACATTAGCATAAATCACAACGCATCCAGTGCGGGCGCGGGGGTCGAAGCGCGGCCTCCGGCTCGCCGCGCTGCGATGTGCGTGAGGGCCCTGCGCCGTAAACAAGCAGGAGGCCGCGCCGCCAGAGGCGCTGGCGGCGGAGCGCGGGAGGTTTCCGACCAGGAGATGAGCAGGGCCAAGGGGGAACGTCGCCTGGACAAAGAATAAATAAATCGGGACACTGCCTAACCTACTCTGGCAACTCCCTCAACTTAACTTCCTGTTAATGTGAATTAAAATTGAGGTGGGAATTATGCAGCAACAAAAAATAATAATATTAATAATCTTGTAGTAATTATAATATATTCTCTATTATTTTCTAATGGAATGTGAGCTCTGATAACACAAGTTTAATTCGTATCAGGAACCCATTTACAAGTAGATAGCTTGGTTAAAAATAAATGTATTAATAATTTTTAAAATTAATAGTTAAAATGATAAAGAAATACAATCATACAGCACAATTATCACATTTACAGATCATACAATATTGCTGCAAATTTTTACATACTCAAATTATCGGAATTATTAGCAGAATCATTATTGAGAAATTCCGTTCGTCGGTACTGACAGTTTTATGTTTTGTAATCTTAATTTAACATCTGTTATTATTTCAACGAATTTTTCTCCGCTATATGTGAAATAACCTACGTTAGATGGAAATAGATAATGGGTTTCAACCTTGTAAAATAGTAGTGCCAGTAATAATGTAAAGGTGACCGTACTGTACCAGACTAGAAGGACACAGAAAGCAGAGAGGGCGGCACCTGTCTCATACAAATTTTTTTTGACATTGATAGTTATTTTAACTAAATGAAAAAGGCAGAAGTCTTAAGAAGTTGAAATTAGTTTATGTTAAACTAACTAGCTTTACTGTTAGAAATAATTATGATATCATTTTTGTACAATCTTTTGAATTTTGCGGTTCATTATATTTATCTCTGGGTTCAATGGTAGGTGTTGCACATTTTCCTGTCATGGTCAACGCTTCTTTATTTTAAGAGAAATGAATAAAATATAAATTAGAACTGATTGTAATTAATTATTACGAGAGAAGTAACTTGTTGCGTAATTTCCATGATTTATAACTGAGTATCAACTCTTTGGATACAAGGTACTTTGCAAATTATAATTTAAGTCCAGAAATGAAAATTGAATACATAACTTGACAGAAATGGATACACACAATGTGTTTGTGAAATGGTTAATACCAGAATTAATGTCAGAAAAATGTTTCTTCAATCTTATTCCATTTGCTTGTCGGTTTGCTTGCGTCAGAGAATGTCCAGGGAGCCATGAACTCCATCTCTTCGTTTGAGGTTACCTTCGTGAATTTTATAGAAAGTATTGGTAGAAAAGAAAAAAATATTTTAAAAAATGTTTTACCAGGAAAATCAATTGAAAAGTCAATTTCACAAGTTGCGTTAGCCAAAAAAGACGTACTTTTTGTGAAGTGATTCTGCAAAAAACATTTGACTCGGTTGCCTTTGGGTAGATTGGGTCGGGTTTCGAAAACTGAACTCGTATTTGAAAAAAAGTCAAGTCAGTTTGGCTGCCAATCCACAGTATTGACTCCAATTTCTTTCTCGTAGAAAGCCGTAAGACAAGTTCACACTTTGTAAAGAAAGAATAGAAATAATTTTTAAGTTCCCTTCTTTTGTGCCATGCTATTTTTTATTATTCAAAATAAAAATACTAGACTCTTTCGCATTTGTTGCTTTGTTGCTCTCACAAAACATTCGTATTTCTGAATGCACAATTGAAATTCTCCAGCGATGAATTTAAAATAAGAGGCCATAGTTAGTCCATTCGGCCTCTGCAATAACATCTACGTAGGGATGTATTCGCAAGGAGAATCTCTAACTCCGCAATTCCTCTTGGAAGCAAAATTAGAAAAAAATTAGACTTCCCTACGTAAACGAGTTGTCACCGGCACGAAACAAAACGAATTGTCACCGGCACAGGAAACAATATGAACGTGGTAAAGGGCTCGAGGTTGAAAGTTCCATTGAAGCAATTTAAATGTTTTAGTACATCTTACAATATGCATAGTTTCTGAGGACATAGGATTCGTCAGACTACAAAGTGTGCTTGTCATCAGTGTTTAGGATGTCGTCATTGTACTATATCAGTGTTCAGGGTAGTCTGGTAGCGTAGCATACCATTTTGCATAGTTACTCGCATTTCAGTGAGCATACCTAATACTGTTTCTCTTTATACGTTTGTCTTCATATGGACATAATGCTAACGTTACTCCGATAAACCCTAACGTTCAGGAAATCTCATACCAATGGAAGTCGGTGTGACGCTTGTAACGTAAAATGTGGACTTAAATCTACGCGAATATGATACCTTTTCCATCAGTAGTTAATTGGCTAGAGGAAGCTATGTGAACAAATTTTTATTGTAACAACTGCCTGGATATTAAATATTTTTACTTTTCGGAGAACTAGCGCGCTGCCGCCTGGCGATTGTGCATGGTCGCACGCCAGGTGCCTCTCAGAAGAGAGAAGCTGTTCCCGTTTGATCACGGGGTCGTAATATGTGGTCGTATAGGTGTATTTATGAGTTGTGAACAACAAAATAGCAGGCTCGAGCACGAAGTCGTTGTGAGTCTCAGATGGCTCAGCGACAACATTCGCTGCAGAGTCTCGGATGGGTGGTCCTACGTTTCTAGTCTCAACAGTGGGGAATTTTCGACATTAGATTGATACCTGGGTTCAATTCAGTTGCTGTTTGGGGGAGACATCTAGAGGTCGGCTGCTCTGATTGGTACTTCTCCTGGGTTGCTCCGTTCAGTATCAGGTGAATGCCGGAGAAGTATCCTATGAATCGGGTCGAGGACCGCGGGTAATATTTTCTTCCTCGCACTTGCTCTCTCCTTACGCCTTACCTCTTACCCTTGTACACGTAGGCTTCCGCGGCTCGAGTCCATTACTTCTAGGCTGTCCGGGTGACGCCGCGTCGTTGGCAGATAGGCCGACGTTTCGCCTGTCATGTCGCAGGCTTCTTCAGGGTAGTGACGATAGCTTCTTCAGGTTTCTTCAGGTTCGTCACTACCCTGAAGAAGCCTGCGACATGACAGGCGAAACGTCGGCCTATCTGCCAACGATGCGGCGTCATCCGGACAGCCTAGAAGTAATTACCTCTTACCCTTGTCGGGAGATCAATAGAGAATTCAAGATCGTTCCAGCAGGGGAGTACCGCGTCAGGGGAGAAAAACCACGCAATCCGACGAGGAGGTCCGTTTAAGGTGCCTCAGGGCATCAATTAATGTAACTGCAGTGCCTCTGACTGGGAGGTCCCAGGTTTTAAACCCCGGTGGTCGCAGGATTTTCAACCCTAACTAAATAGCTCGAAGGTAGAACTCAGCCGCTGTCTGGAGGAAAGGTCTTGCGGACATGTGCTCTGAACGGTAGTTTTGCTTGGTATGGTTGCGTAGGCTTCCGCGGCCGGGGTTTATGTTGGCTGGGCTATCCGGGACGAGCCGCGTCCAAGTCATGGTGGCTAACGTTTCGGCCAGCGTATTGGGGCCTTCTTCAGAACGTACTGAAGAAGGCCACAATACGCTGGCCGAAACGTTAGCCACCATGACTTTGACGCGGCTCGTCCCGGATAGCCCAGCCAACAGTTTTGCTTGGGCTCTCCGATCAACGCCAGGCGAATGCCGGAGCATTTTTTTCAGTAACTTTAAAGTTTAACTTCAAGCTGTCAGGAAACTTCCAAACAAAAATATTGTCGGATAATCATTAAAAGGAATAAAATCGTATCGCAGCATGAGCTGAGCCTCGGCATTTTACTGCGGCATTTTACAGAATCTGTAAAATGACAAATTCGCCGAAAACATTTTGAATTTCCCCTCCCAAAATTTGTCTCTGGATCCGCTCTCGGTCAGGAGCATAAACTCCGTGGGTTTTGTGTGACCGTCGCGGGCCCGATCCGTTCCTTGCGTTCCCTTCGTCGCCGCAGAGCGTGAGGGAGGGCCACCGTAACGCCAGCGAAGCTTAATTTATGAATGCGCCCCCTCGCCCTGACATTTGCGCGGCACGCGTCCCCCTCCCCTCCCCTCCCCTTCCCCCACCCCCTCCTCGTCCGCGCGCCGATTCCAGGAAAGCGTCGCCGAGGAAGCCGCTGCCTGGAATGCAAAAGACTTGGGTCGCCTCCGATCCAAGCGGTTGGCGAGCGTGCTTAAGGAACATGACTATGGAATAAACAACTCCCCGTGGAAACGACCGAATCGCTTCGAAAATTCCCTACAAAATTGAAACAGTGAAATTTCGTGTACGTCTGCTGGCGGTGGACATTTACGGGAAGCAAGAAATACTAGACGATCAGTGTAATATTAAGAAATAGTTATCTAGTGGTCAGTGCAACAGTCGTATTGGGTGATTTAGTACATTTGCTTTGCACTGCTGACACGAACACTGTTTTGCAATGAGAAGTTCCTTGACGGATGTCTAAGATAAACGGAGATGGGTTTTGGAAATTAAAGTAGCAAAAATTAATATACTGATAACAAAATTAATGGGTGTCGAGATAGCAATTATTAGAGAAAAAAGTAAAGATGTAACGAAGACGTTCAAAAGGCAAATCGAGGTGGATTGCCAGCGATGATTCCAGATAAAAAACTTATCAGGATAGAGGAGGGTGTTTGACCAACCGACCAGTGGGTGTTGGCAGTCGCAGTTTCCGTTGTGACTCTTTGAGTTCAAACATCATCTGACTATGGCGAACATTAATTCGGCAACTCCCTTTTATGATTAATTAATAAGTGCATTGTATCAGAAAAAAGGATTTAAAAAAAGAAAAATTCAGAAAAATATTTTTGAAGTAAAGTATACAAAACCTTTTGTTCATTTAATTTAGCGGGTTTGAACGTGGCTTAGGGCCTCAAGGTATGTCAATGTAGTGCTTCTGACCGGGAGTTCCTTGGGTCAATTACTGACGATTTGCCAGATAGCTAGGTCAAATTCAGTTGCTGTCTGGGGGAGAATTCTAGCTGTTGGCTGCTCTGAACGATAGTTTTCCGTGGTTTCTCCGATCAACAGCTGGCCAATGCTGGAGCAGTACCCTAACAAACGGGCGCGAAATTTCCCTTCTCCTTCCTTGTCCTTTCCTCAACTCTTACTTACACTTACGGGCTACACTAACACACACGTGGGGACGGTAGTTAGGAGCTTAGAACGTGTCCCGGTTGGGGCGGTGCCCCGCTGGAGGGGGATGTCTAATTGGGGAAACCCCCCACTAGCCAACGTGTAGGTCGGCGCCGGATCTCGTCATCGAGGAGAGAAGATCACATCCTCCTCCCGCGATAAATATGAACTACACTTAAGGGTCTAACGATCTTAGTAGTTGACGTACCTGGAATCGCTAATAAATCAATCAATTAAGAAATCATGGTCTCTTGAGAACGTGAAATTTTAATTTCCCAGTTGTTACGCCATTAAATTCCACTGAAATGTTAGAAGAAGTAGTAGTAATAATAATATAAGAATGTATTATATCTCTATTCGGTTTTTAAATCAAAAAAGAACTTGAAAGAAGTGAATATGATCATTTCAAATAAGAAAATTTTTACAGTTTCGAATGTTATGCCTGTCTTATTATTCATAATATAATTATGCATGTATGGTCCTCTATATATTTTAAGCAAGTCAAATTTTTCGTTAGAAATTGAGAAAATCTTATAAAATAGTTTCTTTATTACACGTCGTTTCAGGAACGTGTCTTATTCCTTAGGAACTATAAAAACAATTCCACACATTATTATATAATTATTTTTTAATTAATTTGAAACGTGTGACAGATAAAGATGGTGCTCATGTCTATATTAACATTTTCTTTTTCTTCTAATTCGCCTTTGTATAAATTCATTATTTCTCTACTATATTGTATCCTTATTATCTCAATTTATTACGAAAAAATTGACTGCCTATAAATACATAGAGGACCATCCACGCATAAGACATGTTTACACTTCGAAATGGTGATGATGGTGCTCACCACTATATTAAAATTTTCTATTTATTCTAATTCGCCTTTGTAGAAATTCATTACTTCTTTATTATAGCGTATCCTTATTATCTGAATTTGTTACGAAAATTTATAGAGCACCATCCACGACTAAGATATGTTTACCCTTCGAAACGTTTCCAACCCGCGCGCGCGTGTGCGTGTGTGTGTGTGCGCAGGGTCGCTGGACGGCGATCCGGAGACGCGCGACTCGCAGACGGAGAACAAGAGCCCGGACGACGGCAACGCCGGCTCGAAGCGGCGCGGCCCGCGCACCACCATCAAGGCGAAGCAGCTGGAGATCCTGAAGAACGCCTTCTCGCAGACGCCCAAGCCCACGCGCCACATCCGCGAGCAGCTCGCCAAGGAGACCGGCCTGCCCATGCGCGTCATACAGGTAACCCTCGCAGCCTTCCCTGGCAGAAAGACTTTTTCCACTTGTACTGACTCACTGCACTTGGGATCCACCTTCTTCTTCTTCTTCTTCTTCTTCTTCTTCTTCTTCTTCTTCTTCTTTTCATTCTTCTTCTTCTCCTTCTTCTTCTCCTTCTTCTTCTTCTCCTTCTTCTTCTTCTTCTTCTTCTTCTCCTCCTCCTCCTTCTTCTCCTCCTCCTCCTTCTTCTTCTTCTCCTCCTCCTTCTTCTTCTCCTCCTTCTCCTTCTTCTTCTTCTTCTTCTTCTTCTTCTTCTCCTCCTCCTTCTTCTTCTTCTCCTCCTCCTTCTTCTTCTCCTCCTCCTTCTTCTTCTTCTCCTCCTCCTTCTTCTTCTCCTCCTTCTCCTTCTTCTTCTTCTTCTTCTTCTTCTCCTCCTCCTTCTTCTTCTTCTCCTTCTTCTTCTCCTTCTTCTTCTTCTTCTTCTTCTTCTTCTTCTTCTTCTTCTTCTCCTCCATCTTCTTCTTCTTCTTCTCCTCCTCCCTCTTCTTCTTCTTCTTCTTCTTCTTCTTCTTCTTCTTCTTCTTCTCCTTCTCCTTCCCCTTCTTCTTCTTCTTCTTCTTCTTCTTCTTCAAAATAAGAATATTTTTTATTAACATAAGATTATGATTTAAGGGATTCATTCATTTATTCCTATTTGCCGGTAATTAAGGTAATTTTATTTTTTGTTCAATTATTATTATTATTATTATTATTTAATTCCATATCTACTGTTTTGAAATTCATTCTCTCTGACTTCACAAGGATCCATTGTAGAACTATGTAGACTTATCTGTGGGTAGTCAACAGTCAACTAAATTTGATTCAGAATTATTATTTACTTTTATGTCTATGGTCTTTTCAATTTTGCCTGACTGTAATTGGCTCTTCATTTTAAAGACAGTGAATTATTACAAAATAAGTGTTTGATAACAATGTACAACATGTGATAGATAATAATAACAGTAACGTTTCCGAAAATAATTATTTCCATCTTCAGGCTAAAAATCACGTGCATTTCTTGCAAATCTTTTCATGATGTTCTTACGATTTTATTTGTGTGCTGTTTTCTTAACTGTTGATATCGATTAGCATATCAGCCAATTTTAAGAGTGTGAAGTGTTTGCTGTGAAGAAATAATAATAATAATAATAATAATAATAATAATAATAATAATAACAATAATTTACAGAGCGAAAAATTACAATTTGTATGTTATATTTTTTACTCCGCGTAAAATAATGAAATATCACGAGGGGCCCAACATTTGCCCCCCTCGGCAAGGACTTGTGAGTCGCCCCTGCGGAGGAGCGCTGAGTGAATGTGGGTCAGTCTGACAAATATAGCCCAGCTCCCCCCCCCCCACGCGTCGCAACGCTCGCATGTTTGCGAACCTCCCCCGCGCCACGCCCCCTCGCTTCCCTCGCAGCCGCCAACGACACGGCCAGCGAGCGCTTTTTAAATGCAGCGACCGTTGAATATCGTTTCACAGTACACAATTGAATGCGATACTGTAAGCGACGACGTTCGCAATATATCATTACGCTTTGTCAGATATTAGATAAGTTGTTAATATGATACTTGACGTAAAACTCTATTTTATCTCCTTAAGGTGATGTGACTTGGAGCATCCCCACCCTAATCTACTTGTATTTGTGAATGTGTATTGTTATCGAAAATTTACATCCTTAAAGTTTCGTGTATCTGACTTAGATACAAATATACAAAATTTCCCGTTCACAGTGCAGTTTCAATAAAAGGATTTAAAAGCTCTTAAATTGACCTTAAAATCTATCTGTAACTCGCCAAATACAGAAATGGAAAAAAATCTCGTTTAAAATAACACTGCCTTGAAGAGTTCATTTCTACCCCTGACTGTGGAAGAGAACCGTTTGGTTTCCTGCGTTATGTCCTGTACAGGAAGCGCCGTCTGGCCTCCTCCCCGCCCTACGCGTATTTCGCAGCTGTTGAAACGCTACCGTCCTACTCTCCCCGAGAAATTTGTCGCATCTGCGCCGGAATGCTCCGCCTTGGATCCGATGTCCTCGAGATAACGAGCCGGCGGGGCGCGAGGGCGCGAGCCCGCGGCGGCTTCTGGCGACGCGCCCGCGGCGGCGAGGGCGGCGGCGGCGGCGGCGGCGGGCGCGATGACAAGTAATTAAGGCAGCGTCGCGGTTGTCTTCCGACGCGCCATCCACCATCACTCACCCCCACCCCCACCCCAGGCACGGCGCCACTCGCGTCTCGGCGGGCGGAGCAGCCTCGAGGTGGTCCCCGGCCCCGCCGCCACACGTAAAAACATTGCGTTTCCGTCCCCCCAACAATAATGTATCTATTTATATTTCCCCGCCCACTAACTACCTACGGACTAAAGATAAAGTATTGTAATGCTGCGACGCAAACTGATGATTTTCCGGCCAAAATAGTCGTATTGTGGGGCCAAGGTAACGGAAAAGTGGATACGTCTTGTTGGTATATTATATTATTCACGTATGGGTCACAACTGACCACGCAACACATTTTTCTCTCCGAGGCCCAGTTGTATCCTGGGTGTATTCTGCGTGTGACCCCAGCGTGTATTCTGGAGAGATCAACGTGTGGAATTATGGGGATCAGCCTTTCGGCTGCATCCCTTGGTGAAGACAAGGTTGTTAGCTTTGTATATCAATTGGGGAAGATATTATTATTATTATTATTATTATTATTATTATTATTATTACGGGATGATAGAGAGGGGTGAAATTACTAGGATGATAGTAGGAGCTGTTAGGTGGGGTAGTGGGAGGTGGAAGATTTTTGTTGGCTTTTGAAACCCTCCCAGAATTTCCTTTGTGACAGAGGGAAACCACGAAAACCCCGGTCATTTTTTTCGGAGGGGAGAAAGAGAGGTTTGTAGATAGACATATGGTAATTCTTGTTCATATATATGAGAAATAATGCGATAATGTTCGGGATGTTGTAGCACCCCTAGGTTTATAATGGTAATTATAACTAGAATAAACAGTTTTATTGAAATGTTCATGCAAATGAGTGGCGTATGTTCAAAGATTTAAAAGTAAATTAAAGATGATGAGTTTCTTGTTCGCTACAAAAACATAAATTATCCAAATATTGTTGTTCCCTAATGCCCATGGCCCGGATCACATACGAGGGCTTAATTTGAGATTTCTTTTGTTTGGCACCATAGCGCCCACATGTGATTTTGGATTCTCACGTTTCTCTCCACGGACCGATATAAGTCGCAGTCGCAGTTCTTTGCTCTCTACTCACGTCATTCCGTGAGAGAGGCGAAATAAGAGATAATCCAAATAAAACTTTCTTTGCGGAATACATGGGAATTGACGATTTGCTACGCCGTTGTCGTTGCATAGCATTGATTCGGTGTTTCGTGATGGTGCAAATTTGTTCAATGGGCCATGGAGTGATATTTCCCTGGAGGCTTCGCGGAGGAGACAAAGCACTGCAGGCGGGCGCAGCCGCCGATTCCCGCTTCCGCCGCTCGCGTTCGCATTCGTCTCAATTAGCAGCTCATTAGGGGTCCCCTCGGCCGCCGTGCAACCCGCCTCCGCAACCCGCTTCTAGGAAGACCGGCTGGCGAGCGGGCGGGTCTCTGGCGAAGGATGGGCGGGGCAGGCGGGGTTGGAAGCGGGTCAGGGAGGGTGTGACTGGGAAGGTTGGAGGCGACGGCGTGGCGATGGAGGAGCGAAGCGGGGAGGGCTGGAGGCGGGGGCGGGGAGGACCGAAGGAGGAGGCGGGTGAGGGATAGGCGGGGCGGGGAGGGCTGGAGGTGAGTGAGGGAGCGGTGTGACTGGGAAGGTTGGAGGCGACGGCGTGGCGATGGAGGAGCGAGGCGGGGAGGGCTGGAGGCGGGGGCGGGGAGAGCAGGAGGCGGGTCGAGAGGGACAGGCGGGGCATTCTCTCAAGGAAACCAAACCCGGAGTTCTTCTTCGGGTGAATCATTTTCTCATGTGCTGAAAGAGGCTCCTTGCATGATTCATTAGTGTGCAAATGCATATATTCCATCAGAATCGACTTGAGCTTATGAGTGACATTTCTATCAAACACGAAATAAAAACATTTCTATCAAATACGAAATATATATTACAACTGCTATCATCCATCCATATGATAATGTTAGGATAACTAGATTACATGTCAATTATCGATGATCCGATGTCTGATATAAACGTAAAAAATGGGTTTGCCAGTAGAGGAAAGGTGGAGAAATCACGTATATCGACAGTCTCTTTGCCTACCTACTCTCTACCGGTCGGTGTTTTCAACAAGCAACACTGTCTGCTGGTGTGCAAGTGGGAATGCCGTTGGCAGGCAGGGTTGGATTTATCTACGAGCAAAACAAGCAATTACTTGGGGAAGGGGCATCCATGAAAGGCCTCATGCTTTGGAAAAAAATATAAAATATTTGGTAGCATAAAATGTATTTATCTAAAAATATAATACACGAAAAATTTTATATAAAAATGGTAGTTTTCACTTGCATTTGTACAGAAAGTACTTGTATTAAGATAACATATTTACTGAAGATAAAGCTATTTTTAGGTTAGGGGGTGGGGGGACACAATTTTGTGCTTGGGGGACCGGTAGTACTTAAATCCGGCGCCGTTGGCAGCGACGAACATGTCTTGCGCTCCCCGTCTCTGGCGCAGGGGCCGCCCGGCGCACCGCCACGTGTTGGGTCGAGGGTTTTTGCGGCGCCGGAAGGGCCCGGCGTGGCCCGGCGTCGTGGCGGCGCCTGGGGCGTCGCGTCGCGTCGCGTCGCGTCGTGTCGGGCGGCGTGGGCGGCGGCGCCGGGCGGTCGCGCTCCATTTGCTGCGCGTCGCCGCTAATTGCGCCTAAACGCCGGCACACGCCCACCCCGTCGCCCGCCCCGTCGCCCGCCCCGTCGCCCGCCCTCGCCCGCTCGCCCGCCCGCGACGCCGCGCGCCCCACGCCTTGCGAGGAAGAGGCCACGCCCTCCGGCAGCGCTGGCGCCATCTTGGGGCGCGATTCCATTCTGTTACATCCGCTGTGGATGTGTTTTTTGCCTGGTACAACTAGATCATTCGTCGAGCTATACTTCACACACACACACACACACACACACACACACACACACATATATGTGTGTGTGTGTGTTGTTTGTTAGAATGGAAAGTACAGTGAAATCTCCCTTAAGCTGTCTCTAATGATTGCGTGCATCTAAGGGGTGTAAGTTGTATGTCCCGGGTCAGTTTTTCGTGGAGATAGGAGGCTTCAAACGTCGTACGAGGCGTCGGGGGGAGGGGGGTAACTCACCCGCGCGTTGGCTGCTTGGGGGGAGAGGGTGTAACCCTTGCACCACCGTCCGCTCTGCCATTGCCGCCTCGGAATCCAGGACTTACTCCATGGTCTCCGGCAACAAATACGCCGCAAGTGGCTGCGAATGCCCTTCCTCGGCGTCACCTCCAACCACCCCCTCCGCCACGTCGACCATCAACTACTCCACTAGAACTATCAAGTGGTGAAGCGCTTCCCGCACTGAGTGTCTTTTCATTGACTCCCGCTAGAGTCGCTGGTCGCGCAAGGAGCCGCGTGACGTCTTTGTGACCGCCGAAAACGCCGCGCGCCACAATGGCCGGCGCCCGGGGTAAAATAAATATGAATCTTGTGTGGCAACAAATCATTGGACGGAGCTTGGGGCACCGGGCCTCACAAAAGGCCCGGCGCAGGATTTTGCCTCGTCCGGCACAAAGCGGCGGCGGCGGCGGGCGGCGGGCGGCGGGTTTCAGATGTCGCTCAGCGCCGCAGGTGCCGCGCGGGGGGCTGGGGTCCGGGGCGGTGGGCGTGTCGTCTCCCGCGGCGCGGGTTTCCCCCGCGACTTTCGGGCGAGGGCGCTTTGAAGCGGTGGCGCTTGCGGGGGCGGCGCGGGCGGGCAGGGGCCGCGGACGGCCGTTACGCTCCGCGTGGCGCCGGGCGCCGGGCCGCACTAGCCCTCGCAGGTGTCGGCGCGAGGGGCGGCCCGGGGGCTTCTCCCAGCGGCGCTGTCCGATCCAACCGCTCCAACGCTTTCTGCGCATTCGAAGGACAGAAGACCGAAAGATAAACCAATGGACTGGTGGGGAATGTTAAGGAGGACAATTTCGCATTCGCATAACTGCTTCATTCAAAATCGCAAAACAAGGAAAGTTACTGTACTGTTTTCCCTACACACTGTAAATGCTCGGTTTGTACATCGTTTCGTGTTCACCACCTAGAGAAGTCAGGCTAATTTTCATTCATGGAAAAACGTGTTTCAACCCAAGAAGCAATGTATTCATTGTAATAACCTTCATTTCTTTTTTTTCTGGGTGTACTCAATCGATTAAGACGTGTGTGAAGTCGGTCATTTCTTTTGCACTTTCATATGTAAATGTAAAATTTGCAACGTCTATTCTGACTAAAGAGTCAATATTGTAAATATGTGTATGAAAAGACGGAAAAGCAAAACTAATGGTCTGTGCCACGCTATTAATGACATTATTATTAATAATAACAGAAATAATTAATAATAATTGTCCTTTAGAGTAGGGCTGTGGCATCGACGTTCGGTCCCCCCCCCTCAAATAAAAGGATTACTTTTATGCATACATTGCAAGCAACAAGCGTTGAATGTTAGAAACTTGTAACTTTAGAACTGGCGTAACATTTCCTTGATATGATATCAAGAGGTTGTGTAAGAAGTTGAAGGTGAGTCGCAGTACCTTGGTCGAGCGCGATGCCTCGTGGCCGCCGCCCGCGGGCAAGGCGATGCTTTGGCGCGGGGTGGGGCGGGGAAGGGAGGAGTAGGGAGGGTAGGGGCGGGGAGGGGCGGCGCCGGTGGGCCCGTATGTGCAGTTAATGTGGCGGAGCGCCCTCTGCTGGCAGCGCCCGCGATCTCGCGCTACCGCCGCCTCCGCCGCCTCCGCCGCCGAGTTAATTTGAAAAGGCTTGAGGGCACGGGGGGGGGGGGGTCCTCAGGGGTGGCCACCGCGGGTGACTCGCCATACGACGTCAAAGTCGAAGGCGCGAAAATCCTCTCTACGAAGATTCCAAGATCTTCATCATTCGAAGGGCTTCAACATCTCAGACGATTCATATTCCTTCAAAATTACATTATACTTCATTTTGTAACCTCTTAATGAATAACTTTTCCTTCATATTTTTATATTTAAAAACACACGTTATATTATCTGATTATACAGAAACTCCAAGATTTTGGCTCCGAAATTGGAAAACCTTTTTTTTTGTTGTTGCAAACTTTCATTCTACATTAAATTGTCTAAATATGTTATCACGAACGTCATTGAGAGAATAGTTGTAATTTAGATGATTAGATAATCTTTTGAAGTTTGCATTTAAATGAAATTTAATGAAATAATTGATGAAATAATCATTCATAAATAAATTTAATGAAATTAGAACACTTACTGCAATTATTGGGACTGACGTATGTATATTCTTGAAAAGTTGAATACAAACTTACAAGATGTTATTAATTTTTTAGTTACGATTCACATGTAATAGAATATTTACAAATTGTGAGATTGAATTAACGAGGAAACTGTACAAAATAGCAGATGAATTTAACTATTAACTACAAATTATTGGTAACAATATTTATAACAGGAATATTTCATTAACATTTACAAATCCGCGATGATTTTGAATATTGAATAAAAATGTAATGAATTGAATAAGAGTGAGTTAAGCTGTTGAATTTCAGAACGTACGAATTTCTAGGCAGAATGTTGAAAAAAAATTCTCTACATCAAAATCACTTGTGCTTTCAAAACTGGATCAAAATTCAACAACATTCTCTTGCAAACAAAGTTGAGATAGAACATGCTAATGTTGAAATTTTAATTTTGAAAATGATAATGTTCTGAATATAGAACATGTAATATCCATTTTATTGCATTAAAAATTAAAGTATTCGAGAATGTAGTAATTTACTTCGTTATAATATTTTAATGGAATGTTAGTTACTTCTTTCTATGACTTTAATCAAATCTATTCATGAGGAGTGCCAGCAGCTCCATATTTCCGGGTTGTTGCCCCTTGCACTTCCTACAACCAACTGAGTCAGGGGACGGAGAAGGCTTCCATATTACTCCCCTTGAGCAAATGAAGGATTCCAATTTATGAACAACGATTGCCACGGATGCTTTCGATGGATCAGAACGGTGAGGAAGAACAATAGCTCACAATATGACTTCTAATCATAATTAATTCCTTTTAATGGATCTCTTTCTCATATCATCAAAGCATAACGACGCTGCGCTAGCTAACTGCAGATAATGAGAAAGACACTATAAAGAAATCGCGCCAAATAAGGGGATGCACATAAGTTGAAGCACTTGCTAACGAAGAGCAACGATTCCCGTGTGATGCAGTAGCCAACCTCTGCTCGCAAGGATGAAGGACGGATTTGGAGGCGAAGGTCCATATCGTTTTCTTCTCAGCCAAGTCTAAACGTTTCCGCTGATTAAAACAATACAGAGAAACGTAATAATGATTAATATTTATCATCTTTGCTTTGTCGTTCTCGCGAATGGATAGGACCCAATATCTAACACACTCGTAAACCCGGTCCAAGCTTTTAATGTATACTAACTTCAATTTATTTCTCCGAGTAATTATTGGAACTCCAAGGGTCATTCTCAAAGCTCTGACCAAGCATATTAGTATATTTCGATGCGAGTCTATGAGACAACTGCAGAATCCCCAACTTTTTGTCACCGCTCACCAGCCTGATGGGGATTCATAGGAATGTGCTTAGACAAGGGGATTCATGGGTATATGATTGCTATGGCAAAGACATAGCAATCGATCTAAGAGCTGAAGAAGGGTGGTAGAAACAATATATCTGTGCAGAATGGATTAGTTTTGCATACTCCAAATGGAAGAAGAGTTCTTTTTAATATAACGCCACAAAGTCATTGATACGGAATAATATCTAAAACTGGATCAGAAAGCTTGGACATAATATGAGTTTTTTTAAACATTTTGGTAACATTTATTAACACTTGCGATCTTTTAATCATCTTTGCAGCAGCATGGACATCATTTCCAGTATATAAGTACTTTCTTTCTGAAATTAAAAAGAAAGTAAATAAGGAAATAAAAAATCCACATTTCTCCGTCATAGATGAAAATTGCGGATCATAGATGTGTTGCTAAGCTTTCAGTTTATATTCCATTAAACGAAAACCAAGAATGCTTTACATGTTTAATGAAGGATATTGTGACTGTCACTGAGCGATGTAATTACACTTAGATGAATAACTACGAGTATATTATGTAAACTACGCATGTATTGACACATATGCGAAAGCTGATCAAGTTCAGTTCAAGTTCAGAATGTTAATGAGCACATTGTGGGTCAATAACACAAATGAAAATGCTGACAAATGACGGGAATAGAGAGTTATGGTTTTGACCTCATTTTCCTAGTTCCTTTCTTTCATGTTGTAATAATGTTGTAGTTTCTACTGTAATTTTATATTATTGTAAGTTGTCACTTCACCCAAAAATAAAACTTTATTTTTGTTACATTTATTCAAGAAGGAGGAAGAAGCACTCATTTAGCTCGATGCGATCCACGCCTTAATTTTTTTCTTGCAGGAAAAAGCGGGATGCAAATGTTTAAGTCGTATAACACAAAATAGTTTTCATGCAGTTTGGGCTTGCAGAAAGTGAGCAGTACACTTTGCACGAATTATGTTTGATAAGTTTTAACCGTTTTACGTAATACATTTAAACTGTTTTCCTATTGTTTCTGTTTGCCCACTCTATTACTTTAAGGAGTGGCGGTCATGTGCGTGCGTGCGCGGGACAAGACGCACCCATGAGCGTCGAGCCAAGATTGTTGTCGGTGTTAGGAAATATCAGGAACTCTCAAAAATCCATTTAAAAAGTTTACTCATTTGTTTCCTTCACACTCGACGCATGTTCAGCGTGAATGTTGGGCTTGAATGTTGGGCGTCGAGCGCGCGTGCAGAGTGCGCGTGTTGAGCACACGTGTTGAGCTCGAGTGTTGAGCGTGCGTGTTGAGCACGCGTGTTGAGCGCGCACGTTGAGCTCGAGTGTTAAGCGCGCGTGTTGAGCACATGTTTTGAGCTCGAGTGTTGATCACGCATGTTGAGCGCACATGTTGACCGCTCATGTTGACCGCTCATGTTGACCGCGCATGTTGAGCTCGAATGTTAAGCGCGCGTGTTGAGTACACGTTTTGAGCTCGAGTGTTCATCACGCGTGTTGAGCGCACATGTTGAGCTCGAATGTTGAGCGCGAATGTCGAGCGCGCGTGTGGAGCGCGCGTGCTGAGCGTCCGCGTGCGCGCGCCTGCGCAGGTGTGGTTCCAGAACAAGCGCAGCAAGGAGCGGCGCCTGAAGCAGCTGACGTCAATGGGCCGCGGCCCGTTCTTCGGGTCGTCGCGCAAGATGCGCGGCTTCCCAATGAACCTGTCGCCCGGCGCGCTGGACGAGCCGCCCCCCGGCTTCCCGTACTTCGCCGCCGCCGCCCCCGACGGCAAGTTCGAGTTCGGCTACGGCGCGGGCCCCTTCGGCCACCCGGCCGACTTCTTCCACCACGGCGCGGGCCCGCAGCCCGGCCAGCCGCCCCCGCCGCCGCTCGGGCCCTTCTCCGGACCCGGTGAGCCTCCGCACCGCACCCCCCCCCTGCGTTGGGACTGGGAACACGTAATAATAAAACGTTGAAACTAAAACGCGTCACTTATAAGTTAAACATTTTTTCTAGACCTAAGGAAACAGTCAAGGCGTAATGCTGTAAATAGGTTAGTTAAGGCATGCTAGCTATAAGGTAGCTGAAAGATTAGCTTTAGCGGGGTTATAAGTACCCCTCCCCCGTTCTTCCGAAATAGCCAAGGAGGGCTGCGGTGCGAGCGCAGATTGTTCTGTTCCAACAAGAAAATAAATTACCGCCTCGTCAGGGATACTGGTTGGGAGAGGGGGAGACTTAAAAATGAGAACACACATCAACTCTCTTGCCTCTTAATTGTGAATTGGTAATTAGACCGACTATGACCAAGTCCCCTGTCATATTAATATGAACACTTTGAAATTTTCTGCATTTCGCCATTTTTTTGCCACGGCAATTTTTCAGCAACGTTTGCTACCGATGTCTTAAGAACGACGTTTTTGAGCAGTTGAACGTTTTGAAAGGGTTTCAAGTTCTATTAAAGAGTTAATTTCTTCTATCTTCTTTGGAGACAGGTTCTTTGGCCTCTCATCACAAAACGTACACAAAATAGTTAAGAACAGATTAAGTTACACAAAAAGTTATAGAAAATACAAATTTATTGAACAAAAATCATTAAAGTTACAAAAACTTAAGATAAAAAGAATAAAATATGAAAAGGAACTATTTTTTGTAAATAAGCAATTATTATACAAAATCTCAAAAACAAAAGAATGCTTAAAAGCTATGCAAAACCTGGCTATGAAAAAACTATGGATCATTGTAATTGAAAAAGTAGGTAGATACTCATGAAAAAATAGCCTCTACTGAAAACAGCAATTGAGATACTTACAGTTTGTCCTTTAAAAGGAAAGAAAATGAAAATGAAAAAGGAAAAAAGTTATGAAATTTTGATGGTGTATGCAATAACAATCTCAAGAAGGGTCAGTGAAAAAGTAGTGGATTTTCCTGATTTAAAGATTTTTCTTAATAATTCTAAAACAAATTCAGGTTTGGTCACAAAACCATGACTACAGATGAGATAAATGTACACAGAATTTTTAAATTTGGTTTTAGAAATTTGCATTTTTAAAATCCTGATCACTGTACCTGACCCCTTAGGCAGTTTTGTTTCTTAATGCCGTAAAATCATAAAATCCCCGTGTTGAACTAAAAAAGAAACTAAACAGGAGCGGTCGCCAGAAACACAATACTGCGACCAGAAAAGTACTTTTAACACGCCGTGCGCGAAATGCTGTTTCTCGTGCTTGTTTTCCGTGTACGAAACATATGCGAAACAACTAATTTTTTCACAGTATCCGAAACATTGCAAAGGTGTGCGAAACATCGCGAAGCGTGTTAAAAACATCTGTAACGATTCGCAATTGTCTTTCGTCTTGATAACGTCTATGTTTATAATTTACAAACAATAGTGTTACGACATTGGAATCCATTTACTTTCGTACAAGTAAGGTATCACTAGGTATTTGGTATTTAATTTTTCCTTTTTACTTGATGCATTGCGTTTCGCTCACGGCGTGTTACAAAATAGCATACGTAACGCGGGCGCGAGGTGAGTCCCGCACTCGTCTCGGGCGACAGTAGCCTCGTGTGCGAGCGCCCTTGGGGGGGTAAGCTGGCGTTCCCGCCGCCCCGCGGGGCGGGGGCGGGGGCGCGGGCGCCCGGTGCTCGCTCGGCGCTGAGGTGTGCGTGGGCGTGTGTGTGCGCAGGGGGGCCGATGGAGGCGGGCGGACCGGACTTCGGGGCGCTGGGCGGCGACCAGCCGCCGGGGGGCTTCTTGGCGCAGCCGCCGGGCCCCGGGGGGCCCCAGGAGCCCCCGCCGCCCCCCGCCCTGCTCTCGCAGCGCAGCAGCCCCCCCGAGTTCCTCGCGTCGCAGGGTGAGTGTCACTCCCCCCTACACCGCCCACCCCCCACAGCGCGCTCAGCGCGCCTCACACCAACATCGACGCACCATTGACTTTCCTTGATCGCGAGGCTAGGAGTAGAAAAGTATTTAGAAAGTGGGGTTTCCAAACGCAAAATACTAGGCAATCATTAAATGTACCTTTACGGTAACGTTCTTCGGAACTGACGAACTTTGTATTAAAAGACTGGAGGAGGGTTTACAAACACCAACGCACCATTTCCAGATGCAAGTCAGTCGTGGCTAGGGATGGCAAAAGAAAAAACATCGATGTTTTGATTTCAATGTTTTCTTCAGATCGATATACTTGTGCAGAAACATCGGTCTTAAAAAATTTCTCGTGATTTAACAAAATTTCCAGTATCTATCTTTTGTGAATTGCTCACAATCAACAGCCATTGACAACAGTCACTATTGTCGATCCTCAGGCGGCACGAAACCGTTAACTATTCGCATCATTTCTCCATTGTTGTTTCCTTTTTCACTATTTTGTACGTAGTAATATCGTTAAACTGAAATTTGAAACTTGTCTACACTGAACATTGATTAGAAAATTAAGATGACAGTCAAATTTGAGGCAGAGCGTACGTTACACTGATATTGACATGTTATGTGCCACATTAGAGGCAAGATATTTTACTTCAAAATTTTTCGTCAGATTTAAAACATCAATATTTTCAACATGGATGTTTTTATCGATGTTCTCATCGACATCAGAAACCTTTTGGTGATGTATGGAAGTATCGATGCTTTACTAAACTTTGCCACGACTATTCGCTGCGCGCCGCTTGCTTCGCCATTTGCTGCCCCAGAGTGCGCGCCAGCGGGGATTCAGAGTCGCTGTTTGCGCGGCCCTGACTCTATGCAAGGCTCAGCGAGCCCTCCTGCAGCCCTCAGTCAGGGGGCCTGGCGTTGGGCAACACGTAAACAATACTGCGCAAAATTACAAAAAGCACTTCTAAAAAAATTGTATATGTTTATAACTTGCAGTAAAGAAGTCCGTTATTTTAAAAAGTTGTAAATACTTTGAAACCTACAAAGAATTCGCTAGTTTTAACTTAATAAGTTTGTTTTAAAAATACATTACATTTGAAGTGACTTTTCCTTTAACAATTTTTTATACCACTTCCAGTCCTAAAGATATATTCATTTATGAAATAGCATGATATAAAATGATATATCATTCATGAAATAGATAAGTAATGGATAAATAATATACATTTTTTTTAAAAACATGTTGGGTGCGAAAGATTTTTAAATTTGAGTTTCGCGCGAAGTTTAATCGTCTATTACTGGTACTTTCACGTTATAGCTCCTCCAGTTTTTTCACGTCCCAGACTGGACTCACACTTGTTTGGTAGCTTCTAACAGAACTGAAGGAGCAGGGAAGCTCACAGCAACACAGTGCGTAGACCATCGCGATGGTTTAGAGTGCTCAGGAAACTACTGCAAAATGGTTACCTGACCATATACTCACAATCGAAATGGCTTAAATCTCTTAGCTTCATATCATTGCTAAATGTTCTGGTGAAAGTGGATTTGCTTTTTGGATGACCTGCGTCTGGGAAACTTTGCCATGCAGAGAGTATGAAAGCTGTAAAAAGATATAGAAACAATATCAATGTGATTACTAATTTAACACGGTCGTCCATATAACTACCCATTAGTTATAAGAACTTTATCATGCATAGATCAAAAAGTATCAACAAATGATTAATTCCTCCTAAAGAGAAAGATTGATTCTAAATTGATCAGGAGTAAAAGTGGAATGAAATTTCTTATTCAAAAGGTTTGCTAAAGATCTTGAAATTTGAAGATAAAGTATAACTTTTTGAGGAAGTGTATAATTCTTTCAATTTCTCTGCAAAAAACATTGAACTTTGTACGTAATGGATTTGGTGACTAGCTAATTATTCGTTCACAAAAGATCACGTAGGTTCGAAATTACTTTCTTATGAGAGAGTCACACTAATCACAAGATTTTCTATAGAATTGTGAAAAATGAGAATGTGTATTTGTATTTTAGACAGAGGCCCAGACATGTATTTTAAGGTTTAATTTTAGAGGATTCGTCTAATGATGCCTTTTTTCGGCGAGACGTCCTTTGATTAATTACATTTTTTTACTTCATAGAGAGGTAAAGCATGGGTGATTAAAAATCTTTAAACTTATAACTAAACATGTCCGTTAATACTACCTTATTATATTTTGATGTTACCTACACTATTAAAATGTAAATATGTAATATAATATTGGTATATACAAGAGTCTCATGTGATAAAAATATAGTATAAACAGAAATAAAAATTGTTGGCGTCCAAAAACATATTTGTTTGGTTTAAATATATCAATTCAGTAAAATAATATTTTTTAAATGAGTAGTCTTCTTCATTCGTAAAGTCCGCCATTACGTCGCATGTTGATTAAAATATTGGTAACACGGAATGCAGTTTCATTTCATTTCACGCCATGTAATTAATTATGCATGTTTATTTTAACACAAATCTGCTTTTTCCTTTATGTTTTGGATTTTAATTTTGAGGGTTCATTTGATCACCCAAAAAAACGTGGCATTGATCTTCGTACAATCCCATGATTCCTCTTCGAACCAACCTTCTGGTGGAAAATGCACAAGATATGTACGAATTCAATAGAATAGTAGGTTTTCTTCTTAGTGTGTAGTCAAATCAGAGCTGCTTTTAAACTTGGACACTGAATCTGGGATGCAGAAGTTGCGATAGCATGAGCATGTTTGTTTCCAAATGCCACTTTACGTCTGCTCACTTTCGAACTTTTGATATGAAATACCTCTGATATTTATGAATCATTTCCTCGCTCGCATGCTGCATGTCCAAATAAAAATCTTATAGGACCTATTATCCTGTCCAGTCCCCTTCTCGCATCATTGCCATTTTCTCGTATTCCTCTGAACTTTACTGCTATCACTTTCTGGAGTCACATTTCATCATTTTTTGTCGCGGGTATTATTGGCTTAGGGAAAAGAAAAACATAAAATTTCACGAAATATAACATTTATGTTGCGACTTAGTCTCCAGTTGTGAAACGATAATTACTAATTTAATATAGGGCTATTCTAAGAATGAAAACATTTAATATGTTCCGAGATACTGCAAAATCTATAACTTATAACAAAGTCTGAAGAAATTTAGAATCGACAATTTGTTTGTGGTATGTATTTAGCACTTGTAAGAACGATTAGAAAGAATGCAGAGAAAAATCGTTTAGTTATTAACTATTGCCCTACCTCTGCATTCTCCAATGGACAAGTTACGCAAGTGAATGTCAGATCTAAAACAGAGACCACATGAAGTCGTGCGAACATTTCGTACATTGTACGGCCAGGTTATAAACTCTACGATACACTTTGTAGGCCCGACACCACGTGTGAGTAAAATTAATAATATTTATGCGTGTATATTAACGAATTGACTTAGAACCGTGCAGTTAAATCAAATAGCCAATACTATTTTTCATAGAATTCCAGATTCTGGAGGTTTTGGCCACCCTTCCTAAAGAGTGGGAGTACCCAAAAGAAGGAAGCCCCAAAATTCTACTTGATTCAAAAAGGTCTCAATGTATATTGTGTGGTCTAAGGAACATAACTCGAAGAAGTGAGGTGACAAACCTGTTTTTTTTAAGTCGGAGGACGGGCCATTTAATTTGCACTGCGCCCTGTTGCTAAGATTGAATTCTCTAGGTTTCTTTAAATAAGCTTTTGGTACACTGGTATAATATTTCATATTCATTAAAGCCCAAGACATTATCCTTCTAATGACATTTCATTTGCGAATATTATTAAGATACAAGAAACAAAATAGGATCCTTTACAGGGCAAAAAATGTTTTCTAGAATTTTCCAGAACTCGCGTGTGAAGAAGTTTCCACACATTTCATTCGTGAAGTTGTAATTTTAGCAAAAGATGAGAGCAGTCGAATACTTTGCTTATATGCAGTGCAGTGCGTTTCAGATGACGGTAATATGATAGTAAGGGCGATGAAGACAAAATCGTCGAATCCAAATTCAGCTTCATTTGCCTGACTCTCCAGTGGTTCGTCCCTTCACCGCAGCCGATAGCCCTGCAAGTGGCTGTTTACAGTCGTTTTGTTTTTTGCGTGCGCGATATTTTCGCTGCTTTTTTGATGGTGACGTTTGTGTTTTTGTTTCCGCCGCCCGGGGCCGTCCGTCGCTTGTTTTTGCTTCTGCCCGCGCCCCGCTAACACTAGCGCCCCCCGCCGCCCCCATCGCCCGCCTGTCGGGATTCGCAGCGGGGGCGAACGGGCGCTGGGAGCGCATTTCACCTCTCAAGGAAAAGCGAAATTTGTTTGCGAATGTCGTCAAATTTTTCCCTTCCACAAGTATACGAGCTGATGTGTTAAAATATGTTTCCGAGATTTATAAGTAGAATTTGATATACCACAAATATTACATTTCTCATCATGTGAAACATTACGTATTATATGAACAATAGTCATGTTAATCAGAATCAATCACGAATAATTATTCAAACACGATCATGACATTAAAGAATTGTAAGCGCTTGATAATTCCTTAGTAAAATTAAAATAATAATAATAACATAAATAATAATAATATAAATAAAGTAATAGTAATAATAAAATTTACGGCATACGGAAAAGTTCCTTATGTTTTCCACCTTTCTCGGCTCCTTCAAGCTCTCTACGTCATTCTTAGAACTGAAAACTGTGTGGATTTGGGGTAAACAGAACGGAGACTGCGTGTGGTTTAATCTTTAATAATAAAATATTTCTCTACATTCGCTCACGTATGCTGATAGGGCAGTAGAGTATTGACTGAAACGGGTGGCAAATGTGCTCATTTTAGTTGAACGTCGGGATCGCACGAGATATCTGTGGGCTCGATTACTGTTACTACATTTTCTTACACGAAATTTAAATGTAATATTTTTGAGTGGAGCTTGTCTGTGAAAAAGTTAGAAAGGCGACGTTTTTCAGTCGGCATTCAAAGTAGCCGTGTCCGATCTCAGTGACGTCTGCCGTGCGCACATACTCTGCGCTCCGGCTCAGTAGCTCTTTCTTGTGGGGGACTGCGCGCAGCGGGGGGTTGTGAGGGGCCAGTGGCCTCTTGTGCGGAGGCGCAGGGACTGGATGGGCTTCTCATCTTGCTAGGGCCACGGAATATGGAGGACCAGCATAACACGCGGAGTAAGGTACAAAATGCGGGTGGAACTTTGACAATGTGTGGAAGCTTGGAAAGCAAGAAGGAGAATTTCTTAGGGAACCTGTACTTTGCAGGGTGTGAAGGCTCGATGAGAAGGGTAAACGAAGGTACAATATAGAGAATGTAGAGAGCTGGAGGCGCGTAGGTGGAGTAAATCAAAGGAACGGAGTAAGTTGTGCGAAATGGAGGACTCAGTGGGAGAGCGTAAGGCGTAGGGTGTGTTGAATACAATACGGATCGGCGGTCCATCTAAAGATTGAAACGCAACCAAATGTCTGAAAAGAAATGTGACAAATGTTTAGGACATGCGGAAAAAGATAGCTTTTTGCCAATGAATAGATAGTGGGAACTTTCATGGCACGGGGAATGTGACATTTTTTCATAATTATTAGGCATCTCCTCATGCACAGATGTTCGGCATGACACTTTCCTACGCAGGCGAGGAGATATTACGTGCCCGCCATTGACCTGCGCCTGAGAATCAGAGACCACTCGAAATTCCCCACTGCGCGTCCCTTGGCGAATCGCGATCGCGGGGCAGGCGCGGGCCGGGGCTGACGTGTGTTTGTCCCGCAGGAGGAGCGTGGGCCGGCGCCGCGGGGCCGGGGCCGCGGGGACGCGCTGACGTGGTCGGCGCGCACGACGTTGCCGCGAGTTTTCTCCACTCGCTGCAGCAGGTGAACGCCGGTAGGTTGGTACCTCTGAGTCGCTCGCCCCTCCCCCTCCCCCACCCATTGCACCTTTCCAGCGCTTCCACGCGGACGTAGATGGCTGTTGCTTGGTGTAATTGTGCCGTGTAGCTTGAGTAGCTGCGTGTAGTTCATTTGCATCTTAAATCAGTTACTTTCATTAGGTTTTGTTTCTTTTTCACATATGATACTCTGTAAATTAATGCACGAATCGTAGTAGAACATACATATTTTTGAAGCATTATAAATGTTGTAATAAATGCAATCATATTAACATGGGACTCAGATTAATAGCACTAACAGCACTAACGAAAATATATTATTTTCCCTCATTTATACACATCAAGTAGCCATAAATTAATTGAAAGATATCAAGCAGGGTACTGCGGTAAATCTGAACACCTAATACCTAGCAGACAACGGCGTCACTCATAAGCTGACGTAATGTACTCAATGTTACTAAATTTTAATATTTCTGTAATTACTAAAACCACAAGAAAGCAATACAAAAATGAATAGCATCCTTTCTAATACGAGTGCATTAATACAAATAGGGTACATCCATGAAAGCGCGAATTTTATTAGATAAGTTGATTTTTACTCCTTCAACAGAATTTGTAGAATACGTATTTCATATCTTGAAGAATGTCAAGCTGAGCTCTTTTGGTTTTATAACTCTATGCACTGCAAAAGCGCCCCGCCCACCGTGCCCTGCCCTGCCCTGCCCGCCCCCGCCCCCGCCCCGGGCGCCCCCTGAACGGCGCCGCGCGCGCTCTTGTGTTGCAGGCGGCTTTTCCGAACCGCAGCAGATGCAGAGCGAGGGGCTGGTGTGGTGATAGTCGGCGCGCCGCCGCCGCAGCCGCAACCGCCGCCGCCCGCCCTCGCCGCCGCCGAGCCCCTGCCCGTGCACCGCCTAGGCGCCGCCGCCGCCCCCGCCGCCCCCGCGCCGCCCCCGGCCCACGGGGGCGCGCGTTCCGACGGCTGAGCGGCCGGGAACGCCCGCTGCCCATCACACGCCCCTCCCCACCCACCCCCCGGACGATGAGAAAAGCCACAGGATTCTTCTGTGAAATTCTTTAACAACCGACAATCTACGGCAAGGGACAGCCGGATTCACTTCACCGAAAGGAAGCTGCACCGACAAACGCATTCCAACCAACTGGATTCAACCAAGAAAAACTTGCCAAATTACAAATTCATAATGTGTCCGTTGTTCTTCCGCTTCCAAGGTCTGTTTCTGCCTTCGCGTCCGTGGCGAGGCCCGCTTGCGCCCAAGGGCTCGCGTGCTGCGCGGAACCAGCCGTGAAGGAAGCCGGCGCTGTAATTTGGGCGCGGGCGCTGCGCGATCTCTCATTTGCGGCGCTGGCTGGCGCGGCTTCCGCCGCCGCCGCCGCGCGGCGCTGTAATCAGAGGGCGCGAGAACATCTTCACACGTCGCCTCCCGCGCAGCCTCCGCGCGCTGTCGCGTGCAGGTAAACACGAGGCAGCGCCGACTCTTCGCTCCCCTAATGCTCCCCATTCGCCACGAAATGATTCCGTAAGCGCCAGCACTTAATTCCACCATGGCGCGTTAAAGTTGAAAATGTAGTATCCAAGAAATTAGCGTCTTTTGTTCCCCTCGTGTAACTGCGAATTTTTAACAGGGGAAGATTGTCGTTTCTAATCTTAACTCGCCTTTAAAGTTACGTGTTTACTTCTCTTGAGAAAGAACTGGAACGGATTTGGAACCTATTGCAGGGAACGGGCATGAGAACGCCACAGGGCGAAGCGGAGGGCCTCGTTCGCCCCTCGTGCCGTCTAAGGGCGCAGCTGCAAGACGGCAGAAGAGTCGGCCGCCCCGTCGCACGATCGGCGCCCGCAAGACAAACGACGGCGTCGGCGCGCCGCCCTGCGCCGCGCTCGTCGCATTTCCATGCGCCACGCCCACCCGCCCCGCCCACTCACAAATATATGTATGTTAAGACGTTTCCTCAGCGCCGGCGAGCGAGCGGGGAACGGAAAAGGGCGGCGCGGGCAATAATGAACGCCCTACCTGCCGCGACGCGCGGTGGGCGCAAGAATGTTCTTCATTAGGGCCGTAGCTGCCTTGACAGGGGTCGGCGAGCGGGCAGACCGCTTCTCTCCTCTCTTTCTTCTTTTTCCATTCTTTTTTTTCTTTTTCCTGTTCTTTTTTCTAGCGGTGGCTCGAATCGTAAATTTTCGCGAATCCGAATCAAAACATGAAAAAGGTGACGTGGAATTCATGGAAGCTCCCGAACGGGAATCTTCTGAAATATTCGTTTAGCAATACTATTAATATAAATATAAAAAGTTTTAAGTGTTTAATCACAAAATTTAAACCATCTTGCATAAGAAGGACTTTTTTTATTGATTGCAATAAATATTATTGTTATTGAGCATGTTCTTTGGAAATGTATAACATGGAAAATTTCACTCATGTTCTTTATATTAAGGCGAAATAAATATAAATCTTTGATAGACTAAAATTAAGAAGTCGGAATACAGTTATTGTTATATTAAGTGCGTAAAATAATTGTATTTTGCTTGATGAAGACTGAGCACTTTCTGCCGACATCGGTAAGTCGAGGCAAACAAAGCGCGATCGTACCTATTGCAATCACTTCGGTCGCGAAATATAAAGAGTGTTTTTCCTCGATCGCATAAAAATGCTTTTATGACGAATTATTATTTGTCTCGTGTCTGCTCTCCATGGATACAGAAACAAAGCGCCACTTTGATTAGGCATCTTAGGGCGGAAAAGTATTTTTTTACAGAGGACGCCACGTTTATCAGATGTCATAAGAAAATAACTTTACCCACGAGTTATACGCAAATTGCTCATTTTTATATCGATCGCAGAAAAAAGTAGTTTAATTGAAATTCAAGTTAGAAGCTGATCAATTCGAACCGCGAAAATGCAAAAATCCAAAATCTCAAGCCTCCAAGTCTCTCTGAATTCGCGGATTCCAACACTTGAAGGTCTCATCCTCATCCTCTTCTTCTTTTCTCCCTCTCTTCTCCGCCGCCTTCTCTTGTTCTTGCGTGGCGTTCGGGAGATGGCGGCCGGCGCAGGAATTTTTAATTTCCCCGAGGGGCTGCGCGCGGCGTGCCTCCGAGTCGCGCCGCGCGCTCTTCATATTTATTTACGCGCGGGGGGAGGGGAGGGGGTGTCCGGAAATAGGGGCAACTTCTTCTCCGTGGGAACGCGCTGCGGCGAGGGCGCTACGTCGAGGCGTTCGGCGCCGCGCGGTTCAACTTCTTCGCAAGAAGGACGCGTGCCGCCGCCAAAGGGGTCTTCAGATATTTGGGAACAATGTAAGTAAGGACGTTCAACAAATCAAAAGGAATTTGGGGGAAATATTTGCAAAGCGCGAACTAGAAAATGTGTTGAGGCGTTTTGCTTTTTCATGTTTTCCTTCGTAGATGCTTTACGAAGTTCGGAATCTCAATATATATATATATATATATATATATATATATATATATATATATATATATATATATATATATATATATAGTGCCGTTTTCACGAACAATTTATAGGAATTTTCTTTTGCTAAAAACAAATGACTAATGTGAAGAAATTTTTGTGTTATTTTGAAAAACGAGTGGGGTAACTTGGGTTGGCCAATAAGCAGTTTCCTTTCCGAAAAAAAAAAATAGACCTTGGAAACGGAATCAACAGAGTTTTCTGACAAATATGTGTGAAATTTGAGAAAAGGAAGAATCCTAGGTGGCTTTGCATGGTAAGTAAAAGGAAGAGCCCCAAGGGACAGCGCGCCAGCCGCGCCTAGTGCGCTCGAAGTTCGGTGGGCGCGCGGAGCGTGGCTTCACGGGCGGGCGGCTCGCGGGCACGAGGCGTCGGCGTCGGCGTCGCGACGCCCGCCCGCGCCCGCGCCAAGCGGCGCGCGCTCGACCGCGTCGCGAGGTTGTTCTTGGCTCCGACCCCCTCCCCCTCCCCCCCGTGTGATGGCCGCGCGCGCTCCCCGCCCCTGGCGGCCGGCGGCGGAGGCACGACGTCCAATGGCCTGGCAGCGGAACACTGCCTGCGGGGTGGCCCCTCAGCTACATCTCGGCCGATAACCATCTTCAATACGCGTCTGTTCCGTAACGACTTCTAAAAATGTGGTTTTGACCTTGTGCTACATCTCGACGTAAGCGGCAGTGAGTGTGAGTGTGTATTTTGGAACTTGTTCGTGGGTGAAGGTGTTGCTGCGAGTGGAGAGCATTCTCGCCTCTACAATGCTTGATGAATTGCATAATTGAAATGATAATATGTTGTGATGCGCTGAGCGAGCGTCTCCTGCTCCGTGGCTGCCTTCGCCCCCGCCTCTGCGTCGCCCTCCGCCGAAGGCCACAGCAGGCGCAACCCCCGCTGCTCGCGGCTGCAGCGGGCGGGCGAGGAGAGAAACTTTTTCGTTCCTGTTAGTTCTCTTCGAGTGGATTACGTATCATTTCTTGTGTATCGAATTCAGTACACCAACAAGAAGAAGCAGAAGAAGAAGACGTCAGAACATGAACCTCGTTTTTGCCTTTTTCTCTTTTCCTCTTTTTATTAAAAAAAGGAAGAAATGTGTCTTTTTGTTACGTTTATGAAGAAGCCTCTTTCGAAAAGAAGCAAGTATCATTGTGTCGTTGTTCTAAGAAGTTGAAGCTAAATGTGTGAAGGGAGGTGACAGGAAATAGAACACTACAATTGCAATTGCGTGTTTTTGCTGTGTAAATATCATTAATATATTCTACTGTAACGCCCTCGAGAGACGCGTGGGCGGATCGCCCATGGAGCGGCTTCCGCTGTGATGTTTCGCCGCCGGGCGCTCCTCTCGCCCGCGAGTGCGCGACCTGGCGTCTGTCTATGCAGGCTCGGTTTTCCTTTCCTGGGTGCCCCTCCATTGTGTTTGTGGGAAGTACGTTCTTTCGCCCGCCGCTGCGACGGACTTGTCCCCCGGCGCACTCTCCGGGGCGGGCCTGGGGTCGCTGCCACCGCCCCGTTCCCATCAGCCAAGATGACCACTTCGAACACGGGGCCTCTCCCGGCGAGGCGGTCTGGGGTGGCGCCTACGGGCGCAGGCGCGTAGGCGGTAAGGGTTCGGGAGGAGCCTACACCAGCTGTGCTCGCTCCTCAAGGGCAGGCTGACCGCTTCCTTTGCCGGCGCCTGCGCTCAGCCCCCCGACCTTCGTCCGGGGCTCATTCAACATGTCCCGATCCGGGGATCTGGCCGTCGCAGCGGTGTTTGTCTTTGAAAAAGACGCGTTCGTTTGTTTGTTACTTCGTTGGTCAGTTTGTTTGCGTGTCGGGGATTTCGGTTCGGCTTTTGGGCGGCGCCGCGGCGGCTGAAGTCCCGGCGCCGCTCAACGCAGGCTTCGCTGTTGACGCTTCCGCTGATGTCGCGACTACGTAAAAACAGTTCCTACTCTTCTCTCTGACGTTTGCGTGGATTAGTGGACACTTCGGTAAAACATGAACCAATTTTCAAAATTATTTCACTCTCAAAAAACTATTTCTTTCGATGTAGAATTGCCAAATAAAAATTCACGTGTTAAATTTAATTGTTTTATCTCGAATCAACAGCGAAACCTGCGAGTTGCTGAAACGTCACTTTGCACTCTAATGGTAAACCAATGTACACATTTCCTTTCACCGATATCATGGCTTTAATATATTTTAAGAAAAGGAAAGGATTTTTAGAGAAGAAAAAATAAAAATAATTTCGACCGAGAGCTCAGTTCCCTCTAGGACCCTCAAGAGTTTCCCGCCGGAAAGTGTGGATCTTTCTTTCAACTCAGAGCATGCTTTGGAGCGAAGGCGTTGTGTACATTCAGTGTAAATAACTATATTGATATATATTCTCCCCTCGCTCATCTCTGCCTCTCGTGTTTTCTCAGTCCAGCGGGGGCACGGCGGCCCCCAGTTCCCCTGCCCCCCTGGAAATGCTCGCGCCCTTTCGTTTTGTAGATAAACACTTTTTCTCTTCGCTACAAATGTTTAAAAATAACAAATGAATACTTATTAAAATAAAAAGCAACTAATCTAACAACTCTAATTATCATTATTATATGAAATAATGAGCAAATGACATATGTGTAGCCACCGTCAAGACAACACGACATCACTACTAGTGCTGCAACATAAATGTTTCTCAAAAGATGAAAAGTAATAAAAAGTCGTTATGTGTGAATGCTGAATATTGCATTTGTATTTTATTTACTCTGACACCTATCCTTAATTCCCACACAAGCTACGTAATCCCAAAATAATTTTAAGTTCTGTAAAAGATGTAAAGTGTATAATATATATATATATATATATATATATATATATATATATATATATATATATATATATATATATAGTGGACGGATATATTCAAAAGTTTTGCTATTTCTGTGACAAATTTTTACCCATTCCACTGCTTGTACTTTATTAAGATCTCAGTGCAACGTTGAACAAAAGAAGAAACATTTATTACAATAAATACTTTTTAAAACTATATATATTATATTGGTGACTTCTGATACAATCAATGAGTGAATATTTAAAAATATGAGTACCGAAGCAACAAAGCGTTGTAGTAGAAATTTTTTCATAAAACTACTTATTTGGAGCAATTTTAACGCACTTACATGGGAGAAACATAATTACATTAATTATATAGGATTACGTTACATTAAATAAATAGACATAATGACACTGAAATATTATACTACACTTCTGCACGCAACTTTTGAACTACAAAATTATACTTTTAAAGCTTTTTGACATACAATATATTTGTAACAAAGTTTTCGAGAAACAGTCTTATAAGTCGTTGCTTATCGATCTTTATGAAGAAAACTATACAAAATATAAAAACCTAAAGTATTTTGGAATGAAATGCTACTAAATCTACATTTGTTAAGTACGTTTTTGAGATAACTTAACCATCAAAACCTCACACAAAGAGCATTAATGTGTGAAATTTCTTTCAATCAATTTAATTCTTACCTTAGGATCGCAGAATTGTTCACTCAAAATTCTTTTAAACAAAGATGCAATTAGAAAATGTGCACCATCTATAGATTTATATTTGTTGTCTTATTTATAATCTATCAAAATTCATGGACGAACATTAATGTTATCATGCAGAGTGCCTTCAAGCTGAACGGACGCGTTATCAACAGGTCCGCTCCGGCGGCCATCAACCTACAGCCACAGCAAGGACGTCCTCCTGCTTTATTTCTTCTTTAGTGATCCAAAGTGATATTTAAGTGCACAGTGCATCGCTAAACGTCAACGAAGTGTCACTTCTCCTGTTCAGCTTTGCGTGGATGCAAGCATCGCTATTAATCTTCGCACGTCTACTCTGCTGCTATCTCTGCGGCTAGCAGCCTAGACTACTTGTATAACCGCTAGAAACTCTCACAACGGAACTTGGAACAACATTTTCAAGCAGATACCAACAGGCAAGCCACCGACAACAGCTACATCATGTCAGTAAGTACTCTTAATAGATACACTTCTTTTGCGCAAGACCCCGTAGATGATCAAGAATATGAATCCAACCCGTAAACTTGTAGTTCCGAGCGTGACTGTAAAACCCTCACCAGTTTTTATGTATGAAGTAGAAAACTATAAACCACTTTTCAATGATATTACACAGATTATAAGAAACAATTTTAACTTCCTGTAAAAGTGTTTTCCCAGACAAGGTCAATGTTGTTATCAAAAAAAACTAGAGAAAACGTATTCATTTCATACGTAAAATAATAATTTCAATATAACACATTCTTTGTCCTCACAAATAACTCACGTAATGTTATCAAACGTGACTTCTCACATAACTAGTCCGAAAATGAAGTTATCCGAGAACTTTAGACTAAAAGTTATGTGAAGTGAAGGTTACCTTTCTATTAAGATAGATGACAGCCTCGTGCTCTTGTGCGCAAGTGAATGACAAAGTGAACTATTAACAATTACTCGAATGAAAATATTAATTAACTCGATAGTTTAATGAAGTCGCGGAAACAATAATACAGTAAGGCGTAAGTGTCAAGATTTCAGCTACTCCCAAAAAATGTTGGAGGAAAAATCCGAAATGTGTTAGATGGTCGCTCTCCCACGAAATTGGCAGGTGTTAACACAACCTTCCCTTCCACAAATGCGATAATTTCCATAAAACATTTTGATCCCTCACAAGAATGTGAATATTTCCTAAGAAACCAAGTCGCTGTCGTAAATAAATCTTCACCAAACGATTCATACGTTCAGAGACGTTTAACCTCTCACGTTCGGCCCCCACCACAATCCCCCCCCCCTCCACCACCACCAACAGCAACTTCCAACATATCAACTCCAAACGTCCTCCACAGGATCCTAGAGATTCTCCACAATTAAATGAACATAATGCACACAGTTGCTTGTCAGTCCGCGAGATTATGAAAGAATGATAATGAATACATAATACTCGAGGTATTGTGTATGCCCCCGTAGTTTGGCTCACCTGCGCCAAGACTGTCTCACGAGGCCCAATCACTGCATGTTGTAAACGTATTACGGCTTTGAAACAATAATTTGATAAAACCAATAATATAATTAAAACTGATCTCTTTTGCATTCGTACTCTTAAATGGTATTTGTGTCATTGAATCCATGTATCTGAATAATTTTTAAACCATTTATTAGCATTGCAAACACTGTAGCAAGGTTACATTAGTCAAAATCCTTAAACATCAAAACCGGGAACGTATAATATTCTCAAAAATTAATTAACTGCAAGAAATATTGTAGCACATAATATTTACTGTCCGTGTAAGGGTAATGGTTTACCTTGCCATCATGTAATATTTAAATGGGGAACATTGTCTTTTGACAAATAACAGGAACATTTTTTCACATTTTCCCTTATTTTTTGGTGCTCTAATAGTAGAATGTGCTCTAATAGTAGTTTGAAGACTACTATAGAAGAGTAGAACATGGATCTATAAATGCAAATTTACATTGTACAATTTGGAGCCGTTTTCGATATTAGAAAGTTGGACCGTTACGCAATTTTCAGCACATTTTCACATAAAACGTTTGATTTTCTAGAAACTTTATCTGAAACCATTTAAAGCACATGTACTCACAAGTGAACTAATGCATAGAAAGTGCCAATAAAGTAAATATTAATAATGTGTGAGTTATTTAAAAATATTATATTAAAATGTAAATTATGTCATGGTATTTGGTGCATTTATCACTATCACTAAAAAAATTACAATTGAGCAGTTTTCAAAAAATATTGTTTTTAAAAGTGCCAACATTTCACCAATTACTCATTCTACTAATCTTTTCGAAAACTGCGCATTTTCAGCAAGGAAATTTTGTCAAAGCGACTCAAAAGTTGTCAATGAAAATTTGCATTTTTCCTCTTCTGTAATATACTTTAAGTGACGTTCCAATTATAACAATAGAAGACGGAAAAAATGAGAAAATATGAAAAATGTATTTTATGCACAGATACGTTGCAGATGGGAAGTGAGGGTCAAAACCCAAACGCGACCCCAAACTAAAAAGATTAGGAAACTAACTATTACGTGGAAGTCTGTGCTATTTTGTAGCATCACTAGTTATTTTCTAGTATACGGAGTAATATGTGCATATACTACGTATTGAATATGGTTTGAAACTAACGGTTCCACCTTCAATACAACGTATATACGGAGATACGGAAAGATACGTAGTTGATAAAAAAAGTTAGGCAATGCTACAGAAAAATGATTTCGACTAATTGATTGACTAATTAGTGATATCTATCGGTATTAGTTCCGTAACTGTAGTTGTTGTTTTTCGCCCGGAGGTGTCGGCCGTCGGTGATCGTCCTCCGCTGGATGCGGAGATCCCGCACCTACCCGTCGCTTTGCAGGGTTTTCCCCAACCAGGTGTCTCCCACCAGCTGAGCTCCTCCCCAGCCGAGAGCGCTCTGAGCTCCCAACTAGTTTCCCGACATGTGTGGCAGTGTAGTGCATTTAAGTGTAAGCATGTGTAAGTAAGGAGTGAGGTGAGGACATGGAAGAGGACGGAAAAGTAGAGCGCGGTCCATAGCCCGTTTGTTAGGGTATTTCTCAGGCTTGGTGTTGTCGCTGCCTGGTGTTGATAGGAGAAACCACGGAAAACTATCGATCAGAGCAGCCGAGCCGAGATACATAGCAAGTATCGAAAGTCCTACCATCGTAGGACTCGAGGTTTTAAAGGAAATTACTGGTTTGGAGGTTCCCCGATATCGAAAACACTTCTTTTTACAAAACGAGTGTTTATTCTGTGCACAACAATAGCGACTAAATTATTCGTAGGAGTTTACAAAAACGAACATTCCCGGATCGAAATGACCCAACTCAAGACCCTGCGAATTTGATTCTCAACTTATTTTACTATTACTAGGAAACCGAAAAATGCAATGTAAAAAATAAAGAGATTTTTATAAAACACTTTTTCTTAAATTTAAATATTACCAGTAAACTAGACCATTGCGTTACTTGTAAAAAATATACTCTACAAAGTGTTATGTAGTGGTAATTAATTTGAAGAAAATAGTTCATTAAAAAGACTTTCCAATATCTAAGGAACTCTCTTGGAATCAAAAACGATATAAATGAAATATTTCATTTAATTGAAGTTTGCAAATAAATTTTAAAATATTTTGATATGCTGGTCTTGATAAAATGATCTCAATTATTGTAAAACAGTATTGTAGTACCTGTATAGACAATAATATACGTACTATAGGGAAAGTAAGAAAGTCTTTGGGAATTTCTCAAAATTTTCTCAAAAATGGCTTCAAATTTTTTCTTTGATTTTCTTTTAAGAATGCAGTAAAATACTCTTACAAAGGTGGCATAGGTGTTAACTCTGAATATGCATCCGTCTGTCTCTGTAATCAACATTAGCGCCAAAATCGTTTAGCTGATTTCGTCCAAAATTGATATTCCTGGATCGATTTTAAGACACTCGATATCGTCTTGCGTTTGAAACAGATATTTTTATTTTTAGGGGTATTTTGAACGAAGTCTCATGATTTCAAAATTTTCTCAAAAGTGGCTCCAAATTTTTGGATTAAAGTTCGTCTTGGATAGCGTAAATAACGCTTAAAAGGATGATGCAAGATTCATTTTTTTTAATTCCATGTTTTTTAGAAAATTACAAAGTTCAATTGTTTAGCCTACGACTACAATATTGAAGATAGAGATTCGTTTATTAATATAATTTAGCTTTGAAAGACAGATATCAGATATTGAGATAAGGTCATTTTAAATTTTTCAAAATATGGCTAGTTTTCCCGTAATTTCGCGTGAAGTGTAAGAAATGTTTAATCATTTTTTCTCAAAAACGGCTCGAAATTTTCTCGTCGAATATTTCCAAAAATAGTAAAAAGGTAAAAATTAGTGCTAGTTTCATTTTCGGTGAAGTCTCTGTCTCTTCGAAAATACCAAAAAGTTGGCATTGCAAATTTACTATATTATCCATTCCACATCAAATATCACGCACACGGGACGTCGCTATTTTTTAGCAACTTGAAACTATTTTTTATTGTTTGAGATTGAAAATAGCTGACGTATTTTTTTTCATTTTTCCTCTACCTCCTCTCCTTTTAAAAATATTGCCAATTACTTTTTCGGAAGAATCCTGCGCGAACTCAGGTTTAAATATTTTCCGCGCATCTACACTTTCCTTCAGAAACGAACATTTTTTCACCTACATTGAAACTAAAAGATATATTTCCATCAAACGTAAATGTAGTTTTAGGTAACATTATTTAAGTATTGAAAACAAATATTAGTTTTTGAAATATAAATAGCCACATTAGGACAACACATTAATTCCTTTTAAAAATAGTTATGTACACTAATGATTTATATACATATATGCAAAATATCAAAGCGGGACACAAAGAAATAACATTCAAAAAATTAGTTTGTTGACCGGAGCACGTAGACCGACCGCCCCCGCCCGACTACCAGCTGACAGCACGTGGTGTCAGTGACGCGATGTCCAAAGGCAGCATGAGAGCGACCTCATGTTGTGAATCGCAGTACTGCACACGGTCACACGGCAAATGGAAGAGTTCGCCCGAAATTTTACATTTAGTTTTATTAAAACCAACTCACACCTCTAGGATCTCTCAGAAACATGGAGCAGCCTCCTTTCTCGGATGGACTGCGACAATATGATGTGTAGAGATGTACATCAATGTTCAATGAGGTACAAAGGTACTCGAGAAACACATGCGCTGGTCTCTGAGGTTGGGGACCTCGGTAAGCCTTGAACTAATGTCAATAATAGTGTTATTTCCCTTATCTTAATATATTCACCAATAATTGCAGAGAAAGAGTATGTACACGTCGGTACAGCCAACATTCTTGAAAAGTTGAAAATTGTATTTTTTTTCGTAAAACAAATATATATGCATCGGAGAACCAGGATTCTAAAATTCCTTCTCGTGAGGAATCAAGTGAAGTTTTTTCAAGAAAGCAAGAATCGTCCAAACTTGTTAATGGCGCAAAAACATCGGAATGACAATGACTAAAAAACATTCAGTGCTGGTGTTGGTAGGAAATGCTTACCCTAATGTGTCACCTGACAATAAATAAACTGACCGAGTCTTCTGTTCGTCTTCCGGGTCTTCTGTTGTTACTTTCCCATATACTTAATTGTATTCGGAGTAACATACGTAGAATAGGGAAAGTTATGTAATGCTGCGTGATAGGCTCTATTCTCTTCCTACTATGCGTAAACGATATGCCCTCGACGATTAGAGACGGAAGAACACTTCTCTTTGCGGGTAATACGAATATTCTTTGCAATAAAGAAACCGTAGATAGTAAAATATCAGATATTTCAAATTGGTTCCGTAATAACAAATTAATAATAAATGAAAAGAAAATTGTTTCAATGCAGTTTTCCATTTCAAATAAACTCAAATAAACTGAAAATGAACGGTGTTCCATCGACTGATGTTAAGGTAACAAAAATTTTAGATCTTTAATTCAGTGAAACCTTAAATGGAGCGTCCACTTAAATGAATTGAACACTAAATTAAGTTCTTTATGCTACGCTTTTTAGAATTCTTTCAAATTCAGTCAGCCTCAACACTGCTTTTTTGTGTATATTTCGCGAATGTTCTTTTCCGCCTGCGATATGACATAATATTCTGGGGAAATACATATTATAGCTCTCAGACTTTGAGATTACAAAAAATAATTTACTAATATTAAGCATTATTGCACAACTGTTTCTATACAATTACAGACTATATCGAGCATCCAAAAGGAAAATAATGTTAATTTTAACAATGACATTTAATATTTTATATATCTTTTGGATTGTATAATTCTAAAGAACTGTAACAAGTATTGTACTTCAGCATCTGGGTCAATGACCCCCATCTCGATCAGGTTTTCGTCCAGTTTCTCTGATCCTCGAGCAAATGCTGAGATGGCCCCTTGTTTTGCTTCAGGACATAAATGTAACTTCAAATTAATAGCCGTGACCATAGCTCCCCCCATAGCATGTGATACACAGTTTTTAACTGTTTTTGACGTAAATACAAAAAGAGAGATTTTCGGCAGAAAAAAATTAATTGCCGGACCATGATAACGAAACTGGTAGTGATACAGAATGGCACAAACGTTCCCGTATTAGTTTTCTATTTCCTTTGGTCTCATCTAGCTACTAGGACTTGCCACATACTCTAGCCAGTTGCCATCTATGGCCGCCGCCCAAAGTACATATTTTAAAAAAATGACTTAATTTTTGGGTTTCATAATATTAGAACGGAAATATTATTTTAAGAATATTAAAAAACAACATAACATCGCCGTAAATGGCAATTTTCTTTGAAACATTTGTAGCCGGTTTTAAGATAATGGCGTTTAAGCGCTACTCTAAATGCAAAATTTGAACCCCTTTTTACTACAACAATTATTGAGATTCCGAAAAACTTTATTAGAAGTCATTTGAAGCACGTCCAGTCACAAATGCAATAATGTTCACAATTTGCTGGAAATGTGCAAGCCGTGAGTGATCTTTCAAAAAATTATATTAGTGCAATTTTTTTAAAAAAATACCCTGATTAAACTTTATGTTATATTAAAGAGTGAAATTAGCACTATCCGTTCCAACAGTTTGAAGAAAACATCTGGAACCATTTTTGAGAAAATGGCGTTTGCGTGTTTCTGAAAAGGCGGAATTTTGAGCTAGTTTTCACAGAAAACGGTTGAATTTTCGAGAAACTATATATGTTATTATTTAAAACACATGTACTCGTAAATTTATTAATGTGAACAAATATAGTGTAAATATTATCGACGTGAGAGAAGTCAAAAAAATAAATTTTGTAAGTTTTGAAAAAACAAAATAATAAAGCGATATGGTGTTAATTCATTTTATAGAGTGCATTTAGCACAATCCCTATTAAAAAAGATTAAGAAAGAATTGGAGCCGTTTTTGAGAAAATCTTGTTTTTGTCCTTTTTTTTAAATTGCACGAATTGCACGCAATATTGCGCGAAAAGTTCTAAAATTAAAAAAAATGTACACGACCTTAATAAAAGAACAAATTATGAACAACAAAATTTCATTTCAAGGAAAAACCTCTATCTTTAATTTCGTAGTTGTGGGAAGGTCCCGAAAAGAGTTCAAACTTTTGAAAGCTTCCAAAATTTAGAGTTAACCGTGAAAATCGGATCTATGCCACCTTTATAAGCGTATTTCACTATATTCTTACAAGAAATTTAAATAAAAAATTGAAGCCGTTTTAGAGAAAAGTTTGAAAATATCCGGAAGGCTTCATGTCAATTACCTCCAAATTTTGAAGAATGTTTTTCAAAATCTCAAAGTTTCAACTCAAGCGAGATGGACAGGGGTTTCTTCAATTTGGAAAAAATCCTACGCATGGTGTAGGATTTAAATCTCCATCAGTAGTTTCCTTTTCTGGATACCTCAACCCGACATAGATTCAAATCAACATTTCCGCGTGAACTTCTCACATAAGACACTGGCAGTGTAAACAGACATATTTCTCCGATGGGATCAGCGCCTAGAATTACACAAATAATGAGAGTTTATGATCTCCACAAAGATGTCTTCAACGTGGTGCTTATTAGCATTTCTTCGCTTCGCAACGTCTGATGGAAAGCTAACTTTCGACGGAATATAATGAAACAATTAATATATTATAAATAAAAGATAGAATTCCATTAATTTACCCAGGAAGTTATTAAAGTGGGCTGTGATAAAACTGGCCTGGGATGCTTTCATTAGCTCCATCTTGTATTGATTTTTAGGATTACTTTTGCACCCCGAATCAGGATCTGACGTTATTTGTCCCACATAACATTAATTTTTTTAAAAAATCTTAACTTACGTTTTTATGTCATTCTCGAAGTAAGGAACGTCTTACGTTGCATTTATTACGAGTTGATTTAATTAAGATTTCCAGATTGATTTATTAATTCAATGTCTTGCAGCCATCTGGCAATCTATAATCCGCCTGACACTCGGTACAATGGAACAAGTTTTGCTGAGTGGCGGAATTTTGTTGTGGTTTGCCCGCTAGTCTGAGTTGTTCGCTTGCTAGTGAAAAGAGATTTTGTCTTCATAAGTGTTTTATAGTGAGTGGCATTCGATGTTTAATATATATTTCAAAGAAAAATATTATTTTTTATTGAAATCATTTCAACACCTTACGTCGTGGCTACAAGAAGAGTCCAGATTCGTTTTGCTATGTGTGTGGAAGTTTCGTGTCGATATGATAGCAGCGCAAAAGAACCGATTTTGTGATAGGGCTACAATGCCTTTTTCGGCATCAAACTGGGAGACCAAGACAAGCCGTGGGTATGTTATAGAACGTGTATAAAGTCGTTACGACAATTGATAAACGGTGAGAACAGCGTTACCATTCGAAATTCTGATGGTGTGGCTACACCTTACAGACCATAGTATTGACTGCTACTCCTGTTTTGTAAATGTGATGGGATTTAAAAACAATTTCTTAAACTAAGTTAAAACGTTATAAAATTGAAACCGTGGTCTTACCATTATCAATACATTCATATAAGGCATTTGGTCCATTTGACTGGGTTTTTCTTCAAATCTGTATACACAATGCTTTATATATTTCTGTTATGTAATGTAGTAGCGTTTAGATGAGTAAAATAATAAGAAAGAAGCCATTCTTACATATGATAATAAATTAATTGTAATTTTGCCTGTGCACGAGCCTTATATTTCTCGTATTTTTATTTTGCAAAAAAATCTGATGTTACAGAGAAAACCTGACTACAGTTCCGGAATCAGCATGACAGAAACGTAAAAGTTCAATACTGAAAAATTATGCAATGATTTGAAACTTTAAATTCGCACGTCAGTGTAAACGAGTGCACCTATAAACTTTGGCAACACTGAACACTACTTAGATAGAGGGCAGTTGCAACTGTGAAGAAAATAACTAGTGATGCTACAACATAACACACTTTCTCGCATTATTAGTGGTAGCTCCTCAATATGTTTCTACTACATGAACCAGCAAAAGTGTTTTCAACCAGCAATTTTTTTTACCGCGCCGTGACTCGAACCCAAAATAATTTTAACTTTTGCTCCTTTCAAAAACTTAAGGATTTCAAAGAAAATGAGTTATTTATCGGTATTAGAGAACAAAGTTTAATAAGTAAATTCGGATCCCCCAAAATCAAATTATCCGTTTTTAACTCAGAGGGTCTCGCATTCATTTAAATCGGGGAATATTGATTTTGGAGAAAATCGGTTGAATGATTTATGCGCTAGCGTTGACGACCGGTAGATGACGGACAGACGCTCACCAGGGCCAGTAAAAAAGAGTTGTTCAGTCGAAAATACGCCATTTTCAGACTCACTATTATAACACTTTCACTTCTTACATAGTCAGGAGAAAGAAGTTAAAAACACATTATCTGAAGAAAGAAAGAAAAAAAAGACGTTGCAAACTTTTTATTTCGTTTTTTTCTACATATAGAACAAATGACGCTCAAACTAATGGTTCACATATCATTTTTTGTAAACTTTATGATTTTTCGAGAAGTTTAAAAGTTAGAAATAATGTGAAAAAATATAACTGTTGTATCACAACTGATTTCTTGGCGTGCTTTCATCGAGGAGAGCGAAATATGTTTACAAATATCGTATAAATGCGATTATTATTAATAGCTATAAAATTGTGAATCTTGAAAAATATCATATTCGAATTCCTTAGGCTTTTTTTTAAGACGAGAGTCTTTCATGAGATACCTGACGAGTTCCCTGTATGCTATTTGGAAAAATATAATACTAACATTATAATTTTTTCGAAAGAAAAGGAGGAAATTCGTGCTATTTTAGCATTGTTCATAATAGGCATTTAGTAGTGTTCTTGCAACTGTGACCGCGGCTGAATTCATATCAGGTGGCAATACGAGAATGGAAACGTTACGTCACAATAATTTGAATTTATAGAATTACTTCCCATTGTTAGATTTTTCTTGCTGTATTGAACGCAGATGATTTGTGTTGGTGTGTTAGCTTTATAACTGGTTTTCGCACCTGGTGTTCTACTATTGGTAATGGGTTTTGAGAGTGATGGTTGAGATGTGTTAGTATGGACAGAAATAGCAGTCTTATTACAAAGGTACTAGTGTTCGAGTCACGATTGTGGCGGAATATTCGACACTGAGTGTATAGCTAGGTTAAATTCACCCGCTTTCTGTAGAAGAATTGTTGCAGTCACACACATTGATTGGTAGCTTTTTTGTGTTTTCAAAGGCGATAGAGTAATATACTATCACATAGGAAGCAGACCGCGTGCAATTTTTCCTTCCTCCTCTTTCTGCTATTCACTCTCTTCATATGTACACGTACCTTTACGTACTATATTACGACACATGTCGCGTGTACAGACATGTGCATAATGCATTGTAGTCCGGGTTTTAGAGGTTGTCTCGATTGGGTGGTCGCACCTGGCAATGTCCCGCAAGCAGTCGTGTAGGTCGGCGCCGGGTCTCACCAACCAGGGGATAGAACACAGGCGCCTCGGGGATAAAGTGTTCACTACACTGGCAGGACTAATGATAAAAGCCGTCGATGTCCCCGGAAACATCTGTCATGTCCACCTCAAGTGAAGCGGGTGCGACGCAGCAGCAGCTCTTCTTCCGCCTCTGAGGAGCAGACCGAGCCGCGCTGCTGAAGTCGTTCCACAGGAGCCCTCCCAGCCCTCCTCCGCGCAACGCACCACCCGGAACCGAGCAAAAAGCGCAAAAAACCCACAACAAAAAAATTACGCAAAAAGCACAAAACGGCTGCTGGCTGGCGGCATCATAAATTGAAGGCCGCGAGAGCTGCACGCGGTTGCAATGGGCGCCGGCTGCCTCTGGCATTACTCTGCCAGCGTAAATACCCCAGCAGCCCCTGCCCCCGCCCCGCCACCCGCGGCCAGCGCGTCTTTGTACTGCTTCATTAGGATCCGTGGACGCAGCCACTTCGCCAATGCCTGGGACGACTGGTTTTTGATGGAGTGAGTGAATATGAGTGAGGGTCCCGAGCGCTGCAGAGGGAAGAGGTATTGTCGCTCTAAGAACTCAGATGGTCTGACCGAGAGGTCCTTTAGGTTCGAGGTTTTCGTCCCTACCTAATAGCTTGGTCAAATTCGCCGACGTCTGGAGGAGAATTCTAGCGGCCAGCTGTTTTGATCGGTAGTTTTCCGTGGTTTCGCCAATCAACACAAGGCGAATGCCGGAGCAGTACCCTAACAAACGGGACACGGACCTAGCGCCGCGATCAATCCTTCATCTTCCTTGACTTATCCTCAACCCTCACTTACACACTCTTACACTCACATGCACTACACTACCAGACATGGCGGGAGACCAATCGAGAGTTCACAGCTTGTCCCGGCTGGGGCGGTGCGCCGTTGGTGGGAGATGCCTGGTTGGGGAAAACGCGGCAAGCCAATTAGTACGTCTTTTGACAGATGTTTTTTGATGTGTGAAAGATGATTTGATGTAAACGACAAAGAAGAAACGGAATTAAAACTGCGGTACCAACGGTGGATGGCGACTACTACCAGAGAGGCCTTGTCCCTACATTAACCGTGTCATGGTTAATGTAGGGACCATGGCTCTCCTCACGCCCTTTCTCTTCACCCGTGTCTTTGTGGGTGATCATGATAAGGGCGAGGACTTTTACGTAAAGGCATTCTTTTCCCCTTTAATCTTGAGCGGTGAAAACGGAGTGGAAATTCAAGTAGCCCCCTGTGGTTTATATACACAAATTGCATATCACCTTAAAATAAATATTTTTATTATGTTGGATAAAAGTAAATATTTTCGTGGAAACAAATCATAATACATACTCCACTCAATTTTATGCGAATAAATGAATATTTTGAGTATTTTCAAGTTTAATACTTATGATAATACTTTGGATATATGGTAAAAGATGTGCCAGTTTGAAAAGCAATAGTTGGTAACACATCACTTGTTACTTTACTTACTTGTTACTCACGGTTCACGACCGGTCCAAACAACTGAGGGCCATTTCAAACACCACTGTCGATTTGGGCAATGATACTCCAAACGACAACATACACTGACACTCCAAGCGAGTACACGAGCAGCTCCCAAACTTTCTCAGATCGTTCAGACGAAATGTGCAGAGTGAAAATAAGGATGACGCTACGTTTTACATCAACACTTGTCTCGATATTGATTACCGTTCTTCATATGGGTAATAAATAAACATTTTCGTCGTTTTAACACATGTTTTCCACGTTCTCATCACATTCAAAATAAATATTTTTAGAATTTTTAGTACCTTAAAGTTCGAGCCGTAGAGATCACTAGAGAGTGGATTTCTATGATTTTGCTTATTTTTATCCGTTGCTGTTTGTTGGCATAGCTAACAGAAATTTCTTTACATTCGGTTGAAATTGAATGCTATATAGATTAATATATTAAAGAATACTTTCCCGAGTTTCCTGTTGCTGCATATTCGTGTATAAGCGCTTATTTTGCATAATTCGTTAAAATAGAGACTTATCTAAAACGTTTCATCTTTTCGTAGAACCTTTTTATTTGTGAGCAATCATTAATTCGAAAGATTTTGTCACAATTGAATGGGTGAAAACCAGAACGGTATAAGTGACATTATATAAATTCAGAAAAATCTGTTAATTTAAGTCAATATTACTGGAAAGTCGTGGTGTTTTGTTTAATCATTAAAACCATTGTAATTCAATTGTTCATTGAAACCACGAAAATACATTGCCACTGAAATAAAAACTTTCTTCGAATTTAGAAAATGTCACTTAATCAGTTCTGGTTTTCACCCATTCAAATTGCGTTTATTTTTATTCTTCTTTTCTATAGATGATAAAGTACCTGTGCAAAAGTAGGTTCTTGATATATTTTTTAAACCAGGCAGAAGAATTTCAACAAGATTTACTAATATATATATATATATATATATATATATATATATATATATATATATATTTTAATTCAAAAAATGCTTACCCTGAATGGTATCAAAAAAAGGTTTATACAGGAAATGAAATATTGTAAATTGTAATGTGCATATTTAATAATTCTTAAGTCATAAATGCATATTTCAAGTTTTCGGGGCATAAAAGCCCTCTCCCTCGTGATGACCCCCGCTGCCCGGTGTCCCTGGGCCGCCTCCGCTTGCGTTTCCGCCTCTGCCTCCGCCTCCACCTCCACCTTCAACTCCACCTCCACCTCCACCGTCTCCGCCTCCCCCCTCTGCCTCCACTTCCACCTCCGCCTCCACCTCCAACTCCGCCTCCACCTCCGCCTCCGCCTCCACCTCCAACTCCGCCTCCACCTCCGCCTCCAACTCCGCCTCCACCTCCACCTCCGTCTCCGTCTCCGCCTCCGACTCCGACTCCACCTCCACCTCCACCTCCACCTCCACCTCCACCTCCACCTCCGTCTCCGTTTCCGTTTCCGTCTCCGTCTCCGTTTCCGCCTCCGCCTCCGCCCCGCCTTCTACTCCACCTCCGCCTCCGCCTCCACCTCCAACTCCGCCTCCGCCTCCGCCTCCGCCTCCGCCTCCACCTCCGCCTCCACCTCCAACTCCGCCTCCGCCTCCACCTCCAACTCCGCCTCCGCCTCCGCCTCCGCCTCAACCTCCGCCACCGCCTCCGCCTCCGCCTCCCGACCGCCCCGCGCCGCGTCTGCCGTCGGCCTGGCCCCAGCGCGGCCGCGCCGCCGGGGGCCGAGAGGAAATCCAGCAGGAGGCATTGCCATGTAATTGCTCCGGATCCCGCGGAGCGCAGCACTGCGGTGCGGCCGCGCTGAATTATACCTTCCTGATTTTTGGGCCGCGCATTACCGGCCGTACGTGAGCACGCGAGCGCGGGAGCGGCGTCGCGGCCATTAAGCAGCCTCCGCCTTGGGAACCGTCGGTAGCGCCCCGGCGCGCGCCCGCACGTCCGCCGGCCCCCTCCCCTCCTTCCCCTCCCACGCCCGCAGCGCCGCTGCACTTTTCATCTCGGCTGCGTGATTACGCGTTTCCCAATGAAGCAAGTTACGCTTTGCACTCCACACAGAGCGTTCTCACATCCAGACATTTACTCATGCACAAAGAGAGAACGGTTGAAGTTGTACGCGGCAAGCTCTAAAACTTTGGATTCAACATCGGGACATCTTTATATAAAGGTTTGGACTATTATACGGGCTAAGATATACTTCTTAATATATTACAAATAAATTACTGATAGTGAAGTGCTTTGGCTTATCACTGCTCATCCTTGAGTTTCTAAGGCGTTTTCCAAAGTGTGGAAAGCATCTGCTCGTGTCGGTGATTCGGCACAGTGTGGATATCTCGTCACTGGGCAATAAAAACTCTTTACTTTAATATCAACAAAATCACAAAACTGAGTAGTTTGTATCTACAAATTTAGAGAGGCAGTTTTTGTACTTTAGATGACTTCAATCTGCAATTACTATGTTTCTGCCACACAGTGAAGGATCTGTCTTTCTATCATTTTATACATTTTATTAACAATATTTTGTTAGTTCTGTAATATAAAAACAAGGAGTTAATAGGTTTCATTGCCTAGTGATAGCTTTCTTCAGGAGAGAGAGAACCCGCAGGAGAAACTATGGGAACCAAATTGCCGCTGAATATTGTTGAATAATTTCCTCTTTCTGATTTGTTCATTACGATGTTCGTAGTTCATAATCATTCTTCCAAATCACTCTGCGACAGAGTGAAGGTGAGATGTGTATCATTTCCATCATTAGAATAACAACGTACTTCAATAGGAAGTACGAGTGCGAATCCCAGCTAGAAGATCTGCTCTGCACTGAAATGTGATGGTTGATTACTAATGCTTCACAGATGCTCTTTGAAAAAGCTGTTTGCACAAATAAATTTATAAACAACGAGTTCTGGTAATCATTCTTTGAGATTTCAATTGTATTTTTAGTCGAAGTGTCTGTTTTTGTTCTCAATTTTTAACGAATACCTGTCAAGTGAAGACGTCACCACCTAGGTCTCAGCACCATGTAACTGATTAATTCACCGTATCAGTGGTCCAATGTTCACCGATCTCGAATTCAAAAGTTTCTTCTGCTTCATTTGCTCCATGGGTGAGGGAGACAGGTGAAAGGTCTGTCATAGCTCCCTTCGAAGAGTAATGCTGTACGTGAAGCCGGTTATGGAAGTACACAGGACGGACCTTTCTAACGATCAGCCTGACTCACCCACCTCACACGATCATGACAATGGGGGTGATGATGAGGGGAGTGATAAGACATTGGGATAATTAGGGCGGGGTAAGGTAGTGTCGCGCATCTACCTGAGAGAATCTCCCGGAGGGCAGTCCTTGCGTAGCTACTCGGAATTTGTTGCTTACCTGCGGGTTCAATGAATTCGGTGATTCATTAGTGATTCCAGGCGCGTCCATTGCTAAGGTCATTAAGCGGAAGTGTGTTGCATTTTTATCGCGGGAGATGGCGGTGATTATTCCCTGCTGGATGCCGAGATCCGGCGCCGACATGCCCGTTGGCTTGCAGGGTTTTCCTACCAAGTATCTCCCTCCAGCGGGACGACTACCCAGCCCGGACAAGCTCTAGACTCCCGACTGGGCTTCCGATATGTGTGGTGGTGTAGTGCGGGTAAGTATAAGTGTGTGTAAGTAAGGGGTGAGAGTAGGACAAGGAAGAGGAACAAAGATTCGCGCGCGGTTCGTGGCGCGTTTGTTTAAGTACTATTCCTGCATTCACCTGGTGTTGAGCGGAGAAACCACGGGGAACTACTGATCACGGCAGCCGTCCGTACAATTCTCCTCCAAATGGGTGAATTTAACGTAGCCGAGTAGCAAGTGTCGAAAATCCTGGCACCGTCGGGGGGTGGAACAATAGAACCTCCCGGACAGGGGCACTAGAGTGACATCAATTGATGCACGGAGCTTCCTAAACGGACAATAAAGGGCGATAAGATAATATCAATAAGAGGGCGATATCCATGGGGCGTGGAAACATCATATACATTATATTTTCATTTTCAGTGATACGTTATTGCTCGATATTCACAGTATAATGTATCTGATGAAGATTACTGGGGAAATACGAAAACAGTAAAATTTTGCTACATGTTCTCTTACGGGGAGAATTATGAGAGAGTATTATAAAATGGAATTATGCGTGGAAAATATAAAATTACAAATCGAGTCAAGTTAACAACCATTTAATAAGTAAATACGAATAATCAAAATTAGGTAAAAATAAAACAGTGTATATACCACGGGCGTTCACTAGTCCTAATGATCTCAGGCGACAAAAAAAACCGAAGGCTTTGGCCAGAAAAATATCAATTTATTTTCAAAGTATTTGAGCATAAAATGCGTTGACAATTATGCGTAGCGCCGACTCAAGATGGCTTTATGTTAACCGCGGGAAAGGAAGCCGCAGCGTCGCCATTGAATTGGCCGCGCGTAGCGAAGCGTCAACTGGGCCCTCGCGCCGCAGGGCAGGAGAGGCCCGGCGATGGCCAGAAGCGCCCGATCTGTGCACCCACGCGCTCAACGCGCAGGGGCCCGGCGCCGTGGCCGGGGGGCGGGGGGGGGCGGGGGCCGTGTCCCCTTTCGGCAGCGCCGCCGCTGCATTGTCTGGCGCAGTGCGCGGCGTCTCGTTTCCGCTGTCGTTGGCGGGCACGGAGGAGTCACGTGACGAGGCATAAACAGACGAGCTGCGCGCCGCGGCTCGGGTTCGAGACCGAGTGCAACGGACGCCGTGGACGCTGCCCTCGGCGGAGGCTCCTTTCGTTTTACTCCTGCGGCGCTCCCTCGTATTTCTTGCCGCGCCCCCGGCCCGCTGCGTCGCCGGCTGATTTTAATAGAAAATACAACGATAACGAGGCGAGCGATTGCGGGTGACAGACGTCCACGGTATTCCCTTTAAACCGTAATAGGCCCGAGCCAAACTTGCTTGCCGACATTACGCAATCTGTTTTTACATCTGACTGTTCGCGTAAAGGTTGCCATTATTAATTATTTATTCGCGTACTTATCTTTCTGTTAACAGTTTCTATTATGTCCCTAATCCATAAATCAATATCGGCGGAATCCGTAATCGAGCAATTTATGAAAATTACGACTGATTCTCTGACTAAACGCGCCGTAAATGCTGCACCGCGTCCAATGTAATTATCATAAACTCGTTTCCTGCCGGCGGCGGGGGCTGGCGGCGACCCGAGGAGATGCTTCGCAAAGGACCCGCCTCGGATGCGCCACGCGCTCGCCGCCATTAGAATTTCAAATGACTCTTCAAAGTGGCCTCTTTTCTTGTCGTACAATTTTTGATTTTATTTGTATTCGTAATTAGTTCATGTTTACGGAGTCTAAAAGAGAATCGCATTATCACAAATCTTCACACGTATGCAACACAGTATATCACACCCACATCCTACCCGACACTCACAGCTTGTCTTGTCACAATTCAAAAAATGAACTTTTCACTAAGTAATTGGTTGGCTATTCGTGCAGGCGGTAGGAAGTTTTATATAGGACACGTACAGTTACTGAGCTGACGGCTTAAACTGTTCCACATGTAGAATACGTGAAATTTAAAGTCATGAAGAATTTGAAAACAAAGATTTGCAAAAAACGTATCATCACAAATTTTGAAAATGAGTTAGGAAATTAACAATTTAAAATAATTTAAAAGTTAATGAAACATTATACCAAGTGATATATTAGTTAGGTAACATATGAACATCAAAGTGCAGATGAAATCTCATGACGGGATCTATAATGCGAAGCACATCCTGAAAGTAAGTTCCCTACTCAATGTGATACGATCAGCCACACATGGCTCGGCTCACAACAGATCCTCTGCAGTAGTTCCGTTGGGACGTGTTTCACCCTAGAGTTTGTATCTCATCCCCAGCGTTTTACATCTTTTCTTACACCTCAAGAAATTCCTGTACAGTGCATCATTTTGCGCATCAGAGGCAAGGTTGAACTTGGCTGTCAAACCTCAGGCAGCAGACTTCTACAATACAGACTACAAATGATGATCCTACGGCATGACAAATGGCTCGTTTGTGGTGGCGATTATCTGATAAATTAGTGCATCATGCCCGGTAAATTATATAATAAATATTTTTTTATGAAATTGTTTTATTTTTTTGATGTCACAGGGAAACTGTGGAGTAGCCTCGTACAAAACTTGATAAGATATTTATGGTAGTGATGTCATTAGTGATACTAAACGTTATACTTTGAGGTCCGACTATTGACATAATAGCACAGAGAGTTTGGAGCAGCATTCAGGTAGGTCAGCAGGAAAAGGGCCTCATCGGCTAAGCACAGAAATGAGTTTGCCACTCATCACATTGTCATAACAGAAACAATGTCAACTCTTTCAGTATCAAAAAATAAACGGAAGCTTGTAGGAAAATTGCTATGGATTGAAGTTATTTGTAAATGAATATGAATATTAAGACTTCAAATATAGCAAAGTTTGAAGAAGAGATGTGAAGATTGGGCCGATGCTTCTCAAATACATCTTAACTTTTGTCAAAAACAAGATTCTGAAAACAAGGATTTGGACTTTTAGCACACCTTGGTGTTAAAATATGCTTTTAATATTAAATATTGGAGAAAATGTCGGTGTTACCTGTGCCTGGACGGAAAGAAATCGATTTCCTTTCTTGTTTTATGTCATTATTTATGAGTGGATGAAGCTCATATGCAACATGTCGGTTTTTTCTCTGTTGTGACGTGCCAAAAACACGGGCTCAGAGAAAAGAGCGCCATGGAGTTTCGAAAACTGAACACTAATTTTACATAAATGATTCGAGGCTCAGCGCAGTCGACACGCCAGGAGGGAGGCGATCTGCCCGCAGATGGCTCTGCTGATGGCTTTCAAACAATGTGAACTGCCGCGACCGAGTGAAAAAGAAGTTCTTCAAATGCCGACAACGGAAGAGTTTGCTGACACGGTGCCGTACAAGGAGAGGGCGCGCTCTCATGGCTATCTTTGAAGTTGTTCGAACTTGTGTCTTCTTTGACAAATTGATTATTTTCTCTCTGTCGGCGATTTTGAGGGAACAATCAACGAGCTAGAATATACAATATTCTAGTTCGTGGGAAAAAATAAGTTTATTTCAAGCGCGGGACATTTGAAATGTACGCCCTTTGCTGTTAATTCATCCCATAGAATAATTATTATTATTTATATTCGAAATTAGACGCAAAATATGAAGTAATTTAGCTGCCTATGTGTAAACAATGAATGTTACGGTTTTGGAGATTGATCAGTTCAAAACTAATGCGAATTTCACAAATCACCAATCTGGGCTAACGGTTACATTCCTCGTCCACGGAACTCATCAAATAGTTTCTCCCGCGCGTCGTGGGAGTAGTCAGCCGTCAACGGCAGCAGCTTTGGCGGTTGCGGCTGCGGTGGCAGTAACCACGTGACTGGGGGGGGAGGGGGCTGAATGGGACTGGCAACATGTGCTCAACCCTCTTGACCCCACCGCAGCCACACACGCCGGCCCGCCCTCGCCCGCGCCCTCGCCCCCGCCGCCCCCGCCCTTAATAGAGGCTGGCGGGGCGGTGAGCTCGCATTCAATTCTCGCCTTCATACATAATAAAGTAGCGGAGATGCGCGGGAGGGGCGGCGCTCGCGGGCACCGGCGGCGGCGGGGGCGGCGGCGGGGGGCGGAGATGGGAATTTGAGGGGCGACTACGCAGTCGACAGCTCGCGTTCATCTCTTGAGAGGAAACATGACGCGCATCTGCGGTAGGGGCCATGGCACCGGAAAATGACGTATTGATCTACAGATCATGGTTGATGACACTACCTTCGCTCTAATAAAGTTATCTCTTACCTTTCGGGGTTGTTACCTTTTTTCTACGTTGTTATAGCGCTTTAGTAAGAGAATAAAAAAATGTTTGCATTTGGTGATGCTCCTACACTTTATTGTTCGAGTACACAAAATTGGATGTCAACGTCACAATAGCAAAATAATCACAAATTCACCTCAAAAAGTTATCTACTTCAACCTCCTATTTGCCCAGAAGTTAGTAATATTTATTCGGAGACACTTGTATCTATCGGAGTTCGATACCAAACGCGGAAGTGTGTTTACATATCACGAATAGTTGTAGGTTTCAAGTAACACCTGTCCCCCTCCAAAGCTATTCATCGCACCAAATTTGCATAACCTTTTAACGCAGTACCCGCAGCCAAGAGAAAGATATTCTGTTATTTCAAGGTTGGAAACAATCGGTTTCTAGTGAGTGGCCCGGACGGTTAGGCGGTGCCCAACTTCCGAAATTCACCTCTGCAATGACACGGGCGATCGGTTCCCCAAAGTCACTTTGCGACACCGACCCAGATGACGACCTATCCAGATACTACAGCCGTTATGAGCGAAATACATAATTTTTTATTAGTCAATATCTGGCTAAAGAAATGAAATGTACAGGAAAAACAACGTCCTCTTTTTGAGGACTTATTTTTTTGCATTAATGTGTGAATTGTATGATCTTCATTTAACGTACAAGTATTTATCTAAATGAAATATATCTGCAAGTATTGTAATTCCTGAATGCTAAATGTTGAAATGGCCAAGATCTCTACTTCATTGTAAGCTCTGGACCTGAAGGTATTGATGACACGATTGTTAGAATCTTCTTCTAAACCTATGCTTACTGGGTTTTCCTGTAGTGTAGTCTCAGGAAGAGGTCGGCGTAGGTAAGTAAATGAAACGTTGGTGGATGCACACGGAAGGTGCGGGGCGAATGCATTTAAGGCGACGAAAGTTGCAATCACTTGCTGCAACGATGGCTTTGCGTGTATTGCGCACCGACAGTCGGTCAGACCCACGTGAGCCAAATTCTTCCGGGCGCTAATCGGATTTGGTCTCTTATCTGCGCAATACAGCTCAGAACATACGTCACTAAGATCCACAGAATGTTGTGCCTTCTACAACGTGCACGAGGCGGAGCCACGAGGAATTAGAGGCATTGTACACGTGAAAGGAAGAGATGTTCTTGCGTGATCACGAAAACGGAAATATTATAAGACTTGCACAGCAGCACGTTAGTTGCCGTGCATGATTAACACCGACTTAAAAAACATTCTAGAAAGAGACGGCGTATTAAGACTTGCAAACTTGTTGTAATAAAGGATGGTCTTAAAATACCCCAATGCTATGAACACCGACCTAAAACATTCATGCCTGCCGCGAGTTTCGAACCAACAACCTTAGTGTGACTTCACCTATCCCCTATCCTAATCCCTATTTTTTTCATTAAGCCAAATAATTCAATATTCTATTTGTAATGCAGTAAAACAAAACAATTCGATCAAACTAAAATTGATTTTTTATCCATATGCATACATTCTATTATCTTCATCGTATTATTAAAGTTTAGTGTTGATACTATAAAACCGTTCTATAATACATAGGAACTACACATCTGAACATTGCCTTTCATTTAAATACAAATCACGAAATTTGATTAAGTGGAATGTTCAAATGTCTTTTTAAACGAAACCCCATAGTTTTAAGGATAAAAGTATTTGTAATTTGCAAAATATCAGAGGTTTAAATGAAAATTGTAACAGTACTATAATTGTAGCGCACTTTTTTCTTCTATCTGAACAAAAAATAAAAAAAAGAATGAGTAACTTTCTAAAAAAATTTGAAGACGGCACAGGAGCCTTATGTCAAGTATCTTTAGAATTAAAATATCTTAATGATCTCCAGAGGACTTTGCTAGAGATATTCACCAAATTTTAGCTCAAAAGCTTTTAATCTGACAGAATTGTTCGCGATAATTCTTCCATCCATCTATCCGTTCTGAACAGGCATCCCGATTACCGGATTCAAAACTGCAAGTATCTCCCATCCACCTGTACTAATCATCACCTTCTTTATAACAGCACTAATGGAGTTTAGTTCTGACATTTGTGCAAAGTTACAGCTCAAATAACCTTAAGTAGTGATTTCAAAACCGAAAATTCACAAAATAACCAAAAGTTATTGAGATGATTCCAAAACTTTTCCTCCCTACACTACAGTGTGGGATTATTACGTTTCCCCTTACACTACAGTATAGGATGGTAAGGTATTGGAATCACCTCAACAATAGTATCTCAAAGTTTTGATCTTAAAATCGGTGGTTAAAGCTATTTTGAGTTATAACTAGGCTCACACGTCAGTAATAAGAGCTATTAGCGCTGTTCCGAAGATGGTTAAGATTGTATCAGGCGACGAGGAGAAAACCAAGATGTCTATGCGGAAACCGTACGACGTACCTGTATGTATACAAACGGTCGACTGCATAAAAACTTCGACGGTGCCAGGGAGGGGCATCGTATCCGACTTCAACCAATCAGCTTCAGACACCAGTGCGCCTCAGTATTAGCGGGAATTTTAAATACTGAATACCAATGTTATCACCTCGTTACAAGATTTATGAAGCGTTTCTTTTAAATATTGCATCCTGTTCACCTTGTCATGTTAGTTTTGATTGGTTACCGTTAAACGTGACCTGCTGGTCACTTTGTATCACTTTCAGCATGTTTCTCAACACTTTTCGCTCTATGCAACATGGCGGCTAGCGTCTGGTCCGGATTTTCAAACGAAGTGCCTGTGGTGTGGTCACGTGATTCGTGAAGTACAGTGGTGTTGCGCAGAACGAGCAAAAATCGGTACGACGGAGGAACTCACCCATGTATTTCCACTATAGACGGCGCTAGTGTACCAATGCAGTCGATTGGAGAGTCAATGCATTCCCACAGAAATATCACACTTTCTTATTTCTCGACGAACCATCTACGAGGACATATGTGAAAGCCTCAGAACCACCGGCATCCTAGGAACAGGGAGGGTGCTACGAGTGAAAAAGTTTCTTCTCGAAAGAGGTAAGCTTGAGAATTATAAAAGTTTTTGCGAAAAATACTTATTTCATTGATAAGAATCGAAAAGAGTGGAAATGAATTACGCGTAAAGAAATTGGCGCGTAAAAGCACCGAACTACGTTCAGAATATCACGACCGGCGCATAATTACATAGGTCAACAGGGATTTTGCTGTTTTAGGTTTTGATGTCTTTTTATAGTAAATTCAATATTCTGATTCCAAAAACAACGTTCGTTTAGTCCTATCACATACCGTTTTCTTACAAAATTAAAATCTTCATTTTTTATTTATTTGGCTATTGTTTTGTGATCATAACCCATTACATCATGAAAAAAATAACATATATTGGAATAAATCTACTTAAATGAACAAGTTGTCTGTGTTGGAGGTAGATGGCAGCACATTCTATGCTGCTTCCACCTTTTTTGTGTTGTGAATTCATCTGTACAGGCCATAATAGTTGTTCTGTAAAGCAAGAAATGAACATTTAAGTGCTACCATTTTCTTGTTTGTATCATATGTAATTTCGTACAGAATAATGGAAAGGAGGTGTGGTCCATAATCCAAATTCATTTTGCTATATTTGTGGCAGAAGCAGAGAAGAAACATAACCTCATTTGTAAGAAAAGCTTACAAGGCATACTTCGGAATCCATCTAGGGGATCAGTCAAGGCCTTGGACTCTTCATACTCTGTACAGTGTTTGTGTTGAAGACTTACGAAATTGGATGAAGGGAAAGAAACCATCACTACATTTTGGAATACCAATGGCCTGGCGTGAACCTTAGAATCACAGCACTGACTGTTACTTCTGTACATGCAATGTGAAGGGTTTTAATGCAAAAAACAAAAAAGGAATTGTATACCCATACTTGCCGTCTGCTATGAGACCAGTTGCTCATGGGCCTGGTATTCCGATACCTAAGCCACCTACAGACACTATAGAACTTATTTCACATACAGGAAGTAATAGTGATTCATCATCATCACTTGTATCCGACGAGTTCGTTCCTGGAACGTCAAATGCGCCACAACCATTATCAAAAGCCAAGCTAAATGATATAGTAAGGGATGTAAACCTTCCCGAGGATGCAGCTGAACTGTTAGGTTCCACACTACAGGAAAACAACTTGCTGGCAGCTGGTACATCAGTGACTTTCTACAGGAACAGAGAAGAAGATCTCTTGCAGTACTTCAGTGATGAAGAAAATCTAGTTTACTGTAATAACATTCCAGACTTAATAAACAAATTGGGTTCTGTTAAATATGATCCAAATGACTGGAGGCTATCCATCGATTCGAGTAAAAGAAGTCTTAAAGGCGTGCTGCTACACTGTGGTAGTGTCTTTTCTTCAGTTTCAGTAGCACTCTCAGTACGGCTGAAAGAGAGCTATGAAAGTTTGAAGTTTGTTTTGGAGAAAATTAAGTATGTTGTGCATCAGTGGTTATTTTGTGGATATTTGAAAGTTATCAGTATGATATTAGGACAGCAACAAGGATTCACGAAATATCCATGCTATATGTGTGAGTGGGATAGCAGGGCAAGAGAAAAACATTGGAAACAAAAACAATGGCCCAAAAGAGACAGTTTAACACCAGGAAGTACGAACATAATAAGGGATAGCCTAGTAAATCCTACAAAATTAATTTTGCCACCTCTTCATATAAAACTTGGTATATTGAAGCAGTTTGTGAAAGCTCTTAACCAAGATGGTGATTGTTTAAAAAATCTCAGCCACAAATTAACTGCTCTGTCTGAAAAAAAAATTAAAGAAGAAATCTTTGTGGGTCCTCAAATCAGAGCTTTAACTACAGATAGGGAATTTGAAGCTAATATGACTTCTAAAAAGAAAAATGCTTGTAATGCATTTAAAGAAGTTATGGACAATTTTCTAGGAAATAATAAACATCCTGATTTTGTCAAAATTGTGAACAACATGTTCCGGGAGTTCAGAACATTGGGATGCACCATGAGTCTCAAATTACATTTTCTGTTTTCACATTTGGATGTATTTCCTGACAACCTGGAGGCATTAAGTGAAGAACAAGGAAAGAGATTTCACCAGGATGTTCGAGAAATGGAGAGGAGATATCATGGACGATGGAATATTTCAATTATGGCAGATTACTGCTGGATGCTGTGTAGGGAATCTACGGAAATACACAAGAGAAAATCCAAGAGACAAACATTTGAAACTAAACGAACAAGATTTTACTGATGTATGTTTATAAACTGAATGGAAATGTGAAATTTTTGGCAACAAAAACTCACAAATACATTTGTAACTATTATAAAAATTCTGATTTTGTAATTTTTTAACAATAACATATGTGGATATTTCATTCTTGATTTGCCAAAGAAGCTGATGTGATAGAGATAAACGAAGGTCATTTTGGAAATCAGTGGTACTGAAATATTTAGAATCACATTTCAAATGTAAAACAGCTCACAAAAAAATTAATTTGTAGACCTGTGTTATATTACGTACATACAAGGCGGGGGACAATTTTGGCAAAACGGCAACGCGGACATCGTCTGCAGAAGTGAAAGGAGCATTCATGGGGAAAGGGGTCAGATCCACGTCGCAGCTCGAGTTGCAACCATGGAACAGTAGTTCTACGCGGTGTCTTGAATGTATCGGAAGGAAAATGTTATAATTTAATTCGCAAGCGTGAAAGCAGCTCTTGCGCATTAACAGTAGAAGTGGGGACGCGAGCCCTTCTGACAGTTGGGAACAGCCCTTCGGACTGTTCGATTGGTCGGTTGGTTGTCAGTAATTCCGAGCGCATCGACTACTGAAGTCATTAGTTCCATAAGTGTAGTGTATGTTTGTTTTTTCGGGAGTTACAGGTGATCTTCCTCTGCTGGATGGCGAGATCCGGCTCCGACCTACTGTCGGCTAACGGGTTTCCTCGAGCATGTATCTCCCATCAGCGGGGCACCGTCCCAGCTTGGAAAAGCTCTAAGCTCCAGGCCGGTCTTCCGGCATGTGTGGTAGTGTAGTGCATGTTAGTGTAAGTGCGTGTCAGGGGTAAAGATAGGCCAAGGAAGAGGAAGGAAAGATAGCTCACGGTACATAGCCCGTTTGTTAGGGAGCTGCTCCGGCATTTGCCTGGTGTTGATCAGTGAAACCACGGAAAACAAGGGATTAGAGCGAAGTCGTAGGATACCAGCCCTGAGGAAGACCACGGCAGGATGGTCGAAACGTCGGCAACACAGCCTTCGACGCGGCGTCACCCGGACAGCCCAGATCACGCACAAGAGATTAGAGCAGCCGGTCTCCATAATTCTCCTCCAGACAGCGACTCAATTTGTCCTAGCTGACAAGACCATTGTCAGGACTCGAATCTATGACCTCCCAGCCGGAGGCACTGCAGTGACATCAGTAAAAGGCACTGAGTTAATTCTCCCGGTGGCAGTGTTCGAAGCTGAGGTTTGGCCTTTGATGGCTCGTAACAAATTCATTTAAGCAAGAATTTATTATTGTCTGGAATAAAATTTCCAAAGTGGGCCGAAATGTGAAATAAACTATAATGTCGTCTCTTTAAAATTAACTGAATAGAAATTGTAATTTTTATGAGGTGCAAAATCGTAAAACTAAAACTGTCAATTGAAGAAAAAACGAATGTAATAGGGCCCATTTTTCATATAAGAATTCCTCCTCGCTCGCAAATAGATGAAAGAATCAGTAAATAAATCAGACTTGCAAGATACCTGAGGATCTGGCTGGTTCCAACACTCACAATTCTGCCCTGTTTCAAAATTAGGTGTAAAAGAGCTTTAATTTGTTCTTTAAACATAGAAGCATAAATCAACAGATATTGAAACTAATGAGACCAATGCTTAGTAATTTATGAGGGCGCGTTTCTGCAAATCATATGATACAAGGCAGCAGTGTAGGCACCCATATCTGGACTTACAAGTATAAGGAATGTACCCAACAGTGCACAGCGCGTCGCACTACTTGCTATCGCAGGCGCCTATGGGACAAGCTCAACCATGAGCCTTCAAGACCTATCAGGTCTCTCTCCACTATTACTGGATGTGAGACAACTCGCAGCAAGGCGCACTCTACGAAACTTGGAAATTATGGAAAACTTCGGAACTTCTTGAGACGCAGACGAAGAAGAGAGAAAAAGAGCGAGCTGTTCGCTGAAGCGGAAACGGAGGGACACGAATGACAGGAAGGACGACCAAAAATGTGTGCCAAGTGTTTCATTCACTAAATGGTTCAAACCATCATGAGCAACGGTACAGCTCCTAACTGGTCACGGATTCTTTTCAGAGTATCTGTTTAGAGAAGACGTATCAGCCATCCGCACAGGCCGGGTGAAATGTCAGACGAAACAGTTGCACACGCCTTAAGTGAATGTGAGCTACATGCAGTACATCGCCTGCGCTTCTGACGTAGTTTACGAATTCTTCCTCATACAGCTAACTACGACCATCTAATTAAAGAGATAGACAATTTGGGATATTTTGAAGCACTATGACTGAAAATTAGTAAAAATCGAGAAACTAGTTGAAACATTCGAGACCTTCGTCAGAGCTTTGGGAGTTGTCAATTATAATATTCCTACATGCACTAATATATATATATATATATATATATAATATATATATATATATATATATATATATATATATATATATATATATATTGTGACGTACCTGGTGGTGCCGGGTATCTTCACTGCAATATAACACTAAGAGAGGGTGTCTTTTACGTGAATGGGTCCTAGGATAAGTCGGTGCAACGTTGGGGAAGTTATTCATACATAGAAATACAATTATGACAAGATTTATTTTAAATCAAAGTTACTATTTACATAATCAGACACCGTTTTTATACTCCGCCTTGGTACCAAGATGAAGAGTAAAATACAACTTTCATACCTTCGGGGCCCCGTTTGAATACCTATGAGGTTCGTCGAGCCGCTCGTGCCGACAGGGTTGTCGACCTCTGCTACTGCTGCGGGCCGTCGGCAGCAGATGGCGTGGTGATCATCCACGGCTGATGCTCCAACAATTCTTCCCCGAACAGGATCTTGATACCTCGGCGGCGCACCTTCCTCGAATCACTGCCCATTAGTGGGTTTAATTACACGACCCCCGCCTACTCCGTATACTGGTCACAGTTCTGTACCGCACGCTTTCAAGAATGTTCCCTCCGCACCAACTAATAAGAGCGACGTCAATTATTTTACCAACACTAATCTTTTACTATACTGATACTTCTAATGTTCTATTTACATGTCCATTACTTTGCGATTCCTAATCACATAACTATGTCGCGTATTACATGCGTCCATTCACTAGCGGAGAGCCCTCGCTACACGTCCGCACTAGTCGCCGCTCTGCTAACCTCTCCTTCGCCGGCCGCACGTCGGCACATCCTTCGGCGGCGGCCGCCTCAATCCAACTAACGAACTTTTTGCACGTGCGCGCTGCCACGCTTGTACCCGCCGTTCTCACGCTCGCCTCCCGGCGGGCACCGGTGGCGGCGGCGACCGTTGCCGGCTGCCCGCTGCTCGCAGCGCCCGGCGCTCGCACCGCGCAGTCCAGAATAGCTATTGAATTCTTACACTAATGATTTAATTAGTGTAATGAAACACATATTCTGGGTTTCATCACCCCCCCTTTCTTTTTTTGAATTTTTCCCGCTTCTGGACAAAATTCACACTAGTAACATCGTCACTGCCGATGGTTGCACTCTTTTGCATATTCCTCGACGCCCTATATACACTTATAACTTAGAATCGGATTAACATGTGATTACTTGTATTAACACTAATATTACACTATTTACACTTCACTATTTTCCATACATGTTGACCAGGTTTCCGATTTGAAGCTTGTGGTGTCCTACTATGTTTTGTTTCTTGTATGACGGTTCATCCCCATTTTGCTGACATTGATTTCCTAAATCACAGTTGTAGGACATAGCTTCCAGCGTGTTGGGCACATCTTGGTAAGTGTCGTCCCATTTCCAGCTACGACCTCTTCTACGTTTGTACCAATGGTTGACTATACCATCATTCTTCCCTCGCCCCTGACTTCGCTCCATTTTGGACCTGCCTACATCTCCTTCATTCCCATGCTTTGGGGCGTCTGCAAAGGTGACTTCGTACCTCTCCAATATCTTCAAACCCCTTCCTAAATCGGTATGATCTGCTCTGCCCAGTAAGCTCTGCACGGTGACGTTAACATACAACTAATTCCTTGATATTTTATAGGAGCAACTAATGTTGTTGGTTCCATAATGCTCTTCATTCTGTATCCACTACTATTTCCCGTGATGTAGTTGTAATGGCTATTCCTCTGGTCGCTCTTGATGTTTATTTGAGTTTCTTCGCTCCGTTTTCGTACGGAAATCTTGTCTTCAAATACCTTTAAAAATTCCGGAAATATACTAAAATTCTCTGCCCACGTCCTGGCGTTCTCTTCTAAAATTGAGTGTAATAACTGGACCTTATATCCTTCCAATATGTTGTTTGATGCTAGGTGCCGTTCTTCTGCTCGCATAACTACCTTAGGGTTTTCCGTCCCATCTCCCAGAGATTTCATCGACTTTGGAGGCATAATTGGTGTCACCCCATACTTGACACTTGGCGGCATTTTCTCGTCTTCTTCCTGTTTAACCTCTTCGTGTACTATTTTCTCTTCGCACCCTCGTGTATTTTCCACGATTTCTTCTTCTATTATACGCTCCATTTCTTCTATTTTCATGTCCACTTCTTCATCCATTATTAACTTCAACTCTTCCGTTTTCACTTTCACTTTATAAACATCCTCCTCGGCCTCGATTTGGACCTCCACCGTTTTGCCCTCCGCTGTCTTGACTTCCTCATGGATTTGGTTCGTCATCCCCTCGTTTCTATCTGTTACCGCTACCCTAGCATCTACTTGATGGCATGATTGAAATTTTAGCACCTCATCTTTCCTATCCAGTTCCTCCGCTTTCCCATACGGTTTTTCGCATATTTCGATGAGCTCCCTATTCCGTTCTTCTGTGATTCTTCCCATTTCTTCTGCCGGCTTCTTAATCTGTTCTTCAACCACCTTCCCATTCTGTTCTTCTATTAGTTTTCTATTCCGTTCCTCCGCCTTCCTATTCTGTTCCTCCTCGGATCTTTTCTGTTTACCTAATTCTTTGCTCTGTTCTTCCGCAAACTTCTCAATCTGCTTCTCCGTTTGCTGCCTCAGCTGTTCTTCTAATGAATCTTTTGCCATTACGCCCGTACACGCTTCGTACTCTTCGTCCATCACCAAGTCAAATCCTACCGCCTGGCTCCCCAGTTCTACCACCTGCCGTTCTAGATCTATATTTACTCTGTGATCGACCAGAAAATCCATCCCTATGATTACCGAATACAATAATTTTTTGACTACCAGGGCCACCATCTCGTATACTTGGTTGCCAATCTTGGCTCGAAACATGATTTGTTTTGTGATGGGGCTTGACTTCTTCTGAGTGGCTCCAATCACATACGCCCTATTCATAGGCAAACACATTATCTCATTTCCTGTTGCTTTTAACTCCTCATACATTTCCTCTGATACTACTGTAGTCGTGCACCCTGTGTCTACTAAAGCTTCTTTAATTATACCTTCACATTCTATCATTATCGTGGGACATTTCCTGATTCTGACCGCTGAGTTCTTACATCTCCGCCACGGTTGGGTATCGTGAGTTACCGTCTGCATAGCGTTTATGGAGACCGCATTTACTTCATCGATTTCCGCGTCCGCAATGGGGCCACCTATCACCACGGACTCTATTAGTTTAAATAGTGTCCTTGATCACTACTTGTGCTAGGCTGTGCTGATCGGTCGGGTACATTCCCGCCCCCGCCTCGCGTCTCCGTACGGTTTGAATTAGATCCGTTCCAGTCCGGTCTCTGGTTCCCCGGCTCTGGTCTCCATCCGTCTCCCCCTCTCCCACGTTGATTTCTCTGGTAATCATTGCTCCTGTCACTCCCTTGCCCCTGGTTACGTTCCGATCTAACCATATTAACATTTCCTTCATTTCTGTTCTTTGGTACGCCTGCGAATGTCAAGTCGTACCCTCCTAACACATTCTGGAATCTTTCCAGGTCGGTATGCTGCACACTACGTAAAAGATTCTGCACTGTGACTGGGAACTGTCTCGTCAATACACATATTATTTCCTGATCGCTCATCGGTGGGGATAGCGTTTTGTATTCCATAATGCGCCTTGTTGCGTATTCCCGCAAACTTCCCATGGACTGGTTGTAATGATTATTCATCAGGCTAATTTTAAAATTAATTTGAATTTCCTCATTCCAGTACCGCTCAAGGAATCGATCTTTAAATGCCTTTACTGATTCGGGAAACTTATCAAATGTATCGGCCCATATCCTTGCGTTGCCTTCTAACATTAAATATAATAATTGTATTTTACACCTTTCCGAAGTATTGATAACATCTAAATGTCGTTCTGCTGCCTTCATAAATATGCATGGATTCTCTTTCCCGTCACCTGAAAATTTTAGTGATCTTGGAGGGGTAAATGGTACCGTCCCGCTTGCTGCGATTGGGGATGCCTTGCATTCTTTTATTTGTTCAATCTCTGTTCGTAATGACACAACCTTCTCCTCGCATTCCCTCTTGTTCTCCAACATTTCTTCCTTGACTACCAATTGTATCCTTTCGATTTTCTCGTCCTGCATAGCGGTTCTATCATCTAATCGCTGATATAGCTTATTCTCTAATTCTCCCCCCAGATTGATTACTTGGGATTCTAACTCCTTTTTCTGTTTCCCTAATTCTTCGGCGGTCCATTGCTCGTGACTTTCTACCCGCTCCGCGATCTTAGTCATCTCATTCTTCGTTAACTCAATTTGTTCTTCAGCGCGTCCTATTCGCCCCCCTATTGTATCTACTTTCCTATTCAGGTCTTCTGCCAGCTTCCTAATCTGTTCCTCTGTGAATAATTTCTGTTCGTCTAATTTCCTACTCTGTTCTTCTGCCAACTTCCTAATCTGCTCCTCTGTAAATAATTTCTGTTCGTCTACTTTCTCATACAGTTCTTCAATCAACTTCTTCTGATCTTCTGCCGCTTTCTTCTGATCTTCTGCCGCTTTCTTCTGTTCTTCTGCCGCTTTCTTCTGTTCTTCTGCCGCTTTCTTCTGTTCTTCCCGCATCATCATTATTATCTGTAGTATGTCTAAATTGGTATCTTCTCCACCCCCCCGATTCGGATTTCCTGCTACCTGGTTCATCGGCGTTGACGTGATTTCTATTTCTTTATTGAAGCTATCTCCTGACGTGTCGTCTAACCGACTTCCAATACCACTATCCCTACTTTCCGATGACCTACTGTTATCGATTCCTACATCTATTTCCCCTACTTCATCCGCCTTTTCTTCCCGGACCAGCACTACATTTTGCGCCTCCATTCTGTTGCTTTGAGCTGTCCGATCGATTCTCACTGCACTAAAGTACCGCACAAATTCTCCACTTACCTCACCTACCGACGATACCACAGTTAACCTATGAATGCACTATATCCACCACAACCCCTGTATATTCTTCGTGAATGGTTTAATTCACTCCTATTTCAATTGCTACTTAATACCGAACAAGCCTCACTCACCACCATAAACACAATAACACTAATTCAATAGCCATATAAATTTCCACTCACCTACCAATGCATAAACATAATCCTTACAATACATAATATTATTACCATTGAAACACATATACACTGCTAATAGACTCGTTAATACTATTACACAAAAATGCTTTCAGATTATAATAAATCCCTTGTTAATTGAAATTACTTTTCAACGCACTTATTGCTATATTATGTACATAATCATCATTCACATTTGCATGTCATATCTCCTCCCTGAATTTTCCTCAATAATATCATATAGATATTCACAACAAACATTCACACTGCTGGTATATATTTCCCAACCTGGTATCTTTTCTAATAAATTCCCCACACTTTACCATCACCAATAAATAATGCACTACTGCGTGAATGTTCCCAGCAAAAAAAAAAAAATTTGTGCATAATTTGTACAACACTATTAACCACCTTTATATTCTCATAAGAATTATTACTACTTCCCCATTTCTTTGATTTCCATGTTATAAAAAAATTGCCAAGCCATTCAAATATTATTAATATGTCTTACAAAATTTGGAATTCTATTACATTATATTATTTGTAACATGTACATGTATAGCCTTCATAACCTCAGTAACTACAATATTAACTATATATTGGATGCTCACAAATAATTGCCTATGTCAGCCCGTAATTAATTATGCAACAACATTTTTGTAATTATCAACATTTCATTATGTTTACTTGACTTATGCATATTTTGCTAACACATGTATTGTTACTTTTTGTTGTCTACAATAATACACTTCACTGCCTGCTTCTCATCTGTACCCTGCACTACTATACATCAATTACATGCACATTATTTTCCAACATTTCACCAACTTCCCTAAGGCCACATTTCTTAACTATACGTTATCCACTTGTTCGGGCGCCAGCTGTGACGTACCTGGTGGTGCCGGGTATCTTCACTGCAATATAACACTAAGAGAGGGTGTCTTTTACGTGAATGGGTCCTAGGATAAGTCGGTGCAACGTTGGGGAAGTTATTCATACATAGAAATACAATTATGACAAGATTTATTTTAAATCAAAGTTACTATTTACATAATCAGACACCGTTTTTATACTCCGCCTTGGTACCAAGATGAAGAGTAAAATACAACTTTCATACCTTCGGGGCCCCGTTTGAATACCTATGAGGTTCGTCGAGCCGCTCGTGCCGACAGGGTTGTCGACCTCTGCTACTGCTGCGGGCCGTCGGCAGCAGATGGCGTGGTGATCATCCACGGCTGATGCTCCAACAATTCTTCCCCGAACAGGATCTTGATACCTCGGCGGCGCACCTTCCTCGAATCACTGCCCATTAGTGGGTTTAATTACACGACCCCCGCCTACTCCGTATACTGGTCACAGTTCTGTACCGCACGCTTTCAAGAATGTTCCCTCCGCACCAACTAATAAGAGCGACGTCAATTATTTTACCAACACTAATCTTTTACTATACTGATACTTCTAATGTTCTATTTACATGTCCATTACTTTGCGATTCCTAATCACATAACTATGTCGCGTATTACATGCGTCCATTCACTAGCGGAGAGCCCTCGCTACACGTCCGCACTAGTCGCCGCTCTGCTAACCTCTCCTTCGCCGGCCGCACGTCGGCACATCCTTCGGCGGCGGCCGCCTCAATCCAACTAACGAACATTTTGCACGTGCGCGCTGCCACGCTTGTACCCGCCGTTCTCACGCTCGCCTCCCGGCGGGCACCGGTGGCGGCGGCGACCGTTGCCGGCTGCCCGCTGCTCGCAGCGCCCGGCGCTCGCACCGCGCAGTCCAGAATAGCTATTGAATTCTTACACTAATGATTTAATTAGTGTAATGAAACACATATTCTGGGTTTCAATATATATATATATATATATATATATATATATATATATATATATATATATATTTATTGCAGGCGGTTGCGGCAGCCGTCGTCTGTGCCGAGGAGGCTGCAGGATCGAGTCCTGCGTAGACATGGTCATATTTGTGATTGTCCCTTCACCTATCATCAACCTATCATCTCATAATTTACGCTTCAAGGCGTAACAACCTTGTTGTAATCCAAGGATACAGCTGAAAAGCTGATCCTGGAAGAATTACACACGTTAATCGTGTAGCGTGGTCAGTAATGGCCTATACGCCAATACTGATATATATGTATATATATATATATATATATATATATATATATATATATATATATATATATCAGTATATATATGACCAATATATATGTATATATATACATATATATATATACATATATATATATATATATATATATATATATATATATGTGTGTGTGTGTGTGTGTATACATATATGTTTTCATGTGAATATATCTATATTCATACGAACACAAAACTCACAAGCCACCTGGTGCGGCTGTCAGCGACAGAATGAATGAGAGTTGCGGCATTAACAGCAAGTAGAAATGAGGCGACCCACCGGCCTCCCCGTGTCGGCGGACGTTAGCTTACATTCGGTGACGTAATCCAAAGGGACCTTATGACCTTTCCTGCTGCCGCCATCGAGGTGGGTGACCAACAGGTGGATGCACTTACAACATAAATACTGCAACACAGACATTATACCACAGGCCAAGCATAATACACGGTCTTCACACACATTAAGTAAATATTGTGCATATACAGAACACGGAACAATGCCCCGGTAAGAGCGAATGCTCAGGGACGGGGCCTAAACGCATATCTATACATGATTTCTACACATTTAATGCAGAACACGGATGTCATTAGTAATTGTTAATAAATTTAATGTTCTTACGTAGTTTCTATTCCTTATTTAATGCCAATAAATGGGTGTTATTTATAGCTGATTAAAACGTAGACAAGAGAAATGCAAGCGGATCAAAAAGGAAACACGAGAAAAGGAAGGACTGGGAACTAATTAGGAATAATTATAGTGTTATTTACAATAGAAATATTAATTAAATGCGTTTTTAATATACTTAATGTAACAAATGATGTGCGATAAACAATTATAAATAAGAATGCATGAAAGACAAGACATAAGAAGCAGGTGATACGAAGGAGATAGGTACATGAGAAGGTACATGATACGAAGGAGGAGCGAGTTAAAGGTTGTTTTGTGTCTAGAAGACAAACAATACTCTTACAATTGCAGGGAAACTGTTTTATAACAGGGAGAGTTCGCATGTAGTTGTAGAGGTTTGGAAGTGTTCCGTTGACGAGATTCCCAGTCGGTGCTGATTTTGATAAAGATGTAAAGTCACAAATTGAATGATCGTTAACAGTTACAAAATTATGTAAACAATTTGCTTTGTGGGAATTTTTAAAGTTGAACACGGAATTTTGAAATAATAATTCGAAACTTTCGTGTGTGGAACGAATGCACCTGGACTTCGACGCTGGGAAGCAGAAAATGGTCGCTGGTGGGAAACATCGTAATTCGCCGCCCAAGTATGCTGATTATCATCGAGAGAGGAAATAAACATTTTAAAAGAGACACTTTAGAAATGTTCAATGCCGAAGCTTATTACCTTTCAAAAGTAAATTCTAAATTTAAATAAGAATGGACATTCATTAGTTTTGAAAAATCAGTAATAATATTGCACAGGTCTGCGCATATATCAAATAAATCATTATGGATGTTATTTTAATCTCAATGAGTTTTTATTGTCAAATTATAATTAAAAGAAGGAAAATTGTATATTTATTTGCCAGATGAAAGAGAAGAAAATAAATAGCGTAACAACCCGAACTTTGCACTTCATAATTTTCTTACGAAAATTAGTTATTACTGTTTTGGGATCGAGCCCTCCATCTTTAATATACAAAATAGATTTCTTCCTGAACGCAATCAGTTTCTCAATATTAGATATTTCATTCTTTTTACATAGATGTTTTTGAAATTTTCGGGCTTTTGGAGTAATTTCGAATGAAATAGTGAGAATTTTGCCGTATGTCCTACAATTACGTGTATTTCAAATAATCGCATGAACTTTCCAGGCAGCCCAATGTAGTGGATCTTTGGACCTAAAGGTCAGGATTCCATTACCACCTTCCCCAGGAATATGTTCAGGAATATTTCTTGAATTATTTCCCGCAGGTAGAGAAATTTGCCCTTAAAAATATGGATGTCCGATTTTTATACAAAGCTTTCAACTTTTGAAATTGTAAATTTGAGATAATTAGTTCAATAGTTGTTTGAGCTCGACATATTATCCTTATCAACCTTTGTTGAAACCATACATCTTGATGCAGATCAAAAAAACTATTATTGCTGACAAAATTCAAATGTTTAAAAGTCCTACTACGTTCTCGAGTGAACATATTGTAGACCCTCTCATTTTGAACTTGTTTACCTGAATTGGCGTAGCAAACTCAGATAGTAATGAGTTCTGTCAAATACTTTTAACTTTCAATATATCATATCGCTTAAAAGATAAATATATTTTTTCACTTAAAAGATAGGATATTTAATAAAAGTCCACTTATGGCCATTGCCAGTCGAGAGTACGGGTAAGTAAAGACACCGATGAAATAATCAGTTGTGTGCAAAAATAGTAGAAACCGTAAGAGGAAACAGAATATAAAATGTGTAAGGAGGAAAGATTTAATGAATTTATTGTAGAACTCGCTTTCTCATAAACTCCGTTTGTCGAACGTGCAGTTATTTAAAATTTGAAAACATGAAAAGGAAAACTCTCGTTCATTCATCTTCTGCAGTTACAGAACGTAAGTTCTTCAATGCCCCGCCCTCAGACGAATCTCAACTTTTCCCCGTGGAATTGGAGTAAGTAAAATATGTCGGTCTGTCAACAGAGTTCCATTTCCATTCGTCTTTCCAGCAGCGCTTCTCTGCGCCCGTAAGCTAATGAAAGTGTGAACATGTCGTCTTTCATTTATCAAATGGATTTCAAAAATAGTTCAATTCCACAATTACCAGGTGGTTAATAAAGGTAGTGATGCTACAGAATGGCACACAATTTCCTGTAGTACTAGTTATTTTCGTGTTGTCTTACCTCTGGGTTGCATTTGGTTTGCATCACTCTCTTCCCAGCTGCCATCACTTGCCGCCTGAAAGAACTCCTATGGCCTCTCGTGATACCTATCACTCCTTTGGGATATTCCCAGTGAAGAGCATCTTCGCGCTCCTCGAACATGGCAAAGACCTATATTGGCTTCTATTTATTTTCCCGTAGTACCCATTGGCCCCATCCCGGCGCTAGGACTACTGTTCGGGGTGGAAGGATCCAGTTGCTCAGTAACACAAAGAGAATGCACGCACAGTTCCTTGTCAGACCAAGAAATTGTGAATATTATGACGTAATACCCAAGGGACCGGGGACCACATCCCTCCCACGCCACGAACCCAAATTAAAAAATCAGTATCTAACAAGGATTTCGAACTCACAGTCGACGGTCATGGACATATCTGCCCAAGACTTACTCTCATAAACCCGAATCAGTTGACAGTTGACCATCCTCTTCGTAAATGTGTTACGGTTATGTGAAATATTAATAATTTGATTCAATTAGAAATATAACTAGAACTGATATTTTAATCACACGTGTCCTTACGCTTTGTAGCGTTAAACATATGATTTTGATTACTTTGACACCAAACGTTTCCTTAAATATACATAAAATGTTAATCTTTTGCATCAAAAATTTATCAATATTGCCCTTATTAATGCATCACCAAAGACATCAACATATTAGATGTGGTGATCGCACAATAACATATATACGGTACAAACAATACTAAATAAAGCAAACATGAATAAACAATTAAAAATATGTTTTAGTTGCAAGTGATTTTACGACGAACATGTGATGTGACTTCCCATCTTGGGACCAATATTTACGTCATTGATTAATTGATTATTTTGTTTTGCCTGGCACGTCAACGGCTGTAATAATGAAATATGTAAGTAAAGAGCATCTTACATTCCGGCAGAGGTCGGTGTTCATCCAACATCCTAGCGAGGGTTTCCCTCCGCCAGGTCAAGGCGGCCAGCGGGGCACCGCTTTAGCCAGGGCAGGCACTGACCTCCCGAACGGTCTCCCATCATTTGTGGCAATGTAACGCATGCAAGTGTGAGTGTGAGGAAAGAGAATGCGGGACAGATGGGAAAGGAAATATAGCGCACTGTCCTTTGCCTGTTTGCTAAAGTATTGCTCCGGCTCTCCCCTGATATTGGTAGGAGAAATCAAGGAAACCTACCGACCAGATCAGCTGGACGCCAGAATTCCTCTTCGGACAGCGGCTAAATTTGACCTCTCTATTCAGCGATTGTCGAAAATCCGACAATGTACGGACTAGAACTCCTCAACTTCCCATCCGAAATGCTGCTGCAGTAGGGGAGGGCTGTGTAAGCAGAATGCACAGAATGCACATCGCAGTATTTTCCAAACACTTTGAGTCTGGCAATTTAAAAAAATGTCATGATTTCTGTAAAAAATCGTTATATCGTTGTTTCGGAATACGTTATTTTAGCTTCTTTAACAACAACCTTACATTCATTTATTCATTTGTTTTCTCAAGCAAGGAATGTCGAATGCTTTTCAATAGATCGATTACAACTCACACAATGAAATAATGAACAAAAGATGGCAGATATGAATGTTCATGTGTTAATTTTATGGCATTATTGACATTTAGCACTAATATTATAAAACCTGTTAATTATAGCTAGCGATAAAGTATCTGGTGGCCTTCGCTAGTGAACAATAAATGTACCTTCAAAGTGGTTAATATCATAGTGTTCTTGATTCCAAGACTAAAGTGTTGATGTCTGCGCCTTGAGACTTGAAACCTGGAGCCTGAAAATCTTTCATTTAAAGCAAAAATCACGAACTTTAGTTGAGAGGAAAGCTCAAACTCCCTTTTTATACCAAAACCCGAAGTGTTTTAAATATAAATATTTTTGAAATTTTCTCTTCAGTTCTAAAGCATAACACGTGGAACATCTGTCCATCGATCCATCCATCCATCTGTATACACGATAAATGACTAAAGATATTGTCCGGTATCAAAACTTTTTAATCAACTTATGATCATTTCGATCGCGTTGCGATCATCATCAGAGCTAAAATGTAATACAAATATTATACAAATATTATTAAATACAAATATTATTAACAGGTTGTAGGTAACAGGTTATTGTATGTAAGATACGTAAGCAAACTGGGTCGTACATACCTTGCAGCTTCTGGGCCGAAAACAAAGTTCTGCGAATTTTTGGGCGTGTGTCTTGTTTAAGAACACAGCCGGTCGGTAGCTGGGAGGGGGCGGGAAGAGGGGTGGGGTGCGGGTGTAGGGTCGTAAACCGCGGGGTTGCTGGTGGAGGCTGAGAGACGGTCGGGCGAGCGAAGGTGAGTGGAGTGGGGAGGGCTGGGGGTGGGTTAGGGGTGTACACTTTGTGCTAATTTTAGCAGAGGTGACGAGAGTTCAGGTATTTGCTGATTGAGACATGTCATGTTCTGTTTTTTGAGGACGTTGTGTATGTGTATGGTTTCTAATTTTATTCTGTTCCAGTACCTGTTTTCAATTTCTAGAATTCGGAAATTTATGTGTTTATCAAATGTGTGTTTGTTTAAATTTAGGTGATCCGCAAAGTGTGAGACTGTGGTAGTGTTATTTTTCCATGCTTGTTCGTGTTCTTTGATTCTCTGTGTGAATTTACGGCCTGTTTGTCCTATGTATATGGCATTGCAATTGTTGCACGTGAGAGCATAGACTCCGCATAAGGATGTAGGGGGGATTGGGTCTTTAGTGTTCGATAGTGTTTTATATAATGTATGAGTATTGTTGAAAGAAGTTTTTAGACCGAATTTATTGAGTGTGGAGGCTATTTTAAGAGAAAGGGGTCCTACATAAGGGATTGTGTGGTACGTGGCTGTAGTGCTTCTGTCAATTGGTGTGAGGGTAGTGTGTTTGCGGATATTGAGTGTATTTGTTTTTTTTGGCTATGAATTTGTCAATCATGTTGCAGTCGTATCCATTTATTCTGGCTATATGTTTTATGGTGTTTATTTCTTTTTTTGTGTTTTCTGGGGACATAGGTATGGAAATTAATCGATGCACCATCGCATGAAAGGCTGCGTGTTTGTGTGTGGAGGGTGTTGTGAAGAGTTGTGTATAATTGTGTCCGTGTGTGTGGGTTTTCTGAATATGTTAAATTCATGATGGTCCTGTGCTAGTGTGATGGTGAGATCAAGGAAGTTTAAAGATTTTTGTTCATTTTCTATCTCCGTGGTGAATTTTATGTTGGGGTGTAGGGAGTTGATGTACTGTGTAAAAATATAAAGTTGTCTGGTGGTGCCTGTCCATAGTGCTAACACGTCGTCTACGTATCTGTGCCAGTACCGGAGATTTTTTAGAAGTGGATGACCAGAAGTAAACAATATGTTTTCCCAGTTGTCCATAAATATATCAGCTAATAAAGGTGAGAGGGGTGAACCCATGGGTAGTCCAGAATCTTGGGTGTAGAATTTGTCATTATATTTGACGTATACATGAACCGTGCAAATCGATTTTCGGGATCAAAACTGCATTTATTTTCTCTCCATCTAATAATATTTGGAACAACATCAATAGACCTTAATGCTGACATAAGTGCACATTTACAACTGAAAATAGCGAGAGCTTATCGTTGAGGCATTCCAATACTTTCCTCTTTATACTATAGTAAAAGGAGACAAAGTAAAAATTGCATTCATTTTTTAAAAATTTTGAAGTTGGCATCAAGACGCGGAGATTAACACTTTACTCTTGGAATCAGGAGCACTAAGACATTTATCACTTCGAAGGTACATTTATTGTTCACTAGAAAAACCAAAAAGAATCACTTTCGTACTTTTCCGATCAAGACGAAGCACGATCCAAATAAAAAGATATAAGTGTGCGGGATATGGAATTACTAGATACAAATAATAAAATATCTTAATGGAATGCGCTAATTGGAGCAATTACGTACATGGAAAGAAGACAAAGAATTCATAAAGTAAGCTTCAAAACGTAGGTGTGGAAGCAAGGAAGCAAATTCTGACATTCGAACAAAAGAACAAATTCTGACATGCAAACACGGCAATCCATGTAGAAAATACATTGAAAAACCTGAAAATAGCCACTAACAATCAGAACAGGCCAATTCTATAAAGTTTTATTTCAGTTTATTGCACGTTTGAAACTGTTTTATGCCTGAAATAACACTCAAAGCTTCGAAGTGTAGCGGGTGGCTGGGGGGGGGGCAGGGGGACAGGGGGAGTGTGAGTCAAGTGCAGACCCCCGTAAGCTACCCAGCGGGTGTCGGAGGGGGCGCGGTGAGGGGCACCGGGAGGGGGTTGCGACTCCCCCGCGTGGACGCAGCTGTCCCCCAACAGGAGGGCAAACGAGACTGCAGCCACTCGAAGACCCTTGGAAAGTGCCACTCCAAGTGCTACAGTTGCATTTTTGCATTGCCGGTGCCAAAGGGCTTGGAAAATTCTGCATTGCGCGTCGGGGCTGTGATGGATCCGTTGCCGCTGCAGTATCTCAGGGAAATCCAAGGGTTCGATTCCTGACGGTGGCGGATTATTGAGACTAGTTACAAATCATCCCTGTCTTTATCTGGAGGAGAATTCTAGCAGCCGGCTACTCTTTATCGAAGTTTTCCATGGTCTCTTTGATCAATATCACGGAAAATGTTAGAGATTGTAAGTAAAGGAACCGTCCGCGGACCGTTTGCGATCTTTTCTTCTTTGTTCCTCTCGCCTCCTTCCCTTTTCACACAAACAAGCACTCTTATATGCATTCCGCAACCACACATATCTGGAGACCAGGCGATAGACGAGGGCTTGTCTCGGCTGGGGCGGTGAGCTGCAGGGAAGGCATGCACATGAGGAAACTGCCCGGAAGTCGATGCGTCGGACGACACCGGATCTCACGCTGTAGCGGGGGAGGGTGACCGGCTCTTCCGGCTATATCTTGGACTACACTTCCGGAACTTTTTTAAACATTATGCAACATGATTTTAATAATTTAGTAGGGGCCTGCAGCAGCAGAATTGCTGCTGATCAAAACCACACATAAACGTTTTCCAAAATATTGTACGCACACTACTCGAAACCAAGAAATAAAATACTCTGGAATAACACTAAAATAAATTAAATATTTTGACAAAAACAGTCCTCATGAATACCGCAATAACATTTTATAGTATATTTACGGTACATCAGTTCTCTTATGCATTGAGAATATCAAAATAGTTGCTTTTCCAAAACCCGCCGCATCACATGAAAAGCAAATATTTAGTAGCGGATGACCCTTCCCTTACTGTGACCTGACGTCAGCTGTGACATAAGCTGTGAAGCACAGAGTATGAGCATTCAGTCGGTATGTTCAGTATGAGAATATGCGGACTAATACAATAAAAAATTGCATTTCTCATTCAAAATCGAAATTGTTTACTTGAATATGTACTTTTCCAAGTTCCAGGATATCTAACGACACCAACTTCCACCTCACATGAGCGGACCACGTAGTTCTCGTTCACACTGAAAATTTTCTGTGCACATTGGAAATTTGTAATACATATTTTACAGAATCAAAGGAAGTACTTCATCTTTTAGATCAGTATTTACGTTTTGGATAATTGCATTGCCTTCCCTATTATTACATCATTAACGTTCTGGAAAAAAACATGTATCTACGGAATTTACTATAACTCGCGTTGTTCGTCTCAAATTTCGGTAACATTAGATAAAAGCACGCCGTCGTTTTGTCAACAACTACTTAAATAAATAATCTATCTAATATATTTAAATAATACTTAATGATTAATTATTATACCGCAAAGTTATTCTTCTCTAACATGGACAATTGCTACTTAGTACTAATTAGTTTCAATCCTATACCACGCAAGTAGTTTGCAATTTTGCTATATCAGATATAATGCTACACCTATGCCCAAAAAACAAGCCTATTGACAATATTGAGTGACAGCATTCAGACTTCGGTTGTACCTAGTACTTCGTCAACTCTGGAGGTGTTGCTATTTCTCACTGACAAATTCTAGCGGTCGGCTGCTCTGATCGGTTGTTTCCGTGGTTTCTCCAGTCAACGCCAGGCGTAGGTCGGAGCAGTACCCTTGCAAACGGGCCACTGATCGCGCTCGATCTTTCTTACCTATTCCTTGTCCTATCCTCCCTTTGACACACACTCACATGCACTACAAAACCACACATGCCGGGAGACCGGTCGGGAGCTTTGAGCTTGTGCCGGCTAGGAAGGTGCCTTGCTGGTGAGCGATACCTGGTAGGGGAAACCCCTGCTAGTCGAAGATAGGTCGGCGACTGATCTCGCCATACAGCTAGGGAAGCCTACCGCTACCTCCCGAGCGAAAACAAAACATGTGCTACACTTATGTGACTGATGACGTTAGCAGTTGACGCACCCAGAATCACCAACAGTCCCTCTAACAAACGTTTGAATTTCTTCCAAGTCTTCGAGCTTTTGCTATTCCGCCTCGACTCGTTTTATTCGCTGTCGCCCCCCGCCCCCCGAGAGGGCTCTCCGAAGCGCGCGCTCCGTCAGGGGGTCGCCAGGAGGAAGGGGGGCGGGGCGGGCCCCTCGCTGCGGGTGCCGCGGGCGGATGAAGGGATTACGCGCGTGTGGCGGGGGCCCGCGCCCATTCACATGCAAAGTTCCCGATGAGCCTCGCCGCTCCTCCTCCGCCTCCCGATGTTTTCCTGCGCTGTCAATCTTCCTTTGCGGGTCAATTCGCACAAACCAACTCTGTAAGCCCTCCGCGGACGAGAGCCATTTGCGACGAGCAGTTTTCTTGGGGCGTAAGTCAGAAACATACATGAGAGAAGCACACACCACTCGTCTCATTCAGAGGATAAAAAATGTATGGACAATTGAAACCCACAACGCCTATTTTATTTTATTTTAAACGTACGCACATACATCGTATCGTGAAAATCATGTTATAATGCAGCAAAACATGAAATCTCTGGATATTTTCAAAATTGTTCCCAAAAATTACCCCAAGATTTTGCCTTGAATTTCATGCTACCACAGAACGAAACTATCTTATACAAATGATCATCAGCCAGATCGATCGGCAATTATCAATTATGGTGAAAATTCCGAAATCCTGCCCATGGTTTAGCCATTAACATTGTTCACAGACACACAGTCAGAAGTACGAATGTACATGCGTTTTCCATTATCAAGGACTATCAATATTGTCGCGATATGGCATTCCGGCCCTCGCGACACGCTGCCGTCGGCAACTGACCAGTTGTCATTTGCCGACGCCAGCGTTCCGAGGCTATAAATTGGGGAGGACTTCGCACCTCCCCCTCTCTTATTACGCGTCAACCTGCCGGAGCCAGCAGTCGCCGCGCCACCCGCTCCCAGGTCGAAAGGTCCACACAGCCCGGGTAAGTGAATAAATTTATATAAACTATACTCTCTTTTCTTCCTGCACGAGTTTGTGGGGTCCTCCCTCTCCCCCGCAACTCGCGACAATATCAAGGATCAATATAAATATCAACGACCCACAAAACGTCGATTCTGAGTATTGAACGTGTTAGAGGAAGTAATTTACTTCATACAGGAACAATAATTATTCGGTTTTTCAGTATCAAGGGCCTACATTATGATTTTTTTGCCGGAAAATCACCTATCGCCCTATACCTCTACGACATTACTTAAAATTCTTAATAATACTTTTTTAAAGAATCATAATTTATTTAACTTTAAAGGTTCTCAAATATATATATATATATATATATATATATATATATATATATATATATATATATCTGATTTCTCGCGGAACGCGATGGAACGGCGGCCCTGTACCTCGGGAACAAAATAGGAAAAAAACAAAGGAAAATTAAATCACAAACACTCAGCAATTTCGGTTTTTATTTCCACCAACTTTCGTACACTCAAACTATTCGTACATATTTTTCCATTTAACTATCATTTCTACAAACGTAATAAAATTATTAGTAAAAAATTATCATTATCATCCTAAAAGCAAAAAAGTACCCAGGCGCTGCCGCCATGACATTCTGTCCTCCGCTGTCCTCTTCATCTCTGCATAGTTGGCATTCATAGCATCTCTGAAGTGTAATTTGGTTTGAAGTTAAAAAATAATATAGACTCTAAAATTGCATTTCCTATCATTACATTCACACACAGCCAGTGCTGTTCATTTCACCATACGTCCCCGCTTATCCTCCTCCTGCCTCCAAACGTTTCCTCATCTGTTCCCACATGTCCCTTTCCGGTGTCCCAAAATCTCGTGATCTGTCAGAACTCGCCTGTCTTCAAAGAGGCGTTTCACAACAGAAAACGCAAACATGGTTTTTAAAAGGCCTTGCTTCCGAGTTATACACATACATAATTATGATGTATGTTGAAAAAAATTGTTTTGAATGTCATAATCTGTAAAATTCTGTTTTTAGTTTCACGCCCTTATTTCTAAAAAGAGACAGTATTATAATAGTGAGCAGAAAACGACGAGTATTTGATAGAAAAACTCTTACTGTCTGCTTGACTCACTGCCCGTCTGTCCATCTGCCTGTGGTCAACACTTGTGACTAAACCGTTCGATAGCGCGTAAACGGATTTTCTTCAAATTTGATATTCCCTGATCAATATAAATTAACTTGAGGCCCTCTGACATTTTGATTTTGGAGGTGCTTTATACGAAGCCACAACATTTTCAAACTTTTCTAAGAAATTGCCCCAATTTTTTTATTAAACTTTGTTCTCGGATAGCATTAATAACCCTTAAGAGAGTAATAAATGTCTCATTTTCGTATAATCTCTGATTTTTCGAAAATTGCAAAACATCATTTTTTCGCCGTTTTTCCACAACTACAATATTAACGATACAGATTTTCCTCCTTAACGAAATATGTTCTATAAAGTCAGATCTTGAAATACGTTCAGGCACAATTTTTCGAAAATATGACTGGTTGTAGCGCAATTTTGCTTAAAAATAAAGACAAATTTTAAATTTTTAAAAACTTTTTTCTCAAAATACAGCTCCAATTATTTACGTAAAATGTTCACCTCGTATGCATCAAAGGAAGGTAAAAAAATTGGTGCAAGTCTTATTTCCACCGAATTCTCTGTGTTTTTGAAACTTTCAATAAGTTAACATTTCAAAACCAAAAAGTTGTAGTTGAAGGTTTTTGCTTGAAACAAAATCTGCTCCAAAAATTAATTCTTTAAAAAGGTCATGTACAATTATTTGAACAAACGAGTTATTTTCGCGTAATGTGCGCTTCAAATTTGCAAGTTATAAAAAAAATTCTCAACAACCTCCTACAAATTTTTTGATTTAAATTTTCTCCTCATATGTCTCAAAGAACGGTAAAACGTGGAGCAAGTCTCATATCTGACGAAGTCAGTTTTTGGAAAATTGCAAAACGTTAACATTTCAAGACTCAAAAATTGAAGCTAGAGATTTTTGCTTTAAATAGTAAAAAAGTATTGCTTAAAAAGTAATAGTTTTCTCGTAACTTTTGCTTGAAATTTAGATAATTAAAAAAATATTTTTTCAAAAACCGCTCCAAATGGTGTTATTAATGTTTTTCCACGAAGTAAAAGGAATGCTTAAAACAATGACGAAGGTCTCATTTTCCTTGATCTTCCTTAATTTTTAAAAAGTGCGTGCTGGTTATGATGAAGACAAATAATAAGAGACAATTTTATTTTCAAGCATTGGGTTAAGTTTGTACAACCGAGCGGCTGCACGTTGTGGCGGTAAGACGAACGGCGTGTTAACTCGGTCAACCTTAGTTCGAGTCTCGGCGCGGAAAAAATATTGTTCGTTGAAAACACTGCTGCAGGTTCATGTAAAATAAATATTCTCTCGTATAATATTGTGGATCCGTTACAAATAATGACAGAAAAAAAGGTCAGACTGGGCAAGTTTGCTAGATAAATCTCTCATATATCAAAGCGAGGAAAGTAAACAAGGCCCAGGCAAGGGAATTATCTAACCGGTATTATCTAACCAGTAATGTCGTGGAAACGACTCAAGTACCAAATACATTACATTCATGTTTTTGATGAATTTTATAAGATTATAGATTGATATAATTAAAAACATGCATGTTCAGTGAATTAAACAAAATCATTCATTTTTTGCCTCTGTATATGAAAAAATATCAACTTTGTCGCATCAATCTTTAACAACAAACCCTATTAAAATGTATGTCAAATAAAGGGTGATGTATCTTCATAACATGTAAAGTACTCGTATTAGGCGATACTAGTATACCGTGCGAGAACTCTCCCAACCTCTTCCCTGTTCTTCGATTTCTATATTTAAGCCCATAATATATCTTTTTCGTCAAGGCCCTCTTTCCTCCGTCACTTACTAGTTATTGTACCAACTGAATACTATATATTAACGTAATAATACAATAGACCTTTGTTAATACAAACTATTCTAATTTAATTATTATTATTATCATCATTATTACTACAAGCAGTAGTAGCTTAGTAGAAGTTGCAGCAACTTGCAGAATGACACTGTGCAAGGCAGATTATAAATCCTGAAGACACCGGACATATTCTTATTTAAGTTTATTACCGAACAGACAGGTTCACATGAGCAATTCAGTTGCACGGAATATCAAGTAATTAGTAAATTTCACATAGAGTTGTTCGTCTCTGAGCAGGTGGGGTGGTATAGAAAAGCGCCGAACCTGCAATAATTTAATAGAATGTCCAAGAAGACCTCGTTCTGTAGAGTATGGAGATTATGGTGTGATGTACGTTTCTTTGATGCATTTGGCATCAAAATTTTAAGTTTTAAGATACTTCATTTTGGAGTTATATAAAAAAACATAAATTTTAAAAATGCTGGCCAAAAGTTGGGGGATTGTACTTAACAAGAATGTTTAGATGCGTTTTTTAATCCCTTAATGTTTTTAAAGTTTAAGTGCAATTCCTCAAGTCTTCGTGAAATTCTTTTTTTTTTCAGATACCTCATTTGCGCGTGAAGCCGCAGAACTCATTTATATTACTAAACTAATGTAGGAGAGTATTATACTAAAATTTAAAATAGTACAGATAGTTCAAAAATATATTCTGAATGTCCAGTCCAGTTGTCCAGAAAGTCCAGTTATCCCGTCCAGTTATCCAGTTGTCCAGAAAAAGGCCCGTGATTTTTTTGCACGACGGAAGACGCTGTAAAACACAAATTATAAACAACACTTGTAATCAATTACATCATATTTGATAAAAACACATCACAACCAATTGCAGCTCACTAAAGAATTAAAACCTACAAAAATAATCATCGATGGATCTCCGAGCCCCCCCCCCCCCTCCCTTTGTTATTTGTGGGTTAAACATTCAGGCGTAGGTTTGTTTCAAATGATGATTCGCAATGGTGATGCATTCGTTCGCATCGTGGGACTGAAACGAGCCTGGAGTGTTTTTGGAGGGCGTGTGTAGCCGGAGGGAGGCGGGGCTGGGTTCGACCCCCGGCGGGGGGGCAGGGGGCTGTGGCGGTGAGCCCTATCACACGGTGATAGGGGCGTGCGGCGCCGGGCGGCGCGTGGCGGCGCGGAGGGCACGCGATGGATCCGCACGTCAGCGTCACGCCCTCCGCGCCCCTCCCCCCCCCCCCGCCAACGCCGACAGACAGCCAGAGGTAGTCGCGCGGACGGACGGGCGAGGCGAGCGCAGCGCACGGAAATCACGACAGCCGGCCCTCCACTTTTTCCTAATTCAGGAGCGGCGGCGGGGGCGGCGGGTGGCGTGACCGCCGCGGCCCCCTGACATTTCACGTGCGCCCAGCGGAGGAGGAACTGGGGCGGCGGCGGCGGCGGCGGCGGCGGGCGCGCGCTCGCGAGGCCACGCAACGGCGATGGGGCGGCGGGCGGCGGGCGAGCGAACGGAACCGCTCCGCCGAGTGTTCTCGAGAGGGCGAGAGCCGACGTTCGTCTCACCCACGCGCACCCGCCGATCCGTCCGAACGCATCGCCATGGCACATGCCATCCTGCTGTAGGGATTGCGTTAAGCCATACTTCTCCAAGGTGCTGGATTTATAAAATTTTGGGTCAAGAAACACGCCTCAAAATGATTATAATTTTAATAGAAATAATGATGGCCATATGGGAAAATTAAAATAATAATAATAATAATAATAATAATAATAATAGGAAATAAAAAAAGAGTTTTTAGGGGGTTATCTACGGTCACAATAAAAACTAGGTCATTAGCGACCATTATTGGATTTAACGTAATGGTAACTATGAAAATGGCATTATATAGTGATGATAGGGCGAACACAAATACGCCCGACATGGGACTCGAACCCGCGATACTTCAGGTCGAGATCGCTACGACACTTCTGACTTAACAATATCGGCCATCCGGATGACAAAACTGAAGTTTATAATGATATTTTATCGTTTTTTACTAATAATTTTATTACATTCGTAGACTGATTCATTTAATAATTTAAATATTCTGATTCACTTAAGAGGAAAAGTATTTAATTTTGAGCTTACGAAAGTTGGTGAGACTAAAAATTTCAGTGTTTGTCCGCTGCGTTTGGCTTGCTTGTTTTTTATTTGTTTTTCATTTTGTTGCCGAGGTACTGGAACGCCGGACTGGAAGAAAATCATCTTGCTACATTTTAGAAGGTTCACAAAAGAATGGATTGTGTAGCATCTCTTGGGACATACAACGGACACATTCTTAAAATATTCATATTTACAGGAATTTTAAGCGATTATGATTTGACTCTTTTTCCTCTCCCGAAGTAGTACTTAGAGGCTCACTTAGATATATTTGTTTTTTGCTTTCACTACTATAAAGACTGTTTTGTATAAAAACGTTCTTTAACAATAGATATGTTATCACTTAAATTTGATTCACGACACTGAATCTTCTTAATTATACTTAACTACATTGAATATTAAAAATACTTTTATTAAAAATACTTTTGAAACTCTTAATAGCAAATAATATGTCAATTGTGGCTTACAATATGACAAAAAAGTGACCTAATCTCATCAACGAGCAAAATGTTGAGAATACACGTCATTCTTTACGTTATCATTGTGAATTGAATTTATAATGAGCAAAATAACCTGTAATTTAAAATACAATTCCGTCAAAGAAAAGTTTAATAACATTAAAATAGTGATTAATTTAGTCGTTTAAATGATATTGCGATCTCCACATACTGAAGATCTGAGATTGACTTACAAAAATAGTATGTGGAGAACATACTATTTTATTATTACGCAACATTATAGTTAAATGTACTGTATGCATATCATGTGATTCTAAGTATAATCTGGTGTACATAATTCCTTTCCCATATAATTTTATGCCCGGACATATTACAACGAATATTGCATCACCTGCGGGAATTCGCTGCACGGATTGCATCATCTGCCGGCGACCCCCCCCCCCCCCGAACTGGACGGTTCCTCCGCGAGTCGCGAATCGAGGAAATGCTCCGCTAGGAGGCCGGACGTGTGCGTTGAAGAGCGCCCCTCGCTGCGAGGGCCGTGGCCGGGGCGGGGAGGCCTGGCTGGCGCCGCGCCGCGCCGCGCCCGACCGCAAACCGCCTCCAAGCGCCGCACGCGCTCCTCAGGAGGGGGAACAGGTCGCGGGCACTCGCAAGAGTGGACATCCGCCTCTCGATGCGAGCACAGCGCCTGCGTAGGTGCAGCGATCCCTGTGAAATACAGTTTCGGTTGGTGTTAGAAGCATTACAGAAAGTTTTCTTCATTATTATGAACACTCATCAAGGCCCAATGTGCTTTTATGAATGAATTTAACATTTTTCTGTACGGGATCTTTCATTCTGACGTGGAAAAAAGTTAGTATAGCAGAAAATGCTTAATTTTAATTTTCTACGGCAGGTTTAGAATTACAGAACTGAAAATAAAGGCCGACAAGCCTGAAATGTGAAATAGGTTGATTGACAATAGTTTAATTGAAAAAGTGGCTTTAAACGTTAACCATAAGCCATTAAAAATGATTGTGTACTTGTTCAAGTACAATGTATTGTTGATCAAAAATATTCGAAATTATTCCTTTGGATTGCAATTGTCTTTTTTGTTTATCATTCATGACGTTCTACATTGAAATAATATAATTACATTTTCTTAACTCATATTGTTTTGATATTTCGATTTCGTCAGTGTTGCTCGTTATAAATAGTACAAAGGGACTGAGGGGGGGATTCCTTTCTTTCGGCTCATCTGTCCTCTGAAGCGAAAGAGAAATTTCCAAAAGTTTCGGAGCGCGCTCTGTGAAAAGCGATGCTTCCCGTCGCCTGTCTGTCGGGACGGGGGGCGGGGGCCGGGGCGGGGGGAGAGGGTGCGATGGCGGCGGCGATACGGCGCCTCGCGTGCCCCCGAACAAAACGGCGCGGCGGGCGGGGCGGGGCGGGGGCGGGGGCGATGCGGGCGGCGATACGGGCCGGCGACGGGCAGCGCGCGCGATGGCTGACGGCTGACGGCTGACGGGCGAGCGCCGCGCCGCCCGTGAAGGCCGCGCGCGCCGACGCCACCAGATGTCACACGCCAGCCCGTGGCGCGGGCGCGGAGAAGCGGGGTGTGGTGTGTGAGGTGGGGGAGCGTTGGTTGGGGCGAGGCGGGGAGGAGCGGGGCTGGCGTGGTGGGGGGTGCGGAGAGCGGGGCGGGGACGAGCAGGGCGAGGCGCGTGTGTGATGGGGGCGGGCAGGAGCGGGGCTTATGGGGCGGGGGCAAGATGGAGAAGAGCGAAGCTGGGAGGGTAGAAGTGGGGCGTGGAGCTTATGGTGTGTGGGGAGAGCCTGGCAAGACCTGGGGCGTGGCGGGGAGGAGGTTCGCGTGGATTGCGTGGGGGGGGGAGACTATGAGCCTGTCTGTCGGGATGGGGGCGGGAACCGAGGCGTGGAGGAGCGTGGCGAGCCGTGTGTGTGATGAGGGGCGAGGCAAGGAGGAGTGAGGTGTGTGGAGGCGAGGAGGAGCGTGGCGTGGCGTGTTTGTTGGGGAAGACGTGGGGGAGTGTGGGGGGGCTGGATATGAGCGTGGCGTGGCGTTTGGGTGGCAGGTGAGGAGGAGCGTGGCGTGATGAATGTGGCGCAGGGCGCAGTAGAACGGGGAAGATCGTGGAGTGGTCTGTGAGTGGAGAGTGGCATGGCATGGATATGTGTGTAGATGGGAGTTGACCACTGCAGCGTGCGACCCCACGAACTTGGGGATTGGAGCGGCCACCTGAGAATCTCCGCCCCGCCACACGCCCCCACGTCCTCCGCCCCCAACCTCGCGCCTACCCCGCCCCGCCCCTCGCTCGTGGCTCAGAGCAAAGAAACGCAGTGTTGCAGAAGGTTCTCTCACACAGCTTTGGCAAGCTCGCTGCTCACAATCGAACGTTGAATTTACGTTAAATCCCAATCATTTTTTGATGTTTTTTGAACTTCCATTGAAAAATACTTTCCACATTCAGTTATGTCTTGCTGTGATGTCTCCTAAAAGTGTGTTTGTCTTCTTGAAAAATGTTATATAAGAAATGTTACCCTTTCAAATAGTTTTACTTATTTTGTTGTTTGTAGTATGGTAATACTAGTAAGTATTTCTGTTCTATAACTTTTTCCTCTTACATACGTTCTCTTTCCCGATGAGGACTTGTTTCTTCAGTTGTAGCCACCACTCCTCCACTCTTCGAGCCGACAAAACGTGTTCGCCCATATCGGACATTTCCTCATGTAAGTTGGATAAGCCCATCTGCTGAGCCCATCACGCGTAGGCCTGAAGTCGAGGAAGAGAAACAGGCTACCCCTAGGTGGCGCTGGCGTTGTAGCCCTCATACTCTTGGGCTTATCCCCTCTCGTACAATGTAGCAGGCGCGAGGAAGGCTTAAAGATTGGGATCAGAGGTTTGAGATAGGAATGCCCACCATGTCAGCTCGCATGAATGGGTTGAAAGATGATACGGAGTGGTTAGAAGAACCCTACTATGCCTCAACGCACATCAATGATTCATGCCCGAGCCAAGATTCGAATCCGTGCCCCTTCGAGCCGACAGTTCTAAGGCGGTTGGCTGGCCGGTCTCTGATCCCCACAGGCCAACCCCTGTACGGTATTTGAGCATCTCGGAGCGTGCGGATGTGCGCTTCTGTCACTCACAGCTAGACCACTTCCCGTCCACCAATGGAGACACTGCCATCTTCGAGAGTCGAGGCGCTGCCATCTTCGTGAGTATGCCGGGAATTAAACCAACGCTACCTAAATAGATCTATGTAGGTGGCGTTCATTAAATTCCAGTAACCAAAGGCATTTTTTGCACAATACGTCATAATTTTCTTTCACGACGTTGGCAACACTGATGTTGACATCTTTAATTGAACAAGTGAAGTTAATTTGAACAAGTGAATCGCGCGGAATATTTCTTCTTAACTTTTATCGGCAGGTCTAATACCATATTTAAAAAAATGCAGAAATCTATAAACAGTATTATTTAAATTTAAAAGAATTTCATGTGAATACGGAGAAATCAAAACTGTGAGTAATATTAGAGAATGAATGAACGTGTTTGTTAAGGAAGTCCATAGATGGATCAAATATAGTTTTAGAAGATTTTGCGTCACAATTTTTGAAAATAATTGTGAATGATTTTATATTAGGATTAGAGAATAACACTGAAGAACAGTTTAGAAGTGATATTTGTGCATTGTTGTGACTTTTAACAAACATCGCAGAAAAAGTAGCTGTACTAAAGTATTCGCATCATCAATACCTTAAGTTTATTTTACGGTAATTATAATTTTGAAATTGCAGAATTACCAAAAATACCAAAATTACCATTTGTATGGTGGTAGCATACAAGGCCATTCGATGTTGGCAACGTTTAAACGGGAGTGTAGCATTATCAGCTACTACGATTCATTTGTAAGTCCAATGCTAAATAGTGAAAGAAGCTGGAAAATAAAGAAATGCTATGAAAGAAATTTTCAACACCTGAAACTATTTTTAAAAACAGTTCACAGCGTCGGCGACGCCACATTTTGCTAGTGGTAGGTAATTTAAAAGTGATCATTATTATATTCCAGAATAATCTTACCAATTGTACTGTACATCAAATTAAACTCTAAGTCAAAGTTGTATTGCGTTTGTTCATTATAATCCTCGGATGTTTTATAAATGAACACCCGTTTCTCATTTCAATGAAGGGATCTTGATTTAAATAAAGGAAACAAATCTTTTAAAAGTTCTAATGATGTGTATAAAGTCAAAACGTAATGCAATGTCTTTGCATTGTCTCTTGAAAAAAGTGAACAACTCTGAAAACAACATATGTTATCTAATACGCAATCAGTAGGAAGATGTTCAAAGTACGTACTCAAATTATTGAACTGAATAATGAATTCAGGCAAATTAAACTTTTCTGTACAAAGAGGAAAACCAACACAGTTTTTAACATGTCATTGATTTAATTTTCAGTTGTGGTTGTCTATTCCCGAATGCACGGTAGAAATAATATTATCTTTATAAATATATATGTCCAATAGTAAAGTCATTGTTGTACAAGTTTGGTTTTATGATGATTTAAAGATAGAGAAATGAGGTCGATGAGAGGATAAAGGCTCCGAATGGAATTAGCAAGGAAATTAACATAAAATATACCCTAATATATTTCAAACTATTGCATAGGAATGTTTAGTAGTACAATAGTGTGAGTTAAAATATTATAAAGTAATAAAATATAATTATGAAACATCGTACAATCCTTAAATATCAATATTTCTACACCCTACTTATTGTATTTCAAAACTCTTCAATTTTGACCCCTTCTATTACTCTTTTGATTACTGGTAACCTGGTAACGTACTGGTCGACCAAACCAGGGTAAACGGCCAAAGCAATGAAAAAGGAAAAACTGAATGACAAGGACCGAATCTGAACAATCTGGAATTCTGTCCGTAATCGTCATTAAAGGCGGTTGCTGGTGACGTGACCGCAGCATGTGGGAGCAATCCAGTTGCCTATTAACTTCAGGGAACATGTCTCCAAGTAACCACAAACCTGTGAGTCAAAGGAATGAACGGTGCAATACCCACACCCCAACACCTGAAAGGCTTCACTCCCGTTCACTGAACATGGGAGCTACAATCTCTCTCTCATAACACATGTGAAAATCATGAATAAATATTTTTGCCGTTGAGAAAACTCATTATGCTTGCTTGACAAATTCTTTGCCCTTTTTCATTTTGCGTTTTTGTTATGTTTTATTAAATCATTTTGTTATGAATATAACAAATATATATAACAATAATATAATAATAATTAAGAAAACGAGTGACGATAGGATCGGGTTTTCTTATATACCACGAATGAAATGACGAATATATTCCTTTATTCACATTTTACGCTCAATATTTCATTCCCATTTAAAAATAATTTAAATTTTGAGAAATTCAAGAATATCTTTACCATTTGAGACATACATTTGATGACGTATTAATTCTGAAAAATATTGTAAGCCTTGTATTGTTTGTTTGCAAGAAATATTTGCATATGAAAGGTACTCAACATATTGCGGATAAAATATTAGGAGAAGCACGCATGAAAACATTACTTCCCAAGGAAACTAGAAAGTTATGAGCGAGAATATAAGTATAAATATCAGAAAACTAAAAAAACAAAACACTAGTCACTTCTGACACAGTTTTGCTATAACGTACTACTCTGTAGAACATAACTAACATTTACATTTTTTACATCCTAAGACCAAATGTCTTACAAGTAATTCTCTCTAACATTTTATGTTGTTTCATTAGTCACCTAGATTAACGTATACTTCGACAATTTAGTTTGATTAATTCGTTGTTTATATGTAGTAGTTGTAGGTTCTGTAACGTTCATCACATTCACGATTATCTTGCTCCACGTTGGGCAGACTATTTGTAATAGTTCTATCTTCTCAATTATTTATCTTTCTATTAATTACTTTATTTATCCAATTTTTTTAAACCTCTTTAAACTATGGAGACCATTTCTAACTAGTTTAATTTCCGAATCACTTCAATAATATTGTTTATTTCAATGCCCTGCTATGCTCGTGAATTACATCTTCAATAATTTATAATATGGATAGCTCTGTTTCTTTAAAAACCTTCGACGCACATCACCTTACCTATTGCACGTGGATGTATGACTATATAGAAATCACGATCCCTGGATATTCTGTGGAATTTACTACTGATTTGATGGTACTTCACTGAAATAAAAACCTTTTCTTTTCAAACAACAATTAACATTTATTACAAAACTCTTATGACATTTTCTAAGCTCATTATTAATGAATGGTTCTATGGCCTTGAAACATTACTTACGGCTTTGATAAAAGGTCTTAAGCTTACTAAATGTTCTTCTCAGTCGATTTGATGCACTCTTCCCCAGAAGGGGATGTTCTGGGTCCTCCTGTGGTGTAGTTCATGTGCTTATCGTCCGCGTAAACTATACACGTTTCCCGACTGTTTCTAACTATTCAGTGCGCTATTTGGAAATTCCTAATTCTGCTTCAATGTTATCGCGGCGCGACTTTCCCTTACTGAGTTTCCCTATGTACAAGAAGTATTAATATTTAAAATACAAAATTCTCAAACTACAACAAATGTTACCTATCATTAAAAATTCAAACATTTACCCACTTAAACCCAAATTCATATTACTGCTTAACATATACTATTATGAAATATTCAATTTAACATTTACCCACAACACAAGTTCACAAAATTACTATGTCGCGATTTTCATTGCCATTTGATCGTTTCGGCTGCTTCCGTGAGAGTGAGAATTTGTTTCTGCACGCATGACCTGGATTTTCAACGTCCTACCCTCATCAATTCCATGTTAATGCCATCTGACCGTGCCGACCCTCCACAATACTATTCGCGCTTAAAGCATCTAGCACGGCACGCCTATGTTTATTAGATTGTTGCTATGTTGCGCATATTCCTTGGATTTTAACATTCTCGTTGCATCAAAATTCAGTCGTACATGTACGCTTGATGCCATTTTGCTATTACACTCTTGTGGTATTTGGGTATGTCACAGTACGTAATATATGATGTACATTTTTGTTCATGTTTCATGACTGACTGGAAATACGTTGTCTGTGTTACAATTTCTTAATTAAACGATTTAGATCCTTTTCTGAATTCTGATTGGTAGGTGTAGAGTTTTAATTGCACAATGGAATTTGAATTGTATTGTTTTTAACACAAACACGAAAAAATAAATTAAAGTATTCCACGAGTGGACAGATCTCAACAATAATTTTTAAACCACCTAGTGTGGACGTAGGAAGTTAACACCATTATCGCACTTGTAAGTAAACGTAATAAGGAAATCAAGATCCTTTCGATTCAAAATGTTTTATTTTATTTTCAATTGACAATTTGAAATACTTAACTTTAATTAATCATTTCTTTAGTAGAGGAATTGAGAATTAATATCGCTTTTGTGACAGTGACTGTCAACTGATTTCCCCAATACACTGTCATGGGCTAGGTACGTAGAGACGTTCCACTACTCTGAAGAAATTTGTACAACCTAAAGTGTATTAAAAAATAGGCACACAAGCTTAACAACAATAGTTTATTATTCACATTGTTACAATTTTCAGCAATCCGTATTTACACAAATTACTTTGCTAAGAGTAATGTGTTTACCAGAAGAAAAAGCCACATTCAGTTCTAAAGTACCGTTAGTCAGAAGTCCCAAACTAAACGTGGTCACAACAATTTTAAAAACGCACTCTCCAGAGGGGAAACGTAAAACAGCATAAGGGTATATACTTCGTGTGGCACCAACGTCTCCACGAACAATTCTAGTACCATGATTGCCTGCTGTTTTCTCCCCTCTCCAGTAGCCCTGGAGAGGCGAGAGTTAATTCATATCTGTATTTACTAGGCTGTCCGGGTGACGCCGCGTCCATGGCGAAGGTGCCGACGTTTCGGTCGCCATTCTGCGACCTTCCTCAGGGCGTATTGCAATACGGAAGGTCGCAGAATGGCGACCGAAACGTCGGCACCTTCGCCATGGACGCGGCGTCACCCGGACAGCCTAGTAAATACTGACTCCGGCCGCGGAAGCCTACGCTCTCAATTCATATCTGGCTTACAAATTACTTCTCCCGTTTAGGCATATGAAGCGTAAAGAGGGCAGTATCTTAAATATAATTAAAAACTAAACTTATATATTAAACTACAAACTAATTAGAGTTGCTTCTTTGGGGTTGCTTTAGGTAAGGTAGATACTCTAAAAATTTTACTGAAAAGTTCGTAAGTAATTTCTCTTTTTTGGTCTTTTTTATTTTTTTATTTTATTTTCTTTCACTCTTTCATTCAATGTTTATCTATACTTACAAACACATCCACTCACTCATTCATACTACTCATTCAGTGACTGCTGTGGCACCCTCATGCCCTTAGCCATTCAGCAGGCGCCGCTGCTTCGCCCAGAGGCGCTCCATCTCCTCGCGGTCCCGGGTGCGAGCCCTGCGCTCTGCCCTTCTGCCCGCCCCGAAGAGCGCGCACTGGCCGCGGCGCGCGGCGAATTTAAATGTTCGTCGGAGACATTTCTGTAAGAGCGTAGGCTTCCGCGGTCGGGGTCAGTATTTACTTGGCTGTCCGGGCGACGCCGCGTCCATGGCAAGAAGCCGACGTTTCGGTCGCCATTCGGTCATTACGCCCTGAGGAAGGTCGCAGAATGGCGACCGAAACGTCGGCACCTTCGCCATGGACGCGGCGTCGCCCGGACAGCCAAGTAAATACAGACATTACTGTACTTCGGAATTTTAGGCCCAAACAAGTAACGATTTAGGCACCTAAAATAGAAACAAAATTCCGAATTAGGTATCATTAGGTACGCAAAGGGACGTTTTAGGCACTTAAAATAGGTTACAAAATGACTATACCAACCAAAAAGAACATTAGACATAAAAAATAATGTTTCTGGCATCTGAAACTGTTCACAAAATGATTATATTAGGTACTTTTTATTTTTTAAGGAAAGTCAGTATTTTTACATTTATGAGAGTGACTACAATTATTCACTTTCATTTTTCAAAAAATTCATTCATTTTTTCACACTTTTCATTCTCAACATATCAGCAGCGCAGGTGTACCGAGAATGGGTGCAATTGCTTTAGATGTGCTCGCCGATCAAGGCAAGCGTGAAACATCCTCTTTATACAGACATGCAGAGCTCTTGCGTTCAGGCGTTGGGTGAGAAATTTCCGAGCGTAGTCAGAATTTCGGAAAATTCGGGAAAGTCTTTGCATTTCGATGAGACAAAGTTTTAAAAAATGTGTAATTAAAATATCAATTCATCAAAATTTACACATTTTGGGAGCCCCTGATACGGAAAAAGTGCGAGTGATGATACCGAAATGTGCGATCTGCGGTTTTGAAACTTATTCATTAGTTTTTGGGATGAGTGCTTTACATAAAACCCCTTGTTTTTTTTCAAAAATGTCAAAAATATACTTTTTTGGCTGGTCTTTAACGTCGTTAATATTTGCGTTAATGACAATTTGTTCACATTGTTATATTTTTGAGTACATGTGTTTAAAATATTGTCAAAAGTTCTAAAAAACACAACCGTTTTCTGTCGAAGTAGCTCAAATTTTCGCAATTTCAGAAACGCTAAAACGCCATTTCTCAAAACAACTCCAAATTTTTTCTTCAAACATTTCGAGCGGATAGTGCAAATTACACTCTTTAATATTTGTAATGTAAATTTTTTGAAAGATCTCTCGTGCCGTTGACATGCACATTTCCAGCAATTTGTAAATACTATTGTATTTGTGAGTTATAGTACTTAAAAGGCTTCAACTTGGGTTTTTAGAAAACTAGAACTCTGTGATAAAGAGCTCCAAATTTTGAATTTATAGTAGCGCTTAAACGTCAATTTATTAAAACGACTCCAAATTTTTCAAAGAAAATTGCTATTTAGGACTGGATTTTACTGTTCTTTATAAACATGAAATAATATTTCCGCTCTACAATTAGGAAAACGAAAAATTAAAAAAATATTTTAAAAAATGTACTTTGGGTGGCATAGATGGCAGCAGGTATAAATATGTGGCAAGTTCGAATAGCCAACCGAGGCCAAAGGAAATAGAAAGCTAATACGGGACAGTCTGTGTCATTCTGTAGCACCAATAGTTTCATTAACGATTATCGATAACGATTTCATTAACGATTCTGTTAGTGTTAAAGGCACTTAATAACGTGACATAAGCATCGTTATAATGTAACCTTTTGTTTTTTATTGTTTTTTCAAAAACATACTCCAACGTAATTTTTAACCACTCTCACATGTGTATTTACATTACTGGTGTTTTTAAACATTATTGCATTTATGAGTAAAATTGTTTCAAATGATTTCTGATTATTTTTTGTGCAAAACTTTAACTTTTCAGTAAAAATGAGCTTCAAATAGCACATTTCAAAATTGCTCAAATGACATTTATTGAAAAACCTTTCCAAAATTTCAATGAAATTGTGCCTACAGATCCTGCTTTCACATTTCAGTAATATTTTTAAAGTCATATTTCAATATATTAATGGGGAACCGTAGAAATAAGAAAATGTAACAAAATATATAGTAGGCTACAATAGACGTCAGCTGGGAAGAAGGGGGGGGGGACTGAATCGAAATGCTCAGACTAAAGAGATAAGAAAAGAAAGTAGAACTAGGCAGTCTGTGCCATTCTGTAGCATTCCTTGTTTATTAATACCGTGCCTGATAATCCGTCCGTGGACCAAAGCTAATAGTTTGCTGACCAGATTGAGTTGATGGTAATCCAATGCAGAAAATACGAGAACCTCGCAGAAAGAATGACGTGCTTCTGCTGTCCACATGTAACGCAATTGAACGGTGAGGGTGAATTCAAGAGGTAAGCAGTTAGCGCGCTCGCCGCTGCCATGCAGAGCTCTCTCCTGGGAGAAAGGAGTTTCGGGAGTATCTGTGAAAAATGTTGGCGGAACGCGGGGCAGGGGGCGTGGCGGGAGGCGGGGCGGGGGCGGTCGGAATGCCGGCTCGCCTCTCCGCAGCTGCCAGCTGCGCCCCGACACCGCCCACCGCCCACCGCCGTTCCCCGCCCGCTCCGGCGCCGCTGTCACGGCCCTGCCCGGCCTGCGCCCTGGCGGCGGAGGCGGCTTCTGCTGCTGCCAGGGCCTCCCTCGCCCCCGCACGCCGCTGTCACCTCTTCTGTCTCATCTTCTGCAACGGCTCTGCACCGAAGGCTAGGCCTCAGGATCGTTTGCTCTGACACCCACTAGTGAGTGCATTTGTGGCAAATATGTCTGTCACTGCCTACTCTTTTGTTCCCACCGATAATTATGGGACATCGTTGCCGATCCGATCTGGGCTCAGATATGTATGCGTGCATTAATTGAACCATATTAATTTTTCATTTTTCTCTCTATCAATTTACAGGCTGGGAATCTTTACCCGGTCACATCACTTCCACTACTACCGTAAGTCTATCATGCTTGGTAAATGTTCTCATTGCCAGTATCGCTTCCTTGCTTATCTATTAATTATTAGCGTCCGGAGTACTTTTTTTACTACTTGTGTTCGACTGTACTTCGATACTGATCCCATGAACTAGAACGCCATTAATTTTCCCAAAGAACAAAAACTATGTGAATATTACTCCGTGGGCTTGGGTGCGTGGGGGGGGGGGGAGGGGGAGGCGCAGAGTTACGAGCGCGCAGGTAGGCGGGGGCGGAGGTCAGCCGCGGCGAGGGACTGGGGGCGGGGCTGCGGGGCTGCGGGTGGGGCGGGGGCGCCGCCAGATGGGCGCCCGAGGGCAGGGGGCCAAGGGCGCAGTGCCTGCCCCCCCCCCCCCCCCCCGAGGCGGCCGACGTCCGCCGGCTTCCGTCGCACGGAGCAGCTCCATCGCGAGGCGCTGCCCCAAGGGAAGGGAATGCAGCCCCAGGACTCCCAGTTCATCTTCTTCGCACGATCTACAAAAAGACTGACGACACCTAAATACATGTTCTAAAATATAAACACCTAAAAAATATAACAACTCTTACTGCGCATTAAGTGCTGTAAATTTTTGGATGCCTTTTAAAAGAGGATATAGGATTGGCACATGTACGAGTAAAAACGTTGCGAGAAAGGCAATTCATTTTGTCATTAATATACTAAGGACTACCCTTCGGGAAATCGATAGAATAAGACTGCACGTCAGAAGAACGGCCAATCCTGGAATATGGTTTTGAACGCTAGAGCATCGATCGTTAAGGGTCAATTTATTTCCTCAAAACGACGACAGTATGTAGCAAAATTGATAAAGAGAAAACCTACTGTTTTTGGATTCACATCAAGGCTAAACCCCGACAGACATTCAATGTTTGTGCTGGTTCTCGAAGAGTGCAAGTGCGGACGAAATTATTAAAGCATACGTTGCGTTTTCGTACGAAGGTTTGGCAATTGTTCGGACAGAACGGAACTAATATAGGTAATTTATATTTGAATTCGCAACAGTGTAATTTTGGAACAGATTACCTCTAGTAGTAGAAAAGACTTTCCCTGAGGGTCAAAATCCAAAAAGTAGATGTAATTCGTTGAGCTTTATTTGTTTGTTTTAGTTTATCGAATAGCCAAGTAGACATAGTAGCTTCAAAATATTCTCGAAAATCGTTAATAACTAAGAAACAAGAACGCAATTCACACATTTTCTTCAAAATAGTTCTCTTCCACAGTGATGAACTTCTACCTGTGCGTGAAAAGTGACTGAAAGCGTTCCCGGAAGACATTTTGCGATACTAATCGTAGTGTTCTCGTTGCATTTGCTGTAACATCACCGGCGTTCACGAATCTTCACCTGATCAGAAAAAAATTCAGCCGCGGAAAGAGAAAAAAAGTCTGGTGGTGACATACCTGGGGAGTACGGAGGATGCTCCAGTGCAGTAACTTTGTACTTTCCAAAGTAATTTGTTTACCAATACTGATCGAAGTGATGGTGCGTTGTCGTGCAAACGAAACAAGAAGTTTGTGCCCCCTTTTCCGGATGTTTTCTTCTTACTGCGTCCCTGAGGCGATGAAGGATTTCCACACACAGTTGTTTTGTGACAGTACGACTTCTGGAATAAACTTATAGTGAACGAGGTCCTGGGCGTCAAAGAAAACTTCCAGCCAAACCTTGCCTCTACTAGTGTCGTTGGGAAATTGTTGTTTCCAAGGAGATGTTTCGGTTTCCACTCGCATGACTGTCTTTTAGGCACTGGGTCGTACAAATAGCACCAAGTTTCATTTTTCTAGTTATTATGTGATCCAAAAAATTAGTATTTTGATCAGCAATACTTATCAGGTCGCCAGCAAGAAATATTCCTGTTTCCTTGCTTTCAGGAGTGAACATTTTTGGAGCGAAGTTTTGCGATATGTAATGAACGTTTAAATATTTGTGAAGAATTGTGTGAACATGTTCAACTGAAATTCCGACCTTTGCCGATATTTCAGCACTCTTTCTTTGGTCACTCTTCACAACAATGACCACTCGCTCAATGTTTGCTTCATTTGTCGCAGTTGTAGGACGTACGCTTAGCGGGTCGTCTTTCATGCTATCGCTACCTTTACGGAAACGTTTCTGCCAGAGATATACCTAGGCTTCATTCATTGCTGTGTCTCCGTATGTTTCTTTAAGCATTTTATTGTCTCTGCCGAAGAATTGTTTAATAAAATACAAACATTAATGTTTTATGTTAGAGCGCTGCTCTGTAGTCGACATTATTAAATACGACAAACACGCACGAACAACAAAAACTGACTGATATGCAAAAACAATAATCGCTACGAAAATAAAAATTCTACTGAAGTGGCTTCATGTAATTCACCAACATCTAATAAAGAAAAAATGTCTATCGAATACACATTAAATAAATAATTAAATATTCCGGGAACGTTTTGAAGCTAGTATACCGAGTAATATACGTAGTGCAGAGAAAGTTATGGAACGCATCGGAAAATCATGTCGAGGACGCAGAGCAATTATCTGCTCTCATATTTACGAACAAATGTCGCTGGCAGTTGCAAGTAGTGTGTACTTCGTCCTGAATGTCAATATCGAAGCCCTCTGACTGAGCCTAGAGGTCGCGATTTTTTAGCCAAGAGACAAACGACCCAAGTTTTCTGTCTTCTCCCTCAGCTCACCTGAAAACCTGCCCTGGGTCTATTAATACCCAGTAAATATATCTCTTGTTTTAGAGACTAGAATAATTGAACTTCGAATATCTGCAAGTGTTAATTCCAGTTGGTGCGAAAGCACTGAATTATGCTCATCACCACTTTGAATTTTAAAAAAAGATTTTTTCTTTCTATTTTATGTGAGCTAATGCATTTATTCGTGTATAGATAAAGTCAATTAAGTTGAGTGCTTACCTGGAGAGGTGGCTCAGGACATCAACTGATGTCACTGCAGTGCCTCTGACCGGAGATCCTAGGTTCGAGTGTCGTCGGTGACAGGATTTTTAACACTAGCTAGATAGCTGGGTCGAGTTTTGTCGCTGACAGGAGGAAAATTCTAGCGGACGGCTGCTCTGATTGGTAGTATTCCGTGTTTTTTCCTACCAATACCAGACTATTGCCGGAGCAGTTTTTTAACAAGCAGGCCACAGACAGCGAGCGATCTTTCTTTCCCTTTTCTTGTCCTATCTCACCCCTTACTTACACTTACACGCACTACACAGACACACATCAGACAGATCGGTCGGGAACTTAGAGCTTGTCCCGGCTGGGGCGATGCCCCGTTGGAAGGAGATGCCTGGTTGGGGAAAACCCCGCCAGCCGACAAGGAAGTCGGCGCCGGACCTCACCATCCGACAGAGGAAGACACATTGACTACAATTACGGGACTAATGACCATAGCAGTGACGCGCCCCGAATCACCAATCGATCAATCGAATTGTGTGTGCTTCTTTCCTGCGGCACACGCGATCGATCTTTCAGGTGACTGAGTGGCTTTTCCCAGAACCTCTCTATTGTTGTTCTCAGATGTCATAGCTACCAGTTCGTGCCAATAAGCTTTTGCTGTCGAAACCAGAATAATCTCAAACAAAGGTGGGTGCAGCGGGCCGGAGCGTGTATTACAATTTAGAACTGATACAATTTTATAATCTACATCTCGATCTTACTATTAATAAACATTCTAGTTTCCGTTTAAAAGTTCGATGTTAGTAGATGTGCTTAATGTATGTTTGTGCCCGGAACACCAAACAGCCAAGTCTGTGAAGCCAATATAAGCTAAAACTGAAATGATACATCCGAGAGATCACCGCGAATAACTTTTACTATCGCAGGGTTAAATGTTTCTCTGAGGCGACTGCTGATCCGTCTCCACAACGTGCCGTTTTCGCCTAGGAAGGTTTTTAACCTGGGGATTGGCGTCGTTCTTTCAAACAGTCGCAGTGGAGGATATGAAGAGCGATCTCATCTGACTTTAATGGGGCGACCGATATAGGAGATAAGGGCCGGCAGCGCCCTTCGGACGAGCAGAAGCCGCAGCAGCCTCGTGCACCGCCAGGTGGTCAGGGCGGGGGGCCGGGCGAGGGGGGGGGGGGGCGGGCGGAAAGCGTGTCGGATGATGTAGCTACAGGGCCGCCGCCTGGAATAGACGCGGCGGCAGCGCTGGCGGTGTTTGTGCAAGCAGCCGCCGCGCGATGGAAGACAAACACGTCGTCTAATTACCTGCCTCCCCCTCCTCCCCCTCCCCACCCCACCCCACCCCGTCCCCCCACCGCGGTCGGTGCCCGCGCAGCCGCCGCCGCCGCCTCCGCCGCCATAGACGTGGCTGCGGTCGACTGACTGTGCTCCAGGAACTGCTGCATGGCTCACATAAGAGAAGAGCTTTCGCTCTACTGACACCGCTCGGGCCGAAATATCCCAACCCGTCGCCTTCTGGCACGTTGTGAGGTTGTCGGGGAATGTATCTCGACCGATTTGAAGAGGTACTGGAATTAAAGGACCAGAAGGTGCGAGACGTATAGACGAGATAGAAAATGAGCTAAACTAATTATATATAGTATAATGTTATAGAGGAAATTCAAGTATTATCTTGTATTCAAATATTTTATTACATTTCTAATGCGATTGTTGTTTTCGGGGACGTCAACTGTGTTCATTAGTCCCTTTAGTGTAGTGAATATTATGTGGCAGAAGGTGGTGGTGTGTCTCCCGTGCTGGTACATGAGGTCCAGCGCTGACCTAGAGTACAAGTCGGCTAGGAGTGCTTCTCCTTCCCGGAAACCCCCCCAGTGCCCCCCCCCCGGTCGGGGCAAGTCGGGGCAAGTTCTAACCTCGCGACTGGGTTCCAGGCATGCCAGATAGTGAAGTGCATGTGGCTGAAACTGTATGTGTGTTAAAGAAGCGGAAGGGACAAAGGTGAGGAAGATAATATCGCAGGCGGTCCGTGTCCCAATTGTTAAGAATTAAGTTCCGGCATTTGCCTGGTATATGTGAAAATACGAAAAACTGTCAATCAGAGAAGCCGGCCACTAAAATGCTCCTCCATATAGACGTTAAATTCGATTGCGTGATTCGTATCGAGATCTGCCACCGTTGGTACTCCAAACCTCAGACACCCCAGCCAGTCTCTGCAGATACAACAGTAATGCTGTCTCTGAGCTAATCTACCAGGGAATTATAACCTTAGTTCTGTGAAATAAACAAAAATGATTGACCCCACACGTAAATTAGTAGTGTTAAATTATGATATTTATTTTCCATTTGTTTCTCGGCCTTGCTTCGTAAGAAGAGTACGTATTATAATCGTGCCCAGGGAAACGTCCAAGTTTCGTCAGAAAATCTCTTATTGTGAAAAATGATAAATCTCGTTTATATATTTAGTGAGTTTTTCTAACTCGTCGAGTAACCAGAATCCATGTTGGTTCTTTATACCGTAAAATCGATTGACGACAAAACAACTGTCTATCCGTCTGTGTTCAATGCTAGCGGCTAAACCGTTCAGCCGATTTTCTCCAAACTTAATTTAAATGAATTCGAGTCCCTCTGAGTTTCAAACGGGTGTTTTCATTTTTAAGGGTGCTTAACAAGAAGCCACAACATCATTTTCAATTTTTTTTCAAAAACGGTTCCAAATTTTGTGATTAAATTTGTCCTCAGATTGTGTACAGGCGCAGAACTCATTTTCTTTGATTTTTCAAAAATTGCATTATCAAACAAGGAAGAAGTTTGACTTCACTATATATTTTATATGTCGTTTTTGTTTTTTGAATGTTTTGGTGCATCATTGTGACAAATGTAGGAATAGAAGTAACATTTAGTACAAATCTTCGTGGTATTGTTATGTTTGCGCCTTGTTAATCTGTTTCGTTCGTTAATGAAGTAAATTTTGTTCTTAATTGGGTAATTGGTAGATTATTATAAAGAGCAATCACTGCTTTGTTACTATTGCTATGTCTACTTCTCTTTTGCGTTGCAATTCGTGAGTACTTACAGTTAATTTTGATAATTCGCTGTTCTGTTCAGGCGTTGACTGATGCTTGCGAGTTATAAGTCCTGGTTTGGCACGGCTACAGAAGATAACTCCTGGTCTGGCACGGTAGCGCATCTCAAACCGTTGCTGCGAAGCTTCAATGAGCCGTTGGGGATGAGAGTATCATTTACGTTGTATCACCTAATGATTCGCCGAGGGCTGAAGACGAGAAATCCATGCTTGTTGACAAGCTATACTCGTCCTCGTCTCCAGCTGCTTTGCGTTGTAGAGGTTAGAAGCTTAATGCCATCGAGCAGCACGTTGCTCTTTTATTACAAACTAGTTCCTATTTGCGCTTTGTGGATAAGGAAACTGCTCGCTGGATAAGCACTGCCACTGTGCGCTACACCTTCATTGCCGTAGAGAGCACTATGCGGACAGTATTTAATTGGCTGTCCGGGTGACGCCGCGTCCATAGCAAAGGTGCCGACGTTTCGGTCGCCATTCTGCGACCTTCCTCAAGGCGTAATGTCCGAATCGCGACCGAAACGTCGGCACCTTTGGCATGGACGCGGCGTCACCCGGACAGACAATTAAACACTGACTCTGGCCGCAGAAGCCTACGCTCTCTATGCGCACAGGTTTTCATGGCGGAGCTACCAGCTAGGTCGAATTCAGTTGCTGTCTGCAGAAGAATTCTAGCGCCGGCTGAACTGATCGGTAGTTTTCCGTGGTTTCTCCGATCAACACCATGCGAATGCCGAAGCAGTACCCTCACAAACAGCCCAGGACCGCACGCGACCTTTCCTACCCCCTACCCTCTCCCCTTACACACACTTACGCTAACACGCACTACACAAGCACACATGCCGGGAGACTCGGCAGGAACGAAGAGCTTGTCCAGGCAGGAACGGTGCCCCGCTCGTGGGAGGCTTCCGCTAGCCGACGATAGGTCGGTGCTGGATCTCGCCATACACCGAGGGATAGATCACCGACAATGCCACTCTTTCTCCCAAACGATTGGCATTTTCACATATTTTCTCTAGAATGTGTCTTATAATTCTCTACAATGTGTCTATAATATATATTTTTCAGATTTTTAAACATTGTAAACGACAGTGAAAAAAATTAAAACCAAATTTCTCAGTTAAAAATTTGATTTTCATATACATTTTCACTTCACTGAAACAAATACTAAATTTTCATTTCTAGAAATAAATATGATTAAATTCCTTTGAAATATTTGTCAAACTTCGTTAGTTCTGGTCACAGGCCAGCAGGCCACTCTTCGAGTAGGCGTTCGATGACGCAATTCAATGAAATGTACCAAAAAGGGGATCGGTTCTAACGTTTCAATGCAGCCTCATCTGAAACGAACTACCAGATCCTGTGAGGTAGTCCCGCTAGCTTGGAAGCTTCCCTTTCCCGAATAATGAATTATGGATATGGATAACGAAGGACGAGGGAACGCCGTTTCTCGTAACGGTACAGGAACGGTCTGCCTTCGGAGAAGCAGAGATGTGATTTTATATTTGACAACCACCACAAATCTTTAGTAATCATGTTGATATTAACACTGTAGCAAAGCAGCAAATTCAAATCGTCTTGACAAAAATTGGGAAAGTGATACATGCACAACAATATATCAGGAGCATATCATGGATTAAAAGTTAAGAACGAAAGATTATAAAACTTACTCGATGACAATGAATAATATTCTTGTTAACGATACAACTAAATGTTGTTCTTTTCGAATGTGTACTTCAAGTTTCTTTTCCCCCATATATTTCGTACACTTATTGACAAACTAAATAATGAACCGTTATTGTACAAATGAATGTCGATTTAATTTTTATTTTTACAGCAGTTTAAATTCGTTTTCTTGTTGTTATCGTTACAATTTAATGGAATGCGATAAATTATGAAAAAATTCAAAACTTCACATTATCGACAAGGGTTCAGAACTTTCAGATTTACATCACACCAGGATATACTAAAGATTTTCAGATATGATAAAGATGTTTATACGTAATATCCAAATAAAAAACCTTAAGAATGTTGAAAATGATGATAACTGTTCTTTGAAAACAAAAAATTCTAAACTTCTAAAACATTTTTTTAAATTTAGAAATTAATTATTTATTTTAAACTTTTTAATGTTAAGTGCATACTGTGGACTGAATGACAACCAGTTCATAGTTTTTAGTGCCGAGTTTTCTAACCATAAAGATTAACTTCTACATTTTGATATAGTCGTTTTTTAGACTAAAAAGAAGAGTAAATTGTGAATATCCTTTCCCTGCACAGGTATGCTAGCAAGGCGTATCCTGTAACAGACGAGAAAATTGTTTTGACATCTTTCCAGCCTGATCGGAGCAATTTGGCGCTGTGATAACATTCGCCCGGACGCGCCTCAGCGAGCGGGACAGGTTCGTGCGCCCCCGACACCGAGAAAACATGAATCTAGAAAAAAACATTACACGCGGACTTGCGATACACTTTTGACGACGGGGAAAAAAAAAATAACTCGGCGGCAAGGGCCAGCGGTGGCTGAGGCCGCGCCAAGGCCATTTCATCGATGTTGTGGAGATTGATGGCCCCGACCCCTCGCGCCGGAGCTGAATGGAGCCCTGTTCCCACCGCTCCCACGTGGGCTCGAACCGCGGCCGGGGGCGGGGACGGGCGGGGCGGGGCGGGGCGGGGGCGTGGCGGCGAGCGCTCATTACGCGGGGCGAGTGCGCGGGGCCTGATGGGCAGCGGGGCACGGCAAATTGGGGGTCGCCGACTCCCCTTTTAAACATCGTTCCCAATTCGGTAATAAGTCGGCGCCAGGTGCTGAATATCGATGAAACGGCCCGGGCCCCGGGCGCGCGGGGCGGGGCGGGACGGGGCGGGGCGGGGCCTGGGGCGGGGGGGCAAGGTCCGGGCACGGGGCGACCCAGGAAGGGCCACGTCGTCGCAGGGCGGGCCGCAGCCCTTTTGTTTTTGTTGCAGCCGCGCCGCGGGCAATTACAAGGAAAATACGGAGCCGAGACCGCCGGGACGCAATTTCGGCCGCCAGATTGCTGCCCGTAAACAGTTAATGACGGCCGCGGACCGCCCCGCTCGTAATAACGGCAGCGGTGGCGGGGGCGGGGTGGAGCGTGGGCGGGGAGGGGTAGGGGCGGGGGCGAGCGCCTCGAGGCCTGGGTTCGCGCCTCCGCAGCCCCTGAGGGAAGGCCGCTGCTGCCACCGGTCGTGGACCTCTGGGTCACCCCCACCCTCGTCAAGCAGGCACCCACCCATGCCAAGCAGGCACCCACCCACGCCAAGCAGGCACCCACCCACGCCAAGCAGGCACCCACCCACGCCAAGCAGGCACCCACCCACGCCAAGCAGGCACCCACCCACGCGAAGCAGGCACACACCCACGACAAGCAGGCACCCACCCACGCGAAGCAGGATCCCACCCACGCCAAGCAGGCCCCCACCCACGCCAAGCAGGCACCCACCCAAGACAAGCACGCATCCACCCAAGACAAGCAGGCACCCACACACGCCAGCACCCAAGCGACGCTTTGCCCAGCGAGGATTTGGGCTGGACACTGACACAAAACGTAGAAATTTTTGAGCATGTGTTTCTCACTCTGATAATATCGTTTTGATAGTTTTTTATGTTGTATGGCGTCGCAGGTTAGCCAATGAGTCAGCACCAAAATCAAGATATAATCTGAGCCGGTTTACAATGCAAAACAGGTGATTCTCTTTGCCAATTAAAATGCTCCTTTCATCTTCTCTGATGTAATAGCTTTCTTTTTCCGCTCTTGTTAAAGACGCCCAAGATGATCATACAACCTTAATCACATTCTCACTTTCAAAAATTGGAGTAACACTTCGCTTTAGGGAACTCCAGACACATTGCCCTCCTGCGCCCGAGAACATCGTAAATGTTAGGGATGGGTTCCCTGGAAGCATGTGATTCGTCCAATGTCCAGGCAAGCATTTTTTAATATTACAAAAGGGGTAAAATTTGTATTTACAGAACAAATATAGAGATAACTGTAATATAATAATCAAAAATGTGTAGCGTAATAAGTTGTGATATTCCCGTAAGAACAGAAATATCCTTTTGGGCTAAAACATCAACAAAAATAAGTGCAATAGATGTTCATCGTTCGAATAAGTTATAAGATGTTTGTTAAATAGAAGCTATCAGCATCAAAATTGCGCCTTATATCTTTGTATTGAATTATATCAATCTCAATTAAACGTTGCTACAAAAATTACTCGTCGTACACGTCAAATATTCTGATGCCTTCCAATCTTCATTCCCAACTAGTGAGTAGGTGTCACAAGAGGTTCTGAACATATCTCAAAGTTGGAAGACCCAAAAGATTTAATGCATCATTCACATTTTAGATTAATTTACACCAAACAAAACAAAGGAATTCAAGGAAGTATGAACAATAGTAATCCTAAGAGATGTTTGATGATTAGATCCTCCGCCAGAGAGACTAAAGTTAAGATTTTTAAAAGCGCATGCTGCAAAATTCGGGAGGCGTGGAGATCACTCTCCACAATCCTCGGGTGCGTTGCCGGGGAAGGTGGAGGGGAGGGTTTGGCCGAAAGCAGGGCGGTGGCCGGAAGCAGAGCGTAATTGCCGCGTGCACGCGTGCCCAGGCGCATCGCCGCCGCCGCTCTCCCCGCCCTTCCCGCCCCTCCTCCCCCTTCCAACCTCCTTCGGCCCTCCCGCCCTTTCCACCCCCTCCTCCCCCTTCGAACCTCCGTCGGCCCTTCCGCCCTTCTCTCCTCCACCCCCTTCGAACGTCCTTCGGCCCTCCCCGCCCTTCTCTCTTCTCCACGCCCTTCGAACTGCCTTCGCCTGCCCGCCGGCCTTCGCCTGCCTGCCCCCCGCCCTTCTTTCCCCTTCATTTCCCACACCCTTTGCCTCCGTCTCCCATGCCTGGCCCCATCCGACACTTCCCGATTTACCTTCGACCCTCTATGCCCTTCTCAACCCTCCACCCCCTTCGCGTTCACCTCGCCCGCCCCGCTCTGAACCTCCTTTGGCCTTCCCCGCCCTTCTCTCTCCTCCACCCCCTTCGTACCTCCTTCGGCCCTCCCCGTCCTTCTCTCTCCCCCACCCTCTTCGAACCTCCTTCGGCCCTCCCCGCCCTTCTCTCCCCTCCCCCTCTCACACCCTTCGCCTCCGCCTCCCCTGCTTGGCCCCCTACAACACTCCCCGATCCTCCTTCGACCGTCCATGCCCTTCTCAACCATCCACACTCTTCGCGTACGCATCGCCCGCCCCGCCCCCCTCTGAACCTCCTTCGGCCCTCCGCACTGTACTCTCTCCATCACCCTCTTCGAACTTCCATCGGCCCACCCCGCCGTTCTCTCCCCTTCACTTCCCACACCCTTCGCCCCCGCCTCCGCTGCTTCGCACCCTTCAACACTCACCGATCCTCCTTTGACCCTCCATGCCCTTCTCTCCCCTCCACCTCCCACACCCTTCGTATCCGCCTCCCCTGCTTGGCCCCCTACAACACTCCCCGATCCTCCTTCGACCGTCCATGCCCTTCTCAACCATCCACACTCTTCGCGTACGCCTCGCCCGCCCCGCCCCCCTCTGAACCTCCTTCGGCCCTCCGCACTGTACTCTCTCCATCACCCTCTTCGAACTTCCATCGGGCCACTTCGCCGTTCTCTCCCCTTCACTTCCCACACCCTTCGCCCCCGCCTCCGCTGCTTCGGACCCTTCAACACTCACCGATCCTCCTTTGACCCTCCATGCCCTTCTCTCCCCTCCACCTCCCACACCCTTCGTATCCGCCTCCCCTGCTTGGCCCCCTACAACACTCCCCGATCCTCCTTCGACCGTCCATGCCCTTCTCAACCATCCACACTCTTCGCGTACGCCTCGCCCTCCCCGCCCCCTCTGAATCTCCTTCGGCCCTCCGCACTGTACTCTCTCCATCACCGTCTTCGAACTTCCATCGGGCCACTTCGCCGTTCTCTCCCCTTCACTTCCCACACCCTTCGCCCCCGCCTCCGCTGCTTCGGACCCTTCAACACTCACCGATCCTCCTTTGACCCTCCATGCCCTTCTCTCCCCTCCACCTCCCACACCCTTCGTATCCGCCTCCCCTGCTTGGCCCCCTACAACACTCCCCGATCCTCCTTCGACCGTCCATGCCCTTCTCAACCATCCACACTCTTCGCGTACGCCTCGCCCTCCCCGCCCCCTCTGAATCTCCTTCGGCCCTCCGCACTGTACTCTCTCCATCACCCTCTTCGAACTTCCATCGGGCCACTTCGCCGTTCTCTCCCCTTCACTTCCCACACCCTTCGCCCCCGCCTCCGCTGCTTCGGACCCTTCAACACTCACCGATCCTCCTTTGACCCTCCATGCCCTTCTCTCCCCTCCACCTCCCACACCCTTCGTATCCGCCTCCCCTGCTTGGCCCCCTACAACACTCCCCCGATCCTCCTTCGACCGTCCATGCCCTTCTCAACCATCCACACTCTTCGCGTACGCCTCGCCCTCCCCGCCCCCTCTGAATCTCCTTCGGCCCTCCGCACTGTACTCTCTCCATCACCCTCTTCGAACTTCCATCGGGCCACTTCGCCGTTCTCTCCCCTTCACTTCCCACACCCTTCGCCCCCGCCTCCGCTGCTTCGGACCCTTCAACACTCACCGATCCTCCTTTGACCCTCCATGCCCTTCTCTCCCCTCCACCTCCCACACCCTTCGTATCCGCCTCCCCTGCTTGGCCCCCTACAACACTCCCCGATCCTCCTTCGACCGTCCATGCCCTTCTCAACCATCCACACTCTTCGCGTACGCCTCGCCCTCCCCGCCCCCTCTGAATCTCCTTCGGCCCTCCGCACTGTACTCTCTCCATCACCCTCTTCGAACTTCCATCGGGCCACTTCGCCGTTCTCTCCCCTTCACTTCCCACACCCTTCGCCCCCGCCTCCGCTGCTTCGGACCCTTCAACACTCACCGATCCTCCTTTGACCCTCCATGCCCTTCTCTCCCCTCCACCTCCCACACCCTTCGTATCCGCCTCCCCTGCTTGGCCCCCTACAACACTCCCCGATCCTCCTTCGACCGTCCATGCCCTTCTCAACCATCCACACTCTTCGCGTACGCCTCGCCTTCCCCGCCCCCTCTGAATCTCCTTCGGCCCTCCGCACTGTACTCTCTCCATCACCCTCTTCGAACTTCCATCGGCCCACCCCGCCGTTCTCTCCCCTTCACTTCCCACACCCTTCGCCCCCGCCTCCGCTGCTTCGCACCCTTCAACACTCACCGATCCTCCTTTGACCCTCCATGCCCTTCTCTCCCCTCCACCTCCCACACCCTTCGTATCCGCCTCCCCCGCCTAGCCCCCTCTGACACTCCCCGATCCTCCTTCGACCCTCTACGCTCTTGCCCCCATCCACCGCTTTGGCTGTGCATCGCCAGCCCCGCCCCTTTCCCATCCCTCCACAGCTCTTCCCCATTTGCAACCGCCTCACCCGACCCGCTCTCTCCGACGCTCCCCCAGCCTCTTTCGGCGCTCCCCGCCCTACCCACCCCTTTGTAATCTACGTGTCCGCCTCGCCAGCCTGCCTCTCCTTAGATCCTCCCCAAGCTTCCCCTGGCCCTCCTCACCGTTCCCACCCATTCACAGCCTTCGCCTCATCAGCCCCGTCCCCTCACAAACCTCCTTCGTCCCTCCCCGCCCTTCGATAGCCTTCGCATCCGCCTAGCCTCTTTTCCCCACTCCCTCGTAAAGACCATTCACCGCCCTTCCACATCATTCGCATTGGTCTCCGCCCCGAATTTCTCCGATTCTCCCCTGACCTTCCCCGCCCTTTCCATCTTACCACCGCCCTTCGCGTTCACCCCAATCCGCCCCGCCCCCTCCAACTCTCCCCTATGGCCTTCTCCTCCACCGCCCTTCCATAACCTTCGCATCCGCCTGCCTCTTTTGACCTCTCACCTTCATCCCCCCCCACCGCCCTTCCACCCCCTCCGCTTCCGCTTCACACGCCCCGACGCTCCTCTGACCCACCCTGCACTCGCTCCGGCCAGGAGATCAAAGAAGATTGAGAAAGTAACGCCTCAATTTCTTCCGGTATATTACGCAAAAGAAAACTTTAAACAACACCAACTGAACGGATTTGCCGAGATTTTCTCTTATGGAAAACATCATCACATAACAGGTATTTTATTGAGAAAGAACCACAAGGAAACTATTATTTGCTTGTTGTTAGTCCGCTTTCGTTTGGATTCTCTTGACCTTACTTTAAAAACTTGTGAGGGAGCTCTTTCGTCGCAACATTAAAGCTGAACTAATCCTTATGGCTTAGAAGTGCTAAAAAGTTTAACTTACTTCTAAGATAGGATACTGTTCTCTCCCACTTCGCGACAGGTTGGACGCAACTGATTATCGATTGACGCGATCAAACTGAGGAAATATCTACATAATAAAAACAGCTTATCATCACTTTTATTTTAAATTAATTTTCAGGATAAATATTATTTTGCAAAATTTCACAAGTAACTCACGATATCACTTATACAAATTATTACATATCACTCAACGCCCAAATCAGGAAGATCGATGATGGAGAGGTCTTAAAGGAGTGTCTTAAAAAACGACGAATATTTTAAAAGTGTAGATTATGGATGTTCTACTGATGTCTTTCATGTATATATATATATATATATATATATATATATATATATATATATATATATATATATATATAAGCTATACACGAGTGAACCCAGCTCATTATCGTGCAAATCCAGCGTTTGTCCACACAACATATTTTCAAAGACGAAAGATCGTCGCCAAAATGCAAGGTGCATCTGGTTTGCCAAAATACATGCCATCTGGTTACAGCCTTTACAAGTTGAGAGAAAAAAGTCATGTTAGAAGTGTTTACTACTGCAGAAATACGCGAATAATATAACGGTTAGCTTTAAATCAGACTTGAAAAACCAACCAGACTAATTTCTTCCAGGTGGCGAAACGTCTCCGACAGACCCATTGATGAAATGAATGGGCATGACTTGAGACTTAATGAATTATTAAAATGTTTCCATTGACTTCTCTAATTAACAGTGCGCTATTTTCCTCCTGATGAAGTGTCCTTTTGTCGGCGCGCCATCTCTTTTCCTTTCACCTTGTTGGGGGGGAGGAGGAGAGCAGGGACGTCGAGGCGTTGGGCTAGGCCACATCCCTAGCACACGTATGCAGTAAGCCTGTTTTACTCATGTCATTTGTCACTACTGTCATTTTTAATCATGTTTCAACGATGCAGGAAACTGATGGATCAGTCTGGAGGTAATTTGTACAAATCTAGTAGTGCTAAACAGCTCGTACTTTCTCGCCAGCATTTTCACGTAAAATTACGCGAAAAGAGCTCAAATTTTCGAAAAATTGTACAGTAGTTATTTCAAAATCTGTGTTTAAGGAATGTAAAATTTCATTAAGGAAAAAGCTCTCTATCTTGTCGTTGTACGAAAATCCAAAAGATATTTGAACTTTTTCAATTTTCAAAAAATTAGTATTTTTAACGAACATGAGACTTACACCGTTCAGTTATACGTCCTTTCATCGCCAAAATTTAATGAAAAGCGACGGATTTCCAACTTTTTTAAAAATTTGGGAAACGTCCTAGGGCTTCATTTAATGTGCCCCTCAAAATTAAAATATCGATTTCAAATTCAAGGGGCCGTCATTAATATCAATTTTGAAGAAAATCGACTGAACGGTTTATCCTGTAGCGTTGTTCACAGACGGACAGAAAGACAGACGGAAATACAGTCAGACTTTTGCCGTCAATCGATTTTTCGGTGTCAAGGACCCACAAAACATGGATTCTGACTACACCACGTGTGAAAGGTCTTTCAAAATTTAGCGCATGGATGTATTCACTCTTCGTTACCAGGGCCAGACTCCAAGAGTATTTCTGCAAAAAAAATTGCCAGTTTCTCGCGCAGCACTACATTACTTTCTCTCTACACCGTAGTGAGAAAGTAAAAATGACGCATGCATCTTTCTCCGGTTCAGATATCATTCATTTTGAATACCGTGCTCCAGGCGTCACTTTCCGAATCTTTTTCTGATTTGCAACGCGTGTGGTGCGATTTGTTCCTTTTGTACACTTTACAGGGCGTTCTAATGTGTTGAATTCTACATGTGAAGTGATTACATGGCGAAAAATAAAAGCGTGTTCTGTGTTCTAATATCTTGTTTCGTGCTCAATCCTAATATAACGTAACTTAATTTGTTACCATAGATGCTATGTTCAACTGTTTGTTCTTCAGCATTTTTGAGGCGTCTTGACAAAATGTTTTCATCGCGAGTCCGTGCAGGAAACGAAATGACTGTGTAAAATGATCGATCTCGTTCATCCAGTTTTGAGGCCGAAAGAGTAGCACTCGGAAATAAGCGGCTCCTTTTTCCATTCATTTTCTGTACAGAAAAATGATGAAACAATGACCGAGTAAAACTGCCGAAGGCACGCTACACCCTCGCGCTACACCGGCCGACATGTGAATCGCTAAAAAAGAAGCATTGACTATATTGTTAAGTGTATTAAAACAAGAAATTACGTTAGTCGGTCATAGTATTTACCAGTGGAATGGTCCTTGTATATGTAATTATTGATTATTGAATTGAAAATCCATAGATTTCCAAATTTTAAGCTTAAAATGCAAGTTATAATATCAGTATCATATATAGATACACACCATGTCCGTCTTGTTGGTCCATGTATGTAAAGATGGTACACATTTAAACGTTATCTATATTTTAAATTTGTTAATAGTTTGAAATCAGTAATTCCTTATATGCGACTCACATCTGTGAACACAAGGAAATGACCCATTGGTAACAAAACGTAACTGTAAGTCGTGTTGCAGAGTGCTATTATAGACAACAGAGTCCTAGTGCATGATTGTTGATTTGCAAGTAAGTGACGATAAGTGTTCCAGGAAAACGAATGTACGATTTGATTGTTAGTTTTTAAACCCACTCATAGATTCAAACTTATGACTTCTGAATCAGTTGTATTTACCATTTATATCGTTGGGTGATTCAGTTATATATAGAATAGCAATGCAGTCGTGTCCCCACGAAGCAAAAAGAAAAGTTGATGATCAAATAAGTACAATTAAAATAATTACGTTCGAACTGCATCCAAACTGTGAGGGTTATACATCCAATGAAGGAGCACAAAAGTGCACCTGCTGTACAACTTGCTCACTTGCTCTTACCAAATACGAAAAATAGCTGTCCTCTGAATAGACCCTATCGACTTGGGGGGGCTGCTGCCCTATGGCGTACGGAAGACTTGTCACAGCGCCAATTTTCTCCCCCTAATAGCACGAATTACACGTCCGCAGCGCGCGCCTGTCATCTCCCACATGTGTATGGGGAGGGGGGAGGGGGCGCACGCAGCCCCCGCGTCACCCGCGACGAAATCACAACCGGCGGTGATTCAACCCCCCGTCCCCCCCGCAGGCCGGCGCGTCGTAAAGAAAATTCCTCGCCGCAAATTCACCGGCTAACCCGGCAGCGGACATTAGACGCGGGTGTCGCCCGCCGGCGGCCTCGCCCTCGACTGCAGCGCCCTCCCCGTGAAATCCCCAAACAAATTAAGTACCCAAATCGACGCTCCCCCGGCGGGTAAGTCACGATCGCGGGGCGAGGGGCGCGGCAGCGGCGGGGGCGGGGGCGGCTGGGGGCGGTAAAGAGTATTAGCCGCCCCCGGCCGTAATGAAGTCGGCCCCCGTGTTCCGCTAGAGCGCGCTGCCGCCGCCGCCGCCGCCGCAGTCGCGATGACGCGCGCGCGTCCTGCCGTTTTGTTCCAATTTCCCGCTCCCGTGAGCAGCGGCGTTCCCCAAGGCTCCACCCCGCGCCCCGTCGCCACTCCTTTGTTTCGGGGGCGGAGCTCGCGAGCACCCGCCGCCGCCCACCCCCAGTCGTGGGGAGGGGAGCTCCCGACACTCGGAATTTCGATGATTTACTTTTTAGGATTAGTATTCTCGGTTTCGATGCTTGTAAATCAATCGATTCTTTACAGTACTCGTACAAAATGTAGCAGCAGTATCGAAAGTCTTGAATACCGGCTAGAAATAATCACTTTCAGTTCGTTATTTCTGTTTCCGTCTTCTTATGGCTTCTAAAACATGCTTCTAAGGTATTAAGTACATTACTGTACTTTGCTGAATTAAATGTCATATATCTGAATCAAAAAATACTTGAGTAAAATTAAAAATAAATACTATAGAAAATAGTTGTGAATTATAACAAAATTGCATTAACTTAACTTATAAAAGTCTGAAACTAGTTGGAATGCAAAGGAGAACGCGCTTGGATACCTAATTCTATTTTTACTATGAATAGCCGTGAAGTTTCATAATAACTATAGTTATTGAAAAACGTTGTTTCACACTCACGAGAATTTAGAAAAAGTTAATTTTGATTCTAATCTAAACTAGAATTTGTTTGTCATTTCATCAATGTTAAACATTACTTTAGGTGAATTGCATATTTTAAAGCGTTTGGTTTAAAAATATCCATAAAGAAAGCGTTCTATTCACGAGACACGTGATTCCAATGTCGGAGTGAGAACGGTGAATACCTGGCCTGAAGGTATGGGAACATTTTGGGGTATACAACAGCGGCAGACTGTCTTTTCTTTTCCGCGAACTACGATTCTACATGGAAATATAAGAATATATGGCAGCAGAATGCCACCCCTCATGTTGTATGGAGGGTAATATAGGAAGCCATACGATTTGGCGGTCTGGTTTTAGGTAGCGAGTCAAACACAAGTGCACGTAACCACGAGGAATCTTTCCGATGCAGTAGTGCATTAAGACCTATTCTACACTATAAAAATATACTAATTGACACTGTGAATAAATTCTGCAGAAAAAATTTACTCCAAATTGAAACGGCTCGTCACAAATTCTTTGCAGAAGTTAGCGTAAAGAGTAATATTACAATACAATTACAACCTTTATACGTTGAATTTGTTATTTATTATCTATGAAGGAGATTCATCAGTACATTCATGTAATGAACTTCAAAAGTATTTGTTCTATCTTGGCGAATTTAATCCAAAAATACTTGAATAATAAATATGCTCCTGTATGTGTTTGGGTGAGAACTTTGAATCTTTGTAGTTGAAAATGCGAAGAAAAAAGTTCGCACCCCTAATTTATTGAAAATTATCTAAAACAAAATCGCCGAAGATACATTTATAATCATAATGTATTCATCTTGACAGGTCAGTGTGCCTTATCGGCAACTTGGTTTGCTAGGTTTGTAGATTTTTGTAGATGATTGTCTGGTGATGTAGAATTATTATGTTAGAGATATTGTTGGGAAACAGGTGCCTTCACGAAGATCATCGCACGAAAAATTTGAAAATCCTTCGGATTGTGGTAGTACCCAGCTTTTCCTTTCGAAACGCCATCTGACGCCGTTGAGCGAGAGGGCAGTTCGGAAGGGTAGGGGAGGAGGACAGTTTGTGCGGCCGAGCGCAGATCGCCCGCTCGGCGCATCAAGCACATCGCCCGCCGGAGCCAGAGGGGGGGGGCGGCGGCACGCCCCCCCCCCCGCCCCCGGGGGCTGCAAAAATCGGGCGGCGCGCAGCGCGCGGCGTCCGCGCCATCTGCTGCCCCCCACGCGCTGGGACAAAAGGGCCGACCGCCGCCACCGCCGCCGCCGCCGCCGCCGCCGCCGCCACCGCTGCCCAGTGGCTGCGGCGGACGTGCGAGTATGCGGCGGAGGTAATGGGCGGGTGCGCCGCGCGGCCGCCGCTACCGGCCCCGGCGCCCTGCCCGACGCGCCGCCGTCGCCGCAGCCACCAGCAATTAGACAGCGGCGCTGCCTTCCACCGCCTGGGAACCGAGATTCGATTTGTTATCTATCGAAATCCACTACCACTCAAGATATGCACGTTTCAACACCGTTTTATTGGGATTTCACATCACCAGCAACTGCGTGGTCATTCAGTTTTATGGTAATTCTTGTCAAAATAAATTCATTAGAATCGAAACATCCAATTACTAGCCCTTTGACTCACGTACATTCTGTAGAGACATGGTTTGGATAGGGGATATATCAAACATTATTAGTTAGCACTTCTGTCTTTCTAAAAGAGAATAACGCGCCAAAAATAATACAAATGAAAGAAGAATTAATAACATTTTTTTTCTTCAGAACAAACACACCTCACACACACATATACCTAAAAAGCTATGCATCGAAATATTTAATATTTATCACACGGATTTCAACATCTGAAGAGTACTTAGCAAATTACAAGCAGTAATGAGGTCACGTCAAGAATAACAATCGTATGACCTATCAAATGAATTTCTTCCGGAGGGAAAAATTAATTATCTTTAAATTACAGTAGAATTCCCTTTTTGGCGTTTTTCATATAAAGAAAGAAAAGCCTTCTAAATTTTAAAAAAGACATGGAGAGTCGGACAAAATCCGTTAACCGTACCCAAATCCATAGCGTCAACGACAAGTAATACTACGCAAGAAGCAGTGCAAGACACGCGGCGGTCTCGTCATATGCGACAGTTGCTCGTTGAAGCTGCCCCACGCAAAACAAACAGCATGACGCCGCAGCGAGGCAAGGCGCGCCGGGGAAAGGCCGCGTGCGGCGAGCGCCGCGACGCCCCACCGCGCCCCACCTCAGCGCCGCCGCGGCGCCACCCGAGTTTTTACGCGACCGCGGTGGCGAAGGTTGTCGGGCGGGTGGTCGATGGGTCGGTGCGACGGGCAGGCGGGCACGCGGGCCATTGGGCGGGGGGAGGCCGACAGGAGGGGGGTGGGAGCTGAGCCAGTGGGCGGGCAGTCGGTTTGGTTGGGGACTGGCAGTCTGGCATCAGAGCGGGTGGGTGGGCTGGTGGGAAGTGGGCTTGCAGTCTGGCATCTGAGCGGGTGGTGGGTGGGTGGGAGTTCAGACAGAGGACAGGAAGTCGGGTCATAGAGCGGGTGGGTGGGCTGGTGGGAAGAAGGCTTGCAATCTGGCATCTAAGCGGGTGGGTGGGTGGGAGTTAAGCGAGTGGGCAGGCAGTCGGTTTGGATGGGGACTGGCAATACCATCAAATTCACAGAGAACTCCAAATGGAAACCGTGCTAGAACACATAAAAAGCGTAGAAAATCACTTCTATTCTTCACTTCCCTGATCTCATCCCGCTCTAAAATTCCACCTAGGCCGAACAGCAAAAATCCCAAGTCGAATCAAATCAAAATTTCCCAAGATATGCTTAAACCTCTCTAAAACTAATAATATCTTCCCGTATCCCTGTAGAATCTTTCATGTTTCCCTTCCTATTGCTTGGCATGACAATCTTAACAGTGTATTCCCCCCCCCCAAAAAAAAACAAGATCAATTTTCAGTAGCTTCTAAAAGAAAACGAATGAATTAAATGTGCCAGAGTATTTAACCTCGATTTGTCAAGGAATGCTCAAATCCCAAAAACGTCAGCATGTAAAACTGAAACCCCTCGAAAGACCTTAGGTCGAACGAGAAGAAATAAGTTTTAAAAAAGGGGGGACTGGCAGTCATGCATTTCAGCAGGTGGGTGGGCGGGAGTTCAGTGAGTGAGCAGGAAGTCGGATCATAGAGCGGGTGGGTGGTCTGGTGGGGAGTGGACTTGCAGACGGGAGGGGGGGGTTGGAGTTGGGCGGTTGTGCGAGTGAGCGGGCAGTCAGGCCATTTGTCGGGTGGGAGGGAGGGGGGCCGGCAGTCGTGCAATGGTGCGGCTAGAAGTTAGGCGATGCTGGGTGAGTGGGCGGGCCATTGGACGTGTGGAGGGCGGGGGGGTGAGCTAGCAGAGGGGCATGGGGTTTAGCCCGGGGCTGAACGGTAGTTGGTAACGGGGGCTGGACGGGGAGGCTGGTAGCGGGTGGGTGGAAGTTGGGTGAGTGGGTGGACAGTCAGACCGTTAGGAGAGTGGTTGGGTGGGAGCCGATCGAAAACATGCAAAGGTACCGGATGTCTGGGCATGTGTTACGATCCCGCGGTCTCATGTATTGGTGTCCACGTCGAATACGTGGAGAAGAGTCGCGCAGGTCGACACACAGGACCTTCGAAGTCCCACTCCGCCCTCCCCCGGGAGAGTTAAGGAGATCCAGGGATCTGCATCCAGAAATCTTTCACAAAGCGTTACTCTTGTATCCAATTAAATTTCCGTACAAATTATAAAAATCAAAGTTATTTAATTCACTACATGATATTGTGACATTTAATTAATTATTGAAGTACATTACAAGAGACACTTAAAAGTGCATGTTCTCCATCGCCGACCTTCAATGCCTGTTCTCATTTACTTGTCAGCCAATGTCTTCCTTCCACCGCCTGTTCTCCATCGTTAGACCTACAATGACCTCCTTCCAGCGCCTGTTCTCAGTCGCTTTTACAATGCCTTCCTTCCAGAGCCTGAGCCCTTGCACGTGTTCTCAAAGGCTAGCCCTCCAATGTCTTGTTTCCAGCGCCTGTTATCAGTCGCTTGCTTTCCAATGTCTTTATTCCAGCGCTTGTTCTCCATCGCTAAGCCAACAAAACCTTCCTTCGAGCTCCGGTTCTCAATCGCTAGCCCTCCAATGTCTTGCTTCCAGCGCCTGTTCTCCATCGCTAGACCAACAGTGCCTTCCTTGCCGCACCTGCCCTCGAGGGCCTTCCGTCCCACGTTTGCCGTCCGCCGGTCGCTCGCTGCCGTTGCGGCCACGGGTCGTGAAATCGGTCGATTATGAGCCTCGGCGCAGCGGGATCGGCGATTACGCCCATTAGAGCGCCCGTCCGCCCGGCCCTCCGTCGCCCGCATCCACTGCCCGCCGCCCGCCGCCCGCCGCCCGCCGCCCGCCGCCCGCCGCTCAACAAAGCTGGCGACGAGGAAAAACCCCGCGACGCAAATAGCCCATGGTTTTTTAGATAGATGGATATTTATTATATCTGCAGGTAGGTTTATGCAACCTGGTGGCAGAACACAGTTTAGAATCATTACAATTAGGGATATTAATACAATATTACAACATTTTTTTAAAAATAAGACTAATAATAACAATAATAATAATATCAATGAAAAATAAGTGCAATAATAATAACAATAATAGCATTAACTCTACGTTTTATGGCTATCCTATACAGATATGTTTATACAACTTTTTGACAACACTGCACTCTACTTCACTGCACTTCACAATACTTCCTCTTCACTTCTCTTTCTTCTTCTCTATTCCATTACACTTCACAATACGTCACCACACTTGAATACAAATATTTTATTGAATATTAATATATGGTATTGTGTATATAGGAAATCAATGCGCTTAATAGTAATAATATTAATTACAATGGCAATAATAAAATAATTAATTTTTTAGTAAGCCTGACTTACTAATTAATAAAGTTTCCAAATATCAATAATTAATCTTTGCGCACCTATAGGAAAGAGTTTGCAGGCAACTTATTTCAGTCCGTTATTGTTCTATTTGTAAAGGAAATTTTTCCAACATCGGACCTCTGTGGCCTGAACTGAATTTTGTGCTTGTGATCCCCTCTACTTAAATACGTGACTCTACGTACGACGTAGGTACCTTTCCAAGCTGGATAACCAGCATACGCTTTGCACATGGCTCAGTCTTGCCTTTACCCTCCTGATTTCTAGAGACTCCCATTGCTTCGTATTGCATTGGTAAGTAACTTTACATGCTTTTCTCGGTTTTCTATTCAATTTTCCCTTAATTAAAATAAGATTCCAACAAACCGCTCAGTGTACCATTAATGTACGAACTAAGAATAAGTTAGCTATTTCTCTCGCTTTCGCCGTACTTTCTTTTGAGTATCCGCATAGCAAATTCAAAGCTCTCGAGGATTTCCCTGTAACAAAGTTTATATGATTTTCTAACACAGTTTCTTATCAATAATTACTCCCAGGTACTTACAAGACAAGGCTCTTGGAAAATTTTCTTTGCCTAAACGGTATTGAGAATTACTGTACTTGTGGCGCCTACCAAACGTGATGGTTTTGCTTTTCGAACTATTTATTGTCATGCTACTTTCTAAAATATACTTTTCTCTTGAGATGTAAATTTTATTTTTACCATAGGAGAGCATTGTGGAGAGCATAGTGGAGACCATAGCAGGCAAGAAGAGCATTCCGGATCGTGACAACAAAAGTCGGTATGAAAAAGGCAGTGGCTTACCTGCATCTGTTCTTTTTACCTCCTAATTGGGCACCGCTCGCCTCTTCCATTTTACTCGCACCAAAGAGCATCAAAATATTTGCCGTATGCCATTCGTGTTATTGAAATTATATTTTTGAATGGAATAGCGAAATATTTTTAGTGTTAGCCTGATCCTCGGTTATCGACTGGAAGGAACACGAGTCGCCAAGACTCACAAGAGGCAGTGAATGAGCTTATTAGACAAAGCAGATTGTAAGAGATACGATATTCCGTATTTTTACTTTCTATCCCATACTTCGTATTCTCACTACCTGCCTGCGCTGCAAAAGCTAATTTTAGTAGACAATAAAAAGTATAAATGATTGAACTTCATTATTTGAATGACTATCTCAAGCATAGTTCCAATGATGAAATAAACAGTATTCCTTAACAGTTAGTTATGATCAATACAGAATGTCAAACTGTTGATAGAGTATTCAAAAGTGTATTGAATACCGAGAAGTTTTCTTTTACAAAAATGGTTATTTTGACCTCCTTGATGAGTGTTAGTTAATATACTAACATCCAAAATATTTTGTGGGCATAATACCACACTACCGGAGGGAAAATGTAATTCATGAGATATCAAAAATAAATCTTTAATTAGGGAGTTGATTCATCTATTTTCTTTCAAACAATTTCCTCTTGTTTTAAGTGAGTTACACTACCAAAACCCTTCTGAGCAAGGCATGAATTATTTTTATTTAATATATTTTGAGTTCTTTAAAATATGCCAATACTTGGACGTTGAGCGCAATCATTATTTTCGCATGTGTATTAGAACCTCCTCCAAACATAAAATAATTCTCCAGGATTGGAAGTTTACACTTGGATGGAGGTTCGAATCCTGGGCATGGTTTCAAACATATGACTGCGTTGCGCACGAGGCAGGCTAATTACCGGATACGCGAATATCAAAATCAACATTAATTTCAATCATTATTTACCTCAAAGACCACGAAAGTACCAGATCTCCATTCTTGATCCTCAACGTCTCGTCACAAGAAGAAGAAGAAGGAAAGAGGAGAAGAGAAAGAGGAGAAGAAGGAAAATATCGGAATCCGGAAGCGAGGAGATTTCAATGCAGGAGTCTGGGACATCAACCCAGTACTGAGAAATGAAATGAAAATAAATCGACATGAAACATGAGAATTATCTGTTCAAATTACTTTTATATCATTTATTATGTTAAACTTGGAACTTTTCAATTTAAAAATAATATGTTGACCCATAAATAAATAGGCTTATATTTTCATAGAATTTACTACTGCCAGTCCCTTGTTTTGAAAATTTTTCTCTTCCGAATTTTTAGCTTTTTAATTATCGAAACTGATAAACTAGTGATGCTACAATAGCACATGATTTACGCATTAATTTTAAATTTGCAATTCTCAAAAATACTGAGAGGTCTACAAAAATTAGACCTAGTCCATTCTTTTAAGCGTTCCTTGTCTTCAATTTTGTACTTTTTAAAGGATGATATTTCGCAGTTGCCAAAAATACAGAGAGATCGCCTGAAATGAGACTTTTTTACCGTATTTGATACATACAAAGAGAATGTAACGAAACATTTAGGAGTTTTTTTGGGGGAAAAAAGCTTTACAAAATTAAAATCGCCTGTATTTCACTCAAAATTATGCAACAAATACACGTATTTATGAAAAAGTGTACATAGACTTATTTGCAGATGTCTTTAAAGTACAGTTCACTAAAGCAGGAATCTCTATTATCTATTTATTAAAGTGGTAGGAAGTCAAAAAAAAACTTGAAACTTTTGCAATTTTCGAGAAATAGGGAATTGCAAGGAAAAAGAGACCTTCTCCATTCTTTTTAACGTCCTTTACGCTATCCGATCCTTCCGTTTAATCAAGAAACGGAAGACATTTTTGAGAAAGTTTGAAAATGTTTAGGATTTCTGTAAAGAATTATCCAAAATCACAATATCCGTTTCAAACGCAGAGATCTTCGCCTTCATTTATTTCGATCAAGATATGTTTTGGAAAAAGTCGGCGAAAGAGTTCACGAAGGCTCTACGTTGCACAAACAGACGCACGGACGGACAGACAGACGTTGTGCCGTTAATCGATTTTTCGGTATCATGAACCCACACAACATGGATTCTGAATACAGAACATGCTAGAGGAAGTTATTTACTATATATAGGCACAAGATTTATCCATTATTTCGTTACCAGGGCTATCCAACACGAGTTTTTCGGCCGTAAATTCCCCGTTTTCCGGCGCACAATTACAATACTTCCTCTTCTTCCGAAATAAGGGTGAGAAAGTCGGCCTGAATAGCCGATGTCGCTAAGGCTGAAATGTCATAGCTGCCGCGACTCGATGAGCCACTGGTTCGAATCCCACCTCGGACATGGATGTTTGCGTGCGTTCGTGTTGTCCATACGTGTTCTTAGAGTGAAAACAATAGCAGTAATAGCTACATGACCCCGTTGCAACATTGACCCCGTTCTAGCGACGTAAGAAAATAAATAAAAAAAGGATGATAAATTACAAATCGCCAATTGCGAGAAAAAAGTAAGAAGAAAGACTCTGTTGGTCAAAGGAAAAGAAGAAACGAGACAAATGAATTGATCGCTTGAGATGTAGAATCATGTTGGAATAAAGTTATTGCGGACTTTTAATAAATACGCGTTTTTGGATTTAATTTTGGGAAATGTCAGTTGATTATATATTAATTTGAATGAGATTCTCATTGAAAATCGTACCACAAAAATAATCGCCATTACAAAATGATTTCAACATTCGTTTACTGAGCTTTATTTGCATTTAAATCTGATACAGTTTCACGCGTATTACAAACTTTTCCTTAAAAATTCCACTCCATCTTCATACCTTCTTATCTAATTCTTCAGCTTTTCTTCCTCATTTACACAACTTCCAGATCACATTCTCATCTCTGAAGCCTCCCCGTCTTTTCCTATTGAATTCATTCTTCACTATATCTACTAGACTTCCCCGATTTCTATACCTACATTCTCTTCCTTCCCCTCTTAGTTTCTCTATCCTCATTATGTCTTTCTCTCCACTATCATCATCTCATAATAATCGGATGTATTATATATTTGACATCAGAAGACTGCAATGACGCAAAGAGTTTACAAGACGCTGATTCTGGATGCCCTTCTGTGTTGAGATTCCGACGAAAAGCACAACTGGAGAAGTTCATAGAAAGGTCACAGTGACAATTTAACTATAAAGCTCATTTAATATTTCTCGATTAAACAATTTACTCATTAAAACAAAAGTAATTTTACAGCAAAAAAATGTCTTGTCTTCTGAACTGCAAACTTAGTTCTTGGTGTTGATTTGGAGAATTTAACAATTTAAGATTTAATTATTTTAACGGTTTCTCAAATGTCAGTAACAGTTTAACTGGATATCAATAAACAATGACGTAGCAAACTCGAATGAAGCTGGGGCTTTAGCAATCATGTGTTCATCATTAATTTTCTCACTTGTGTACTCAAGTAAATCAATAACAGCACAACTCTCTGCTCCCGCTACCGCACCTACGCGTCGGTTACGTAAAACTGAATAATTTTACAGTCGTCATAACTTTCCATTCCTAACGCATAGAATGGATTTCCCCATCAATTGTCCCCACGTAAGTCTTACGGACCAGGAAATCTGTAGGAGCGTCTGAACACACACACACACATAGAGAGAGAGAGAGAGAGAGAGAGAGAGAGAGAGAGAGAGAGAGAGAGAGAGAGAGGCATATGCCCTTAAGAAATGTCAGTATTATACAGGAAACTGTATAACCGAGATACGAGTTATTAAATCAAACAGATCAACAAATTTACACTCAATTTAATTGTGCATTGATTTAGTTAGATATTCTGCACATTTCTCATTCCAGTGCTAGGTGGGGATACGCAGAACAGAGACACATCGAAAAAAGCCTCTTTGGTGTACTATGGCTTAAGACTCATTATTAGCCCCTCACCCACCTCAAGGTTTTAAAGCCCCAGCGTCTAGAAACAGAGATAAGGTGAAGCGCTATCGGGGTATGAAAACGAGATTTTTAAAGGTTTGACTCTCTCAAAGTCGGATATAGTTGCGTAGGCTTTCGCGGTCGGCGTTTTCAGGGTCGAGCCGCGCCTGCATCGTTGGCTGACGTTTCTCCCAACATGTTGCGGTCTTGTCCAGAGCAGTACTGCAAGGCAGCAAGATTTCGAGCGAAAGGCAGTCACTACGACACAGGCGCGGCTAGACTCGGACAGCCTACATTCATCACTGTGTTCGAGTTGGTAAAGTGTGTCGTGTATTATGAATTGCGAAGTACATTTTCGAGGTTTACATGGACAGGGTCATCAATCTTATTGATTGATTGCTTAAAGGCACATCAACTGCTATGATCATTAGTCCCGTTAGAGCAGTGAATGTTTTATCTCGAGAATGAGCTGTGTTTCTCTACGCTGGACAGTTAGAGCCGACGGCGGCCTTCACGTCAACGGGGGTGTCGCCTTATAGCCACCTCCCCAAGTGCGGCAACGCCCCATCTGGAGAAGGCTCTAAGCTCCCGACTGGTCTCCTGGGATGTGTGGATATGCAGTGCATGTAAGGATAAGTGTGCGTAAGGGGTAAGGATAGGGCAAGGAAGAGGAAGGTATGATCGCGCACGGTTCGTGGCCCGTTTGTTAGGGTACTGCTCCGGCAATCACTCCCGTGTTGACCGGAGAAACCACGAAAAATAACCGATCAGAACAGCTGGCTACTAGAATTCTCCTGTCTGGATGTAGCTGGCGTGAAAAATCGGCCACCGTCGGTATTCGAAACTTGCGAGCGGCTTCATGCATCTGTTGTGGCCGGGCAGGAGAGGTCGTGGAGCGGCGCCTGGCGGTGTGGCTGGCGCTGGTGCTGTGGCTGCGGCTGCGCTGCGCTGCGGTCGCGAGGCCTCAATTACGCGCGCTGCGCCGCGCCACCTGCGCGCGCGCTACCTTGTCATTAGCGCGCGGCCGCGGCTTCCGGATGGCGGAGCTGGCGGCGGCGGAGGCGCTGGCAGCGGTGGCGCTGGCGGCGGAGGCGGAGGTGGAGGCGACGGTGGCGGCGGCGGCGGAGGCGGCGGCGGAGGCGGCGGAGGTGGAGGCGGAGGCGGCGGCGAAGGCGGTGGCGGAGGTGGAGGCGGTGGCGGAGGCGGTGGGGGCGGAGGTGGAGGCGGGGTTCGCAACGCGCTGGCGCGCGGTCCGCCGCCGTCGCCGCCGCCGCCGCGGGCGCTTCCTGGTGGCGGAAAGGTGGGGGGAGGGGGCGCAATCAGTTCGCGGAGATTTTTCTGCCCTTCGCTGCGGCGTCCGTCGGGAAGAGGAGAGCTCGGATTTGAGCCCTCGGTGGGACTGGGGCTGCGTGTGTGATGCCACTCTCGTTGCTGAAAGGAATCGCGGAAGACGATCTCCCTGTGGCCTCCCCTTCCTGTCTGTGTGGCGACAGGTGGAATTTTACCTCTGCCTCTACGAAGATCGGGGTGATCATGGGGGCGAAGGACAGTGAAGGATTATTTGTTCATGAAAAGGACGGTATTCAGACGGGGTAAGTGGTAATATGAGGAGTTGACCACGTTTGAATCACTAGGTCAAAACGATTATGCCCCTCTCGATTCCCACACGGTTCTTTGGATTCAAACTCCAGCCTTTGACTCCGTGGATTGTTCCAATTTCCAACGCAACGGAGCTTTGGCACAAATTTTAGCAACTGAGGGAGTGTTTATTGATACAGACCACGTCATTCGCTTAGATCATTAGTCATATCAGTGTAGAGTGTATGCCGTTATCCCTTTTCCCGCTGGATGATGAAAACCATCGCCGACCTAGACGTCCGCTTGTTTGCTTTCCTCCCATCAGGAGCTTCGCCAGTGGAGCACCTCCACAGTCTGGAGAAACTCGAGGTGTTGCGTGTGGAAGAGGAAGGGAGGGGACAAGGATGTTGGAGGAAATACCTCTCGCGATCCGCGGTCCGCTGGTTGGGTATTCGCCTTGTGTGCGTCGGAAACCACGGAAAATTACGCGAAAGTAGAGTAGGCCCTGAAATCAGCAACCGCCCGGCGCCCAGTCACCGCAACGCGCACCGCGGCAGCCGCAATGGCCTTAGCCGCAGCAGAATCTAATCTTTCTACTCTTTATTTAGGAGTGCACAGTGGAAGAAGTAGAGAAGATAACTTTGTTTCTGAACGTATCAATGTACAGGGTATTTGTACATAGGATTTAATTCTGAAATCGAAGGAAAGACTGACGAGACGCCAATTCTGGTCATCTCAAACGCTGTCCGAAGTGTCGGCGCCGTTTCCATCTTGTTAACGGGAGTGCAGAGGAAGAAGCACGTATGAGTGGCGACCAGCTTTTCGATTGATTGAATAGTGATTCCGGGCGCGTCATTATTCCAGGAACTGTAATTCATGTGTTTTCCTCAGAAGGTGGCTGTTATCTTCTCCCGTTGGACGCTGAGATCCGGCACCTAAATAGACGGCGGCTAGCGGATTTTTCCCCCAGCCAGGTATCTCACACCAGTGAGGCACCGCTCAACCGGAGCAAGCTTTAACCTCTCGACTGATCACCTGAAATGAGTGATAATGAAGTGCAAGTAAGTGTGTGTGTGTGAAAGGGTAAAGGAAAGGAGAAGGAAGATGAAGCAACGATTGTGCGTGGTCGCTGACCCGTTTGTTAGGGTACTTCTCCAACATTTACCCGGTGTTGTTCCGAGAAATCTAAGAAAACTACCAATCGGAGCAGCCAGCCGCTAGAATTTTCCTCCTGACAGCGGCTGAATTCCACCTAGCTATCCAGCTAGGCGACGTAGACCATGGTGTAGTGCAAACGTTGCTCTTGGATAATGGTAAGGCCAATGTGCGCAAACAAAAACTCAAACGCTCTATTAAAAAATTAATTTACAGACGAAAATGCCTTTTCCGTGCACTGTGATTACCTTCACTTTTCTATGATTGGATCAAGTTACTTTGCCGTATCCGTGCGGCAAAATATGCTTAGCCTTGCACATACGGCAAAGAAATTTAGGGCAACATGAATCAACGTGACTGTCGTCGACTGACAACATGTTTTGGTCGAGGCTAATCGGAGATAGGAAACTCACAATTAGAAAACGTCATGGGCTAATCTCGAAGCAGCATCCATGTTTCGGGCCAGGCTAACGTCACGAGGGGCGCTGGCGTGGGCAGGCGCTGGCATCGTTGAAGAGCGCGGGGTGGGGGGAGGCTGAGGGTCAGCGGCGGAGGGGGAGTGGGCGGGTGCGCCCTCTGCTGGTGGTGACACGCGGCGGTGGCCGCGCCGCGCTGCGCCTTTGTGCCGGGGGCGTGGGGCGGGGAGGGGGCGGGCGGGGGGCGGGGCGGGGGATGGGCGCAGAGAGCCGCCGCCGGCGCAGGAGGGATTAGCGGCGACGGAGCGTGGACCGGCCCCTCCGCCCCCAGCGGCCCCAGGGGACGCCATGTGCGGAGCGGCGACGGCGGCTCTCGCGCCCCGCCCCCGGCCCCCGGCCGCCGCCCCCGGCCACCGCCCCGCCCCTGGCCCGAGGTGCCAAAGGGCGGCGTCCACAACAATTACACGTACACACACATCATCCGCCACCCGACTCACAACAACGTCAACAATCATTCTTACGTCCACTTCCATTCACATTCACACACGATGTAAAGCAAACGGAAGGCTATGCTGTTTGCTCAACGTTCAGTAATTCTACTTCTGTAACAAACTCCTGTGGCTTGATACAATTACTTGTACACTTCTCGCAACCCACCTGGAAGTAAGAACGTATATTCAGAAACATATTAACATAATATAACATAACGTATACTACTCGTTTACGACTTCAACATAGCGTTTTTCACACCGACCTGGAAATTCTGAAAATGCTGATTCGCTGCTATTTATTAGAACGGTCGATCCCGAATTTACTAATATCAAAACAGTTAGTGAGGTTGAACAGCTCCCTAGTCCAGATTGCAATGAGATACATACAAAAATATGAAAAAATAGTACTAATATCTCAAACAATATATGCATACTTCGAGTGTTAATGTAATGTCGCAACAGATAGTCATGGAGAACAGACTGTAACAATGTGAAGCAGAGAAGGTTGTTACCTTGCCGCTCAGACCAGTGGACAGGAGTCCTAGGCCGAAAGAGGACGACCGATGATTACTGCCAAGGTATCCCCTTCTTGAGATATGCAAACTCATCCTATAGAACCCAAACCTTTAGATTGCAGAAACAAATTGTGTGAATAATAAGCAATTGTAATCCAAGTAAATCTTTCACGCCTCTCTTCATCGAGCTTGGAATCGTACCAGTGCATCGGATATTAACTGACTTACTCTAGGGTGCTACCGCATTTTCATGTAATTGGGATTTATAACTACCACATATGACATAGGAATCTTATTCACCAGGTGGTAATATCAAGAGAGCTATTTTACAACACACTACCAGATGACTCAATTAAAATTTAGGTTTAAACGGCAAGTAAAACTATTTTGCTGCATGACAGTTGTTCTACTATTAGAAGTTACACAGACGACAATGAGTGTCTAAACGAAAATATTTATACATATTTATTTTAATAACGATAAAATTAGTTACTTGCCATTTGTATTACATAATTCTAAGCGACTACCTGTAACAAGTCTTGTACGTCTCCTTCAATATCCCGCATCTGTCAGGTTTTTTGTTCATTTTCCCTGATCCATTGAGCTAATGCTGGGATGGCCCATTGTTTTGCTTCTGGACATAAATCATCTTCACTATTTGCGCGCTTTTTGAGGTATTTTTTTTCTAATTGCGCTGCGAGTGTAGTTCGTTTGTGGAAGAAAAACATTTTCTTCTACACGCTTGTCCAGACAAAAACGATTGCTTTTATAAGGGAACAAAAAATTTTAAAGTGTTGTCAACACGCTTGTCGATACCTGAAGGAGATGAAGGGGTTCTGGTGCTCAGAAACCGAGCTATTACACTTCTCCCCGTACTCGACACCTTTTTAGTGATTTTGACGGTAAGTAGATTAATATTAAAATGAAACTCGATTGCTCAATGTCTCTCATTGGGACGAATATTTGGAAGAAAAACTATTATTACACGGCCCTGGTAACAAAAAGGCGATAATCTCAGTTGCTAAATTTAGAATAAAAAATCCTCTAACACGTGATAAATTGAGAATACATGTTTTAGGGCTCCTTGCTACGGAAAAATCGAATAGTGGCAAAACGTCTATGTCAATCCGTCCATCTGTGAACAAACGCTAGCCGATTAACGAACAACGTTAAGCCGATTTTCTCCAAAATTGATATTCCAAGATCGATTTGACTGATGTCGTGGTTCCTTTAATTTGAAACCGATATTTTAATTTTGGGGGGTATGACGTCCCTGGCACATTTTCAAAATTTTCAAAAAAAATTGCTCCATCGTTTTTTATTAAATTCCATTGTTGGACAATGCAAAGAACGTTTAAGATAATGGTGTAGGTCTCATGTTCGTTAAAATGCTGAATTTTTGAATTTGTAAAAGTTCAATTTTTTTAGTCTCCCTATAATAAAAATATTAAAGATATGTATTTTTTTCTCAATGGAATCTGTTCCTTAAAGATAGATTTTGAAATGAGATGATTCACAGTTTTTCGAACATTTGAGTACTTTTAGAGTAATTTTGCGTGAAGATTCGGGTTACAAAGTCCGTGCTGTTTTAGCATCAATAGCTTCGTTTTGCTATCATTCAGAAAGCCTCGAGTTAAGTACGTTCATTTGCTTTCTTTAAAAAGTGTGTACACTTTCATAATTATATGAATTTACATTTTGTTATTATGCAGGTCAGTATGCATTCCCTAACTTCTTTCTTCCAAAAACGTCTTGTTATTCAACTTTTTAAACGGAGTCTCCGCGAGGTGTTCGAACATTTCCTCTGGTCCGCATTCCAAGAACTCTTCACCGGAATGGTGCGCGGGCAGGAGCGGAGGGAGCGTGGTTCGTCAGGGGGTGCGCGGCGGCTTTCACGAGCGTTTTCATGCTCCGCGGCGCCCGCCTCGCCCCGGGACGCGTCCGACGCGGCGAGCGTCAGGAAGTGAACGGGCTGCCAGCAGCTTGTTTTCGCCCAGTCTCCCCCGAACAAGCGAAGAAACGTCCAATTCCGAAACAAAGCGCGGCGCGCGGCGCGGAGGTGAAAAGATCAACCTCTGAAAGGGAGACAAACATGGCATTGTGCGGCGGCGCCGCCGACAAGAAAAAGACAGTCGGCGATCGCCCTGGCGGGGGCGATGCGTCGCCTCGCGTCGCGACGCGGAGGTCTCGGGGCGGCGGGGGCGGCGGGGGCGGCGGGGGCGGCGGGGGCGGCGGGGGCGGCGGGGGCGGCGGGGGCGGCGGGGGCGGCGGGGGCGGCGGGGGCGGCGGGGCTCAGGTAGCCCGCCGGGGGGCGCGACCGCGCGGGTGACAAAAGTCCCCTGTCAGATCACGACGCCGCCACCTGAGATCGGCTACTGATCCCTGCCCTGCACCACGCGTACACTCCCTTCCCAAGCTACGGGGCTCCGTCCGCTTACGAACGACTCTCAAGCCCATTCAGACGCTACTTTATCAACAACATACATTTGTGAACATACAATCAAAGGTGCGTTTATTTGCAGACGATTGTGTTATATACCGAAAAATCAAAGATAGCGCTGACGAACAAATATTACAGCAGGATTTAGAGCATTTACGTGATTGGGCTGAAAAAAATGACATGGGAATTAATGGACCTAAAAGCAAAACAATAACGTTCGGGCGGGGACGAAATTATGAGGAACCAGACTATCGTTTAGGTGAGGTTATCATTCCAAGAGTCTCATCATGCAAGTATTTAGGCATTCATCTAGATAGTAAATTAGGGTGTCAGATGCATATAAATCAGACAGTAAGAAAAGCGTGGAAGTCTTTGCATTTTGTAATGCGAATACTAAAGAAAAGTTCTGCAAACGCCAAAGAATTAGCATATCTTACGCTGGTTCACCCTCTCATGGAATACGGAGTTGCGTGTTGGGATCCATACAGAAAGGCGCACCGGAAAAATCTAGATAGAATACAGAGAAAAGCGAATAAGTTTACCTATAGAAGTAACGTAACAAAAAAGTCATGGGAACCTCTAGAAACGAGAAGAACAAAGGCGAGGCTTTGCGCTCTTTATAAATCGTACGTAGGTCAACCAGCTTGGAAGGAAATTCAGATTAGACTAGAAAAAACAAATTATTTCGGCCGAAGCGATCACACCCACAAAATTCGAGCAAGGAAACAAAATTCAGATCTTGGGAAGTTTTTCTTTTGTAACAGAACTATTAGAGATTGGAACAGTTTACCTGCAGCAGTTTTCAAAGCTATTCCTCTCAGTGTCCGAAGTTTTAGAAAGAAGTTAGAACAAGATAACAGTAACAGATATTAAATGAATAAGTGCTGTGTAGGGCGGTGAAGTGCTGTGAAGTGATGGTCAGTGTAATTCAAAGCAAAAAAGTGTAGTGTAGAGTAGTGAAGTGAAGTGCGGTGAACGCGATCAATGCTCTTTTCAATGCTGCTTTTCGTCTTGTACTGTATTGTACGGTATTATTATTATTATTATTATTATTATTATTATTATTATTATTATTATTATTATTATTATTATTATTATTATATTATATTATTATATTATTATTATTATTATTATTAATGTAAGTGTTGTAATTTTTGCAATTATTGTCACTTAACTGCCACCGGGTCATACCCATTTGCAGTTCTAATAAAAATGTAAATGTAACAACAGCAACAAAAACAATAATAATTACTATAATAATAATAATAATAATAATAATAATAATAATAATAATAATAATAATAATAATAATAATAATAATAATTGTATGAGGACTCATCCTATACGCCCTGTTCTTCCATCCAAACCCTTAAACATTTATATTTTCAATTTTGAAAATTATATTACTGACATTTCATTTTATAGGGAAAACTGCAGTCTGATACCACTACCTGCATAAAAATCATATAAAAGGCATACATTACAAGTGAATTTTGTTACCTCTGTCTTCAGTAGCGTTCATTTGTGACTTTCGTGGTGTAACGATTAGCGTTTCGGGCTGTTATACCCAAATTCAAAACGGATTCAAACCCGATCAAAAGCGTCGATTTTTAAAGGCAAAAAACACTTCGTACGCCTTCCTTCGGAGGGAAAGTAAAGTCGGCCAGTCCCATGTTGTACATTTAATGCATCTATAAGAACCTCAAGCCTAAAAGAAGCCTCTGGGTAAAATCCAAATTGTATATTTCGTCACCCGAGCCATACACTCTCTCTCTCTCTCTCTGCTAGATGGTGAAAGGAGCGCGGAGGAATTTGCCTGATGGCGTGAACCTGGTCACGGAAAATAAGGCATCAGTGAATTGAATTCTTAAAATATCTAGCAATACTGAAGAACCCACGATTCAAGAAACGTTCTTGGATAATGGAGAAAGCTACTACTTATCATCATTAAAATCATTCTTCCTAATTGCAGTTATCAGTAATCCTCAGAACTAACACTTCAAAATACAACATTGGTCATAATGAGCCAGAAAACACCAGCATGCGCTTTCATTGAATCATCTTCAACGTGTGTAAAGCCGCTTACTTACTTCAGAGCGCCATGTTTAAGCGTGGAACGTATGTGCGGAAACAAAAATTGACGACAAAGAAAGCAAAAGTTGGGAAGCGTGGGGTAACCCAATGGGACTTGAATGAGCAATGGCGCTATTGTCACAGCGAATGCGGGTGCAAACGAAAGAAACACGCTGATTGGCCTTGGTGAATCCGAGTGCCAAGGCACCCTGGCTCCCCTTTAGCGGCCGCCAGTGAGTTAAAGCCCTAGCCTTGTTGACGCAATCAGCCACAGTCATACATCCCACATCGGCATGCAGCACGTTAGACATGGTCGGACCTTTGTTGCAATGGATAGCTCTAATGCCAAGAAGCTTGCAGTGCACTTGGACTGCATTTTTCTACCATTGAAGCTATAGCGCATAGTTAGGTACAAGTCATCATCAGTTAATACATACTGTTTTTGTATACACAATTAATCTAATCAATCGTCCGTTCCTTCCCAGATATACCTCCTTTCCTATAAATGGACATTCAATTCAACTATGTTAACGTGACTATAAGTTTTCGACAGTGATTTATTTATACAATTTTAAGTTTTGGAACGCGCTCCAAAATTAATTATTAATTGATAGAAATATATTTATATAATTTAATAATTATTCCCGAGATACCAGAACGCGTTCCGCCAGAAATCAAGCCCTGTTTTTAGATATTTTTCCCGCTGAGAGAGCTTACTTCAATGAGTGTACATTTAATTTCTGAAACAGTGGGAAGAGTGGTATTGAAAGCGGAATGCGCGAGACCGGACGAATTTTCGTGGCAGGTTATTTGAGAGAGGGAATATTCACGTCGGAGCGAGGTCGCACCCGAACCCAAATGACCTAATGCGATCTGGTGGCAGAAGAGCGACCCTTCCCCGCCCCGCCCCGCCCCTCAACCCCGACCTTCGCCACACGCCATCACAGCACCCCGCCCCGACCCACACAATTCCACGGCCCTCCCAATCATTCCGGTGCACTTCCATACGTGCCCCCATCTCCCCGTTCCTTTCCAACAATCTTCTCTCACCAGCGTGAGAGCGCAGCAAGCGTAAGAGGCGGGGTAGATTCCTGTGTTACCTCGCTCCATTCCGCCACCTCCGCGTTCGTCGCCCAATATCCCCTCCCTCCACCGAGGAAGAACGCTGTTGGCGGCGCTCGCAGCGAAGAAACGGGGAGGCATTCCCGTTTCACATTCCCATCAACCCGTCGCTGGCCGCTCGTCCTCTCCCACCAGAGCGGGAGCGCATCGAGCGCTTGCAGCGAAGGGGAGGGGGCGGATTCCCGCGCCCCCTCGCTTCGTGCCCTCAACTCCCCGCACCACCACCCCCCACCAATCCCTTCCCACCAAACCGGGAAAAACGGCTCGGGGCATCAACTGATGTGACCGCGAGGTCCCCTCTGACCACGAGGTCCTAGGTTCGAGTCCCGACGGTGGCAGGCTTTTCGACACTAACTAGGTCGCATTCAGTCGCTGTCTGGAGAATTCTAGCGGCCGGCTGCTCTGATTGATAGTTTTCCATGGTTTCTCCGATCAGCACCAGGCGAATGCCGGAGCAGTATCTTAACGGGCCACGGACCGCGCGCGATCTCATCTTCCCTTCTATCCTCACCTCTTACACACACACTTATACTACCTTGCACTGTACTACCGCACATGCCGGGAGATCCGACGGGAGCTAAGAGCCCGTCCTGGCTGGGGCGGTGCCCCACTGGGTGGAGATACCTGGTAAGGGGAAACCCCGCTAGCTGACGGGCATCTCGCCATAGCGCGGGGGAAAGATCACCGCCACCTCCTGAGCAAAAAACATGCATTACACTTACGGGACAATGACTCTGGTAGTCAACATGCTCGGAATCAATCAATCGAAACCTTCCTACCAACGCGGGGGCGCGCGGTGAGCGCTGGGCGCAAAGGGGCGGGGATCCATTCCCGCTTCGCCTCGTTCAGTGCCCAACCCTTCCCACCAGCTCCCTTCCCGCAGGGTCACACGGTGAGCATTGCTCTGTGTTCCCCTTCCTCACCCACCAGTGCGGGGGAGGGGGAGCGCGGTGAGCCTTGGCTGTGTAGGGGCGGACTGGCCCAGATGGAGCGGGAGGTGGGGGAGAGGAGACGGCCACGGATGCGGTGGGGAGACTGTGTCGCTCCTTGAGTGTCACCCAAGTGAAGGGATTGAATACGCCTAGAAGGTTATCCCAAACGATGTGGCGGGTTGTGATGCGATTTGGATAGTGGGGTAATGATACCGGAAGAGGGAGGTGGTTGATTTTTGTGGGTGTAGATAGTGCTGCAATCCTAGGTGAACCATAGTGGTCGCTTCAGGGTTTATGATGCTGGTAGTTGTGTAAGGGTGCGTGGAGGTGGTGCTGGTAGTTGTTTTAGTATACGGGTGGTGCTGGGGTCTGTAACGTTGGCAATGACAAACGACTTGATGACCGCTCTTTTGCAACGAAGGGCTTTAGATCAATTCTCAGAATTTCCACTATTTTAAAATCATAAAAAAGTATCTTATTGCAGCAGTTTTATTAGCAAATGTGTTCAAATCATTTAATTATAAAATTGTATAAAATAGTTATTAGCATTTTTCAAACTCTCCATTCTTGAATCGTCAAAGTACAGGAAAACTCTTCTTTATTATATAATAAAATCGGCGTGTTACCCTATAATATGTTAATACTATCTGCATTTGTGCTACTTAGTACGCCGACCTGATTGGCCGAGATGGCTAAAAGTGTGTTCCGACTCAGCGCTTCGGTCCGAAGGGTCGCGGGTTCGAGTTCCGCCTTGGGCATGGTTGTTGATCTCATGTATTTGTTGTCGCAGAGGGCCTCGCGGTCTGCTGACCCCAGATCAGAGAAACCCGCAAAAGTGTCAGTGTCTAGTGTATGGTCGAATATGCGTCTCATCGGGACTGTCTGCGGCTGGATAACAGTGCTTGTAAAAAAAAAAGAAGAAATATCGCAAATTGTGATTCCTGAATTTAACGGCGGTCTTCGAGAAGGATGTAAGCGCGACTAAATGCAATTTTTGCCTTTCAACTCTATCTGCATTCCCATGTAATGGAGAGCAATATGTCGTGCATGACAAGCGCAGTAGTTCGGCGAACACTCTTTACATGGTCCAACTCCATCAACTGCTAGAGGGAATACGGTGAACTACCCTGAGAATCTCAAGTGGTTGGCGCAGAAATGTTCGGTACTTATTTCCAAGGGTGCTTATGAAATATTGCCTTCTGTTTCAACGAAGAGATGAACAACCAAATCACCTCTAAAACGCACAACTATCGGAGCCGAAATAAAGCCGCATAATGTTGACTGTACTTAAATATTTGATCGACACTGAACTTAAATTCCTTATTACAGAGCAGAATTATTTTGTCTCTCGTGTTTGAAAATGGAAAAATCAGAGCTTGAGACTTTGTTGGTAACAACCAAACAAATTTTCCATTATATGAAATAGTGGAAACCAGAAATATAAAAAGTAATCTTATCAGTCAGACTTAAAGTCTGTCAGTGACTTAAAGAGATTTCTTTATGAATTGCGAACTTAAGCTCAGCATAGAAACGAGGGCCTTAATGATTGTAAGAACTTATGGATAGAAAAAAAACATCATTTTTAAAAACTTTTTTGTGTTAATTAAGAATACATATCTTACGGATTTACATATCTTACGGATTTAAATCAATCCACAAATAAATAATTATGATTAGAAAAGGCCTTGGACAGTTTTTCTCATTTTTTTCTCCAAAATTTTCTTTTGATCCTTATACAGTTTTTCATCCCTCCGCCATTCAATACACCTCTCATTTCCATTTACGTATATTGCTAATAATTATTCAATGGATTTGTCTGTTAATGTCACTGTGAGTTGAAATACCACCTTCGTAAAATTCTTTTGAGATTGAAATCACATTGTGAGAATAGAAATGTATCCCTTCACGAGGGTCTAAAAATGAATTCAAAGAGAAGTCATATCAACGCTGATGAGACCGCGGCCTGGCAGCGCAACGAGCGAACTGTGGCCGTTTGGGGCACTGGTGGAGGTAGAGGGGATAGGGGGCAGGGGGCAGGTGGGCAGGGGGCAGGGGGGTAGGAAGAAGGGAGGCAGGTGGGCAGGGGGGAAGGGGGCAGAGAACAGGGGGCAGGTGGGCAGGGAGGCAGGGGACAGGGAGCAGGGGGCAGAGGGGCAGGGTCAGAGGGCAGGCGGGCATGGAAGCAGTGGTCAGGGGGCAGGGGGAAGGGGACTTGAGGGCAGGGGGCATGGGGGCAGGGGGCATGGGGGCAGAGGGGAAAGTGGGCAGGGGGTAGGTGGGCAGGGGGCAGGGGGGCATGGGGCAGGGGGCCGGGGGGCAGGGGGCGGGGGGGGGGCAGGGGGCCGGGGGACAGGGGGCTGGGGGCAGGCGGGCATGGGGACAGGGGGCAGGGGGCAGGAGGGCAGGGTTGGCAGGGGGCAGGGGGCAGCGGGCGCTGTGCAGCGTCCAGGCGACTGTCGCTCTTCAACCGCCAAAAGCGTCGCGCCAAATCTCCTGCCTGCTGCCTGTTTCAAAATTCATTTGCCAGACCCGCTTCGTTCCTCCGCAGAGGCCGCCCCGGGGGCTAATGGCGAGTGAGCCGTGTTGAGCGAACGGCTCGCCGCCTGGGGAATTTGCGGGAATTTGTAGAGTGCGAAAGGAGGATTTTTAGGATTTTAAGCAAATGACACTCATACTCCGAATTTTCGCTTTGTGTTTTATGGAATAAATTTCGTATTTTGTTGTCGGTTTTGTCAGTTTTTTTAGAATGTTCAGGGTTTACGAGAAAAGAGAGAGTATTAAATGTTGAGGATGGACGCTACTGTTGGCGCTGAGTACGTTGGCTTCGGTGGGCAAGATCTAATAAATACGAGTTTAGCGCTGAAGTGATAAAATATAAATAACTCGCCAAGGTATCAACCGCTGTCTCTAATCCACTCGGTAAATGAAACACTTATTAGCTTCGTTATCCGGAGCTTTTATACATAGCATGCGATGTAGCTCAATGGATATGAAAAGTATGAATATTATGACAGCTAATTTATGATTGCATACGTATTGGTATTAGTCCTTACTTGTATAGCACTTACAATAGGATGTGTATGATAGTGTTTTGCTGATTGCACTGCAAAATCCATCTTCTGTAAGATACTTTGTTGTAAGTTCTAACAGTATACCGTTTTACCAATCAAGAGTTTACCTATCAAACAACACACACACTCAATTCAAGTAAAATACCAAAAGAGTATGAAATTATTTTCTTCATTCCGTAACAAACAGCTGTGGTGGAATAGTGTAGAAGTTGTCATTACAAGTTCTATTCATAATATCTGCAGTGTTAAGGATTGTGGGATTTCTTTCTTTCTAACTCTTAATTTACAATAAGTGATAAAATGGTTTTAGTAAATAACTTTGGTATTGGCCAAAAAGAAACTTTTTACCTGTGCTTCAGGATTGGTCTGCTTTCAAAAGCAGGATATGACAGATTTTAAATAGCAATTACACGTGTGGGCAAGTAAAGCACAAAGTTCAATTTTTTAAACATTGGCCAATCTTTTCGTGGAGAAGTGCAAACTTTTTGTGAAACACGTAAAAAATTCCAGCGTGCATACGTCTGTAATTATCTAGCCTCGCCTATTAGCCATCATTCAGATCCATTATGTCTATTATTGCAAAAAATAGAGCGATTATGGAAACCTTCTCCGAAATCCTTACCGCTGACTTGCACCTCGCATTATACTGTGGAAAGTGTTCTGACCAGAGATCAATTTCAACCCCCAAGAAACGTCGAAGGCCCGGAAATATATCGCCGGGGAGGACAATTATATGAAAAGATCCCTATGATTTGGAACGAATTTTCCTAATCTTCTTCCCAACTGTAGAAAAATAAGGGCAGCGGTTCCGTTGCTTTTACGGAGAACACGTCGCAATCCACAACAATCACCCAAGACGATCGCTCTCCAAAATGTGCTTCCGAGGGCGAACAGGTCGAAGCCGCACCACATTTTAATGAACTTTCTATTTCGGAGGGAGAACGGTTGGGCCACGCCTGCCTTGAAAATCAAAGCGATCTCGCAGCAGCCTCAAAGAAGGTTCAGCCGAAGAGAAGGATTTTTTATGTGAAGAAAAAAATGGCGATCCAGCGCAGGTGTCCCGGGCGGGGCGCGGTGGGGCGGGGTGGGCGGGGCGGTGGGCGCAGCCAGGTAGCGGCTCCGCACCCCAATCTCGCGCTCTGCAGCGCTGAATGGGGCTCCTCGCTGCGCTGCGGTGGGCGCCGGCCGGGGCGTCGCGATGCAGCGCCTGATAGCGCCGCGGGCGGCGGGGTTGACGGGGCGGCGAGGCGGCGGGGTGACAGGGGCGGTGATGACGGCGGTGGGGGTGGTGGGGCGGATAATGCAGAGGCGGCAGGGGCGGCGGGGCCGCGGGGCGGCGGGGCGGTGTTGTGACAGGGGCGGTGGCGGTGGGGGTGGGGGTGGGGTCCGTCGGGAGCGGCGGAGCAGCGGGACAGAGGGGTGACAGGGATGGTGGCGATGGGGGCGGGGGAGGCGGGCGTCGGGGACAGCGGGGGCGGCGGGAACGGGGGCGGCGGGGGAGCGTGGGTGGCGGGGGCGGCAGGGGGCAGGGGTACGCCCATACGTATGGGGTCTCCATTCCATCCCCAACGACACCTCTCTGATTCTCAAGGGCTTCGAGATACGGATTTTCCTTGCACCGTACCCCCCATGTCTGTACGCGTAAAAGCGTGCAGGTGTAAAATAGTTTCTTCTAAACTTTTTGGACAGATCTTTTGGACGAATCTTTTCAAACAGTTGATCCTACTCAATAATTAATTTTGCCAACTAAAAGTAATGAAGTATTCGATGTCAAATATTCCACTACACGTCAAAAATCAAATATTCTCTTGTTAATACAGTATTTCAAAAGACAAGTTTTTTCATCACCATTTAATATTTAAATCTGCACTGTAAAAAGTCGAAGAACAGTAATATAAACAATTATTTCACTTTCATGAAAGATCGTAAATTAAAATCCCTTTATTAAAAATAAAATAAGTGAAAATATAGTAATATACCTACATTCATCTCAAAATCGGGTAAACATTTGCATTGCTTCTTTGAAATTGGTACTGCGTGAAGACGAAAAGTACGTGGTTAGTGTTGTTTAATGCAAAAATTGGAATGTTCGCTCTTATGACAAGCTGGCTCACAGGACTTTTCATGACGTAGACAAAATATATCTTCATCTCTTGTACTACCGTTTGGAATCGTAAATGTTTGACACTAAACAACAACAAATACTAAGTAATAATAATAATAATAATAATAATAATAATAATAATAATAATAATAATAATAATAATAATAATAATAATAATAATAATAATAATAATAATGAAGTCGTTATTTGTCAGTAGCGACAGGAGCCAATTTTTGCTGTCGTCGACCAACACATCTTTTTTTTTAATTATGACCAATTTACCCCACGCTTTCTACATTGACCATTTTGAAATAAGTTGTTACCCATATTCTTGTGATTACACCAAACTCTATTTGGTAAATTTAGCATACTGAATGAAATATTCGGGATTTCAAGTCGGAGTGTGGCCTTCGCCACGTGTACTTTCATTGAGAGTCATTGATAAACCACACCACGCCACAGGGTGCAGAAGTAAATAATTAAATCTCGTCGCATCTCATTATCCAAATGTTGAGTCGTAAGTGAGCAAACCACTCGTAATTCTAATTCTTTCTAGCACAGTTTTTAAACAAGCCCCTGAAGAAGTAACTGAATGTCACCACAACATTTCCAGAGCTTTCGGAACGGAGAGTATTTTAAATGTTGAATGCACGATGTGCCTTCTTTTCATATAGGCCAGTGATACCAAAGAATGCAACTCTCTAACCACTTCGAATCATCTCGCAGTGCCTAACAGCATTTGTCGGCAAGTGGCGTTGAGGGGGGGGGGAGCGCAGTCGCTCCATATGGCCGCGCAGTTGCTGCGCGCCGCAGCCTCGCGCCATCTGCGCCCGGGGCCTGCGCTGTGCCCCGCCCCGCCCCGCCCCGCCCCGCCCCGCCCCGCACGCGCCGATCGCAGGGCCCCGGGGACCGCTCGGCTTTTATTTTCGCTCGGTCGCGCCGCTCCGCGAGCGATCGCGGAAGGGGCAGTGGGCGGGGGCTTGCGGGGCGGAGGTTGGGGAATGGGGAGCGAAGTGTAGGCAACAGTGGCGGCGGCGATGGTGTAACGGTTAGCGTACCGGACTGTTGTACCCAAGTTCAGGGGGGTTAGGGTTCAAATCGGATCGAAGCCGTGGATTTTTGAGGGCGAGAAAATCCTTCGTACGCCTTCCTTCGGAGGGAAAGTAAAGCCGGCTGTCCCTTGTTAGTAGATTTACTTGCATGTAAAAGATCCTCAAGCCTAAATGACGCCTCTGAGCTAAATTCAACTCGCCTGTTTCTCGCCCAAGAAATACCTCCTTTCTCTGCTAGTTGATGAAAGGAGCGTAGCGAAATTTGCGTGGTCAGACGGAAGAGCGGGCCTGATGGCCCGAGTCTCGCCACGTAAAATAAGGCAAATTCAATTCAACAGTGGTAGCGGTTCATGTTAACTCTAGTAATCCCAATATAACAGGTCCCGGAAATCGTCAATTCGGAGAGGGAAGTCTTCGCAGCCCACCGCTTAGATTTTGTTTTTATGGACGTTTTTGTGGTTTTTATAAATTAATATGTTTTTGTAAGATATACTATCCAGGTGTATTCATTTAAACAAATTTTTTTTTTAGTTTCTGGCTCTGCAAATTAAAAAGAGATCGCATTTCTAGCATTTGTATTAAATCAAAAAACCTATTACATTTTTAAGTTAAAAAGGCCTATGCTTCAATAACATAGGAATGTATTATACAAAGAATTATAATACTACAAATATTTCAAAAATGCTCTGAATATTCAGGTTTTGTGTAAATAATCCCGATATTTTTTACCCGCGATAAAATTACACACAACACTTGTTATAAATTGCATCATATTTTGAAAAAACTGCAAATCATATACAATATCAATGATTTTCAGTTTTCTAAAAACTTAAAACTTTATAAATAAACAAACAATCATCGGTGGGTCTCGGAGCCAGCCTCTCTTGGTAATTTTAGGGATAAGATTTCACAAAGTGATAAATTTCACAAAAACACCTGCTTATCTGATTACCGAGTATTTGGGACCACACATAAACATAATATTGAGCCCAGCAGACTAGAAAACTTTTTAGTAGAACTTGTTTTGAGCTCTCCTCTGGTAGGGAAATGACATCTTTTTTCTTTCTCATCCAAGTGGGATGTCCTTGGAGGTGCTCTCTCTGCCTCTCTGCACATAGGCGTCTAGAAGGATGCCATTGCAACACGAGCAATATTTCACAGCGGAGTGAACGGTGCAGGAGAGCGGTCCAGAACGCAGGCGCTACAATTTTGATTCAGCAGCATAACCACCTTCTCCCGTCCAGTCCTTCCCTTCCATCACTTTTCGCGACGTCATCAAGACTTCGGCGCAAGTGCCAGTTGACGCTAGCGCCACTATTGTGTCACATTACTAGAACGCCATCGAATGACCATTGACGGATTTTACGCAACTTCATCCTTTCAGGTTCGTTCTATAAAATTGCAAAAGATATGAAATATCTTGTGAAATCTTATGAAAGAAATGAATTTTTTTATACCTTCCAGATAATTTCAACTCAGATATAACAAATGTATATCAATTAAATTACATCTTGTTTTTGATTGCGCGGATCTCTATAAAGTCACTCACAGTACACTCTTCCGAATAATTTCTGAAATTTCAGAAACGTTGGTACGTAACATCAAGACCTTTATGCAGTTTCATCAGATAAAAAGACTTTGCATTTTGAACTTACAAAACGCCAATATGCTTACCCTTATAAGTTTCGTCAAACTGTGTTTAATGAAAATTCAACAACACACAAGACACAACGAAAACACACGGTTACAGTCAACGACCCACGAAATGACGGAAACCACTATTAAACACTGGGTCATCTTACAGAAACGCAACGTTGCAACATTTCCCATACCTTAAGGAATACTCATTTATGCTTCCATAAGAGACGTCTATGAAATGCAAGCCTCCTTAAGTGACTTCTCATTATGAGGAACTTCTTATTGCTTCCCTTATTGCTTAAGCACTCCTTAAGGATCGACTATTCAGCCCTCGGTCGCGGAAGTAGAAGGAAAGGGTTCGTAGCCCGTTTGCTAGGGTACTGCTCCGGCATTCCCTTGGTGCTAGAAAACAACAACAAAGAACCGTCGAAAGATGAACCCCAAGGCAACCGACGTTGACACTGAGCCATTGTACCCACAACGGATATAAGGCTGTTCCCCTTTGTTACACCTTGAGAGACAGTGTGTCGATGAAGACAAGTCAGGGAGGATAAGAGATGTTTGCACACTTATCCATTATTTTCGTGCTTTATTTTTATTATTTGTTCGTGAGTTTACATTCGTATAAGAAATTTCATTAACGCTGCTATTTCCATCACACTTTATTTGATTTTATTTAAAAAAAAACATTTTTTTATTACACATAATTTAACGAAAGTTTATATAGCACAGTTTAAAGTTTAAACTATATATTCTAAACTATTTCTGCCCCTCGCTGTTCTACATGTTTAGAAAATGTACAAAATCATCTTCGACACACACTGTAACACATGACAATGAACAAATTTACCCAGAAGCACACATTAAGACTAAATCCGAATTAATGAGAGAGGAGGAGTGCAGAACGTAATGAGAAACACATTTTTAGGCAGAATTTAAAATGGATATTCGGTCTCAGTTACTATTATTTATGGGTGGAATCTTAGAATTGCGATTACTCTTCTGCGTACATTTAATGTAATTAGACGTCAAGCTGCATAAGACATCGTTATGAAAGAGAAGCTCTAGGAAGAAAACTCTTCACGAAATGCGTTCGCACTCGCGCCTGCAATCGTTCCGGCCCTCGCGGTTTATCTCATTGGTCAGCTGCTCGCTTTCCATATCGCGACCCCGGATTCGATTCCCGGTTGGGCAAGTTTTCCTTGCAATATCCCTGTATATGATGCTGTGTGACGGTGAGAAAGCTCTCTTCTCAGATTGAGAAGATTAGTATACGTCCTAGGGATGTCTCGCACCCCGAACCCATGGCTGGTAGGCCGGGGCGCTGCTAGTAGGCCATGGCCCGTATGCGGGCGGTCGCGCCGAGTACAGACAGACAGGCAGCCTCGTTGCTGCCGGAGGCATCGCGCGATGCCCGAACGCCAAAGGGCGAACGCGCGTTCACTGAGGGGGTGAGGGAGGCGGGGGCAGCGCGCCGTGCTCCCGCTTTTCCCCCCAGCAAGACCTTCGTCGTGCTGGAGAAATTCATAGATTTAATGGAAAAGGCAGTGCTTTCTGTACAGTAACGGCCCGTCAGGTGCCCATGTCGATATCGGAAGAAACAGGTTCAATGTGAGTACTTAATAAGCAAATGAGTTCGTACACGCAAAACTTGAAAAATATGCACATTTATTGTCACATAAAAGTTTTAAAAATGGGCATTTCCTGCCATTTAATAGAATTTGTGGATACGGAATTTGTTTTTCTTTAACTCATTTATTTAATTTGTTTGGAAAAGTAGTCGATTAATTACAAATGGACGAGAGAAGAATTCATAACAGTGCAGGAATAAGTTTCCAAACGCAGGAGAGTTGGCAATACTAGCGCGCGTCCACAGTCCCCCGACCCCCCAGCAACACCCGGGGTCGTGGGGGCGCCTGTTCTCCCGTCCATCCGTCACATGCACGTGTTGTCTGTGCGAGAGCCCATCCTCCCATCCAAATCTCCCCCCCACCCCGCCCCAGAGCTGCGCCCCGCGCGATGGCCTCTCGCCTTTGCCCCCGGGGCCACTCGCCGCTACTCGCCGCTACTCGCCTGTCCTGGCCATCTACTCGCCCGCACACACACTGGATCTTCCATGGAGCAAGAGGCAAGTGAACCCAATGCCAAATCGATTGCGCTACACTTCGAAGTTGTAACAAGCAGGGCACATGTTTCCCACTATTTGAGACGCAATGTTGTAGATAAGCAGTGTATACCTGTGAGCTCGACAACTAGTACCTAACAATGGCAATGTAAAAAAAAAACTTCTTATTCTCCTTAGGATCAGGTCATAAAATAGAATACCAATTGTTTAATATATTAATCATCTCGTGCTAAAATGATAAGCACGTAACGCGAACTCTAGGGAAAAAAACACCGTTTACCGAGTTTACTCATCAAACCATGTATATGACCTCACAAGACAATAATCAAAGCTTACATAAAAATGTGTATATTAAGTACAGTTTTTATCAGTTTCCAGATAATAAAAATAGTAAAATATTAGAAATATGAGTTAAACGTTTATTGTTTTAAAAACTGCTTAAGATCACAAGATGTGGAGAATTATATTGTGATGGCGAGACTTGTCACAAGCTAATGGTGCTTCAACGGCTCATCCTATCCGGCTCTTTTCAAACTTTCGCAATTTTCGAATAATCACAGAGTTCAACAAAAATGAGACTTGCACCTACTTTTAAGAATCTCTAGTTCTATTGGTGGAAAATAATTGAAGAAAACATTTGTAGTAGTATTTGAAAAAACGTTTATTTTAAATAATTTGCATTAACTTATTTTTCTACTTAACTTTTACAACTTTTAAAACCCTCTCATAATTCTATCCACAAAAGAACATGTAACCCAATTCAACTGTTTTCATATTTCTCTCGCAACCACAATCCTCTCTATCCAGGTAAGTCATGCAGTGTATTTCCAACTCCGTTAGTGAAGACAATGACAAGCAATGACGGATCAGTAAAAATAAATATACTTAGTATTTGTTTGAAGTTTTCGCAGGTTGTATACATATCAAAATTGATTCTGGAATTTTCGAAGTTTTGAAGAATGGATGAATTTTGGAAAGTTTGAAAATGTTCACATAAAGTACCCCCAAAAATAAAAGTATCTGCCTCAAACTACCAGGGTTTTGAGTTCCTTTTAAATAAATTTGAGAGCATCAATTTTGAAGAAAGTCCCCTGCACGGTTTATGCGTTAGCGTTGGCCAGAGACGGACAGACAGATCTTCAGGCCACTTTTGCAATCAATCGATTGTTCGGTATTTAGGATCCACGAAACAGGGATTTGTAGTACACAGTACGTTAGAAAAAATAATTTAGTATGGGAATAATATTTATTCAGTTGTTTATTATCAGGGCCTGCCAATAAGAGGTTTTCTGTAGAAAAATGTGCATTTTTCGGACCACGATTGCAATACAACTTTCCCTTTTTACAAAGTAAGACGAGCAAGTAAAAAGCACCGTTCATGTAAGGGTCTGATCAGAAAACAACGATAAACAGCAACGAGAACAATTGTACAGGTACTTTGTAAGCTAATTACATAATAACTATTTCCGTCAACAGCCCTTAATGTTTCTCCATTTATGGAAATATCTTGGATTGTAAGTTAATTTGATCAACTATCATTTTCAAACCGTATTGTGAGGTTGCATAATCGCAGACTGTCGTGCGACGCAGTTGACAAAGCTAATAAGAGCCCTTGGGTTCGAGGTGGCGCGGCTCGCATGACTTTCCTTCAGACTTCCCTCTTCAGTATTCCTGAAGTAGTACTCTATGGGTTTCAAAACTGCAGCCGTTTAGTCTTTTGCTGTTGGGGCAAGTTCTATCTAAAATAAACTATCTTTGACTAATTTATTATTATAACCAATATTACAGGGCCACTTTGGGCCTACTTTAGTTATACATAAGTTTTCTTAAGGAAATTGTTTGTTTGTTCAAAAGCTGAGTTGGGAAGAATTCAGTATCCACCGCCCTCGAGGCGGGGCGAAGAGGGTTCTAGAGAAGCAACAAAGGCTCTCACTTCAATCTCGACTTCTGTGGTCTGCAAACACTTCAACTTTTTTTGAGAGAAACTTAACCACCATATACTTGATTTATTTTTCGTTTTTTGGGGCTCAAAATGTATGCATAGGAGATTTTTACGAGAATTGAGTAATATTCCTATAAAAGAATAAAGTCAAAGACAAATTAAGCGCCCCGAATACGCCCATAATAATCCATAGGTTTTAGTCTATGAGAATGAAAAGGTTGGGAATGTTTGGTTAAGGTATTTTGGTGTAGAAATACTGACATATATCTGTAATATTTTTACAGTTTCACTGAAGTTTCTAAAAGAAGAGAAACGACTTCATCCAAACAAATCATAGGAAATGGTAGCACAGACTCTTAGACGAGTTAAAAAATGAAAGTAATGTATAATATAATATTGGATAATAATGTACTAGTATGTCAAAATTATTTCCAAATTACCATAAACTTTAAAAAATGGAACGTAGCCATCTCATTGCCTCGATCGTCCCGTTAAAAGCATATGGCGAAGCAGAGCTACAATTCACTGGACAAACGGTAGTAGAATGGTTAAGACCCACATATTTTATTTTATGTGAAATTTCTTAATCTCGTCTGATACTTGTAATGGAAATGAGGCATTCAACAAAGAAAACACAGCTAGCAAGCGTTCGAGATCGATTTAGTATGAGATTCACTAGTAGTGTAATAATGTTGCAATTTTCATAAAGTCCTTAACATAGTATTTTGGAACTACTTTTTCTGTGATGGATAGATTGAGGTGCAGTTCCTGAAAGAAGTAGAACATGTTGGCAGAAAATTGGTGAATTGAGCAAGACAGAAAGTGGCAGTGAGACATTAAAAACCCAAACTTTATTAATAAGGGGATCTATTTTCCCTCGCAAGGGGTTCCCTTGAGGGCAGGAATCCGCGCTGTGTGGAGGTGCGAAGCGCCGCCGACGCGACGGGGCAGGGGGGGGGGGGGGGGCGCCGCGACGAATCGCGTCGGCGGCGCCGGAGGGGGGGGGGGGCGCGGGTCGCGTTATTAGGGCGCCTGTGAGGCCGCGAGGTGTGCCGGCGGCGGCGGCGGCGGCGGCGGCGGCGGAGGGCCCTCGCGGCGCGCCAGTGTTTTGTTTCGGGCCCGGCGCCATTACGCTGTCAGTGGCCGAACCCAACAACATGATTAATGACGTCAACTGCAACAAAAGCAAGAGCGCGGCGCTGCGAGAGTCAGGGCAGAAAAAGAGAAGGCGAGATTGGAAACTCCTCAGCCCGGCCGCCGCCGCCGCCGCTGCGCCGCAACGTGAGCCATTGTTGCGCGTTCGGGACCGGCGGGGGAGGGGAGGGGCGGCGGGGCCGACGCGGAGCTACCTGTCGGGCGCCGCCGAACTGGTTATCGCTCCCCGCCCCGCCCGCTCCGCCCCGCCCCAGCGCACGCCGGGCGCCTCATGATAAAGAAGAGCGCGGGAGCGGGGGAAGGGGGAGGAGGGGAGGGGAGGGCAACGGACGCGCACGGCGCGGCGACCTCCGGACTCGGTCACGGGCGCCCCCCCGCCCCGCCCTCTCCCCGCCCCACCGGCGCCGCCGCCGCCACACGGCAAATGCCGGAAACCACACGACCCCGCGCGGTCGGAGAATTACGCCTTGATCGTCTTCCAGACCTCACCGAAGCTCTTCCAGGCGTCTTCCACGAGCAAATTCCCCAAGGTCAAATCTCTTCCCGAGTCACACATTCCAAGACAACTTGCGCACTCACGAGACAAATCAGATGGGATGTTCCAGGAACCTTTTATAAACTGAGAACTTGGAATTTATTTCCCACAAACCGATTGGGTTTCATTGTAAATATGAAATAATTCAAGTCGAATTTAAGAAACAAATCATATCACAATCCTTCAATTATTAGACTTGTTGACACTTGCATGACGGGAGAACAATACGAGTGTCTACGTTCACAGTTCAAGTGAATTCTCTCGTCTTTTTTCTGATACTGACGAGAAATCACTGTAGTATCAAACAAACGGAGCTCAAAAATCCATCCTCGTATACAGCATAGATTCCACACTTGAGTCATGAAGATCGCTCGCCGTGCTTTCCTTAGTTTTTGGTTAATGTTCATTCTCCCTAATGCGGATGTCAATTGTTTTCTCAAGATGGATTAAAGACACGTTTTCACTTTACGAGTTTTGTAGCAAACCTTGAATCGATTCGCTGAGAATCTTTCAATTCTTTTTGATAATCGATAAGAAGCAATTAGAGTGTCAGTCTTCAATTGTCAGACTTCAGAAGGGCTAAAGCGATAAATGAAAACACCTTGAGGTAAATACTGAAAACTGACAAATAGAACGTGATGAAATATTTTCGAAAGTGAAATAGGTAAATGAATGTAATTCCAATCTAATTAAAATGCCCAAAGAAGTCAATTGTATAAGTCAATTAATCAATTTTCAACGCTCAGTGTAACTTATATTACATTAATCAATGACATTTTCTATCGTGTTTTTAATACAATTTTTTGGCTTGAAAAATATTTAATCAGAACGATTCTTCGATTGCTTTCAATTGAATGGAATGTAAAGTAACTTCTACTGCTATGAACGGATCAGTTGCAAAGGAACAAACTTTTATAGGATTTTTTCTATCTAAAACTACTCTTGCCGAACCGTGTCTAACCCACGAAAACTTGTCACCACCAAAGATAAAACATTTAATAAAATTGGGAAATAACGTAAAAAGTGTGTGAAAGTCATATCAGATTTGATTTTAATTTCATAAAAACAATCCCTAACCCCCCATCATTGCAATTCACCGAAGTACAGATTATATCTGTCGATTCTGAAAGGCAGAAGGATAACTATTGGAATTCCTTGATTTGTTGAAATTTCATAGACCGATTTCATTTTCTGAAGGCTGCTCGTAGACAGAATTTCAGCTACGCTCCTATACATTCTGGTCGTCATCGCCACATGCGTTACAAGAGCAGATACAGCAATAACAATGCCTGATGTTTACCCTCTGAATATACTGCAAAAACCTCTTCCTTGTGGAATACATGAGTTTTAGAATTCCAGAAATAGCTCTAAAAGAACGTGAAAGCACCAAAACCAAATGTCACGCTTGTCTGGTCTGCAGTCTCCGAACGTCGTCAGGCCGAAAGTCATTTGTTCCTCGGGCTTCCGTTAAACATTGCGGCTTTCGCCTCCTACCGCCCCCGCGCCGCCCCCCCCCCCCGCCCTCTGCACGGCCCCCGCGCCGCCCCCGCGCCGCCCCCGCGCCGCCCACCGGGTCCCCCGCACAACCCCCGCGCCCGCCGCAGCAGTGACGCGCGCTAACCGGATTAGCGCGTTTCATTTTCAAGCCGCGTCTTCAAAAGGAGCCAATGGCAGTTGGGCGCTGAAGGCAGCGCTGGCCACTGTGCAGTCTCTTCACACATCGACGGCTGCGCTCGGCAGCGGGGCCCCGCGGGCGGAGCACGAGTACAATGTGCGAACGCGATCATGCCTCTCGCCCCATCTGAAAGCCACAAATTGCAACAGCTTCCTCTTCTCTCACTTTCGAAGAACTGATCCACAGGATCCGTTCGGTTTACGTAGTGTGAGGACCCTTATGAGTGGTTCACGCGGACACAACGTATGTCAAATGCCAAGGGTTTTCTGTGAACACTGGTGTTTAAGATTGTTGGTTCCTTGATGCCTTAAGACTGTATCGTAGCTGGCAATGCAACCTGCATTACTCCTTTAGCGCGGGCCTATTTTCGAAGGGTTTCTTAAACAGCCAGAGCACTCGCTCCGTGCAAATGGAATTGAATTGATTTGAATTAATGCCTTATTTTACGTGGCGAGACTCGGGCCATCAGGCCCGCTCTTCCGTCGACCACGCAAATTTCGCTACGCTCTTTACCAACTAGCGGAGAAAGGAGGTATTTCTTGGGCGAGAAACATGCGATTTGAATTTAGCTCAGGGGCGTCATTTAGGCTTGAGGATCTTTTACGTATAAGTAAATCTACTAAGAGGGGGACAGCCGGCTTTACTTCTCCTCCGAAGGAAGGAGTACGAGGCGTAGGAAGGATTTTCTCGCCCTTAAAAATCGACGGCTTCGATCGGGTTTGAACCCGCCAACTTGGGTACAACAGTCCGATACGCCATCGCCGCCGCAAATGATGCGAGTGCGCCCGATGTTGGGACATGGCAGGAAATCTGAACTAACGTCTCGAACAATATTTTACTAAATAACTGCAGACATCGACAGAGTGACTAGAAAACACGCAGGTCATCCATCCACGTGGTTAAGGCGGAGCGCCGTTATGTTTCTGTTTAAAAAGTCGGTTTCATCCGTCCTCGGTCATGAGAACGTGTGATCTGAAATTAATTAGCATTTGCAATTCCAGTTCAGGTCTCTTTGATTATTGTTTTGTTATTTTCTTTCAGTGATTCTTATTGGGACATCTCTGTAATGCTTATAATGGTTAATAGATACAGCAAATTCTGTCAGTTGATTTTTTAGCAGTCTCAAACAGTAAACAATAAGACTATTCTCGCCAATGAAAGAATGTTTCTAAAAAACTTGACTGTCGCATACCAAAGCGATTCGGTACCCACAGAACTCTAATGGAGTGGGGTTGTCAACGGGAGTGGGGTTGTCAACGACGAATCCTGGAATAAACTACAATATAATTCAAGGAAAATTGTATATATTTACGAAATAATCATACATGTATTTTTAATATATATTATATTCAATTTCTGCACGTTTGTGAGAAATATTTTCAGTTTACGAGGTATGGCGATGGATGTATTCAACTTTTACTGCATTTACAGTCCTTTTCGCGAACAGTTGGCAATGAACTTTTTTGAAGAACCAGTTCATCATTCATTATGTTGCTTCGATAGAACAACTCCTATCTACATCTACAGGCTAGGCCTGATTCTTGGGAAACATCGGAGTCTCCACAAAGTGGTAGTTACACGAGAGTATTTTATCTTTTATTTTTGTGTGTCTTGTTCTGGTTCTGTTCATCAGTCTTTTGCTGTTGCAGTTTGCTTGAAAAAAAATTGGGAACGTAGTAACTTAAATTCTAAAATATATGAATTACCTCTTTGAAATCAGTTAAGCTACGCTTTAAAGTCTATAGAAATGAGGGGGACCCGTAATATTCTTTGAACTAGTGATTTGTTTTACTTGTTGATAACTTTTAATTTAATTGTTATTATTATAAAACTTACTGAATCTTGTAACATTCTTAACGACGTCATTCGAACATTCTAAAAGACGTCAAAACAAAGTAATATGCTTCCCAAGCTGTAGTTGTAGATACTCCGGTATTATTCTTAAAAATCTCGGAGAAAAAATATAGTATATATTTTAGAGAGAACATAAAAGGAAAACATTAAAGCTATTATATGATTTCAGTCCTGGAGCCAACCATTATTTAAAAATCCTGAAGCCAATGACTGAGAAAAGCCATCGGTGCAGAAATCCTATTACTCATAAGCCTTTCCCCTCCCCTCGGGCCTTCTAAACAGAGGCGTAGCTCTCCGTGATGGCGCTCGTCCATGTAACCCCTCGCCCCCTCGCATGCCGCGGCGCTGTCTTACAAGCGCCGGTGCGTGTCACAGCGTACGACGCGGCAATAAGCAGTCCATCGCGTCTGCGCGCCGCGAATTTATCGTCCACTTAGCAGCGACGGCTGCGTCGCACCCCGCTGCGACGGCGGCGGCACGCACAAGCCACCCTTCAGAAGAGGAGGCCCGGTCCGTTTAAAGCTACACCCGCCCAGGACGGATCCGGGACCAACGGGACATTTAAAAAAAATTCCTTCGGCGCGCGGTGCGTGCAGGGCGGGGGCGGGGGCGGCGGCCCTTTGACGGCGGGCGCTACCTGCGGGTGACGCCGGGGGGACAGGGCCCCCCCGCGGGGGGCGCTTAGCACCCATAACGAGCACGTGCCCGCGAGGGGCTCGGCGCCGACGCGGACGCATCGAACCGAGCGACACATAACGGACGCGGAGCTGCCTCGGAGACAGGTGCAGCCGCGTCGGCACCTCCCACGCGACGGCGAAGCAGCGCCGAGGACGGCGAGCTTGATAATGCCTTTGGAGCTCTCGCTGCGATGGCCTTTGCTCATAAATGAGTAAAGCAGGAAAATGGTTTCTCGTAACCAGGGAAGAATATGAATTATGTGATGTGAACTTCAAGTGAGGAAGAAAAGGTTCCCTTCATTTCAGTTTTATCGATGAAGTTCTAATTTTACATTTAAATTTATTCTTAAATCTTTCTTCACACAAACAAGTATTGCATGTTTTGTTATAATGGGAATTGCATTCAAAGCAATAAGAGCGTTCTGACTCAATGATTCCATTTTATTAAATATCTAAGACAGCTATGACACTATAGGAAATGTTTCGTGTGAGTTGCAATAAAGTTTGGCGATAAGCGATATTTCTTTTCGGACTTTGATAGACCAATATAAATAATACACAGTGGCATACTGGCTTGACTTTTATAATGCCATTCAGAGGAGTACTTTACGAAGGGAAGCAAAATTAGTAATGAAGTAATGATCAACTAGTATGTTGTTATACCTAAGGTCACACTAAATGTGTGATATTTTGCTGAAGTATAATATGGCACACTTCTATTCTACATGTTTTCCGAAATATGCAAATTTTTTCGTATTTTGTGAATATTTGTATATTTTACGACAATCCGAGTAGTCGAGATCACTAATGCAGTAGTGTCGTGGCCATCTCGGATCCAAGGGTCATCATCCTATCACTTCATTAAAGAAGTATTAATTATTCCCTGCTCAAGAATAAGGCCCTTTCCTTTAATGGGATGGGCAGTTGTCTAATAATAATAATAATAATAATAATAATAATAATAATATATTTTTAAAAGAAACGCGTAAAATCCACGACTTGAAAATGTTATTACAAAGAACAGTATTTTTAATTATCCAAAGCAGTAAAGTATCATTTCTAGGAGTCCGAAATTTCAAGTATTATCGCAATTATGCATTAAAATAGTTTAGAACTAAAATATGTGTCGTTAACGTTTCGATAGATCTCATTCCCTTTTGTCTAGATGTCTTTCTGCCACGGATCGGACATGAAACTACCATAGAGAGATTGTTCTAAGAAGGGACCGCTCTGACAGCTACTGCTTGTCTACTGCCGCAAATGAAAACAGATTATGCTCATGCGCTTAATTCATCAGTTTGTTGGATAGCACTTGTCTCACTTACAAGTGGTCACAAGTCTCACTTGCAATGCCAGTGTCCGACATGACTTTAATTTGTTGCCCTATCTGTCAAACTGGTCCCTTCTTACAATAATTTTCAGTATAGGCTGGAGTAGTAGAAAAGATTAAGCAACGTAACAATGCTTAGTTTCTCAAGCTTTAAAATGGAGGGTAAACATCGATGGGTATAACATCAGAAATGCGCGAATTTGCGATATACGTGTCGCACATATATAGCAAGGGCTTTCATCATAATAAAGCATCTTGTAAATTGGAGAGGATTTTGGAAGAGAGTACAAGGGGAAGAGAGAAAGGACAGCCAGGTGACTGCCTCCCTCCCACCGGAACCAATCGCCTGATATTCATCAACCTCCTTAAAACAACATCCTTAAAACCCACTTAATCTGCCCTTTCAAATCAACTCCCACAACACAACCTCTGAGCAGACTGACATCATGATCCAAAAAACAGCCGTATCCAACAAACACCCACATTCCAGATAGGAGGACATTGCAAATGGTAGATTTTCCAATACATATCTAACGTGTGGAGATGATCAATAGAAAGACGACACTTGGCAGCGTTTCATTGAGAGTTGCTTTCTTTTACTGAAAAACAGCGTTTAATACACAATAAAAATTGTAGCTGCTTCTACATCGTTTTGACTAATAAAAAATTTTAAATCTTTATTTGGATGAAATCGCGTGTAGTTGCAGAAAGAAAGCAATGAGATGTGATATTACTAATTTATGGTATGCAGAAATTGAAAAAAAAAAAACTGTGCAGGCCAAGTGAGAGGTGGGTATGGTTTTGTTAGTTATTCAGGAACTCGAAAAAACAACAACAATGAAACAGTTTTGATTTTGACTGAGAATGCAAATATATTTAATTGTATTATTCCGCCGAATCCCACACTGCGTCTACTCGTACATAATGCGTGAATTCCCATACTTACTGCATCTCTTCTTACAGCATCGCTGACGTCATGCGAAAGCAAGCTTCCGAGATAGGGACCGTCCGCCATTCGGCGATTCACGTGTTGCGTTGTTAAACAGCAATTTCTTTCTTATTTTTGGTGTCTAAGAATGTACTGTGTATCCACATTTATGTTGAGGCAGAATTCGCGAAGAACTTTTGTTGAAATACTTAATGTCCTACAATCCTACACGATAGTATTTTATTGGTTGTTCTTATGCAGTTTGCGTTCCACTTTTTGAGAAAGCATTTTAAGTACTTCAGTTCAGAACCAGTGTTGTCGCTGTAGCCTACTAGTAACAAATGTAAAGATGTTAATTCGTTAATAGGAAGAACTCGCTTTGTATTCACGTATCTTGTTTTTAAGAAACACACACACACACACACACACACACAAAAAAAAAAGAAATAGTAAGATTAAAATACAGGTCGACGCTGTTTAAATTTGAAAGGAGATCAACACTCCCTCTGAGGGCAGAGGGAGTGACTGATTTGCGCTCTCAAGGCGCGCACACCAAATCTGAATGCTTTTGTGCGAAAAATGAAAAGCGAGGGAAAGTTTTCCCTAAGAAGTGAATGGGTGAGTATAGCTTCCGTGCGGGTTAACTGCAACATTAGTCCAGAAAGTGTAACGAATCATTTTTCTTAGGAGGTAGCGGTCCCCCGTCAAGATGGTGAGATCCGGCGACGACCTACACTACTTTATAAGGGGATTTCCCCTTCTAGATATCTCCTCGCAGCGGGGCACTACGCCAGTCGGGCAAGTTCTAAGCTTCTGGCTGGTTTCTCAACACGTGTGGTGTACGTGAGTGTGTGTCAGGAAGGGAAGTGAAGGCAAGGATGAGGAAGGAAAGATCACGCGTTGTCCGTGGCCCGTTTGTTAGGGTACTGCTCTGGCATTCGACTTCTGTTGATGGGAGAGACCACGAAAAACTACCTTTGAGAGGAACCGGTCTATATACTTCTCCTCTTGACAGCAGCAATATACCCCATGTCAAAAATCCGTCATCGTCGGGACTCGAATTCCAGAACCTTCGGGTCAGGGAGTCATCAGTGGCATCGGTTGTTGTGCCTGAGCCATCTCAGCCGGTAGTTTCCACCGTCAAGTCCTCCGATCGGAGGAGCTCTTCTGTGCAGCGCTCATCTCTGCTGCGGTTTGGAGCGCCGCCCCCGCCCCTCCCCGCCCCGCCCGCCCCGCCCGCGCCGGCCGCTGCCGCTGCCCGCTGCCCCGGCCCGAGCCCCGGCCCGAGCCCCGGCCCGGCCCAGGCCCGGCCGGCCCGGCCCGGCCGGCGCGCCCAAAAAGAAGAGCGGCGCACACCGCGGCTGAAGGAGGAGCAGCGGGGGGCCCGGCGCCGCCCCGCCCCGCCCCCGCCCCGCCCCCGCCCCCGCCCCCGCCCCCGCCTCTCCGCCGGTGGGCACGGAAAGGGACGGAGCTCCCCCCTCCCCCCCCCCGACGACCGCTTGGGGAGGACCAAAGGCCGTACTTCTCACGAAAAGGCTTCCAGCTCTCGTTTTTATTTATATTCTTATTTGGGATTTTGTAATTTGGCTTTTATTCAGTGGATTATCGTTCAAATAAAATAATTCAAATAATATGAGTGAATATCGTTATTTTAAAACGCAAACGTACTCCGGTTTATGATGTGATATGACTGCCCAGTTTAATTCACTCATTATGATATCATCCTTCAATTACGGACAATCAGGTAGTAGAATTTATAAAGTCATTCATTGAAACGTAGCTTTAATTTTATAATATTAATTTCAACTCAAAGAGCGATATTTCGAAGAGTATGTTCATCACAATACGTAAAATACATTTTCTATACTTTTTTCCAGCGCACATAAAGAAGTGACAGAAATATTTTTTTTATATTACAGATGACAGGGCGTGGTCTAAATGCTTCTTAGCAAATGACTTACGTACACTCATCCGTACCACTCTCCGTCTAATTAATGTGCATTGGGATAAATTCAGAGCATGGGGACGTTTCAGAATTTGCTCAATGAATTAAAAAAGAACTGAATGGTAAACTGTATAGTAACGTCCATCATTAGTTGATGTCAATGTATGTGTTACAATCACACTTAGTTTTTAAAATGATTCATACTAAAGATAACGTTCTATTTGATATTTGAATGTATTAATGTAAAAAATAAAAATAAAAAAATCACTGCTAATTCCCATCCATTGATGCTACTAGCTCATTGTTCATATTGAATGGAGTCCGCAATTGCTTACTTCAAATGCAAAACGGCATTTGAAACAAAGCAGTCCCTGACACCAGCCTTCTCGCACAGAGCCTGAGCTCCAGCACCTCCTGCGGCGGACGCGACGGTTGCGGGGGCGGGGCGGGGGCGGGGCGGGGGCGGAGGCCTCTACCTGCCCGAGGCGCCCCCCTCCGTCCCCCCTCCCCCGACACTGCCCAGCGCTTCATCTGCGCAGCCGCCTCCATTCGCAGGTCCCACCGCCAGCAACCTCCGCCTGCCACCCTACCCCACCCCACCCCAGCCCCACCCACGGGAGTTGTCGCGCAAAAACTTATTTTTGCTCTTCTACTCGATTTGCCAGAATTCCGGCCCGTCTGTCTTTTGAGGTCTGCTTGAATACTTTTTACACTTTTTCCATAGAAATTTGCAAATTTAATTGATTCAGATCTGCAGCATGTCCGTTATTGCTACAGGCTGAGATGGCTCGGGGTAACAACTAATGTTACTGAAGTCCTTCTGACCGGGCGGCCCGAGAGTCTGGAGTTCAAGTCCCGATTATGGTGGCTAGGTCGAATTCAGCCGCTGGTCGGAGGAGATTTCTAGCGCCCGGCTGCTCTGGTTGGTAGTTTTCTTTGGTTTCTCCAAATCAAAACCAGGCAATACCCTAAAATATGAGACACAGGCCGCGTGCTACTCTTCCTTCCTCTTCCTTGTCCAATCCTCACTCCTTACTTGCACTTTTTTCTTTAAACTTTTGGTAGGACATGGGTTGTGTTAAATGCATTCTATAAGATGACATAAACGCAATATTACTCTATTCTTTTGTTTTCTCACAAGTTAAAAAAGAAATACCTTTCTCTCACGTTCTTAATGTTTCGATTAGCAGCAATTTTCTCAGATTATTGTTTTTATGAGTGCTTTACATAGTGTCAGAAAAAGCTTCTCAAATACTCAACCGTTTTCTGTCAAAACTAGCTCAAAAGTTCGCAATTTCTGGAACGCTCAAACGCCATTATCTCAAAAACAGCTACAAATTTCTTCTTGAAACTTTTCGAACTGATAGTGTTAATTGCACTCTTTAACACGACGTAAAGTTTATTTCGGTGTCTTTAAAAATAATTGAACATATGTATTTTTTTAACATCTCTCACGCCGTTAATATACACATTTCCAGCAATGTGTAAACACAATTGCAGTTATGAGTTTGTGAGTATGTGCTTCAAATGAATTCTAATGAAATTTTCGAAAACTCCAAATTTTTCTATGAGAAAGTTAAATTTTGAATATACTGTAGCGCTTAAGCACCGTTTTCTTATAAACATTTTTGAGGAAATTTTCCATTTTGGACACAGTTTTATTGTTCTTTAATATTCTTAAAATAACATTTCCGTTCTATAATTAGTAAACCGAAAAATTAAGGAAATTAAAAAAAAATGTATTTTGGATGGCGATAAATGGCAGCAGGTAAGAGTGTGGCAAGTTTGAATAGCGAACCGAGACGAGAGGAAATAGAAACCTATTACGGATTTGGGAATAGAAATGTAATCTGTGCCAACTAGTTTTTTTATTGAAGCCCTATTTCCCCATGGCACACGCATCAGCCGTCGGAGATCAGCTCCTTCTGCACGAGCTGCTCCGAGCTGACCGCACACTCGCAACTGCTGGTAACTTTGTATTCGCGGTAATGAGACTTGCAATAGAAAATTCCTTATTTTGTCCGTTATTTTGAAGATCTTACGGGTCTTCATTGTTCGCAAATCTTTCCGGATAACAGTAATCAACACGTAAAACTGTATTAAACCCTGTGTAATAATTATATCTCTCACCCATTTTCCGCGGACAACCAAAATAACACCACGGAAATTCTGGTGCTGATCTGTTTTTTAGTGCGACTTCTCTATACTTTCTGCCGTTGTAGCAATTATTAACAATTGGTCATCAGCAATCTTGTCTCCAAAGATATTCGATGACATGGTGCATTTGACGATACAATATTTTTCCTTAAAGGCGTCATCTCAACTGTATTTTATTATAAACTTCTCTCACGCCTTCCCCAAAATGGGGAGGGACAAGCAATTCACAGCTAAGGGGTTTTTAATTGTTTGGTCTGAACTAAGTAACTAACTACCCCAAAATCAGTAGAGAATCATGTCATGTGCCTAACAGTAACTTGCAGCAATCCCTCCCATTTTTTGGAACTTTATAGCAAACATTACGAGTTCCTAACATTTAATACTGAAACAAAAAAATTGCTGCCCAAATTCGTGATACAGATGCAACAAAAGCAAGGTTCGCAATTAAAGGTAGAAAGACAGTGTAAGTAGGTTTGGACACCCAGCGGTATGCTGCTGCTTTAAGGTACAAGCGAACAACGCATTGCGAATAACTAGATCTGCACTAGAATATGACTGAATCAGGAGAAACAATGGGATGTACTCGTATTGGTCGTCGAGACTGTGAAAGCGTGCATCGCGCCACCGCTCAGGCTGAGTTGGCACTGGACAGCACAGTTTCCACTGAAGCCCCTCTAACCCTAGGGGGACGATCTCTCTCACACTAGGGTCGCAGGTCGTAGGGTTCGGGGCGGGGCGGATTTTCCAGGTTGGATGCAGCGGCTGTCCGGACATCAAGCGGGTTCTGGTTGGTAGTTTTTCATAGTTCCTTCGATCAATAGCAGGCGTGTGTCATAGCAGACTAGAGCACTGCCGCAACCAGGCTACGGATGGGCGCGTTCTTTCCTTCCCCAACCTTGTTCCCTCCTTTCCTGTCTTACACAAACACACACACGTGCGCATTACACATGCACAACGCTACCTCACGAGCCGGGAGATCAGTGGGATGCTCAGAGTGGGATGTGTGGACCAGTGGGATGCTGGTCGCGGTGGAGGCAGTGCCTCTAGGGGAAGATCATTTGAGGGACAAACAGCACAAACTAACGTTAGGTCGGTGCCGAATCTCACCTTCCAGCGGGGAAGTGACGTCTCACCTATAAAAATTACTACACTTTTGGAGCTAATGAGAAAAAGCTGGCAATCAGATCTCTGGTCCGACCTTCCACCGTGTGAACTAATCCCTCTCGGTTTTCATTGATTCATTAAGGAAGTGGCTAAGGTCATTGACGGAACTGGCGTTGATCTACCCAGTTGAATGGCGAGATCCGGCACCGACCTACGTCGGTTTGCGAGGATTTTCCCCAACCAGGTATCTTCCACCAGCGGGGTACCCAGCCAGAACAAGCTCTAAAACCCGACCGGTCTACCACTATATGTGGTAGTGTACTGCATATGAATGTGTTCGTAAGGGATTAGGATAAGACAAGGAAGGGGAAGGAAAGATCGCTTGGGGTCCGTGGCCCATTTGTGAGGGTATTGCTCCGCCAGAAAGAGAGACCACGGAAAACTACTGATTAGAGCTGCAGGCGGCTAGAATTCTCCGCCAGACAGCAGCTGAATGCGACCGGTCTGGTTCATAAAATCCTGCCATGGTCGGGAGTGAAGCCCCGGGACCTCAGCACTCAGCTGACGCCCTGAGCCGCCGCCGCCGGTGAATCCCTCTCGTGCGCAGTGGGAATCTCCCTGCGCCGCCGCCGCCGGCCAGAGGAGCGTTCGCGCGGCGCGGCGGGGGCGGGGGCGGCGGCCCGCGGGGGGTGGCGTCCGCCGCGACCTTGCCCCCACCCCCCGCCGCCGCAGCCGCGCGATGGTCGCGGGATAAACAGAGGTGTTGAAGCGGCGGCGTGGCGCGGCGCGGCGTGGCGGGGCGGGGAGGGCCGGGGCACGGTGGGGCGAGGCGAGGCGCGGCGGGGTGGGGCGGGGAGGGGCGTGTTGCTTTTGTTGGGCGCCCGCGGCCGACGCCCCCCGCGGCGCGCTCATGTTTTCCAAAGCGACTGCCGCGGCCGCCGCAAAGCGCTCGCCTCATCAGGGGCGGCCAACGCCCATGTCCTCGCGGCGTGCCTGCAAACGGCTCTTATTGTTACCATAATAATAATAATAATAATAATAATAATAATAATAATAATAATAATAATAATAATAATATCAATAATTATTATGCACGTATGGGTAGGTGTCTGTTACTTTTCTATAGGGGGAATCAGGATTTTAATGCTGATTCCATATTTATCTCCCAGGATTGTTAGCCCTGGGGGATGGCATGAAATTATGATGATGGATAAAGAAATAAACACACACAAACGTACAGACACACAGCACAACCATGTCCGAGGCGGTACTCGAACCCGCGATCTTCTGGCCCGAGACCGCTGCGGTACTACTGTCTTAGCGATTTCGGTCATCGGCATTATTATTATTATTATTATTATTATTATTATTATTATTATTATTATTATTATTATTATTATTATTATTATTAAGGTAGCGAAACGCAAGTTTTCGCGTGAATGTAAGACCCAGCACTGACCTACATCTCGATTTGCAGGGCATGTTCTGTTTCAAGTATCTTCGCCCAGCGGAGCATCATTGCCGGGTCAAGCTCTAAATCCCCATGTGTGGTAGTGTTGTGCATGTAAAAATATGTGTGGGTATGTGTGTGTGTTTATGTGGAGAGGATAAGGTAGGAAAGAGGAAGGAAAGAGGTCAGAAGGCCCTTTGTTAAACTAAAAGTCCCCAAGGATTTATTTACGTACATACTTTTTAATTTTTGTGGTTGCGTTTGATGCAATTTGTGAGATTTGCACGTGTATTGCAGTGGCGGATTTGAATTCACAGATTTGCCGGTGATTTTATTGCTGCCATTTGAAACTGTGAGGTCAGGGAGCCGACACTTCCTCCGTTCGGAGCATTTTTTCTGCGCACCCGCTGTGGCCCTCGCAGTCACAACAATGCGACAACGCTGACGGTCTTTGTATTTGTTCTCCTGATGTTTCATAAATACTTAAACAGTATTAATAAAGTGGCTCAGAACGCACGTACATAAACGTCGCTGTGAGAGAATCTGCGTTACAACCGTACCGTGTAAAAGGGATTTTGTAGTAAGTACAGTGGCTGAACGATTCGGAGTCCGCTAATTTCCCCTACGTAAAATGGCCATTGAACGCAACCTGGCTCGAAGAAAGTTCATGGGTCGGAGAGAGGAAGGGCTGTACTCAGCAAGAGCCATTGAGCAATTAAAGGGGCCTTAGGGAACGGCAAAATCTAGTACAAGCGTACTCCCTCAGGGCATGGACCCTACTGACTTTGTAAAATTCTTAGAGGAACCCGAATCGAGCAAAGCGAGTGAGATCATTCGTGGATGTTCGGACGCCTTCTTCTCTGTTGCTGAGTGCGGGGGCCGAAGCGATGAGCTGCCCCCACCCCCACCCCACCCTAGCGCTCCTCCACGGGCCGCTGAATGAAGCGGAGTAATTGGCTGGAAGCCCATTCAATAAAGAATTACGGATAAAAATTACACGAGGTGGGCGCTGGGCCGGGGCGATGGGGAGCCCTGCCCGCCGGCAGCCCTGCCGGGCCCAGCCCAGCCCAGCCCAGCTCGGCCCAGCGCCGCCCCGCCCCCCGCGGGCCCTCGCGCCGATATATTACGGGCGTACCGAGGGGGCCCTCTTGTAATGGCCCCGCGCCCCCTGGGAGCGAAACAAAAGACTCGCGGCGGGGCGCCACGCCGGCCCGTAATGGCGGCATCGGCGGCGCGGCGCGGCGCGGCGCGGCGCGGCGCGGCGCGGCGCGGCGCGGCGCGGCGCGGCGCGGCGCGGCGCGGCGCGGCGCGGCGCGGCGCGGCGCGGCGCGGGCGCAGCGCGGGGCACAGCGTTGCCAGGCGGGCGGCGAGCCCTGGCCCCCGGGGGGCCCCGGTGCGCGACCCCCGCCCCCCCCGCCCCTGCCCCCGCCCCGTGGGAAGCGCCGGCGGCCGCCGCTAATTGCTACAAATTCGAAAACAACGCGATGAAAAAGGGTCGCGGTCGATCGTGAAGTATCGATACAGACGAGACAAAATACTCCACGCTGTGGAGGCGCGCATGGGAATTGACGACACACTGCCATGATTAACGCGGGATTGACGCATGATGGAAAGGGCCGATTATGGAAGGCGATGCTGCAGGAAAAATTTGCGTTTTTTGTTGGTGTGAATATTACAACAGGATCATGCATCAGGAATATTGCAACAGGATCATCAACAGGTATTCTAGACGCACGTAGACCAAACAGTGAAATCAATATAATATTTATAACAAATATTGCATCTAGTAACACTATTTTTATTTCTTAAGATTCTGTAGAATTTCGTTCTTCCCCCAGACTCTGCAAGATTAGTTCTGAATATGATTGAAAAGATGTAAGTAATGAAAGTCATTTATGTAATGAAAAGTAATGAATATTATGAATGTTATACTTAAGTAATGAAAATAGCGAATATTTATTTATGAATTTTTACAAGTTAGCAACCTCACAAGCAATTTTATCAATGTAATATATCAACAAAAATGCACAGGGTGCACTAACTTAATTGATATTATTAAATATGTACAGAACCCTGTAGTGTGTCTAAGAATGGACTCTAGTGACAAGAAGCTCGAGAATGTTTCCATCTCTTACCTCACGGAAAAATGAAAGAGTCTGTTTCTCGAAGAGTGAATGAATCCCCTTGGTGAAGGAAATCTTTAGTGAACAATTATCGCAGAAAATCAATTATACAGTAGGCGCTAAAAAACAATACTGTCCATGAGAATGAAACTATAATTTATTCGTTAAACATAAATGGAAAACAGTTCGTATTTCTTTAGTGCTTCGAATTAGTACAATGGACTAAGCTTATTGTAATCACGGTAATTGTTATCATTAGGCTAATGTTATCATTCTTATAATGTTCAGACGGAACTGATATTACATCATTAAAATATCGTTTATTGTCGTCATAATTCGTTTTAAGCTATCAGTATTTTGAAATATATTTCAATTATCACAGCTTTGGGTCCTAATGGGTAGCGACTCGCGAAACAGAACAGTATCATTTAAAACTCACGTGATGAAATAATGTGCATTCGATCACGGAATACGACGGAATATGAATTTCGGAAATGGAAGGTTGTGAATACAAACATCACGACATCTGCTGAACAACACAAGACGACATATGTGAAATCGTAACCGAGGCGTCGTCCTGGATACTCTGCTCACTGGAAAACTCATATTATTCACACAATGAATAAAACTTATGGGGACTTACTCAAATTATATTCCCTCATTAACAAAAAAAATATTTCTAAAAATTGAAAATTCTCTGTTTCTCTGCAAATCAGTCCTTAGACCCTCAATAATTTGATCTGCCCCAACCTGAGCAGGTGTAGCTTCTTCTTATGAAACCTTTACAAACCTTCCAGATTAAAGTGCCACGTACAATTACCAATACCTGGAGATATAAAACCAACAGACAATTTCATAGAACCAAATACAAATTACATTTTCTTACTGTTGTCAAATTCTTTCCTAACCCTCACCACCGCCCCTTGTACCAGCCACTTTAACGTCGGTAAAACCAGCGTTGCTCGTACTAGAATTAAATCCACTTTCCCAAAAGATCTGTTCAGTTTCCCATAACCTACAGAAATAAGTATGGGGCGGATTCTGATGCTCTAAAACATTGCCAAGAATTATCAATAAAATGCTCTTGAAACGCTTTAAAAATGCTCTAAAAACAAAGAAAAATTACGTAAAAAAATTGAACAAAACCACTTCATATGAACAACTCAAGCTGTTGGACATGTTGTTGATGAAACCGAGGATTCTTACTTTCGATCAAGAGAAATCAGGTTGCGAACTTTGGGTTTGGACTGTTCTTTAAAGAAAAATTTCTGCCTTTATTTATCACGAAATCGGCCCAACTGACAATGGCACGGATAGGCGTCACAGGAACGTTAGATTATATAGTACTCTCAACCAATGACATTACAATACACAAGCGAAGAAATTTATTAGGCTATTCACGAATTCTGTATTGAACATTTGTTGCACGTCGTAAATATTGTTTGAAATAAGTACCATCAAAATCGGCAAAATACGCGAAAACTGCAGTATGAGAGTGTGGAAAAGCAAATTAAGACGATGCTCTGAACACGTTTGAACTTCCAACGACGACTGAAATAACACAGAGAGAAATATTGCGACGTGGTGTACAGCACAAATCAGATGACTGCCAGAAACATTGGGAATAAGAGATTTATGTCAATAATTATCGACTTTAAAATGATTAATTTTTTTTCTTTTCTTTATTATTTTGAATATATTACATGGTTCAGTTTAACAAAGAAGATTTTTTCGCAGGTTTTTATGCTAATTATCTATTTTTAAATACTCAACTATTATTTCTTTACAACCACACTTTCATGAGGGAGAAGAAAAGCACTGAGCACCTCAGAAAGAATTATTCTTTCTTGCAAATTTTATGTAAAAATATATGGGAAAATCCATTGTTATTTCTGGTGATGTTTCTGGGCGTATTACTTAGGTTGTATTGGGATACTAGTTAATATGGATGAAATACTGTAATAAAAATTATACGTTAACTCAGTGATGTAGTGAAATGATATCTTTTATTTCGATTTTTTTAAGGACCAAGGTGAATTGATTATTGATGGCAGTAATTTATTCCTTATTACCTTATTTTATGTACATTGGATTTTGCTACATTAATCCAGACAATGTAGGCATAATTAGAACATTAGGAGTATTATTAATTGTGATGTACATGAGTTTATCGTGATTTTATCGTGATTTTCTATTAGATGCTTCAATTGATTTAGTTTAACTTTTGTTTGTAGTGTTTTGATGGTTATATGCTCCTTCCAGTTGAGTTTAGTGCCTAATTAAAGTCCTAGATATTTTACTGATTGGTTTTGTGTAGTCCAAAGGATGGTGTTTTTATTTAGTGTTAATGGTACTGGTGTTGAAATTGTTTTTAATGATAATATTTTTGCTGTTGACTTAGATGGGGATAGTTTGATTGTACATTTGTTTGTACTAGAATCGATTAGTTTTATTTGTTGATGTATTGTTTTTCTTCATGTGTCAAGTGAAGTGCAGGAACAGTATAATACTATATCATCTGCGATTTGTGCCGTATTGGTAGTGATTGATGTAGGGACACCAGCTACGCAGAGTTAAAATAATATAAGTGATCATTGTGAGCCCTGTGGAAGACCTGCCTCTATTGGCCTGGGGTTTGAGAGGTGTTTAGCAATTGAAAACGATAAGGCTCTAGTGATTACGAATACTAGATCAACATTTTGTCAATAATGTGAATTGGTATTTTGGTGTGCCATTAATTTTAAATTTGTACATTAGACCTTGATGCCATGCTCTGTCATATGCTTGTGAAATGTGGAAGAAGATTGATATAGTATGTAGTAGTTTGTTGTGTAGATGAGAAGATTGATATAGTATGTAGTATGTAGTAGGTTGCTGTATGGATAGGTTCGGTGATATGTGGTGAATAATTGATATGTGGTTGATTATTTTTCTGTGAATTAAAGCTGATATCTGGGTATGATATAATATTTGTTTAAGTAATTAATTAGTCTTTTCAGGGCGATTTTCTCTAGAATTTTTGACAAAGATGGCAACATACTTATTGTTTGATAATTTTCTACATTTGATGGACTACGATTTGTAATGAGTTTCGGAAGTGATAACTGAGATGATTTATATGGACAAACGTTGAGATATTATACTGCGTACCCCTGATAAAGTGCGAGAAAGTATGTGCTGTTGTAGCACCATTTGTTAATTTACACGATGGTTCTAGATATTAGTGAGCAGCATTTTGGGATAACATGCGAGTCATGATTGGGGTCGGACAGTTTGAGGCTTTGCGGGGGCGCTGCGGGGCGAGGGCCTGGCGAGACGGGGAGAGAATCAAATAAAATTTACCTCCTTTTTACCTACAGTCAGAATTCATTCATTTTGCTGTTCAGCAGATCATTGTGACAAATAAATATCCTGGCACCATCTGGTTACTTAAACTGTTATCATGTTAGCAAGGTATTCCGTTCATATCTGGCGAAGGCTATTTGAAATCTGCGTAGATAGCATCTCAACAAAAATATCACGTGGATTAAATCCTGAATACGCATTTATTTATTTTTTCTTTTCAATGACACATTCGATTTGAAAGGAAATTTACTTACATCTTTTGCCGTTTTGTCTTTCTCTTGTACTCGAGTAGGGTACACTACTTTATTTCTTTTTTTTTTCTTTAAAAATATTCCTTTCCTAAAAAATTGAGCTATCATGATCTGATATAGTATGTACAGAAAAATATAAAATAATTCACAGTTATCTACGATAAGAGAGGTTTGCAACATATTGTAATAATATTGTAGGGGAGAGCGGGGATTGTTGGCAGTAGCTGGTAGTTGTTTGCGCAACTCCGGTTTAGTTCTCAGACGTTTCTTTGTAACAATGGAAACTATATTAGTTTGGTTATCTTATGGTATTTGTTGGTGAACGAACGCCGGACTATTAGAGTAAATGTCATCAAGTCGATTTACCAGCTTACCCCGCTTGTGTGATTGTTTGGCACAGACCTTGGGGGTAAGTTGGCACTACCATGGAATAAGTTAGCTCACTACTTTCCTGAGAGTGTGGAGTAACATACCGACGTCTGAATGACTCAGTTTTCAAAGTATTTTGTACAAATATGTTACTCATCGTTTGGGCTTGCAGAAGAGCCTCACATTGTCAATTATATAAGTCTTGGTGGTTTGTAAATTAACTAATTAAAAATTCATCTAATTTAATTAAATCATACTAATATCTCATTTTAATAAATACTGCTTTTTGTTTGTTTTTTTGAAACACTGAGTGAGTGATTGTTTCAAGTTTTACGCTAAAGAGAACTTAAACTTTAAAATGGCCTCTGGGTCAATAGAGTGGAAAAATACGACACTTACATGATGGAAGGTCGTTGGATTGTACTGGATACGTGACACAAAGCTGGGGCTTCTGGAAACCAAGAGGCCGCTTGGAAATCTGAACCAACCAGCCCCGGTCTCCCCCACTGAATGATTGTGAATCTCGATTGACCCCTCAGTAATCTGAAACTGAACCAAAACATTGTTACGAGATTCTCTTAATCTTTAACGCAATATTCCAGCGTTCTCATTCATTACATCCTGACACCTCTTTCTCGCAACAACTCAAATTGCACTCGATAACTTTTCCGTGTTCCTTGCTTCAACCAGGTCATAAAGCCGACTGCGCGATTTATCATTCCTTAAATTAAATTACCAATTTCTTTGCGCGCTTCAAGCTGCAGGATACGCTATATGGCAATTAGAGTGGACGAGAACAGCTGTGGAAAAGTGAAATAAGTGTGAAAATTCCCTGGCTCACCTTAATCATCCCCTCTCAGCCGAGAGGCGCGGCGCGTGGGCTGCTGCTGTAATTGGGCGCCGGGAGGGTAGCACCCCTCCCCCTCCCCTCCCATCCCCCTCCCACGCCCTCGTCCCTCGCCGCGCGGCGCCACAATCGCGGCCTATTAGAGCAAGCGCCAAGAACAGTGATTGCGAGGGAGAGACTCGCGGCGAAACTCAGTAATCATCGTTGTCCAATGATACGATGCCCAGAGTGAGCCTGCTGAACCAGGTCACCGGGATGGACGGTCGTAGGTCGGTCGATATGCCTTACGGCTTGCGTCGAGAGCAGCGAAATATTATTTATTTTACTTGCTTTCATGGATAAGATGTACGTGGTCAGTATTGATGGATTCTATTTTGCAGTCAACGTTAATTGAAATTATTTCAAATTCTTAAGGACGAATTTTAAAATAAATGGAACTTTTATGCAGCTTTGGTATCGTTTTTTAAATTTTTATTTTTTTATTTAAAGTCGCATCAACACCTAGGTCATTAGAAACCACTATTGCATTTAACGGAACTGTGAAGATGACATCATATGGTGATGATAGGGGGTGAAAGAACGGCCGGACTCGAACCCGCGATCACTCAGTCCGTAAAAATTATTTTGTAGTTTCATTTGATAATTATCTCTCGTGCGTACAGTAACTAATATCAAATTTTAACAAATTTTATAAAGCTACATTTTTAAATTGCTTGTGTATCACGCAAAAAACAATATTTTCGAAATGCACTGCGCAAGAATTTATTTCAAAATCTGTCTTTCAAGAAAATATTTCATAAAAAAATTCTATCCTCAGTTGTGGGTTGTAAAAGTAAAAATTATGATATTTTGCAATTTCCGACAAGAGGTTGAATGACATGTGACCTCAGAAATTTGGGACGTGTTTTCTGGTCTAACCGAAGAAAAAAATAATAAAAGGTTTGTATCTATTAATTAGAAAAAATAGGAAATTATGTTAAGGATTTGTGTAAAGCTACCCCCAAACATTAAAATGTTCGTTTCAAATTCGCAGAACCAGATTTCAGATCCGCTTCGGTTAGATCAATGCGAGAATACCAATTTTGGTGAAACTCGTCTGAACGGTTTATTCTCTACGTTGTAAACAAATGGACAGACGAAATAGACAGACAGACGTTTTTCCGTATGTCCACTTTTCGAATCCAAGGGTCCGAACCCAGGATCACAAAACGTTAATTCTGTCAACACAAGTGCTCGAAGAAGCACTTTAATACATATCGGGAGTAGATTTACCCCAATAGGGCCTCATAAACGAGCTTTCTGTAAAGAAATCGCGTTTTTTTTTTTTTTTTTGCTGCAAGATTATATGCAACATGCATGAAAGTAAAATCCTTACTGAGGAGGTTTCAAAACAGAACGCTTCAGAGAATTAAATTGTCCTGATGAGCATTTGCACTTGTTGAGCGTGTTCTTCTGCGTCCTTCGACTCGAATGACGCCGCCTGCGCAAAGAGACCTGTCGCAGGGAGATGCGATGTGGAGCTGTGTAGAAAAAAATGTTTGCTGTTCGAGAAAGCAGCAGACCAAGAACATCATGGGAAGGAGATATAGGAGGCGATGAAGGAACGTGATCTTCAAGACGCAGCGACCGGCGGCACAGTGGGAAGGCTACCATTTAAAGCTGTGGTCTGCTAGCGGTGGCGCGTACGTCCTCCTCCGCTTCGCGTATCGAGAGTTCTCCGGCGCTTGCCGCAGCAACGCCCGCCCGCTGCACGTGGGAAGGTATCCATTCAAAACAATGCTCTGCTACGAGCCGCGCTGCTCGGAAGCGCGCCGCCGTCGCGACGTGGGAAGGGCCCCTTAAACTACGTTCTGCTAGCGGTGGCGCGTAAGCCCTCCCCTCCGCTGCTTGCCGCAGAAGCGCCCGCCCGCTGCACGTGGGAAGGCCTCTATTCAAACCAATGCTCTGCTACGAGTCGCGGCGCTCGGAAGCGCACCGCCGTCGCGACGCGCCAATGAATACATGCAGTAAACTTAGTAAAATGGTTTAAGAGCGTGACATGGTGCACTACCTGGAAGCGCACGAGGTGCCGGAGGGAGCGCTCGTTGACAACATGACTTCATTTACATCGATATTATTGCAATATCTTAAATACTGAATATCATTAAATAAAAAAATGCATTCCTAAAAGATTTGTTTTCGATTATCTGGTGGTTGTGCATCCGTGCAACCTGTGCACGTTCCGCCACTACATCCGAATTGCCGTGGTTTGACTGGATCCTCCAGTGCCCAACTGGTACATCACGTCCAATAACATAGGAGTCTTGAGAAGGGGACGGAAGATTGGGAAGATCGAAGGACGAGGCGGCTGGGAGGCGAGAAGCGGCGCCAGCCGCAAAGAACCTCGCTACTACTGTGTCGTCATACGGGTGTAATCGAACACAGACGAGAGTGGTTTGTAAAACAGTAGATTTATGAACAATCTAGACCGTAGTCTCAATTTAACAACTACACTGCTCACAATAAACTAAATAAATAAACCCACTACAAGGAGAGATAATTTAAGGACGGCTACCACACCGCAACATACCACCGATGTTCCCTTTATGAAGCTTTGAGACCATCTACGCGTCTCGCAAGTCACGACAATGAATTGCCGGCCCCTCGCTCTAGTGCACCTACACGCACAGACACGCGCTTCACCTGTCGCCGACGCCGCTGGAACAAGAAGACTGGGCCCTTTTGGCTTATCCCGCCGCCCCCATTGCCTCCTGCCCAAAGCCGCTGTGGGCCCGCTACGTCCACGGAAAATCCTAGTGCGTCATCACTCCGCCCTTTGTTTAACATCCAGCGATGCTTAGCCGATTTCCAAGTGGTTGTCTGTTTTGAGCTACTTCTACTCTTCCAGGGCGAAGCGCCGGGCGGCAGGGCGGGCCTTGCCCTCGGAGCAGGCAATTGCCCCGGCTGCGGGGCGGCGAAGGCCCTCCGCCGCCGCCGCCTGCGCACGCGCCGCCGCCACTTAGCGCGTCCCTCGCCGCAGACGTCGCGTCGCGCGCCACGCCCCCCAAATAACACCCCCGGCGCCGCGCAGCATCCCCCGCCCGCGCGCAATTACAGCTCCCGCCCCCGCCCCCGCCCCCGCCCCCCGGGGGCGGCGCGCGGCGGCTTATTACCCGAATTCGACATGAGGCACGGACGCGCCGCGCCGACGGCCAATAAGCGCCGGGGGCGGCGCGACGCGCGACTCCCGCAGAACGCAGAGGGCGCGAATGAAAGAGCACGGCGACTGTCACGCATTACGATCTTATTCCATGCGTCGCCCATAATAATGTCGAATGGAATTAAGTGACTGGTGGTGTTTTTATTGTGCCTGCAACCAATGTCCGTTAGGTTCATAATGATGTTGCAGTTGGTAAGAGAAACATAAACTCCATTGACGAGCTTAATCTTGTATTGATAGCTTGCTTCTGCTGCTACTAATAAATTAAAACCCGACGTACTCTCATCTGCGCACGTCTGAAACCTGTCTTTACTCGTTCACACCGAGCTCCCTGCTATACGAGTCTCAAGAGTGGAACGGTTTCCTCAAGTGATATATGGAGAAGCAATTAAAGGCGGACGGGCGGGCGGTCAGTGCCAATTAGCGTGGGCGGAGGCGCCTAAAGGGGCGAACGGGGCGAGCGGAAGCCCTGAGCCGCCACGTACCCTCTCATCGGGGCGAGCGCGGCGCCCGTGTCACCAGGGCAGCCCCGGCCTGCGCTAAGAGCCGTTAATTGCCGGGTGGGGCTGTGCGAGGGCGGGCGGGGGCGGGCGGGGGCGGGCGAGGGCGGGCGAGGGCGGGCGGGGGCGGGCGGGCAACGTCATCGCTGGCGCCTGCGGGGTTTGGGGCGGGGCCGCCAGGGAGGGTAGAGAACCACTGCCACACAGGCTCAGAGGCAGATTGTTTACCTTTCAGAACGCAAACTTCCACTTACCCTGAGATACCTGCTAGAGTCATTGGAAGTAATATATCACAAATTGGCCTACAACACATCGCATGCTTTTTTTCATTGTAAGGGATAAAAATATTATAATTATCTTGGCAGTTTAAGTAAGAGATTTCAACGAACTTGTCAAAACTTTCTTCGTGGAACTCTTGGGAACAGCACACCGCTCTCCATACACCTCGTGCTTTCTGCGATAAATTTGGGACGCAGGCTGCCATTCTCCACGAAGAATTGGATCACAGCTCTTTGTGCTGCTTTGGACGCATTCATCATGCAACGAACTGCGGACACAACGCGACCCAGCTGAGGCAATCACTGCGACGTCTTTCCCTCCGCCTATGCAACAGGGAACTAGTGGCACTAAAGAATGGCACAGACTTCCTAGTATTGGTTTTCAATTTCCTTTCGTCTCGGCTAGCTATTCGGACTTGCCAGATTCTCCTGCCAGCTGCCATCTATCGCCGCACAAAGTACATTTTTAAAATATTTCCTCCAATTTTCGATTTCCTGATATTAAAATCGAACTGTTACTTTAAGAATATTGAATAAGAGTAAAACCTCGTCGTATATATGACTTTTCATTGAATAATATCAAGCCGTTTTGAAGAATATGGTGATTAAGCATTATTGCGAATAAATGCGAAATTTGAAGCTCTTTTCACAGAAATCTAGAGTTCGAAAAACTTTCTATAAAGTAATTTCATGCACTTCTAGTGGCAAAAGCAATAGTGTTTACAAATAGCTGGATATGTGCATATTAAAGGCGTGAGAGATATTTAAAAAATTACATTCGTGTAATTTAAAAAAAACAACATAAGAATACAGCATAATGAACTTAATGTCATTTTAAACAGTACAATTTGTACTATCACTTGGAAAAGTTGTTAGAAAAATTTGAAGCCATTTTTGAGAAAATGGTGTTTTAGCGTTTCTGATCATGCGCAATTTTGAGCTCATTTTTACACAAAACAAATGAATTGTTGAGAAACTTAACCTGCCATTACTTAAAAAACATGTTCTCATAAATACAATAATGTGAACAAATTTCTGCTAATGTAAATATTAACTATGTGAGACACAAGTAAAAAATATATTTTTGTGATTTTTGAAAAAAACAGAACAAAGAGAATAGAGGAACATGGCGTCTCATGGAGTGCTTTTAGCACTATCCTTACATAAAGTTTAAAGAAAACTTTGGGGCTGTTTTAGAGAAAATCTTGTTCTTGTAATTTATAAAATTACAAATAATGCTCTCAATATTGCTCGAAAACCACTAAAATTTTCAAAAAAATGTACATGAACTTATTAATAGAATTGATTATGAACAAATAACTTCATATGAAGTAAAAATCTCTGACTTAAATTTTGTAGTTGTAGAAAGACGCCGAAAATAATACTAACTTTGAAATTTTCGCATTTTCAGAGTTAACCCTGTAAATCAGACCTATGCTACCGTTGTAAGAGTATTTTACTCTATTCTTACAAGGAAATTAAAGAAAAACTTTGGAGCGGAAATTTTGAAAATGTCCCATGGGCTTCATGTAATGTACCCCCAAATTTTAAAGAATGTTATTCAAAATGTCAAAGCTTTGACTCGAGTCAGATCGACACGGGTTTCTTCAATTTGGAAACATTCTTACTCATGGTTTAGGCGGTAGGGGTGTTCACAGACCGACGGACAGACGGACGGGCAGACGGACGGACAGACAGACGGTATCAGGGGACTTCAAAACGTGTATCTCGAAATCTATTTTCGCATTACATATTTTTCCGTATACTTCGTATATTACTCCGTATAATACGTTTGTATACGAGGGAAGTAAAAATCACCGCGCCGTCTATCGGCTACCACGTTCACTTGCGGTGAATTAATACAATGCCGCTACGACTAGTCTTCTTTTCATTTGAGCACATCCTGTAGTTGATTTTCCACTGGCAAATTCTGAAATTTGGATGTCTTTGCTGCTTGTTTTTCAAGTTGTTTATTAATAGACAGCCTATTTTAATGATTAATGTTTTTCTATTTTAATGTTTTTCTATTTTGTCTATTTCTTCAATTACCCAGTCTATGATGAAATCGATATACCTCTAAGGTATTTAGGTGGGAGTTTCTGCGGAGCGCAGCGTACAGCAATCGACTACAATTTCGATCTTCTGCGGACGAGCAGATGCACAAAAGTGATGCGAAACTCGAGCTTCGTATGAGCAGAAAATTAATAGCGCTGTTGATTGCTACAACTCATCGCAACTCATCGCAGTCGCAATCTCCCTTGTGTCAATTTGGGTGGTTCACTGGCAAGACCTTCTAGTCGTGAATGCAAGGCACGTAATTCAAGCCTCGGATGATTTCTATTAGTTCTTCAAAAATGCAGCATTTATGATCTCGGGAAAGTTTGAGAACCGTTTTATCATAGTTGTCGTATTCTCAGTGCTTGATCTTGGACAGCTATAACAACAGCTTCCGATTCTGGCTTCATTCTTCCCCTTTTAAGCCACATAAATGATTGATCTTTATTGAACTGCTCTTTGTACATTCCTTGCAGATATTGTCCATGGAGTGGTCTGTCTCTCCACGAATTCTTTATCATTTTTTTCTTTCTCGCGATTCATCTTAAGTAGCATCAGAAGTTCAGTGCCTGCGTTATTCTGCGGGTCATGGATAATATTCCTCGCAATGTTTCTTGCTACACTTACCACGACTCTTTTTCCCATTTTGGGCCAGATTCAATGATCATGCTGGATCATTCAATAATCATTTGATGGCTGACTGATTTTTTCCATTCCCACTAGTGCATTGTGCCAGGAGACTTCAAAGTGTGCGATCTCTTCCTTCTCCTTACGTGACACATAAAGTCCATGTACGTAAGTTCGAGGGTGGGCGAAATACATTGTAAGGTTGTAAGCAGTTTTCTGTTTTTACTATCCACGTTTCGAATTTCTTAGTCAGTCCAGTGTATAATTCTCAACTGTACTCTGCTATAGGCTCCGCCGGACTATCTTTTGCAGGCATTTTATTCCTGGAATTCAGAGCGAACTCCAGGTCAAGTCTCACTCTTCTCTAATACTCCTTGCAAATTCCCCGTTTCATTGTATCGTTCGAGATGTTCTCACATTCTTCAATGCCCAGATATTTATAAGTTTTACATGGCTCAAGATCTTAAATAACAGTATGCATATCAACTTCAATGCTCTCTGATGTCGTCACTTTGGATCTCTTTAAATTGACGTTCGGACATTTGTCAAAACCAAATTTCAAGCTAATGGCATTGCTAAAATCATTGACGGCAGACAGTATTTTGAAGAGAATCGTTTCAGTCGCAGCAATCACTTTAAGATCATCCATGTAAAACAAATGTGATACTGTTCTTTCAACACCATGGAGCTTGTAACCGAAGTCAGTGTGCGACAACTGTTTAGATAGTGGAATCAAACTAATCCAGAACAGCAGAGAGAATAGAGAATCTTCTTGAAAAATTCTCCTGTTCTTGTTCCTACTACTTCCTTTCCGTTGTGTATTAGTAACCTAGCATTCCACAACTTCATACTAGCCTTGCACAACTCTACACGTCTAGGATGAAATCAATAAATCTCCAGGATCTTCAAAATACAATCGAGTGGACAAAGAACTTGTGGTTGTCAATTGCTTAAATTAGGTTTTCGTTTTCTTACATCTTTCAAAATGTTTTTATTCAGTAGCAAGATTTCCTTACAGCTGTAGCAGCTTACCTTACAGCAGTTCCTTACAGCAGCTTTTATGACATTATTTCTGTTCAGCTGACAACAGATGGTTATTTTCTAGATGTTTGTACATTTTGTTAGATATGGCGGCAGTTATAACTTTGCACTACATTACTGGCTGACAAGTAATTGGTCTGTAGTTCCCCGCAAAAGAATTGTCTCCCCCCTTTGGATAGAAGGTACGTAATGCTGCATGTGAGCCATTCCCGGAGTTTGTTAGGGTTTTATACATTTTATTAATAGCCTTGCTAGATGAGAACGTAACCCTGCTAAAAATTTCTTAATCCAATAATTCTGCATTTTATCAATCCCGGGGGATTTCCAGTTTCCCATGTTCTTAAATGCTTCTAAGAGGTCCTCATTCGAGAATATAGGACAGAATCCTCTGTTTCCACAAATGCATCCGCAGCTTCAACTTAAGATTTATTATTATTATTGTTATTATTATTATTATTATTATTATTATTATTATTATTATTATTATTATTATTATTGTTGTTGTTGTTGTTGTTGTTGTTATCTTACATTATTCACAGTATCTACTGGTCGGTATGTCAACCACACACAGGAATGATGACCAGGTGTGTGGTTGCTTTACTGAAGGTTCAGATGGCTTCTGACAATACTGCATGTATTCAAAATTACTGACTTTTGCATATTATATACATTCCTGGCATCCAAGTGAAGACACTCCAGTGCTCGAAGTGTCATTTTTGGGATCACTCCTGTAGCTGACATTATTATAGGCACAGTTGTCACTTTATTATTATTATTATTATTATTATTATTATTATTATTATTATTATTATTATTATTATTATTATTATTATTATTATTATTATTATTATTATTATACATTATTCACAGTATCTACTGGTCGGTATGTCAACCACACACAGGAATGATGACCAGGTGTGTGGTTGCTTTACTGAAGTTATTATTATTATTATTATTATTATTATTATTATTATTATTATTATTATTATTATTATTTGCTTATCAGCCATTTCTGACCACACTTGACGCTCTCTTCAGAGACTCAGTCATGTTCTATCCGAGTGGTATACACGTGTGTCATTATAGGGATCAGATTTTCGGCTGTATCCCTTGGTAAGACAAGGTTGTTAAGCCTTGAATTATGAGGTGATATGATTATGGTGATGAGAGGTAATAGAGGGCCTTATTTTGAACCATTCCAGCATTCGCCTGTATGACCACGGGAAAACACAAAAATTCCCGGTCAGAATGGCCGGCTTCGGAGACCGAACATAGTCGTTTATAATTTCTTAAAAAGGCAGTATAAATTATTATGAAACTGAATTTTCGAAATGATTTTTGGTTATTTAAAACTGTTTTAATACATATGTGTGTATATTAGTGCGAACCAAGCAGAGTTGTTCAGTGCGTGGCGCGCTGACTTCACCATCCGCTGGTCCGAGTTCGATACCCGGGTCGGACATGCTGGATGGGATTTTGCATGGTTTTCCTAGGTCGTAAGGCAAATGCTGGGATTGTTCAAAAATGCCACAAGCTCCTCCATCATCCTAGTTCTTTCACCTCTCATCATTACTCTATCACTTCACTTCAGCATTTCCTGCAAAAGGCAGGAGGCACTTGCCCTTAATGGGATCTTAGTTGGCTAATAAAAAAGAAATAATATTATCATGAAATATTAAAAAATGTAAATCGTTAAAGATAATTCTGTGACCGAAATTCTTAAGTATATACGTTAATATATAACTAACGTACCTGTCCGAGAACTCTCGCAAGTTATTCCCCACCCTTTCCCTATCATTTCCGTTAAGAAGAAAAATTGATAATGAAACTTGCTTATTAGTTTAAAAAATGTTTAAATGTAATTTCGTACTTACAGAATATCAAACAAGAATAAAAACAATGCAATTGTTGTTCTAAACTAATTTTCAATAAAGGTTTATTCAGTATTAAGGTGATGTATTCTTCGAACAGTTCACACTTTCTTAAAAACAGCATTTCATGTAATTATTCAATCTTCATTGACAGCTGTTGACACATTGCCGGCCAAATTACTTCGAATTTGGCGCCTTGTCTTCTTTAACAGGGCGTTTGATGTTCTTTGAAGGCGTTTCAAAGGAAAAGATCATACATTTTAAACTTGGCGCCTTCGAGATAGTCTTAATTTTCTCCTAAAAACCCGCGCAAATTTCTTCTTCTTTGGTGTTCAAAAATTCATTTCTTCGTGCAAGTTCCTTGAAGTCGAGTTCAACTTGTTCTATTAGTGCGGAGCGCCACCGAAAGATCGCACCAGCTCCTGGGAAAAGATTCTCCACTCCCGCGTAAATCTCGGCACGGTTGAAATGCTGAGAATTTCTATATCAGACGGCTGATCGCCTTGTCACGACAAGGAGTGCGGAAAGCTTCGTAAAAAGCGTTTTGGAAAGTCTTCAAGGTTCTACCCAGAGTGTGCCAGGAAATGTATGTAATAGAAAAACGTAGCTAAAGGCACGGAATTCGTAAGGAAGGGCAGTTTTCGTGGGCAGAGGTAACTGTGACAACTTCAATACTCTTTGTTTTCTTTCGCCAAGTAACAATACTTGTAAATTGTGTGTCATTTATTTTCCAGAACATTCTTGTCTGACGAAAGAACTACTGCGACAGAAGAGGCGATGTTCCATTGTCATTTCATTTTCATCAACAATGCTATGCTCTCCCAAACTTTCATTCAGCTATTTTCGCAGCGTGAACAACAGCTTTTCACTTTCCTTGATAGTCACAAATGTATTAGAAAAGGTCTGTACTCTTTAGCAAGCCAAGTAAAGTTTTCCATGCAAAAATACATGATCGGGCACGTACAACCCTATTCTCTGCAAAATTATTTTACTGTCCTGGATTTGTTAAGAGGAACAGAAGGGGTTTTGGAGAGACAGGGTGCCAGCTTGCTAGGGTACAAAAATTGAAAAATTATTTGTATACTAAAAAGTATTGGATTATTTTCAGCCTTCTTTCGTCAAGAAAAGCAATTCCGAGTAAAAAAATAATAAATCTTTGAGTAATATATACCATTTGTGATCATTAGAACCAATTTTGTAGATGCTTCAACGATGTTTACGTATTAAATATATTTGCAAACCGACACCTTAAGTTTAATATCAAACGGTGTTCTATTTACAATATAAGTTGATACTGATATATAGACTTCCAGATACCGTCAGCATTTAAATCGTGCGTTTGGTTTGTGATTGTTGGCAGTTGTCGAGTGACTTGCGCTAAACATTCTATAGTTTTAAATTTGGTTGCTTTTTTAAATCAGTTCATGTAGTATTTTAGGGTAGCGCGTTTTAATTTTTGCTGTTCATTTATTTCAAGATATTATACTTTAGTTTATTTAAAAGGTTTGTTCTTTGTGTTGTGCCATAGCACAAGTTTTCCCCTCCGCGTACCCGTGCGAGAACACTTGCATGTTAAACCCCACACTCTTCCCTATCCTTCTATTCCCATTCTAAGAGGGAAAGTTGTTCATGAAAAGTAGTTATTTGTTTAAAATTATATAAAAGTAACATCTATTGTACTAACACAATATCAAATAAAAATAAAAAACATTGCAACTGATGTAGGAAAGAAATTCTCACTGAAGATTTATTCAGAACAATCGAGAGATTTTTTGGAACCATAGACAACACTCCATTAAAAAGATTTGAATTATTCATTATTCTTCAACAGTTAGATTTTTGCTTGTCGTGATATTCACAAAAATATTGAAAAAGCTTTTTACTCTTGAGAAAGGTATGTGACTGAACACGCTGACTTGAAATTTTCATCGAATCACTGTTGATAACGAAAATACCGCTACAGGTCAAATAAACCAAACCTAACAAAACACGTCTCCACTCTTCACTGTACACCCACATACCTTCACAATTAGATAGACAGCATTTGTAGACCTCGACAAAACATTAAATGAATGTTTTCACTACACGCATAAGAAACGATCATCGGTATCTAATCAAGCAACCATTAATAGTACTTCTATTTGTTGCTTCGAGATCCAATCTTCAACTAATAATTATGCAAATAAACCTCATCAGTCTGCGCAATTTATTGTGTACATAGAAAGAGTAAATAGGATAAGATAGAGGAATCTAAGCCTTGTAAGCGTGACGTCACAAATATGGCCACCATCACCAAGAGTTAAAATCTAGATGGCATTGGTAGGAACTATAAGTGCCGAACCAGCAAAAATTTAATAGAATATCCAAGGCTATCTCATCCTGGAGATTAGAATGTGAGAAACATTTCTTTGAAGCCTTTGCTCCCAAAATTTTAGATTTGAAGTCCCTAGAACGCTTCGTTTAGGTATTATTTAACGAGATAGCTGACTGAGTGCTGCGGGTTGCATTTGCCATGAATATTTAGATGCGTTTTTTAAACAAATCTTTCATATTTTTAAAGTAAAAGTGCAATTCCTCAGGTTTCCGAGAAATTTCCTTTTTTAGGTACTTCATTTATAAAGATCGCCATTGTCACCATTCCCGTCGCCTTGTTGGATGCAATTAGGCTCGGAGAATATAATGTATAGTAGTGGAGAAATCCAAATTGTGACCATGTTACTGAGTAGCATTTAATTATATACGTTTATTTACGCACTTGAGTCCTTCTATCCCATCTAGAATTATAGCAAATATGGAGGGTGCCAAAAATGTATACAGACGGATCAAGGAAAAAATCAAGGAAATAAACCTCTTAATATAACATAGATAAATTCACATAAACAGAATACGAGCACTAATCATCTTAGAGTTTTGCAAGTAGAACCATTACAACAGATGCTCCAAATGCCTTCTATCAGCTTATATACACTTTGGAGTGCTTGAACTACTATTCGAGCAACATTTGCGAAAATATCTTCACCGATTGCAGCACATAACGTTTCTCCCATAACGCACATAAATTTATTTCCAAAGTTCTGTCAGTGTATCTGTTTCTACGGTTTACCTCATTATTAAGTGAAAAAATAATGGAAGTCAGCTTAATACATTTATTTAGAGAGCCGACTTTCGGTGGCTTTGCCCTTATCATCATCCTCGCTCTGTGTAGCAAAAGTCGAGAGACTCTGCACACTGTCTCATTGTGTCTCTCCGTGTCTGGCACAGTCTCCCGACTCTTACAACACACTGCGAGACTGATGATGACGACAAAGCCACCGAAAGCCGACTCTCTAAATAAATGTATTAAGCTAACTTCCATTATTTTTTCACTTAATAATGAGGTAAACCGTAGAAAACCAGATACACTGACAGAACTTTGAGAATAAATTTATGTGCGTTATGGTCACTCTAAATAAATATATTGACGGGGATGACTTCCATTGTTTCTTCACTAATTACGTCAACAATACTGCATCAGAATTCATTAGTGCTTAGTGGATGTTAATCTGAAAAAATGTAATATTAGGAGTAATGGACCTTACTCCTCTCATATTATTAAAATTGTATGTAATTTTGCCAAATGTTTGTGCCCAAACATATTGCAAAATAAAATATTATTATAAAAAATTCAATTTTAAGACTTCCCCGTAAGTAGAAGTCCAACAGAGTTATATCTAGAGAACGCGGTGGAAACTCTATTGAACCTCTTTATCTTATTCAGTTTCATGGAATAATGTGATCAAGGGATGTACTATGTATTTCTACGTACTACGGTGATAATGAGGCGGACCGCTCTCTGACAATCTTGACAATGTGTCATCCTAATGACACATGACACGCATATCCATCCTAATCGCCATTCATACACTGTATGGAAATGAAAAAGTTTAGTTCCAACAGAACAGTGTCATGTAACTAGAGATAACTACGTATGTTGACAATATTTCAGGACACTGGATAGGACGAAGAAGTCCGACTGAGTTTTAACCGCGTTCTACAAATTTAACCCCGTTGAACTTCTACTTATGGAGTAATCTTAAAGATGATGTAAATCATCGAAAACTAGCTATACTGGAAGCACATTGTGAATAAATTAAAACGGTATGTGCTGGAATCGCCGAGGACACGATTGAAAATGTTGGTTCAAGTATGTGTATCAACACCAATATTGAGCATTTCGTGCATCTGGTTGTAAAGATTGTGCTGGTGAAAGTCTAAGATGATTTTTGCTCATCATTTTCTGTTTGTATGCAGATAAATAAATGCAGATTTACTAAGTTACGAAAGTTTTTTATTTGTCTGAAGTGTGAATATATTTATTCTACCCTCTGTAGACTTAAAAAAAGATACTGAGAAAAACGCTTGTCTCTAAAACCTATGAACAAATTTTTTCTATGTAAATTGCTTTAGTGTATACAAGCAAAATCTCTTCAGTGTGCCAAGAATGTGTCTTTTATCACTGAAAACGCATTTCAAGAAAATAACATTTCTACTTTTATACTACTTGTGTTTGACACACGCTTTAATTTTGGAAATAATTGGCAGTTTTGTATCGTCTTTGGGTTACATCCTTTAGCATTTTTGATGCACAGCAATTCCACAATAACACTAAAAGATGTAAATTGGTCGAATTTTGTGGCAGCTCAGATCGTGGTTGACACAAAAACCCAATTCGAAAGTATTTTAATAAATTAATCTAGTCGACTTGACTAATTAGAGTTAACTATTAGCGATAGGAAGTGCTGGAAAAGCTTGCGATTATGTTCTGAGGATATAATTCTCTCTCCTTCAGATGAATCTACTAAGAAAGAAACTTGTGTATGCCCAATATAAGTTTTAAAAATAAAAAAACAATAGGTAATTAACCAATAGATATTTTTAGGCTCTAATAAATTGATATTGATATTGAAATAGGCACTATTGTTGTAGTTCCTGTAATATCGAAAAGTTACGGAACGTGTAATTTATATAACTAATTTCGAATGTCTCCGTCAAAAGAGTAAAATAGGAATTTGCCAAAACATCTGATACTACCCAATACTATGACGTGTTTATGAAATTAGGATTTTTCTGGAAATTGAAATTGATGATACATACTCCCTTTTCCGAAAGAAATTAAAATCTTGTGACAGTGGATCAATTCGACTGGAACTTTGATAATTCAAAATGATCGAAGTAATCAAAGTTGTTGTATCAGAACATCGCCAGAAATTATCATCTTCAGATTCGTATTTCCTTACATATATTTTATATTTGAAATGCTGAAATTACAACCGTCAGACACTTGATTTATTTCTCTACATGCTCATAAAAATGTGGTTTACGACTCATTCGTATCTAGACTATCAGGGTACAGTACAAAAAGAGCTGTAAATGCACGTCCTCTAACACTGTCTAAAACTGCACTACCTACACCGCAATACAGAAAATCATTGCTCGAATTTACCTTTCCTCAATCATCAACTTTTTGTAAGTACTTGCCAAAGAACCTGATATTGTCTTCGCTAAGTATGCTACACAAAGAGCTCATCGGCTTTTCTAAATGCTTTACTGATTATTTAGACTGCAGGAGGGAACGCAAGGGAAGGGAACGGAACGGATTGAAACGAAAGAAAACGATTGGGAAGGGACCGGAATGGAAGGCAAGAGAACGAAATGGACGGGGACGAAACGAAACGGAAGAGAAGGGGACGAAACAGAATAGAACGGAAAGGAACGAATGGGAAGGGAACGGAACGGAATGAAAAGAAAGGGAACGGAACGGAAAGGAAAGGAAGGGAAGGGAAGGGAAGGGAAGGGAAGGGTTGGGAAGGGAAGGGAAGGAATGGGAAGGGAAGGGAAGGGAAGGGAAAGGAAGGCAAGGGAAGAGAAGGGCAACGAAGCCCCTTCCTCTTTGTGAGCGCCGCTCATCTGAATGCACGGCGTGCGCGAGCAAGGCGAGCGAAGGGAGGGGGCGGGGGCGGGGGAGGGGCCGGGTTCGGGCCCCGGGCGGGGCACTCCGCGCGTGGAGGAACGCGCTACCGCCGCCCGGCGCGGCCACGCCGCCGCCAGTGATGCGGCAACAAACAGGTTACGGAGCGCAAGCGGCGACGCCAGGAGCAGCCAACAACAACTCCGACGACGACGAAGACGACGACGTCTTGCTCAGGAGGGGAGGGGGCGGGGGGCAATGAAGGCTTCGGGGGCTGGCGAGCGGGCCGCCGCCGGTCACGTCCTCCGGGGGCGGGCCGGCGGGGCGGGCCGGCGGGGCGGGCCGGGGGGTGGCGGCGGGGGCGGGCCGGGGCGGGCCGGCCGCCACTATATCACCGCGCGGCCGCGCCCGGCTGCCGCGAGCCGCTGCCCTGTAATTACGAGCCCTGGTAATGGCGGGGGCTGCGGCGCGCGGGTCGGAGGTTAACGCCGGCCAATCGCTCCCGCACGGTGGCCCTGGAGGAACTACCTGCGCCCCCGCCCCCGCCCCCACCCGCCCCCGCGCCACCGTGGAATTCGCGACGCTCCTCGAAAGCGTTTGGGGGCGGCAGGCCGTGCAAAGCGAGCGGGGCGCTCCTCCCCGCAGAAACATGTGGAACGGCACTCGACAACAGGAAGAGCACAGCATCTCAAATCGGGTGGAAATGCCGAATCTCTTGGAATATTAGGTGCATCGCCCTACATCCTTGGCTGTATTGGGATCACAAGCAGAATTTCAAGGCGGCAAATTGTTTTAATGTTGTGGAAGTTTCAGATGAAATTTTGTACAATACATAATTTTGGGTGAATGAAATGTTAAGTATTCTCCTCACTAACTAAAATAGTTATTCGAACGAATATCATATCTAGTAAGTTATTCTAACGTATATCATATCTAATAAGTTATTACAGAATAATGTATCTCCAAGTATGTTCTGAGAACTATTTCTCTCTTTCAGTACGTTTACAGCAAAATAACTTTGTAACGTTTTGTATATTTACTCTTTTTTTTCATTTCACAAGATGCCGCGATACTACCTGTGTCTGTAATACTGTAAAGGTCGTAACAAAGTAATCGAAAACTGCTAACTTACTGAATGGAACCATCAAGTGAAGACAATATCAACCTCATGCAATGGTATGTAGTGTCTACAACGCCTACCAATACGTCCAGAAAACTAAAATCCTAATATTGAAAAGATAAATAAAAACACTCTTTTAAATACATTAGATAACTAACATATTTTCGCCCTGCAGTTTTAATATTGTTCTGTTACATAAAATATTACTTTCGAAGATACAATTTTACAGACTCTTCACAGCTCAAATTATTTCATGTCCCCAATAGAGGGTCTCCCGATCACTCACAATAATCTCAAATAATCTCCCGATCACTCACAATTGTTTTAATCCTTTTTATATTTCAGATATCAAGTTTCCTCATCAGTACATCTAATCTTCTGGTTCTTATAACCACTCATTTCTTAAACACTCGTGGCAATCAGGTGAAAATATTTACAAAAACTTTACAAAATTCAGTAGTTTCGATGGTGTAACGTATTGGGAAGAAAACGTTTCAACATTTACGAGTTTCGATGGAGCATCGTTTCGCGTATTTGCGAGTTCAAACACAATAAAAGCCCTGGATTTTGAAGGGCGAAAAATTTGTTTTCATACGCCTTCCCTCGGAGGGGAAGTAAAACAAGCAGTCCCATGTTGTAGATTGACTGAATGTAAAAGCTCCTCAAGCTTAAAAGAAGCCTCTGAGCTAAATTTAAAATCGCCAGTTTTGCCGCTCGTGTTATACCTTCTTTCTCCGCTAGTTGGTGAAAGGAGCGTAGCGAAATTTGCGTGGTCAGACGGCAGAGCAGGCCTGATGGCCTGAGTCTCTCCACGTAAAGTCAGGCATCATTGCTTTGAATCGTGTAACTTTGCTTCGACTCCTCGCAAGAGGGACGAGCGGACGGCTCATCGGCTCATCGGCGCGGCCACCCACAGGTGCGCGCGCCGTTGGTGCTTCCAGAAGTCATCGTCGGGGGGTGGGGCTGGGGGTGGTGGTTGCAGGGCCTAGGGCCGAGAAAAGGCCTGAGGGGGAGATTTATGGGCGCCTCCGCCGGCGGTCGCCCGAAGCGCCCTCCCTCGCTCTCCACGCGTCCCAAATGCCCTGGAGAACAAAGCATTGGAGAAATCAATAATTTCGAGTTGATGTGCTTGGAATTATCATATTCCTACAGTAAATGATGCACAGGATTTTAGGTTGATTGTCGATATTAATATTCCACATTTATGTAACTCGATCACCATAAAGAGTCAGACTGCACAACACAGATCGCAAGCCAATCTATTGTTATTAGTATATTATCTATACATTTTACTCATAATGGCTCTCCTAATATATTGTAAATAAAATTGCTGATAGTATTATTATATTCCTCCTATTTCGACAGAAGATGCTGTGAGTCAGTTGGATCTAAAATCTACTCCTGATTGCAACAAGCTTCCCAAGGAGCAGATCAAAGGGCAGTCGGTGCCTCTATAATACTTTGCGCAAAATGTGAGCTGTTCCCAATAAGGCAATGCCTGGCACTTCCCAATCTTTTAAAATCATCTGCGAATTTAGCCAAGTTTTTACACAAATTTTGCAGAACAATTCCCAGAGCTCCGATAACTAACGGGACGACCTGTGATTTTATGCTCCACATTCGACAGATCTTCATTTCCAATTTATGAATTTTTGACATTATTATTATTATTATTATTATTATTATTATTATTATTATTATTATTATTATTATTATTATTATTATTATTATTATTATTAGTATTAGTATTAGTATTAGTATTAGTATTAGTATCATTTATTGTTAATATTATTGTTATTATTATTATTATTATTATTCATAATTATAATTCATTACTACAGATAACACATCTGGATAGTGGGAAACAACTGCAATATACCATTTACCTACGTAATGGGAAATCCACAGAAACAATAGTTATTTACTCATGAAAATATAAAATCTACACATTAGGCAATACAAGTGTCAATGAAAGGCCGAAACAAATTAATATCTTTACCAATATTTGGATAGAGTAAAATTCTTAGATCCCCAGAAGCCGACCCAATTTCTTATGAACTACTTACGTAATGTATCCTCTAAAGAAAATATCTTTCACAAAACCCCTATTAGCGTCATTACTTTAGGGATAGAATTTGTAGGGGACAATTATGAACTGAATCTTGCAAACTAGAGCAAAGATACTTCTTCATATCAATGATATCAAAAAGTAATTTGAGCATTCCAGAAGTTTTGTTAATTTTCAAAAGCCTTCATTCCTATTCAGCGTTCATCATTACGCCTTTGTATACCGTGGCATTATTGTATAAAACATGCATTTTAAGAAGATTCAATATACCGTAACGTGTTACACCGTAAATTAGAGATACGACGCAACGCCCAGCCATAATGACACGCAGCATGCACACGGGGCAGCGGTTTTGAATTTCGCGCCCGGAACTGGCATTTAAAATCAGTGTTTTATATGTTAGATTTCGCATTCCTTATCAAATTCAGCAGTGTATTGTGAGCTTCCAAACAGACACACACTCTCTCTCTCTCTCCCTCTCTCCCTCTCTCCCTCTCTCTTCCTCTCTCTCCCTCTCTCTCCCTCTCTCTCCCTCTCTCTCCCTCTCTCTCCCTTCTCTCCCTTCTCTTCCTCTCTCTCCATCTCTCTCCCCTCTCTCTCTTTCTCTCTCTCTCTCTCTCTCTCTCTCTCTCTCTCTCTCTCTCTCTCTCTCTCCACGCATGGAAAAATAAAAAATAGAGCTGTTTTTGAGAAAATAATTGTATAAAAATTCCCTATCTTTCACCCATAGTTACGCGAAAACTACACATATTTTCGAAAAAATTTTACATGACGTTATTCCAAGCTCTTTCTGTAAAGAAAATATTTCGTTGGAAAAGAACTCTTATCTTTAATATTGTAGTTGTAGGAAGACGCCGAAAAACATTTGAACTTTTGTACTTTTCGAAAAATATGGAATTTTACCGAAAATGAGCCTTGCGCTATTCTTTTAAAAGATCTGTACGTTATCCGAGGACAACGTTTCATCGAAAAATTTGGAGATATTTTTGAGAATATTTTGAAAATGTGGCATCATCTAAAGTACCTCCAAAATCAAAATAACCACCCGCAGAGCTTCTAGCTCGTTTCGATCTCTGGGAATCTCAATTTCGGAAAAAATCAGTCGAGCGATTTAAGCTCTAGTGGCGACCAGCGATGGACAGGCAGACAGATGGACGGACAGACGGACGGACGGACAAAAGGGCGGACGGACAGACGGACGGACTGATGTTCGGACAGACGAACCGACAGACGGTCGGACCAACTACCGAAAGACGGATGAACAGAGGCGAGCAGACGTGCGTACAGGAGGACCGGCAGACGGACGGACAGACGAATGGACGGAAAGAGAGACGTACAGATAGACGTTTTGACGTCAATCGATATTTGGTGTCAAGGACACACAAAACGTGAATTCTGACTACACAGTGTGCTGGAGAAAGTAATTTACTATAAGTAGAAACCTGATTTATCCACTTTCTCGTTATCAGGGCCCGATAATCACAGTTCTTCAGTCAAGAACGTTTTCCGGCGAATGTTTACAATGCTTTCTCTTCTTACGAAGTATGGATAAAAAAGTAGAAATTAATGTATTAAATCACAATATCACCATGCAAAAGAAAAAAAATCGTTTATAACCGTATTTTAAAACACTAGTGGAAGTTGGCGAGTGGTAGCCCGTCCAAGGGAGGGGCGTGGGCGGGAAAGGAAGGTTAGCGAGGGGCCGCCAGACAGCGCCAGGGGCTGCGACAAAAAAAGCAGAGTCAGATCTGACCAATGCGCACAACAGGCCTACGTTCAGTCGACGAGTTAATGGGAATAGCCACACAGTCAATCATTAGGGCAGGTATACAGCTATCCAATTAAATAATCAATCAATCACTCAACAGACTGTCTGCTTGGTAGTCAATCAGAACTTTTGAGGGAGCTGTTTTCGTGGTATGTTATTTATTCAATTCACGTGTAAACAAGAAGAATGGAGGAATCTCTCTATTATTTTCTGTCTTTTTGTCAAAAAACCGTTTTGTTTATTCTCTACACTAACAGTTTTCACGTTCTCTGATTATTTATGCAGTATTTAACTTTCATCAAAAATATTGACCTACCCTCAAACGCTTACGTGCAAACATCGCTAAATCATATGTTTGTAATATTATACATTTTCTTTTAAAAGTAGTATTTCCAAAATCAATAGAGAAAATAAAAAACTTCTGTAACAATCTGCAACATACGGGAATTAATTTTGAATTGAAGAATTCAGTTAAAGCTGGGAAAGCTGGGAAAATGTTTTCAATTTGAAAAGCGGAATTCTTTGAAAAAATGTTTAGAAAGACATTGAAGCTGATTTAAACCAGAAATAAGCAATGCAGGTTTTCACATCCATTTTAGGAAACAGCAAAACCAAGAGAGTTTATCACTTAAGTCGCGTATAGGGTAAGGGAGAGAACGTAACCTCACACAGAAATTACAAGAGCTAAGAATGTGTGTCAGAGAAAATATCATTAAGGCCCGAAGGATAACAAAGGTAAGATAAAAAAGCTGAGAATAATTTATGATACCTAAAGCGTCAGTGAAGGTACAGAATTGCTAACTGTGAGGGAGGCCAAAATGAATTAAACGTCATGGGTATCCTGCAAAGAGTATAAGAAAGGACGTAATGTTTTTTTCTACGTAGTCTACGTATGTGTAATACTGTGTCAAAAAATGTGTTCGATAATATAGTGACTCCGTTTAAAGTGCATAGGCATCAAAATGAAACATGTTGCTCATTCTCTCAAACAAGTAATAAATGGTCCTGATCGATTTATGCTGATTTATGTTGACACACTTTCTTCTTAATTTATGTTTTTATAATGTGAAGATCACATTATCTAATTCAAACTTTGCAGATATTGCTTTAAAGCTTTCATTAATGAAGACTTTGTCAGTTTTTCCAGGAAGCTAAAACTAAATGAAAATACGAAAAAACAAGCTAGATCCTTAAGTTTTGTAGAATGACGAGTGAAAAATGTTGCTGTATGAGAAATCAGGCAATGAAAATATTGTTGTGGCTAATTATACGAAAATAAGTCTCCTCAATTACTATTACAATTTCAGTTTTCCTCAAATTTCAGAGACAAATCATAATTGTACTGTTGGTAAGTTCCATAATAGCATGCTTTCTTTAACCTAACCTTTAACCTAACTTCTATTGTACAAAACCATTTTTCAGTAAAATTGAACAAGTGTAGTTTTATTACGGAAGTGATAGTTAAACACAATTTACGTTTCTACTTAAACTAGATGATTGAACAACTCTTTGAAAGATTAATGGTGCTACAGAATGGTACAGATTCAGCCGCACTAGTGAGTTTTCTAATCTCTTTAGTCTTGACCGAGTTTTTCGTATTGCCCCACTTTCTTCCCAGCTGCTACCTATTGGCACCTAAAATATATTTTTTTCACATTTTATTACATTTTCGAGCTTCTAGTGGTAGAATTCAAATATGACTTTCAGAATATTACAAAACAGTAAAACGCGGAGTTCACTTAAACTTTTATTGAAAAATTTGAAGCCGTTGTTGATGAAATTTTGTTGGAGCGTTTCTGGAAATAAGCTATTTCGAGTTCGCGACGAGTTCTATGAATATCTGTTTTTAAATGCAGTAAATTTGAGAAAAAATAATATGTAACCAACGTTATAAAAGTATCATTAACATGAGGTTGTAAAAATATTAATAATCAAGTATAACTACGAATACTTTGAAACGAATGAAGGAAAGTTTGAAGTACAACTATTTAAGGAATTCTTTAGACAGACGTATACATGTGCGATATACTAATTATGTTTTTTGCGCCAATCAATAGACTTGTTATGTGTATAAGATTCTGTGTTGTGAGTGAATGAAATGTAATTATAACTTTAAAGATTTCTTTCGGCGAATCGTAACGCGTCTGTTTTTTTCTTCTTGTAGAACAAAACTATTTAATACTTGAGGTTAAAATAAATATATAAAAATATTAATAAATATCATTCTAAGTAAGTAGATTTCAAATGTAATTATAACAAAGGGTAACGGAATGGCAGCGGTAATGTTAACAGTCGCGTGCAAATGAGGGGGGAGTAGCATGGTTCTATATTTTTGTTTAGGAATGTTAGGATGATACAGTTTCATCGTTTAGGGCTTTTATTTTAAGAACCAGTCTTAATCCTTAGTGATAGTTTCGTCTTTCAACGGATGATTCCATAAAAGTATCAAAACCGTCGCCATGTACAGTCGTGTCCTGGAAACTCTGGCTTTTTTCTACAGCCACGACTGCTCATAATTTCGTTGCAATCTTATGTTAGCATCTTTCAATAAAGAAAACAGTTGTGGAAATGGAGCAACGTAGTAAATGTTGAACTAGTTCTTCAAAATGCGGACGTACCCACCTGCGCTCTCACGGAAAGGACTACCAATTAAGCAAATGTTCAAATTATATTGAACATTCAGTCAGAATGCAGACGTTTTATGACGTTACAAAGAAAATGTGTACCTGAAGATGACAAAATAAATAATTTGTTAAAACGTTTTAAGCAATGGATAAGAATAAATGTATGCGCGCTATCTTTCCATTTTTAATTATGTAGATTATTGAAAACTTGTCATCTAGTCAAACAAGAAAAAGGATCATATATTGTCTTACTAAATATAATATTGCAGCTAACCAATAAAGAAATTAAATTACATTTGTACTTTTATTTGTGGTTAGGCGGAAGAGTAGGCCCTATGGCCTGAGCCTCGCCATTAATAAAGACATAATAATAATAATAATAATAATAATAATAATTATTATTATTATTATTATTATTATTATTATTATTTGTCCCTGACACCGGGTGAGATGGCTCAGAACATCAACTGATGTCACTGCAGTCCCTCTGATCGGCAGGTCCTAGGTTCGAGTCCCGAGGATTTTCGACACTTGCTTGCCAGGTAGGTCGAATTCAGTCTCTGGAGAAGCATTCTAGCGGCCGGCTGCTCTCATCAGTAGTTTTCCGTGGTTTCTCAGATCAATATCACGGGAACGCTAGAGCAGTACCCTAGCAAACAGGCCACGGACCACACGTGACCCTTCCTACCTCTTCCGTGTGCTATCCTCATCCCCTACCTACACACACTTACACTAGCGTGCACTTCACTACCACACAGGCTGGGTTACCGCTCGGGAGCTTAGATCTTGTCCCGGTTGGGGCGGTGCCCCACTGGTGGGATAAAGCTGGTTACTGAAAACCTCGCTAGCCGACGGTAGGTCGGCGCCGGATCTCGCCATCCAGCGGCGGAAGATCACTGCCACCTCTCGTGCATGTACTACACTTACGGGATGAATGACCTTGACGCGCCCGGAATCACTAACTAATCAGTTAATCATTGTCGCTCTCATACCTCAAAAACTGAAAATATTACAACAAAGAACGTGTTTGTTACAGCTAAATCCGCGTCTGGCCCTCTTCGGGGCCCGGTGCGGCCGTGCGTTGGGCCCGCTGGCCCGCCCCCGCTCCTCCTCGGGTCAGAGGTCCCATCCCCCCCCCCCCCGAGCAGCGCCGCGCACGCACCGGCAGCGTGGATTTCTCGCTCAGCAGGGTCGGCGTCGGGCTCCGGCCCAGCCTGCAACCAACGACGCCGGGGCTTCCACACGGAAACTTTAAATGTGTTTGGGGTCGTGGGCCGCGAACAACATGGTGTGCGCCACCGCAATAATGTGGGCCATTTGGATGTGTTTTTAGAAGACCTCATCATCGTATTAATTTGATCTAACTGGCGTAATACACTTCAATAGTTCTCTACAACCCAATGTTTGTCAGAAACGCATTAAAATATTACTCTGAATTAATGAATAAACACACATCGTTTAAACAACCAAATATTGTTTGAAATACCTCTAAATATCTTGTATCTATATTTTAGATTACTCAAAACCAAACATATATTAATGCATTTATTGTTTTGGTAAGGCAGATGCACGTTGGGTGGTGGAGAACGGCTTCGCGTGGCAGCCCGTTGTCCAACAACATTCCGTTGTCTCTTTCCGAAGAGCCGGCGCAGGCAAAAGGTGGTCAGTGGTCTGAATCAGAGGGTTTGGCGCCTTGCGTGGGCTACTCCGTGTTGACATACGCCTGCCCTCGCTGGCGCCGCCGCACCGTGTGAACAGCAGTCTATGCAGCCCGTGAGGCTGGATGCGGTTGGTTCTTCGAGTGGGCGACCTGGAGGCGATACAAGATATTAAGAGGCATTTTAAACAATATTTTGTTGTTTAAACGATATGTGTTTATTCATTAATTCAGATAAATATTTTATTGCGCTTCTGACAAACATCGGGTTATAGAGAACTATTGAAGTATATTACGGCAGTTAGATCAAACTAATACGATGATGAGGTCTTCTAAAAACACATCCAAATGGCTCACATTGTTGCGGTGGCGCACACCACGACCCACGACACCAAACAAATTCCGGGATTCCGGGGGTCCTATTATAAATATATTTCAAATAAACATTAAAGGTAAATAGACAAAAGTAAACAGACAGATAGATACCTATATAAACTCTTACACTGATTGATTAGGGATTCGGGGCGCATCAACTGGTAAGGTCATTAGTTCCGTATGGGCAGTTCATGTTTTATCGCAGGAGGTGGCGGTAATATTCCCCCGCTGGCTGGATATACCCTGTGGCAACGTACGTCGGCTTGCGGGGTTTTCTCCAACTTGGTATCTCCCTCTAGGGGACACCGGCCTAGCAAGGAGTTCTCGACTGGGATACATAATGGCATAAATTGATAGATAGATAAATAGATCGATAGGCATACAATCATAAATTCGTTACGGTGACAGTCAGCGAAGCAGCCGGAAATTACTCTGAAGACGCCAAGCCAGAGTACGCAGGCGGCAAAACTAGTCCAGGTGAAAGTGGGGCCGAGAATGATGCGATGCTGTACAATGATGGTCAAGCCAATGCAAAGGCAGGAGCCGTTTGTCTCTGACTAGGCAAGTCGAAGCCGCCACGAGAAATACTCGCAGACCTCCCTGGGGGATGGCAGTCTTCGCCCTGCGCCCCCTTCCCCGGCTTCGTAGCTTTCCTTCCTTCCTGGCGCTCCCCGCGCCCCCGTCCGCCACCCCCGCGCGCGGAAATGACGTCTGCGGAGGCAGGAGATTAAACCGGAAGCGACGCCGAAATAATTACCGCCGCCGCCGCCGCTCCGTGGTGGCGCTGCTATCGCCTCCGTTTTACGCGCGCGGCGGCGGCGGCGGTGGGCGCAATTTTATCCCGCTGCTGCTGGAATCCGCGCCTGCCCCCGCCCCCCGGAGACTGAACGCGGACTACCTTGCACTCGCCCGCGCGGCTCGCGGCTCAGCTCGCCTGTCGTTTCCCGTTATCTCCGCCCCCGCGCTCAAGTGCCCTCGCGCTGCCGCCCGTCGGTTGCGCGGGCGCTGGCGGCGGATCCATCGCCCCCGCCCGCGGCCCCGCCCCCGGCCCCGCCCCCGCCCCCGCGCCGCGCCGCTGCCCATAAACCCGGGAAATCCCAGTCGGGCCGAGGGGATGCATCCCCCGAAATGAGGTCGCGGAAATTTTCTTCCCCCCCGCGTCTTTCGGACTCTGCGACTCATTTCCCCGTCCTCCGCGCCCCGCCCCATCACGCCACACCCCTCCCTCCCACCCTCCCCTGTCGTAGCCCCATCACTCCCCTCCCCTTTCCTCCTCCCCTGCCGTGCCCTCTCCTCCCCCATCCCGCCACACTCCATCACGCACCACCCCTCCCCCCACCCTGTCCTCACTCAGCCTCTCATCACCGCCATCCATCCCTCCCCTGCCGCGCCCTGTTCTTCCCCGCCCCGCCCCGGGGCCAGCCGTCCATTCGCGCGCGTCGCTGCACGCGACCTGCGCCCGAATGCCGCGCGGGAGGAGGCGACGCTCGGGGCGACATTCGAATCTGGCATCAGGCATCAGGAATCTGGCGCCCGCGCTCTCTTTGCTCATTCTTCGCCTTGCGCCAATATCTAGAACTGGTTGTTGCTGGACCTTTCATGTAATCCATTTCCTCTTATTTCTCGCTTTTCAGAATCTTACACACTGTACGTGCTCAATTTATGTGAAATACAAAAGAATCATAGATCTACATTTTGAGGTGAAAAATGACTTCCATAAATTAAAGAATGCTTTATCGGGTCTGATATGGAAAGATAATTTTATAAATTAATTTTATCTTCTAGTTTCATTCTATCGTAACAATCTGATACCGAATATTATTTTAGAGGAACTAAATTTAAAAAAATAGTGTTTGTAATTATATTTGTGTTCCTATTACAACAATAGCATATGTTACTTATTTTTCTAAATTTCTCTCTATACCAAGTAGTTTAATTTATATATATATATATATATATATATATATATATATATATATATTGTATTTCTAGGATATATGATGGAAATGTAATGTAATTTTCTGTTGTTTTCTACACGAAGTTTGCAATGCTCGCTTATACGCTAACTACATTTGTACATACTACTAGACTACCTCCCACCGCAGTACTCTAATATGCCATCTATTCGAACTTAACTGCATTATACCCCTTCGAGAACTAGATTAGTACCACCATGTTTGCTTAATGATATTCGTGAGAACCAATTACGTTTGACAGAAGAGAGATGATAGTTGCATATAATAATCTTCCATAGTAAGCAAAGAACTACATATCTCTGATCTCAATAACCAGTATTATTGTAAATAGAATTGAGATTAGCAAGGTTAGGTCAATTATTCTATATCCTCAGGGAGTGTTTTGGATTTAGAATTGATTTCATACGTTTACTGAATATACTATGATTGTTGGGGCGTAAAATTCATTATTATATTGTTAACTCACTCAAATTCATGATTTCACTATAAAAACCATCCTTGTCCAAACATTGTTCTAGTAATTTACAGTAAGTACAAACTTAATTGCAGAGTGGTTATAATTTCATCTCTTGTATTAACCAGTTGTGTTAGAAGTAAAAAGCGCTGTAGTATGGTTAGAATGGCTCACTAGTGTGACTAAAAGTCGCGGAGTCCTTTCGAAAACCAGCCAGTCGGCAAAGTTTCATAGTTTTCCCGCTAGAGCGCTTCTCATCGACCATTCTCGCGGTTTAACACGTGAGGAAATGTGTACAAATTGACCAATTTTGGTCATTTACGGCGATCTGTAACATTGCAATCGCAAATTAAAGGTCTTACTAAACAATATTACAATTATCGTTTTCGACTAGTTCTACGTAATACAAAGTGTAAAGAACAAAAAATAACCGCAAGTAGCCTGTGCGGAAACTATCTGACAAATAGGTTTGTTAGGTGAATCATCATTTTGACCAATAAATTATACATTTCTCTGTTTTCTTATTTCCGATATTAACTCGTGTGTTTGAGTCTTTATAGATAATGATGCAGAAAATAAACATTTAAAAAATTAACGGATAAAAACAAAGAAAGCAATATATTACAATTAAGGTTTTTTATAATTCATATTTTGTCATTGTCGAGAAATAGTGATTTCATAACTTTTTGTTGTGTCCCAAATAAAGCAAAAATACAAAATATAAAGCTCAATTGAGGACAGATTTCACTGAATATCGACATGAAAATCATTCAAAATGAACGACTACTCTGAAGTACAACACTCAGCAAAGTTCACTAATCAAAAGAATTCTAAACCATTATTTCCTCGAAAAAACGTTCTTGCAAATCGAATCCGAGGATCGTTAATAATTTTCATTATTCTCAAAGGGGCTCTGTTTGTTGAAAAATGAAAAACGTGAAGATTAGTAGAAATTTTGATGCGAGTGTGCCTGAAGTGAAAAGTGGGAATTATTTCGAAGTCTTCACGTAAGGAGCCGCTAAAAGCCTCTTCAATTATATTTTAACTTCGACACAAAAAAGGCAATCGGATAATATCATGTAATTGAGAAGAATGAAGGTGACGTAAGAAATATCGCTTTTGAGTTCCGGCTGAGAACACGAGGAATACAGACGCTCACTAATGCTAGAGAGCGTTCGGCACCGAACTTTAACAGTTCGAAATTGTTTGGGAAGTTTTTGTGTGTGTTTGTTTGTTTTATTTTTAGCCCAGATTGGGAATCAAACGATTGGTAGGAAGAATGCAAGGTAATCGTTAGTTTATTCACGTTCAGGAACATAAAGTTGGTTTATTTTAAATAACTACTTTAGAAGTAATACAAACTTTAAACATGTTATTTTTTCACTTAAATAGAAATAGCGAGGTCAGCGTTAATTTTTATTAAGAATACCAATGGTTGGAAAGAACTCGATCTTGTTGGTGGTATCATTATGTTAAGTTGAGTGAATTTGGCTGAATGGACCTAATTCAAAGAAGAAGAGAGTTCAAAAATTAATTACTTCTTCACGGCATGAATTTCGGAAATCAACATTCAGACGAATTTCCCATGTACAGGATTTTTTTCTGGATTCGGTCAAAACCATATCTCCGTATCAATAATTTTTATAACATTTTATTGTCTCAAATCTTAATCCTCTGCCTTCGTTAATAAAATACACAGCCTGTTCAGAGTTTTTACAAAAATTATTTTCGTTAATTATTGTACCTCTTTTTCAATTTGTGTACCCTGCTTGGGTTACTACTTCGCACTTTATCTTGTTATTGCTGTTTGATTGCTCCCTGGGGAGGGCACCTAGGCTTTGGCCTTTATCCGCACCCATAGTCGGTGCCAAGAAGACCTTTAGACTGGTATCCAGATCCCGGCGGAACGCAGTTACCCTTTACGGAAACCTCCCCATTTAATCCTGGGAGGGACCACTCTACCAGCTTAGAGCTACTAGCTTTCCAGCCTAGAACTGGAGTCAAATTAAGCACCGCTCACAATGCGCCGGGACATGTCCTTCCTCAATTACCCATAAGTATCGAGCACTGCCTCGACCAAGTCAAGTCCCCAACTAGAGGCCCCGAACTAAGGCACAAGTGAATCGGGGCCCCGACCCATCTCCTCATTGCCTCCACCTTGAAGCTATCGACGTGAGTACCGCTGGAATCTAGGCGAGCTGTCAGGGGTTCATGTTCCCCGCCGGACTTTTATATGTGAGATCCTTGCCCAATCCTGCATAAAGGTCGGTGGCGACCCACCTTCTCACTGGATTTATCTTGAAGCTATCGACGTGAATGCTACTGGAATCTTAGGCAAGCTAAGTTCCTCGACGGACTTTTATATGAGGAACCGGGAGCAAGTCCCTCCCCCAATCCTGCCCAAAGGTTGGTGGTGAATCAACTTCTCACTGCCTCCACCTTGAAGCTAACGACGTGAGTAGCACCGGAAACAATGCAACCTGATGGGGGTCCATGCTCCCTTCGGACTTCGGACAAAGGTCGGTGGTGAACCAACTTCTCACTGCTTCCACCTTGAAGCTATCAACGTGAGTACCGCCGAGTAATTCGGGTCCGAGTGGACGTTACCTCCTCCACTATGAGCCTCAGGACTTCCGACCGTCTTTCCCCCTCTCTTTTTCAATGTAGGCTGTCAAGCGTCTCAAGCGCAGCACGAAAACGAAGGAAGGATGCAAAGCACATAAACATTGCATTGATAGGCATCATCCGGTCACTTTTTCTTGAGCCCTCATTTCACTGGATTCAAGGGGAGTGGGCGGTGGGTATTTTGATGATAGGACTATTACATCAAATCTGTAGTTCATTTTTCGAAAAAAAATATTTTCTACCACACGGGAGCCAACATTTCTGGTTATAAGGTTTTGTCTACAAAGCTCTTTACTATCATTTATCCTCAATTCAACTAATGTTGGTAAAGGAATAGGCGTAGGTAATCCGAGGCTCAAGAAAACGTGCGGTTATAATGAGAGCGTAGGCTTCCGCGGCCGGAGTCAGTATTTAATTGGCTGCCCGGCATTACGCCCTGAAGAAGGTCTCAGAATGGCGACCGAAACGTCGGTACCTTTGCCATGGACGCGGCGTCACCCGGACAGCCAATTAAATAGTACGGTTATAATATTTTCTTTAACTCAAGAAATACCAAGGTATAGAAGCTCAAGACCCCCCCTCCCCCAAATTTTATTTTATTGTTGCTTTTGCCTAGTTTGATGAATCAATAAGTTTGTTTAACTAATACTATACATGCATGTGCATTCAATTACATAAAAAGAATATTATTCAATTTATGACTCAGCAAATGAAACAATTCTCTATATTCTCTCATCAATATTTGCATTTAATGATAAAACCTATTACGTATTTATGTCAAATACATGCCGATGTATCTTCATAACATAATATTTTACGCTATACTATATTTCGACAAAATACAAATATTTTCAAAGTGTGTTCTTCCAAAATGTGCTTTCGAGGGAAAAGGCACGATATTTTATTCACAGTCAAATACGCTGTAATAACTCAAATTATAAAAAAAACTTGTGATAAATTGCATGATAATTTGAACAAATAGCACATTATAAACAATATCAATGATATTCGGCTTCCTAATAAAATTGATTAGCACAGCAATTCTAGGGTTCATAGTTAATATTTGTTATAAAACTTAAAAATACCATTTGAGTATCTGCATTTTTCAAGTTCTTTAACGTTAAAATTATGACTTGGAAAACAGAACTTCATAAATTTCAGTTATAATATTTCGCCTAATTCCCCAATACATCCGAATTTTAATTTTCCTTATTTTCAGATCTCGTATAATTTAACGTTCAAATGAACGAACGAAAGAAGGAAAAAAGGAATGTGAGCAGATATTTTATTATGAAATGATATCTGCCCGTGGCATAGTGGTTAGATGCACGTCTTCCACTGCCGGTACACGAATTCGATCCCAGACAGTTCCAAGTGGAATGTGTGGTGGACGAAGTGCCAGGGTACTCCCGTTTCTCGGGGTACTCCCGTTTCCCCTGCCCAAATGGATTCCGCCGGTATGCTCCATCATTTATTCCCTACTGTAGTATCATTAACCATCATTATTCTAACGATACACGGATCACAGCGGCAACTACGTGATAACTGAGGAGGTACCTGTGAAGGGCTGCGGCTGCCTTAGGGGATTATCGATAGATAGGTTTCACACCTGGTCAACTAGAGAGAGAGAAGGGAAATGGTGAGGGAGTGGAGGACCCCCCTCTTAAGATCCTAGTTATGGTTGATAGAAAGTACATGTAATGCCAAACGGGGTGAGGGATATAGCTTTGTTGAAGCTGGCACCAGACTGGAAAAAACAATTTAGTGACTTTTACTATAAAAGAAGGTGTCTAAATCATGAATGTGTCTTATTGTAATCGATAAGAAGACGTAACAGTGAAGCAATAAATATGGAAATAATATATAAACTTTGGTAATTGTAATTGTCTCGAAAGAGTACTACAGAAGAGATTGATCGATAAAGTACCAAGTCGATTCTCCGATCGAAATGGGAGCCTTCTAGAACGCCAACAGATATGAGAATTTTATCGCGAAATCGAAAGACGTTCTGAAATCCCCAGTCTCGCGCCCCAATACAGGCGAGTGGCAACGCTTTCTTCCATGAAGCGCCAGCAGAGGCTGCAACTGCTGGAGGACGCGGCGAGGCGCGGCGCGGCGCGGCGCAGCTACAAAGCGCAGGCTTTGCGGGCCCTCTCTCGCCCCTCCCCACCACCAACTCCAGCAGTCCTCTCCCGGGACTCCCCCCCCCCCCACCGTCTTGCGCCCGCGGCCAAACTTTAAAGCAAAATCAATTCTTGCACCGGCGTCGACGACGACGCGCGTCTGCGGCTGACGACACGGTCGCCATGGCAACGCGCCGCGCCGCTCAGACGAGGAAACAATTGAGGGCGGCGCGGCGTCCAGCGTTTTTGCCCCGCGGCCCCGCTCCCAGGCGCTTTTTGGGCCCGCCGCGGCGCCGGGCGAGCGCCGGACGCGCCTCGGGCCGCCGACCCGCTCCTCACCGATTTCAAACGCTCGCTAATGAATCGATTATCCGCTCCCGCGCAGCGCCGGCGCGGGGCCCGCGTCTTCAAGTCTCCTTCCGAGCCCAGCTCCCCCCCTCTCCCTGCGCCGCACGGCAGGGCTTTGTCGCGAGCGGCCTCTATGTGCGAAAACGACCTGGCGATTTAAATTACGCCCAGGACGTGATTAATTACCTACATTAGTGGTCGAGTTGAAGCGTTTTTACTTACCGAAGTGCTGTAATAGAATGTTCTGTACGTGTCGCCATGCGAGAAACGAAACGTAAGAAAACTGGAAGGGAGGGGACGAGTCAATGTTACGACTCCTAACATCACGGATTTAGATGCAAATCAAACTTCCGTTGCGTAGGAATAGTACAATTGACGCAGATGTTGTTTGGAACTGCAACCGAGGATGGCGTAATGGAATACAAGAATAATATTGCGCTAAAACCTCATATTATACTACACAAAACAAATCATTCTAATATGCAATACACTATCGAAAGACAATAAAAAACATTGCATTGAAAATACAGAATTATGGACTTTGACTATCGACGATATAATATTTGTGAAGTATACTTGGTTGATAAGTTCACGTTGAATTAGTTATTTCGGAAATGTCAATCTTTTAAAAAAATGCCTTAAGGTCATCTTTAATTTAAAAATGCTATACATTTTGACATTCGTTAAAACGTTATCTTTAACTTACCTAAGCAGTGTGGTCTGATTCCCCGTTTACTTCGAGCGGACCTCTTCTTTGGAGTTATGGAGGTTTCCTACATCCAACGTATGGCCTTTTCAAAATAACTAATTCAATTTATTAGTCACCTTTTCTAGTACCAGTTCCCTGTAACAACAAATCAATAGAAATAGAACTGGATACAATGTTCAATGAAATATTATTTATTCTTTTACTGTTATACAACCAATTAATTGAAGAACATAATATGTTTAGTTCACAAATTTTGAAGAAAACTCGCCGAATGTACATAGATATTTGTACATATAATGTAGTGTAGCTTTTGGGCCTTTAATATGATAATTTCTACGAAATAATATAATATTCTTCAGTGATGGTTATTAACATTTAGTTCAAATAATAATAATAATAAAAATTTTAATAACATTATAAATATATACATTAAAATTAACATTTTACATACATTGCTGAACTCGAAATCGAGTATATAAAAACACATTTTTTGGATTGCATATATAAAATGAAATGTCTAAAAAGTTTAAAAAGTTTAAGAAGAATAACCATCACTTCCGTTTAAAAATTAAGAACTACACTCATGTAGACAATAAAAAAAAAACTGTCCATGGCTATGAAGTTTGATGCGTCTTACGGTGACTGAAAAGACCGATCCGCGAGAAGATCACCCGACCGCACTCCGGACACTCGGACACTTCACTGGGCACATTTCTTCTTCTTCTTCTTCTGTTTTGGTGTACTTCAACACTAAAGTTTTTACACACTCGTCTCCATTCCAGTCTGTCCAATGCTAACGTCTCCCAAGAATCTTGCACTTGCGCTTGCTTCAGCGTGCCGTGGAGAACATCTTTATATCTTTTGATTTGTCCTCCTTGTTTCCTTTGGCCGTTCACAAGTTCACCATAAAGAACACATTTCGGTAGTCGATTCTCTTCCATGCGATACACATGACCAATCCATCTGAGTCGTGCCTGTGACATCAGCATCTCAATATCCCTGCATTTGGCTCTTTCGAGAACAATCTTATTTGGGACTTTGTGGAACCATTTTATTCTCATGATTTGCCGAAGATGTCTCTGCTGTAGCGAACTGAGGGATTTTATGTGTCTTCTATACGGTGTCCAAGTTTCGCACCCATAGAGCATTGTTGGAATAATCACTGCTCGATATACAGCTGCTTTAGTTTGGACAGATAGATCGTGATTGTCAAACACTCGTTCACGTAGTCTCCAAAAGGTCTTGGATGCAGCATTTATCCTGTATCGTACCTCATCATCAATATTCGCAGTTCTGTTAACTACACTGCCTAAATAGTTGAAACAATCAACATATTCTACCTTTCTGTCCTTTATCATGATATTCGTTTGCGTTGCACTAGGAGGGCAGGACATGACTTTCGTTTTATCGATGTTAATATTTAGTCCAAGTGCCTGATATGCCCAAGAATATGTTTTAAGGATTTCTTGTAGATTTTCCGCTGAGTCGGAAATCAGACCACAGTCATCAGCATATTGAAGGTCCGTGATAAATTTCGTTCTAGTTTTAGCTCGTAGTCTCCCCAGATTAAAGAGCCCACCATCAAATCTATGTCTTATTTCTAGGCCTCTTGTACACAGCCTGGTATCGACTATTACAGATAATGCTGTAACAAATACAGTGAAAAGTAGGGGTGCTAAGACACAGCCCTGGCGGACGCCCGTCATTGTTTGGAAAACTTCGGTTGGTATTCCATTGTGCACTACATTAGCACGATTGTTCTGATGTAAGCTCCTGCAAATCTGCAGAAATTTTTTAGGTACTCCAAATGATTCCATGATCATCCATAGGGCTTCTCTGTTTAGAGAGTCAAACGCTTTCGCGAGATCAATAAAAGCTATATACATTTGTGTTTGTTGTTCCTTGACTTTCTCTTGAAGCTGCCTTAGTGTAAAAATAAGATCTATGGTTCCTCTCTGTGGTCTAAATCCGCATTGGGATTCAGGGATAAGGCGGTCCATGTGCTTGAGAAGTCTAGATGCCATCACTCTCGCCAAAATCTTGCCACCGGTTGATAAGAGAGAAATGCCTCTATAGTTATCGCAATCTGAGGTACTACCTTTCTTCTTAAAGATATTTATGATCTGCGCATCCCTGAAGTCCTGTGGGACAGTCCCAGTAGTCCAAATTAAATTAAAGACTGACCTCAGATGCTCCAGAGTTGTATCCCCCAGAACTTTATAAACTTCTGCTGGAATATTGTCCTTCCCTGGGGCTTTATGATTTTTAAGAGCCCCGATGGCGCATTTTATTTCCTCCTCGGATATTTCAAGATCAAGAGATTGATCGGGTTCGTACTTAGGAATACGGTTAATGACCTCTTTATCTATATTTGTCTTCAGATTTAGGATAGAGGAGTAGTGTTCCTTCCACCTTTCTCTGATTTCTTCTTCCGCTGTTAAAAGATTTCCATTTTTGTCCTTTATAGGGCACATTTTTCTGTAGGAGACACCATATATTTGTTTTACTGCATTGTAAAAGCTTCGTTGGTCATGTTGATCAGCAAACCCTTGGATTTCCTCTGCTTTAGTACGCCACCACGCATTCTTTATGGCTCGCACTTGGTTTTGGACCTGTTGTTTAAGTTTCTTATATTGACTTTGAGCGTGGAGATCATTTGCTTTATTTTGTAGAGATTGGAAGGCTTTATGTTTGGCATCTAATAGATCTTTAATTTGTTCTTGATTTTCACTGTACCAGTCAGGATTTTTACGCGCTCTTGTGGTCCCCAACGTTGTTTCACTTATCTTGTATAATACATCACGTAATTCCATCCAGCATATTTCCGGTTCACTATTTATCACTAGCGACGTTACCTTTCCCTCTATATTTTGACAGAGGGTTTTCTTAGTTTCTGAGGAGGAAGAAAGCCTTTCCAGATTAAGGCGGGGGGGCCGCGTCTTAGGAAACATTTTCCTGCGTTTTGGTTTTGGTTTGAGCTTCATAGACATTTTAGATAATACCAAACGATGATCTGTCCAGTTTTCTACGTGCGTTATAGCCTTCGTAATGTGTACTTCTCCGAGCTGCCATTTCTTAACTATTACATAGTCAATTAAGTGCCAATGCCCTGATCTAGGGTGGAACCATGTCCCTTTACATTTATTTCTCTGTCGATAAATAGTGTTTGTGATGACGAGATTATGCTCGGCACATTTGTTGAGAAGCAGCTCCCCATTTGCGTTTACATTCCCGATTCCGTTTCTGCCGATGGTTCCAGGCCAGAGTTCGGCCTGCCGACCTACTCTGGCGTTAAAATCACCCAGTAATAATATCCGCTGGTGTTTAGGAGTATGTCGGAGGATTTCTTCCAGTTGTTCATAAAATGCATCTTTAGTTTCCTGCTCCGCATCCAGTGTTGGAGCATAAGCACTAATTACGGTGAGATAGGTCTGATCGGGGAGTTGATACTTTAAGGACATAAGTCGTTCAGAATATCCCTTTGGTAGCTCACTTAGCGATGGAATAAGCTCACTCTTAATTGCAAAGCCGACCCCGTGAATTTTCCAGGAGCCGTTCGGGAGGCCTTTCCAGAAAAAAGTGTAGTTGTTATCCTCAAGGCTACCATACTCCAGAAGTCTAGTTTCGCTGAGTGCCGCTATGTCTATATCCATGCGCTTCAATTCGTGAGCTATAGTTGCTGTTCTCCTTTCCGCATGCTCTGAAGTGTCATTGTCCTGTAGAGTACGGACGTTCCACGCTGCGAAGTTAAAAGATTTTTTCTTGACATGATGAGTTGTTCCAGCAGACACCCTCCCCCGGAGATCCGATCGGGAGGGTATTTTAACTCCGGATAATTTTGCTCCACTAGAACAATCCATTGTGTTTTAAGCTGCGTGTGAATTTAGCTAACGACTTACGCTTCCCGCTAGCTTCGGTCACAGTCACGGCGCTTGATTTTCCATGGCACAGGAGTCCTGCGACGATGGATCTTGCGCCGGGCCTATGGTGACCTGGAAAAAATGGTTAGGAATTAAGGATGGGTTGGGGAGGATAGGTCGTTGTGGGACACACTTCGTCTGGCACCTCGACAGAGACCTGTCCGGCTTGGGAGGCCCTACCAGTAGCTACGCTACCGCCGGCATAGCTCTCTGTTTCATTGGTACACGCAAACCCTCGCCACCCGCACGGACAGTGCTACGTTAAGGTGGTGTCCCCAGGGAGGGTTAACATTTTATTGTTTTAGTAACATTATTTTTAATAACATTAATAACATTTTTAATAACATTTAGTTCAAATCGCACAAACAGTAGCGTTCATGTGGTATATTTACTAAAAAGAAGTCTTACATGAAGAAGCCAGAAACTAGAGCTCGTAAACTTTCGGTCGTGACTGCTCTCGAACGCAACGGCCCCCGAGTGCAGCTTTTTGCTCGCTGGCTGGCCCAGCGCCATCACAGCGTCCTCGTTCCCGGCGCCGCCCGGGCTCGCGCCCTTGGGGCACGCCTTCTTCGCGTCGCCATCTTGTTGTCTAGGCGCGCAGGGGCCGCGCAGGAGCCGGATTCAATTCGCGGGCGCAGATCTTAAAAATAATTCGGCCGCTTCCTTCCGCCGGGCGCCGCGCGGGGGCAATTTGTCTTAAACTGCGTCGCGGGAGCTGCGCGTTCGTTATGGATCCCATCGCGGGGGAGGAGCGCGCTTTAAATAAATTAGACCCGCCCCTCCGGCTGCCTTTATTTTTTTTCTTTCCGCGGCACCGCTTCATAAAGAATGCATCGACCATCGCCCGCCTAATTTGCGTGCAAACAGCGACCATTAGGCCCCGGCGGCGCCGCGGAAGACGCTACGGCGGGGCGTTCGCGGCACAGCATTCGCCTGCTACGAGCGCCTAAGGAGACGTACAACTCCTCCATTGCATTTGCAGGGAATTCGTTGTAGCGACCTGGTTGAATGCGACGATGTTGAAGAACGAATGGGCAAGGTTGCTATGTATTTTAAATTTTGTTTTAAATTTTTAAAAAAATCTTTTTTTGAATTCATTCATGTAACACGTATTACTAATATTTTTTTCGAAGAATCATATAAAAAATACATTTATTGTGAGCAGTTTTAACAATACTATTCAGATATTAAACACAAATGTAAAAACGTAATACCTAAACAATTATCACTGCTGATCAAAATAACTTGGGATCTGTCTTTTAAATCTGACTTTCCTGATCAAATATGTAATTGTTTGACAATAAATCACTGTTTAGTTTCATTACCGTCCACATGTCGGTCGGATACTGTGAGAAATGTAGAGATACATTACATATGACATCGAGTAACGTCATTAACTGTGAGTAATTACCATACATCATTTTCTTCTTACCATGAATGATTGCGTAATGTGCTTTATCGTATGAAAATTCTTCTTCTTTTTCAGGTAGCAATAACTCACGATATTTCAAACAAACTTTCGTATAAAAATGCATCGCAGGAAATGTATTAATCGTGGAATAACCTAATGACACACTATTAGGCACAAGTTGTACATAGCTGTTACTTATAACCAAGAACAAAATGCTGTATAACTTATTATATTTCGATTTGTATATCGTCAGCACTTCCTCCCATTTTATTACGTAAGTGTGGTGCATGTTTTTTTATCACGGGAGGTGAGTCTGAATGCTGTATAGTGAGGTGCGGCGCCGACCTACACCACATTGCACTTCCCTAACCAGGTGTCTCGCACCAGTCCAGTTGGGACAAGCTCTTAACTGCCCTCTGATCCCTGGCATATGTGGAAGTGTACAGTATATGAGTGTAATTGTGCGTAAGTTTGGGGTGAGTTAAGGATAAGGAAGAGGAAGGAAACATCGCGTGCGGTCCGTTTGTTACGGTACATCTCCAGCATGTGCCTGGTGTTGATCGGAGAAACCACGGAAACCTACCGATCAGAGCAGCCGGCCGTTAAAAAAATCCTGCCCCCGTCGGGATTTGCACCCCAGTGACTCCCGGTCAGAGGAACTGCAGTGACGTCAGCTGATGCCCTGAGACACATATGACGACTCACACAAAGGCTTAATTTGTGTGATGAGATGCGTGATGCGTCTCACTAGTTTCTAGGCAAAGAGGAGGCAACAGGCTTGGTCCCCCTTTCGTGGGTAGGTGTAGGGGTAGTTCGCTGTTGTTTGCATTTGCCTTTCCCTAAATGAACGATGGTAGTAGTTACCATTAAGACGATGACAGATGAAGGAATACGATGCTCAGATGACATGTGTAGGTATCACGACAATCGGTTGACACAGCTGATCCTCACGTGGGTCTCGAACCGACACTCCTCAACGCCGACGTTTGGTGACCCTCGTGTCTCCAAAGCTCGGCAAGTCTCGTCTGACGCCAGAATACTGATATCTGCGCGACAACCGAAAACAACAACTCGTGCCTTGGAGATCATTGAATCCGGCAGCAAGACTCTCCCAAGGCGAAAAACCAATGCCCAGGCGATGTCGCGAGCCGATTTGCGACCACCAGCGCTGAAGTACATCCCGCGCTTCGTCCAGACCTCCCCTGCAGCGGCTTTTGTTTCTAAATTACTTTGACGCCCCCCCCTCCGCAGCATCATAGACACGCAGGCCTCCGCCTCCGAGCCCGCCCTCCACAGTGCCGCAGCTGCTACATCGATTGACTCATCATTTAGTGCTTAAGGGCGCTCAACTTGTATGGGCATTAGGCCCGTAAGGGTAGTATTGGCTGTAGATGGGAAGAAGTCCTCCCCCTCTAGAACTTAAGATCATGCGACACCTTACGGGTTTCACATATATATATATATATATATATATATATATATATATATATATATGTGTGTGTGTGTGTGTGTGTGTGTGTGTGTGTGTGTGTGTGTGTGTGTGTGTGTGTATGTTTGCGGTGTCCGGGGAGGAAATGTCGGAAATTCGAAAATAAGCTCTTAAGACAGTTGAGAATATTTTGCCTAATATACTTCTGGGATATCCTGGATGTCTGAGGCGCAATAAGCCAATCAAAAGTTTGTTGGAAGAAATGGTTTCTATGCAAAATTTGCGTTGAAGGAGCGTGGAAACACTCCAGAAACATGTAAATAGTTTATTATTTACAAAAGAAATGATTATATTTGTTCAGGAAGGAAAAATAATCCAGAAATGTAAAATATATTCAGATTTTTAATGGTTCTAATTCAGTAAAGTGAAGGACATCTACCCTTCCAAAATCGAATTTAGTTCTCGAGATCTCTCAGGGTTATGCGGTTTACAATTTAAGTAGTACAATTTTGGTATGTATCGATGACAGTTTTTTGAAATTGTATTTTCCAGTTGAATGTGAATTACAATATCATTTTTACTCTACGTGTAGTAATCACAACTTGATACAAAAAATTCACCCAATGCATTACAATTACCCTGCACAATCGGTTGCCCCAACTTTCATCAGATAAAATTCTGCCGTTCACGGAAACAGTAAGAAGCCCGAATAATTGTGGGTTGGCAGCACTTTCCTTGAAAAAATACTTGTACGCAGCCAACAGAATCTTGAATACTACACACACGCAGTTAGTGAAAATAGTTCGAAACAGGTATTCAGTTTGGTATAGTACGTGGACGTGTGTTATTTAACTACACTTCGATTCACTTCATGAGGAATCAGTTCACTCTAATATTTCCGTACTTTAATCAAACATGATACTTTCAACTTTGCTAACAAGTTTACGAGCTTTAGATTTTTCTCAGTATTTCACATTTCCTGTCCGTTCTTTACTGTTACAATATGTGATAGTTATTGGTCTTGGTACTGTGTAGAATTTTAGTTACCGTAGCTACGCCATTCACATCCTGTTTTCTGAATGTTTTCTGTAGCATTGGATTTCCCAAAGCACCTTTCCCATCAAACACATTGAGCCAAACATCGTATACAACGTGTCTTTATTTGGAATTAATTTTTGTTGCTCAACTGGAAAAATCATAATTGTCTTCTTAAAAAAACATTCCAACCATTTTGTAGCTTATTTCAAATTTATGTTTGGAGTCTTCGAAATATTGAAAATAATTTTATATTTATTTTTCTTTAAAATTTCTTTTTAACTGAAAATTAAAGGAAAAGTAAAGAAAAGATATTTACTCATTCTAAACGTCAAAGACTTTCAAATGTAAATTGAAAAAAATTTACAGAATTTATTTCCAAACGAATCATTGAACAAAAATTAACACGTCATGTGCCTGGAAAATTATTTACTATGAATCGCAGTGGGTGCCATGAAATTTTAAATAGGTAAAAAAACGGTTGTTGCTTTGTATGTTATAGAAAAGTAATATTCAGTCTTGTGAATTTGAAAAAATCAAATACAAAGTGTTAGATGGCGCCTTCGAGCAACACGATGCTGTAGGTTAAATATTTGAAGGTGGTGAAAGGGTTTGAGGCCAACTTGGGCACGGAGGGCCTGCAAGCGAAGGTCCTTGAGCACAGTCGCCCAAGTCCGCCCGCCGAAGCAGTGCTCTTTAAGCACGGGGGCGGGGGCACAAGGAGGGTCCGCAGCGTCGGGGACTTGGTCGCCCACCGCCGCCGCCGCCTCCTCAAGAGATCGATGTCGCCAATAAGAAGCTGCGAGGCGTCTCCTAGCAACCGGCGTCGTGGGGCGGGCGGGCGGGTGCGTTGCCGGGGCAACCCGAGGAGCCGGCGGCGAGGGCCGCCCGCCAGCCCGCCCGCCCGCCGTCTATCCGCACGCGCCCCGCCTCCGCCGCTACATAATACATTTAAATCACCTACTTGGCGCAGGCCGGCGCGCCGTGCTATCGGCAAAAACCGTCCCCGCCCCCCTCGGCCCCGCTCCGCCCCACCCCGGCCCGCCTCGGGGGGCGCGGCCGCGCGAGTTACGGCGGGGGTGGCGGGCGGGGGGCGGGTGGGCGATCACCTGCTCGGGATTTGGAGCCCATCCCCGCGCGAGGCACGAATGACGCCGTCGGCTGCGGGGCGGCGGGGGCGGCGGGGCGCGGGGGCGGCGGCGCCAGAGTGAATTTCCTCCGGCCCCCGCGTCACGTCCCAGCGCGGATCGCGCGCCCCAGCGCCGCAGCGTGCCTCCCTCGGCGCGGCGCGGCGCGCGATGGGCAGCGGGCAGCGAATGGGCGCGTGCGGGTTTACGCCCCCGGGGGGGGGGCGCCCGCTGCAATCCCCGGCGAGAGGGTGCGCGGGGCAGGCGGGGCGGGCGGGGCGGGCAGCCGTCGTAAAGGCGATGGAGTCGCATCCACTCGAGAAGGCCCTCCGCCCTCCGACGTTGGCGCACGTGTCTGTGCCAACGCGCCCACGCTGCGCCGGGGGCTCTAGACGAACATTCAGTGTTTTCTCATCAAGGACGGGCGGCGGGAAAGGTTATGTAAGAGATGTCATCAAGGTTTTCTTCCATACAGGTTGCAATGTTATGTGTTATAGATAAATAATGTTGAATACAACGTACTTCTTAAATACAATAGATACAATTACATATAAACATTCATGATCATTCTTATTCCATTACAATGCGATGCTAGGTAACTTATACAATCTTTATCTATTGTTTGTGTCTCTCAGAAATTGTTGCAAAAGAAATCTCGTTATCTTTTTTCCTTGATCGACCTCCTAAACGAATCCTCCCTAAACGTACTTTTGATTGATTGCTTAGTGATTCCTGGCGCGTCTACTACTAAGGCCATTAGTCCCCTACGCGTGCTGCGTGTTTTTTCCGCGAAAAGGGGGAATGATCTTCCGCCGGTGGATGGCGAGATTCGACGCCGACCTGTGCGTCGACGTGAGAGGATTTCGCTCCACCAGGTATCGCCCACCGTCCCCATCTGCGCCAACTGTAAGCTCCCGACTACTCTCCCGACATATAGTAGTAGTGTAATGCATGTGAGGTAAGTGCGTGTAAGTAAATGATGAAGATACGGTAAGAAAGAGGAAGGAATGATCGCGGGCGGTCAGTGGCCGTTTGTTAGAGCAGAGCTTCGAGATTCGGCTGGTGTTGATCGAAGAAATCACGGAAAACTTACGATCAGAACAACCGCTAGAATTCTTCTCCAAACACCGGCTGAATTGGATCTAGCTGCCTAGCTAGTGTCGAAAACCTTGCCATCGGCGGGACTCGAACCTTAGATTTGCATACCTCCTAGGCCAAAAAATGAGGATGCTTTGCTTCAAATAGGACCGCAAAAGCGACTACAGAAAGAAACTACCGTCAGCAATCTGAGCATTAATATTGGGAGTTTGCCACGACCTGCCAGAATGTATTTGCTGTTGAGGGCCTGGATTTATAAAATCAACAAAAGAATTTCCGTCGAATCGGTTAAAGGATGTCCACTTGACACTACCACAAGAGACTGAATGGTTATGTTGTACAGTCAGAAATTATCTGTTTTCGGGTTCTATTTCTATAAAATGTGCCCGAGCGCGATTTGGATGTAATGAAGAACAAAAACATTTCTGTAAAATGAGGTTATTAACGGGTAAGGAATACAACAAAAATATTCAACAATACTGAAACTAGAGCAAAAGAGACCCACGATAATTACAGTGTAACTTTGATGAAGGCATCGTGTACATTTTCGTCTACTCGTAGCGGCGTTGTCTGCAAAACGTCGAATAGAAATTAATCCAAACTACTAAATAAGGTAGTAATTACTTTGTAAGTCATTGTTTGTCTGAATTATTGATAAATGAATATTTCCGTGAGATATTGAGTGGATTATCACTCCAACGTCTCCAGGTAATCTGAATTAGTATAAGGATTGACGCCCGAAAAATACGTCTGTTTAGGAACCTGAAGAGAAGCAGGGAGTTGAAACAGCGGGTCGGCAAGTTCTGAAGTTTTAGGTTCAACTATCACCTTAAACAAGCTGAGATGAGTTCCGACTGATTTATGATGCAACGCATCGTGAAAATGATGACAATTTTATGAATGAGACGTACTTCCATCTAACACGTCGTTTTTCTCTAAAGAGAATGTATCATTTATAATCCCTTTTTCGTGCCAATTTTTGCTAACATTGATGTTGAGCTATAACAAGGCAGGAGTAAACTTCACAACAAAAAATGCGGTCGTAGAAAGCGTCCCTCATCCGTCTCGAGTAGCCAAAGCCAACAATATCGTTGTTGCGTTTTGAGAAAGCGCCTGTCCGGCAGCGCCCCGCCCCGCCCCTGTCCTCGCCCCGCCCCGCCTTAGTCGCCGCCCCCGCCCTCGGACCCGCCCCCGCCCCCGCCCAGCCCTCGTCCCCACTCCAGCTCCCGCCTCAGCCCCAGCTCCAGCCCCCGCCCCCGCCCCCGCCCCCGCCCTAGCCCCTGCCCCAGCCCCAGTCTCAGTCCCAGTCCCAGTCCCAGTCCCAGTCCCAGTCCAGTCCCAGCTCCAGCTCCAGTTCCAGCTCCAGCCCCCGCCACCAACCCACCCCAGTCCCCGTCCCCACCCCCCGCCCCCTCCCTGCCCCGCCCCCGCCGCTGTCGCTTCCACCCCGTCGCCTGTGCGGCCGCGGCCGCGCCGCCTCGCGCCTCGCGCGCGCGGGATCAATATTGGATGCAGGTGGGCGCTGTCATCGCCGCGCGCGCGGCCGGGGGCACAGCAGCCGGAAGCGGAAGCCCCGCACGGCCCTCGCCGCTCCCTCAACGGCGGGGCGTGCCACTAAGCAGGATCGGCCGCTTACGGAAGGATTGCGCTCCTCTCTGCGCGGGCGTCGTTCACCCCTAACTATCTGCTCACACGAGGAGCATTCAATAATGCGACAGATCGGTCTGGAGAAATAAACATTCATTTTTACAAATCACAGCTTTTCCTACTTTTATATATAATTCCCACCAACATTTACGCAAGTGCTCCAACGGGTTACCAACTATTTTTGTACCGGCTGCAAAGAACTCTTTATCTTGGTATTTGAACCAATTCCTACAAAAGTTTTGACATCCTCGTTATTCTCGAACTGCTTCCCACGTAATGCCTCCTTCAGTACACCAAAGCAATGGAAATCAGATGGTTCTAAATCGGAGCTGTAAGGGGAATGAGGCAATTTCTCCCAACCCTTTTTGTCAATGGTTTAACGGCTTTGTTGTGTAGTGTGAGGACGCGCGTTGTCATATTGAAGTATCACACCTTTCCTCTGATATCCGCGACTTTTCTCTTTCATTGATGGCTGCACCTTGTTCAAAAAAATATCTGAGTAGAATTGGCTGTTTATTGTAAGCTGTTTATCGAGAAAATCACTAATAAACCCACCTACAGCGTCCCCAAACACCGTCAACATGACTTTTCCTGCTGGTGTGGCCAGGACGGTGTTTGTCAGTCACTGAGTCTCGACTACATTTGAACTGTTGTACCCACTTGTAAAAATTCCCGCTGTTCATACAAATTTCACCATACACTTTAGTCATTCTAGTGTATATTAGCTGTTTTTTTCACCTTCGGTAAGTAAAAACAAATCGTAGAACGTTGTTCAACGAATGTGGAATTTTCAAGACGACTCGACATCTTTCGACTTAATTTCGCGATTATAAACATAACAATGCTGATCTTCTGATTCTTGCTATGGTTAGTCCTCATCCCAGTAATGCCAACTTAAAGTCCTAAAATTACCAAACTTGTCCTACCAACTATTTCTTTCTCCAGGCCAATTTGTCTCTTTAATTATAGAATGACCTACGTAGACCCTTAAGGCGGATTCAAAAGTCGAAATACTCGACCTAAGAATTTGGCCAACTTTCTTGTACTAAATCTTATGCGATCAAACTTTGTGCTAAATCATTGTCTCAGCGGCAAGACGATACACTTTTGTGTTGTTCGCTAATTTGGTCAGTATCAAGGACTCATTTTGAAGCGACTGGGGCGAGTCGCAATATCATACGATGAATGTTCTTTCAAAGCTCTAAACTATCCTCATTTTTCTGATTTTTCTTTTTTTTTTAAATAAATCTCGTGGACTTCCTCAAGGCAATATCAAAAAAGGCTTCAGGTATTTGGTATGACGGCTAAACTAAAATTCATTCAATCCAATAAATGTGAAGTGAAATCATAATTTTACAATTCATTTGGTATTCGGTTATCATTCTTTATGATTCTACTAGAAAGCGCACTCCTCCCCCGCAAACAATTCGATATCGGCTTACAGTTGTTTTCAGCATTCGGTACATCGAAAGGATGTTCCAAACAATCACGAGCCAAACTCGCCGCTCACGAGTCGAGATACTGTGTAAAAAAAAAACGGTCTATCGTCATCAGATTGGAAGTTGCGCATCCGACGCCCATTTGCTGCAACTCCGTTATACTCTCATTACCTTCCCGTAACACATCAGCTAATCACTGCTAAAACCCTAGGACCCTCTCTGAAGCAGCGAAAACCTTTGCGACAGCTGTGCCAGACTCAAATAATTAGATAGTGTTGGACTTTCAAATATAGATGTAGCAAAAAGAATTAGCTAGACATAGCTCTCAGGACGATGACCATGCAATCGATCAGATTATGCACACATTTAGATTGTAAATTCATACAAATGTATATAATTAATCTCCTAAAATAATGTATGCAAACAAATTCTCATAACAGTTTTTTGTTTCACGATCGAAAGCAAAAATGTTCTATTTATCAGAAGTTTGTCTTAAAACGCAAGTGAATCAAATAGTTTTTGTTCCTACTAAACCACGATATCCTAATTTTTTTCACAGTGCTTTACAACCAAACCTCTAAAAACACTAGTAAATCCAGTGAAAGTACTCAATCAGGGCGTACACAAACCCAATAATACAGTTTTCGTCACAAGTTCATACTACGGCGTAATGTCGCGATTCAGCGAACATGGCCGAGAACTGCCGAGTTACTAAGAAAACAGCGATGACTGGACAAGAATAACTTTGTTGTTATTATTATTATTATTATTATTATTATTATTATTATCATTGTTATCAAGTCCCTCCGGAGATCATGAAAAGTTCTAAGTTGAAACGTTTAAGACCCAGTCGGTGCCCATGCCTCAGTGGGCGATAAAACTACCGCCTTCGACCTCTGCTACTAACAACACTGCCGCGAGTCT